>MU865921.1:0-600000 GCA_033296975.1 Podospora aff. communis PSN243
TGGTTGCCGGTGGGGCGGAGCCCCACCTCCGGCTCCGCGGGCCCGGCGCCACGGCCGAGAGTCGCCGAGGCTGCACCAGGGCTCAGCCCGTCACAAACGGAGTTATTTAACAAGTTTAAGAAAATAGTAAGTGTTAAAGATATAACTTAATAACTTACTAGTAAAGGGATTTAAAATTTTAAGGATTTTAAAACGGCTGATTTAAAGGTTTTAAAAAATTGTTTTCCTAAAGGAGAGGTGATTATTTTGAAAGGAATCGTTAAAAGGAGTGAAATTAAACCTTTAACATTAAGAAAAAAAAAGAGATGGTGTAGATTGCCTTTTTTATGGCTAATTTAAAGGGGGGTGTTAGTTGGATTAGGCCTATAAAGTGGTTTACAGGAGCGGATTTCCTATTAAGGCGATAAAAGTGGGTAATTCTTGGCAGGATTTTCGGGGTTAAAGAGGCACGTTACCCTCCTTCCTTTCCTCGGTTCCACAGATGCAATATAACACTCTTCACGCCTCACAATTATCCGTGCGTTTTAACACATATGAGTGTTTCTAGGGCAGATCATTTGTTCCATGGGAACAACTCCCGTGGATGCAATCGCGTAGCCTGGGAATCCCGGCCGTGAAACGGCTGAAAGACGGGATGGGACGCTCAGTGCACGAGATCCAAATCCCGGATCCCAGCGGATACGCAGGAAATCGATATTCCTGCCTGTCTGAGTTGAGGATACAGTTCGTGCTTCCCTCGCAAATTCCAGAATTGCAAACGAAAAGAGCGCACAAGACGATCCAAAGTGGCTATCCACCCGCCTCGCTTCCCGTCCTCACTTCCGAGCCCCGTCAGAGTCTTGTGTGAAACTCAGCCCGCGATTGGTCTGGATGTGACAGCAAATCCGGGGTCTCGAGGGCATAGTTGGGGCGCTATTGAGACGCGGTCCCTTCAGACGGGAAGGGGGCGAAAGGCTGCAACCCCTCACCTATATCCCGTACGGCTATATGGCTGTGAGAAGAAGCGAAAGCCGTGGCCACTATGAGAGAGACAAACTTGCAACACATTTGCAGGTTTTGGTATGGTCTGTACCGCGATTGAGGTGTGACACTGCAGAGTACATCTTCGGTGACTGGAAAATTGATGGTAGGCGCCGAGGCACCCATCCGTGATCCGTCGCAATGATAAGCTGTTGTGGTATTTTTCTTTTCGAGTCCCTACCGAGTGCGACGTGATGGATGGCTGGAGAAACATCACACCAATCCCGTATCGCGCCGGCGTTTTCGCGCCTATGAATTGCCCCGCGACCCCAAGGACGTCGTCGATCATATGCCGAGTGCTTGAGCGCCGCTGCTGTGGTGCACTGCGTATGCGGTTTCGTGGATCAGAGAAAAGTCTCGCACACTCGGCAGCGTCGTGTTTCCAAAACTCTGTGATGCGTCCAGTGGTCGGTGCCCGTTGGGTGGGGTGGGGGGTTTTGCTAAAATCAAGACCAGTGCGGTTAGGCCCGAAGGGAAGAAGAAAGCAACGTCTCTGCCGAGCTAAACGGCATCGTCGCGACTGGTTCGCTGAGAAAAAAGTCTTCTTAGCTGCCTTCAGGCGTTTCTTTTTGCTCTCAGAGGCCGACTGAGAACTGACCTTTTCCGTCGACCGGCCCGAGTGACCCTCCAATCGACGGAACCTGGCCAATGGACTGGGGTCGTCTGGCTGCAACATCACGCAAACACTCAACAGCCAGGTCAAAGCGTGCGGAGTTGATGGGCGTCGACAGGAGGCTTGTGCGCTGAGGATAGATTCCTTACTTCTTTGGCCCTTCGCCAGGTTGCATCGCCAGTTGCGAAAATGTAACCTTTGCGCGAGTTTCAGCGACCTTTGGTCCACCATCTCGACCTCAGACAGGGTTTCCGGCCTGGATCGTGAGGTTGGGGATTTCATGCTGTCCACCGAGCCGGAGCCGTGGATTCAAGGCTCGGGGCGAGGCACGCCAGCAATTGCCAAACCATGGTCTTTATTAGAAGTGGCCGCCGGTTCCTGTTTGGAAAGCCAGGCCGCCAAGTTCGAGGTGCGAACAAACGGTTTGCTCGCATCGATCTGCCATCTGGACAACGTTTTGAGACAGCCCGATCCTGCGGCAGGAACCGCACCTGGATGTGCGCGATTCGTAAGGGCGAGGCTTTCCCCTGTCGGAATGAAGACGCGTGGAACCTTCCAGCTCCGGCCCGTTTGCATGTTTTGATGCCTTTTTCTTCTTGTGCCCCCCTCACACCGCAAACAGACCGCGACTCGGTCTCACGATGCTCCCAGAAGCTTCCCGCCTGTCAAACAGGACGCTGGGAAACGAGCCTTGAACAAACTGGGAAGATGTGGGTCGTGATGCCCCTTCAATGACCCAGCGACGCGGTATTCGACGTCGTGGTCGCGACTCGGGGCTTTCCTTGAACGTGGCGTTGTGGGAAATGCACGACCATGGATATGCGTCGATCTCGCCCCTTTTCTCTTCGATTTCCGCGCACTACACACCCAGGTCTCTGGCCTGGAATCCCAGGCACCAGCACCTGTCACATTTCTCCTGTTTGCATTGTGGTGTAGGTATTTGCTGATGATGCCCGGCTCCCGACTAGGGAGCCTATAACCGCCCGAGATTGTGAAGGTCATTGTGAGCAG
Source organism: Podospora aff. communis PSN243 (assembly GCA_033296975.1). Taxonomy (NCBI): domain Eukaryota; kingdom Fungi; phylum Ascomycota; class Sordariomycetes; order Sordariales; family Podosporaceae; genus Podospora; species Podospora aff. communis PSN243. The sequence goes on from MU865921.1 coordinate 2,645, forward strand.
TTTGCCAGCAAAAGCTGCAAACGCGCTGGACGACAGCCTGGCAGCTCAGCAGCGGTTTTCCAGTCCACGGCGTCGAGTGCTGACAAAGTCGAAAGAACGCCCAGGGTTTTCCGCGCACCAAGACTCGTTGGGCCCACGGTGAAAGGGAGCAGGGGTGTGCAGAGGCACCTTGTCGAAACGGAGTACCGGATACAAAGGATATGCCGTGAAACAGCCCAATTGCGATGTTTCCCAAAGTACAATATACTGCCTTCCTGAAATGAGTGGTTATCTCCTGGCACTCGGGCCCCTGTCCAATCCCTGGAAAGGTGCCCCTAGCTTCAGCATGGCCAGTGCTGGTGTGGCATTGGTGACCTCCTTATTTCCCAATCCCCCGTTGCAGCTTGGCTGCAGTGTGCAGCCCTCCCAGGTTCCCATTCATGCAGCCCGCACGCTTTCTGCTCTCCAGGGCTCCACGGCGAATCCCTCTGGCTCAGCAGCGCGGTGTTCCCACAAACGGACGCCCAGATCCTGGGCCACTCCTCGTCCCAAGCTGCTTCCTTGACAGGGCCCACGCCTTTCTTTTCAAGGCGCCCGGTCCCTCTTTCCACTTCGCGCGAGAACCGTCTCTCTCCCCTCCGCAAGCTTGATTCCCGACTCTCCACGGGCCTCTTGTTTCTTTGGCCGCCTCTTCTTTTCTTCAAGGAGCTTCCCAGCGAGGTGCTGAGCTGTTCCAGCAACCTGTGGTTGCACGTCACCCAGCGCCACTGTCTGCCTCGACAGACGTGAAGCTTCATCGTCGGTGACAGCTTCGGCAGCGCCCTGCTTCGTCCCTGACCTGCAATTGCCTTTGCAGCATCGCCCTCTGCTTCTTCGCCGATACCCGTCGACAGATTGTCGAACCCGCGGGTGTTTGTGGTCGACACGTTTTGGATACCCGCAATACTTAGCGATTGTGGCTGCTCCTCCCAACAAGCAGTGCAACGACACCGTTTTTCCCTAAACCCGACCCGACGGAAACCTCGAGATAGGCTCAACGGCCGCAAAGTCAAAATGGCGCCTTCTCTAAACACGCACTCCTCATTTCAACGGCCGCGGACGGGCGACCGTGACGGCCGTCCCGGTACTCGCGACCAGGCCGACAGCAACCTCATCATCCCCAGCCGCACCTCGTCGCTTCATTCCCGCATCACGCAGCCGATTCCCTCCACTCTTGCCGTCAAGCCCCAGCAAAGGACGCCCAAGACCCTCACACATGCGTACATGGTCTGCGGTGTTGGCCGAGAGCCGTCTCAATGGGTCAAGGCTCCGGCGCCGACGCAGGGGAAAATTGGCCACATGAAGGGTGCTGTGGGCCAATTCTGGCTTCCAGAGATTCTCGGGAGCAGCCCGAGGCTGGAGCAGGACAACGAGATCGCACGGGCTCTGCACGCCGCTATGAGGGTATGTCTTGCAGCGGAGGAAACCATGTTTGTTCTATTCGGATACTGACCAAACCGTTAGGCTTGCTTCCCGCACGACGTTGAGATCTGTACTGGCCGGAGCCAGCCCCATTGCGTTCACCACTCATTCGTCCTCCAGCAGGATTCTTCTCATACCCTTTACGGCATCTGCCTCCGCGTTTGGTCCCGCGCTGACGAGAAGCGCGCTGAGACCATCCGAGAGCTAAGGAAGAGGACAGAGCCCGATTTCTACGACAATTCTGACGAACAGTACTGGATTCCTTACTGCCTGTCTTTCCTCTCGCGGTACCCGCTCTACAACCTGCTGGGAGACTATCTGCGCGGCATGTGGATTCACTGGAACAAGGCTACGAACCTGTTCCACGCTGAGGAGGTGTCTCGTATTTTGAGCTTCCCTGCTCCCCGGCTCAACGACTTGGTCCGCATCGACATGAAGGACTATGCCCTGTGCTACCAATTCCCATCCTCGCCTACTGGCTTCCAAAACTTCGCCATGTGGCCTCTGTTCTGCTGCCTGTCCATTCCCAACATCGTGGGCGTTGTCGAGGCCGCCATCTCCCCCACCCGCCGCATCATCTTTGTCAGCCACTACCCTGCGATGCTCACAATGGCGGCCGAGACTGTGAGGTATTGCGTTCGAGTTTACGAATGGAGCGGCCTCTATGTTCCCGTGGTGCATGCTCGCCACGCCAAGGAGCTCGTCCAGGAGCCAGGCCCCTATATCCTGGGTATCACAGCTGAGTGCCGCACTCTCTTCACCGCACCCACGGATGCTCTGGTTGTCGACTTGGATCGGAACTTTGTCCTGACTTCCAGCCCACCGACCGCCCTGAACCCTAATCAGCGGAATAAGTTTGTGACCCGTCTCACTCAGTCGCTCAACGGTGATGTCACGCCTTCCGGCGTCCCTCAGCATCTGCGGTCTGCTTATGGCGGTGGAAAGCTCGTCCCCGCCGGTCAGATCATTGTGATGCGCGGCGAAGTTGAGTCCATCCAGGACCCTGAGTGGTGGAACCAGGATGCTGTCATGGCTGTCATGGACCATGTTTGCGAAAAGATCGGCCGCAACAGCGGCATCAAGGCCGTTTTCGGTGGATCTGTCAAGAAGCCACTGATGACAAAGGTTTCCATGCGGCACCTTAATGAGATTGTTCGCGAGAGGAATCAGTACTCGCGCGATGCTCTGGAGGCGTGGCAGGATTTCATCAACCTTAAGGGGCGGATGGAGACCGAACTCGCCAAGGTCACAAAGAGGAATAACTACCTCGTCGAGGAGTTGGAGAGCTGGAAACAGCAGGTAAGCTTGCAGACACTAATCCTGTATTCGTTGTGTATGCTAACTCGGCCAACAGTTCCTCAAGTTCCAGGCCTTTGCTGAGACTCTCACCAAAGAGACTCAGGATCTCAAAGTCAAGATTGAGAACCACAAGCGTGAAAACCGTCGCCTTGGCGGTCTCATTGACCAGCAGAAGGACGACAACGCCCGTTTGTCTGTCCGCCTTGCTGGCACCGAGAAGCAACGCGACGACGCCCTCGAAGCCCTTGTTCTTCAGCAAGAGATTGCCGAGGAGCTGGAGCGCGAGCGCAAGAGGAACAGGAAGGAGCTCACTGCCCTCCAGCACACTAATGTCACAATTCTCAGGCAACGTGACGAGGCTCGCCGTGTTGTCCTCCACCTGCGCAGCTTGATTTCCGGCCAGCATCATCACATGGAGCATCTGGTTAAGACCCTGACCTCCCCTGATGAGCTCGCGGCCGAGATCGAGGCAGGCTTTGCCTCCCAGGACGCTGCCGAGGACGAAAAGGCCGAGGGAACCGAAGAAGACGCCGACGCGCGGTTCAAGAGAAACCTTGCCCGGGCGAGCAGGCGTATCTCGACGCAGACCTTCATTGACGTGGCAGACCGCCACCTCAAGGACAAGACAGACGCCATTGCTCACATCATCCGCAACATCGCGGAGCAATGCCAAGCTGCGGTCGAGGGCCTTCAGCTTGCCCAGGATGCCGAACTCGGGAGTCTCGGTCTCGAGCGTCCGACTTTCCGGTCCATGGCAAAAGGCCGCCGGGGGAGTAATCTCTCAGTCGCCCACAGTGATGACGGCCACTCGGCCGCGACCTCAGACGCCGGTGATGAGAACAGCCTCCTCAGACCGAGCAGTGGGCGTGCCTCTAGCATCCCACCCACACCGGATCTCATTCCCAACCGCAGCAGCACTAGCATGTCGATCGCTAGCACAGCAACGACCCCTGAGCGCACCTCCCAACACTATATCATTGGACATGATATTCCAACAAAGATCGTCGAGGACGACGAGGACGAGCTCTCCGGTGACCGCAGCGAGAGCGAGGCCAACCCCATCCCCCAGGAACCGGGCGTCGTGGGCAAGCACGCCGAGAGCCTGATCCACCGACCTTCAGGTGCCAGAATCAGCGCCCTCGGAAGCTCTCGCTAGATCGACTATTATTTGGCGGCACGTTATTGATTGAACCTCACGGCGTAGCGCGTTTGCTCTTTCTCATGCATTTCCATGCATCTGTCTATACCAATCTTTCCCGTGTTAGGGTGGCTTCGAATCGGTTTATCTGGTTGATCAAAATAAAGCTTTTTGTCGGCGTTGCAGAGTACACATTTATTTGCCTTATTGTCTTTACACCGCTATTATTCCCTTAGTCTCGCCTTTTGTATCCTTCCACGCGCTCATCAGTCTCCATTGTGTCGGGCCTTGGGCAGGGCTAATCTTCGATTCTTCTCTTTTTCCAACCTTCGGCCTGCGCTTAGTATTCTTGTTGCGGATGATGGGGGATTATTGGTTGGCGGAGAAGGATTCGGGTCGTGCCCTTGGCTCGGGTTTGAGGAGAAGAGAGGAAGGGAAGGCAAAAAGGAGGGGAGTCGTGTAAAGCTAGGAGCGATGAAAGAGAGGACTGGCGGCATCGAGGCGGGAGCTATGACGGATGTTGACTGCTGCTCCCGCCGTGACGGTTACGGAGAGTTGGCCAGCCGGCCTTCTAGTTTCGTGAGCCTATTAGATGAGCAGTATCTGCGAGAGCAAGTTGATAGGAAGGGTTAAAGCCCATCTACAATTTCGAGACGTCTTTAGTGCTTTTTGGCAAAGTGAAATTTGGTATTTGACTGTTGCTGGTCGTTGTGGCCCAAGATTGGGGTTCTGTTGACGGCAGATGCACGGGGCAATGAGCCCTTTTCAAGACATGGCGGATCCTCGAAGAGTTGAGCAATGAGGTAAGAAGGGCACAGAACAATAGCGTACCCAAGACCAGTAGGGTCAGCAGCCTTGCTTCAGGCAGATAGCCATGGCAAAGAGGAAATCATCGTCCACAACATTGCAAGGGGGGTCTTGATTCCTTACAGCCCATCTATCGCGATGGCTGCGTTCCTTTTTTGTATTTTTTGGCCATAACAAGCCATGTCCTATGTTCCCATGGCCTCAGCTTGGGCTGGGTCGCTGTTCAACTAATACAATGCGGCTATACTCATGTCGCGCAAACCAGACTCGCTCCGCATCCCCTGCCTCGGCCGCACTATCCAGTTGTCCAGCCATTGTCCCAGGGGGGCAAGCCTCAAAAAAGAAACCCATTGAAACTCTTCGCTCGCCCCCCCCCCCCAATCGGATTATCCTCGTAGACTGTCATTACGGCGTCAGTCTCTACCGCCCCGAGCGCTTCCCCATTTCATAGCATCGTCTCCGAAAAGAACATCCCCAAACACCTAGCCAGGTGCTTCCGCGAGAATGAAAAGCAAACGCATGCTTTACCATCCAGAGGTATTGAGTGTTATTCATACAACGTCTCGAGCTCGCGCCAGTTCAATAAAAAGCCGAAAACAAAAATCACTGGGGTGCCGGCTGCGCATCCCGAGGGCGGAATCCGGCATTGTTACCCCTATTTCCACGATAGCCACGACCCCTTCCACCGCGACCACGGCCTCGCCCACGATACCCGCGGAAGCCGCCGTCGACGCTGCCTTGGCCGAACGTCTCCATGTTCTTTCGTTGCTCTTCGCCTCGCCACTCTCGCCCGCCCGGCTTCTGACCGTTGTTCTCAAGCCGATCTTTGGCTTCACTCGAAATATTGTCGAAAAATGAGGTCGACTTGTTGTACGCCGGCGGACCTGTCGGAGCTGGCTTCTCTTGGGCATCTTCAGGTGTTTCCGATCCCCCGTTAGGAGTCTCAGTCAATGGAGACCCCGAAAACGCCTCCTTCACTACCTCTTGTTTGTTGAACTTTGCGTTGGCGGACGCAAAGTCAAAATCCGAGTCAGGTACTTCAACCTTCGCCGGACGAGGACCACGGCCCCTGGCGCTGCTGCCAGCTGCCGGGCCGCCGCGGGGGGCCTGCTGGGCGGACAGGCCCTGCCGCCCAGCGTTCACCCGCATTTCATTCACCTTCTTCGTCAGGTTATCCACTGAGTTCCCATTCGACTGTTGGATACCGGCCGATTCGTCAAGCTTAGCCATGGCGATGGCGACTGCTTCCTTGGCAGCCTGCGTCGCATCCCGAAGAGCGGCAGCATTGACTACGGCGCTGCCTTCCCCAGCAGATTTCGATGACGACGCCTGGCCTTGGGAAGACTTCGTAACCAAGGCTGCGGGGAGCGGAATGGCGGGCAAAATTTGAGTCGGACGGCCAACTTTTGGCCCTGTTGGAATGGACTTCGGAGCGCTCGGGCCCGCAGCAGCCGCGCTTGCGAGAGATGCAGCCGTAGCCTTGACCTCTTCCGCTGTCGGTTTCGACTCGACTGGTGGCTGAGGAGGCGCTGCTGCTGCCGGCTGTTTGGGTGGTTGGCCCGAGATCTTCGGCTCTGTCGGAACTTCGACTTGTTGTCCAGTATGTTGTGCTGGGGTGGCGGGCTTCCTATCTGCAGCAGGTCCGATCGGAGCCGGCTTCGCACCCGGAGCCGGGGCTTGGTTGTTCGGAGTATGGTTGGCGGACTGGCGACCAATTTGGCCAGGGCCTGTAGGTACTCCAGGGTGACCACCAGGTCCAGGCGGGTACGGGTAGTTGCCCCAGGGGCCTGGTCCCATGGGCGGAAATTCCTGACCTTGCGGGAAGTACGGCGGAGGAGGGTATTGTCCTGGCATGCCACCGAATGCATTGGGTCCAGGAGGACCCGCACGACCCCAACCGCCAACATGTGGAGGGAAGTAACCGAAGCCGGGACCACCTTGCGGGGGACCTTGTTGGTTAGGCATTCCGTGAGGGCCTGGCGGTCCAGGAGGTCCAGGCGGCCCGGGGGGGCCTGAAGGGCCGGGCGCCGCATTGGCAGGTCTAGGTCGTGCCTATCTCCTCGTTAGTACCAGCTGAAGAAAGACTGCGGCGATCTTGAAGTTGTAGGAGGACGAGCTTGGATCAGAAGGAAGGCAACGGAAAATATCAACATTGTTTGTTTGCGCTTTTCAGACAGTATACTGTTTTTACATCCGAAAATATTTCATCATTGAGCATCGTCGAGTGGGGAGAAAAAAAGGGGCACTTACTCCTACAATGGCGGGATCATCTGGCATCGCCGGGGGCTTGTTTTCTTTGACGGGGCCCTCCTCAATCTTCAGATCCTTCACATCGGTACCTCGAAATACGATGTACTCGTAGAGCTGGTCGGAAGGGGCGACCTCCCCTTCCCCTTGGTTCCGACCCTCAGTGCCAAAGGACCTGACATTCTCGAGGGAGACGGTCGAGTCGTCCGAGTTGATCTGATGTAGGGTGCCGACGTATCTATGCACTGGTTAGCGCGGGTGTTGCTTGGCGAAAGTGAGATGCGCGGTGGCACGTACCTAATATTGCTTCGTGATATCAGGGATATACGGGCACTGTGGGTGGTTTGTCAGTGTTGAGGGCAGTGGACACCTAGGGCACAGCCGACGAACCCTAGAAACTCGGACATGGTGGCGGCTGGAAGGTTTGAGCAATGGTGGATGAGGCGCCAGACGCGAGCGGGAAAACCGATGCCCACTCTTCGATTATGAAAGGAAGAATTCGCAGTAATTGATTAACAGCTGCAAAAAATAGCGCAAAGTAGAGGCAATGCGCCTTTGTGAAACCGTGGTGGGAGAAGCAATATTCGCGGGGAACTACGCTCAAAGGGTGAAAGGAGAAAGGGAAAGCATGATGTGGAAAGTTGTCAGCTAAAATTTCAGCGCCTCTCAGCCTCCTTTTTGATGCCTGGCCCAGCCTCTTTAGGTCTGTGCACTGCGCCACAGTGGAACCCCCAGTGGCTGGCTCGTGGGTTCCAGCCCAAGCGAAGCTTCTCTTGGCCCTAACGCGTCGAAGATTCACTTCCCACCGTCAGTACGATCCACGACATCGCACGCTTTGAGCCCAAGCATCGTGCGCGCTTTTCTATGTGACTTCTATGCTTACCTGGCCGAATGGTATACCGGAAGACCACTTTACAGCGATGAATGCCTTCTTGCTCAGCGAGACGAGATAATCCTCGGGCTGGCCCCCGGGCCTTCGCCAACGCAGAACAGTGACGCCTGGAGGGCCTGTATGGAATGCAAAGGATGCCTGGGCCATACAGTTTAGAGAGCGGATAATCAGGTATCATGTTTTGCACGTGAACAAATTACTTGTGGAGGTTTTTAAGTCTATTTGTGGCTGGAAAACCAGTGCCTGTGGTAAGTACACTCGAATCATAGCAGCCCGGTTTGTAGCCCCACACGGGAAGGGAGCTCGGCCAGTGAGTCGTCATTCCGTGATGCACCTCAGATGGAATCTCGGAGCCACACCACTGAAGTTAACCATATATCATCACAAAGAAATCACTCCCGTTTCCCCCGTGGCTTACTGGTTTCTCCCGATATATGTACATCAGAACCGATCCCCTTCTCGCCAAACTTTGCGACTACCCACCAGCAAACGTCAACCCCGCCGATAAGATTGAGTGAGGGGTTCATCACCAAACGCCAACACCAACGCTCTCAAAGCCACCTCACACTTCTCAGCCACAACACACAATGGCAAGCCGGCAGCTGCGCAAGTTGCGTCAGCAGCAAGACGCCCTGATCTCCAAGAAAGGAGTTGAAGAGAAACATGAAGATTCGGAAGACGACGAGCCGGTGGTCCATCAGCGCAAGAATGCCTTCTCCGCCTTTGCCGCCCTTGGCGACAACGGAGACGACGACGATGAAGATCAGAAAAGCAGCCAGGATGAGGCCAACCCTGAAATATCCCAACAAGTCGGCGTGACTGGACGGGCAGACGAAGCACCGCCATCCAAGAAGGGCAGAAAGTCAAAGAGGAAAAAGAAGAAGGGAAAGCAACCTCTTGATGATATCGATCAGGCCCTCAAGGAGCTCAATTTGGACAAACCAAAAAATTCGAGTTCGAAACCAGCCGATCCCGCGGCCGCGATTAAGGATCATGATTGCCGAGACCTATTCAAGATCAATTTCCACCATCTCAAGACCATGAACGAGATGCGGAGGCTATTTGGCAAGACTGTCGAGGCCGTCGAGGCCGAGAATTCAGCACAAGCAAACCGGCCCTTTGCCGCAAACCAAGAGGTGAATCTCGAGACGTACCTTAGCGGGACCATGGTCGGTCCGCCGGGCAGAGCACCCAAATCAGGCATGTTCGACACAATTCTCCGCACAAACCCTTTCATCGAAGGCAAGAAGACGTGGCCCAAAGGGTCCGCTCTCGGTCTCAAAATGACGGTTGTACCTCAAGAAGACCTCACCGTGGAATATACCTTCTCGCACGACCGTCAATACGACCAGCTAGAGTCCCGCTTCTTCTCGGTGGTCCAGATGGGCGACCCGATGGAGCTCGTCCACTTCCTTCAACGAAACCCCTACCACATTTCCTCGCTCATCCAAGTCAGCAAATACGCCAAGATACAGGACCAAAATCCCGTATTGGCCGCCGATCTCATCGAAAGGGCCTTGTTCTCTTTCGGGAGGGTCAGTCTCAAGGCTTTCCGCGCTGGGCTCGAGAAAGGCCAAGTCTACATGAACCACCTCAGACCCGAGAACCGCCAATTCTTCCTGGCGGGGTGGTACCTGATCCAACACTTGATCTCTAAAGGCACAGTACGCACAGCGCTCGAATGGTCAAAACTCTTCCTAAGCATCAACGAAGAGGATCCCTACGCCATGATCAACTGGATCCACGTTCTCGCCATTCGCGCCCACGAAGCACAGTGGTTCATCGATCTCTGCCAGAGCCACTTCGTCACCAACGGGTACTATTTCCTAACACGCCCTTACTTTGAGCAAACTCTCGTGCTGGCCCATCTCCAGCTTGGCAGCACTGATTCCGCCAAAGCCGCTCTCATCAGAGGCATCCAGAGCGTCCCATGGCTCTACTGTGCACTGTTCAGTGCTCTCAGTCTTGACCCTCCCAAATCGATCTGGGGCGTTCAACCACGGGATGACGAAGAAGCACTCCATACCAAGCTATACATCCACATGACCAAGGACCTCTGGACTGCGCCCCAAACCATTTCTCTCCTTAAAGAAGCTGCCAATGCCGCCCAGAAAGTTGACGTCAAAACCCTCCCCAAGGGACCCCTCGTCTCCCTCAGCACAGCCCGCTTCGTCTACCTGGACAACAACCCCGAGCTCATGACCGCTGTGCCACGACAGATGCTCCACCAGTCTCCAAACTATGAGTTCGATCCCCTCCCGCCCCCGAAGGCTCTGAACGTGTTCTCCAGCCCTACTCAGGAGCAACAATGGGACCCACCAGCCCCGAGGGGCGGCCAGCTCCCAGGTTTTCTGAGAGACCCGCGCGTTCGGGCCGCCCTTCGGGCTCAGGCTCAAGAGGAAGGACGAAACCGAGGTGGTATAGCTGGCGCACTAGACGATGACGATGACGGCGAGGAGGCACGACGAGCCGAGGAGGCTCTCCTCGCCAGAGAAGCGGCTGCCACGGGAGACGGAGCACCAATGGCGGGGAGTCGAGGCTTCTTGGCTCAGGTGCTAGATCTGATGATGGGTGGTGGTGGCGGTGATGTGTGGGGAGGCGATGGTGATTTGCCAGATATGCCAGGCGGCTGGGGAGATGAGGATGAGTGGGATGATGACGACTTTGAGGAAGAGGATGACTTTGGTGACGAGGACGATGATGATTCTCTACCGGATTTGGAGCCGGTATTGCCTGCTAACCCAAGACACGCGAGGGTGGAGGACGCGGAGGATGAAGATGAAGAGTTGCCGAGTGCAAGGAGATGATATGTCTTGGTTGATGGGGGGGGTGTTTACAGGGGCAAAGAGAGTGTGTGATATGTGGGAATTGAAGACACTGGTGCATTGGTATTCAGCGGTTGTGTTTCTACGGGTCATGTCAAACAAGGAGAAGTTCAACAAAGTTGTAAGAATATCGACTACATCGTGGTTCTCCGACTCTGCAATGTTTTAGGATGATCGCAGCCGCCGAGAACACTTGAGTTGTGTGGATCACAAGGCACAGTGAGCAAGTTTCATGCGAAGAGAAGCTGGTGTCGAGATTACAATAATAGCCGCACTGTGTGTCGCTATATCAAAATGCAAGCGATGAACAGTGGCAATAAATGGCTATGCCGCCCCATCCGCGGCGCACGCAATCTGGGTGTCTCGCAGGTAATCAGCAGTTGAGATGAGTTTGATTACCTATTATCCCAAGAGGCTTGCTTTCCAAGGCCCTTTGGGTCTGCGCACCCTGAAGGGCACCTGAGATCTTCCGCCGGAGAGCACATTATTAGTCAGCTTTCCAGAGATCTCTTTGCGCGTACGCAATCTGGCACTTTTGTCATTCCCCGAGAGCCCGGCCCCTGTTTCCGATCCCGCCCAGGGCGGACCTGCGGTGAAGGGTGGATTTCGGGGTTGGGATAAAAAGGGGACTGTTACGTCGCCCAAAGCCGCGACTGCGATTGCCCCTCCTCTCCACCTTCCCTGCCCCGCACTACCTCCCTAGAAGCAACGTCTTGAACCGCCCGCAAACTACCTCACTTTGTTTTTCTTGATATTCCTTTCGCAACGTCTCTCTGACGCCGCCCTTACCAATCCACCCAACAAACATCTCTTGACCATCCTCACCCACCTCACAACGCGCAAAATGGCCGACGCCGCCCCCACCGAGCACACTTACAAGTTCAACGTCACCATGACCTGCGGCGGATGCTCAGGCGCCGTGGACCGCGTCCTCAAGCGTCTCGACGGTCCGTTCTCCGTTCCCACCTTTCTCCAACTCTAAAAGCAACACACTAACTTCTACCTCCCCCCAAACAGGCGTCAAGTCCTACGAGGTCTCGCTCGATTCGCAGACGGCCACCGTCATCGCCAACGAAGGCCTCCCCTACGACAAGGTGCTCCGGACGATCGCCAAGACGGGCAAGAAGGTCAACTCGGGTGAGGCCGATGGTGTGGCGCAGAGCGTGGAGGTTAAGGAGGAGTAGATGTTTAGGATGCTTTGAGGGTTTCTTGCGGCTTGCGCTGGGTTCGGTTGAGCGTGCGATTTTCAGATTTCTTCATTGAGAGGGAGAAGTACATGGCCTGGCTCGAGAGGTTGGGCTTGGGAGTTGGTGTTGAGGGAGGTACCTAGGGGCGTGACTACCTAGAAGAAAGATATCGATACCTTGAAATGACTTCAGATGCCTCATCTTGATGTTTTCATGGAGCTATGATTTAAAGGCATCTACTATGTGATGTGCTCCCTGGTTGTAGACAGTTAAAGGGCACAGGAACATACGATTTTCTGCCGGTAGGTGGTAGGCCTTCAACTTTTACGCCGCGGATGACCCTGCTCCGAGCTAGGGCTGTTCGAGGGTGTCTCCGGATGCAGGTCCACGCAGGCCCAGCGTTGGTGCGACGGGCGATAGTCGAAATGTGGACAAAATACAAAATCAGCTTTCCGCGCACAGGCCCTTTGCTTGTACCTTCAAATCTAACAATGTTATAATAGCCGTTGAAAGCTTGCATCTCACTGAAAAACTAATTTAAAAACATAAAATCAATATCATTATATAATATCGACTTTGGGTATTATAATAGTATTTTTTTTAAAAAAAAATTATTTTTAATATTTTTCAATACTTTTCATTTTATTTTCTAAAAATATTCTTTTTGGAAAAAAAAACAATATTATTTTTCAATACTTATTAATTAATATTTTTCACATTTTACTTTTTTACTATTTTTATTTTATTTTATTTCAGTTTTTTACTTTTTTATAATTAATAATCAAAACTTCGTGGGGTAAGCCCCTGTAACGTGCGGCCAATAACCTAACGCTGTTTTTTTTCGCAACCTATAAAGCTTAATATACAGCTAATTAAAAGAGACCACCTCTTTTACGCGAGCCTTGGCACCACTAGCTGCACTTTTTAACGAGGTACAAGCAAAACAGCTTCTGTAAAAAGTGGATTTTGTATTTTGTCCACATTTCGACTATCGCCCGTCGCACCTGGCGTATATTTGGTGGTGCTGGAATGGAGTTCGTTGGAGGAGGGGAGTAGCTAGCCAATCTGTTACGACCGGTACCCACGCTAAGGTAGGTAGGGACGCAGAGGGTTGGGGTTCGGTCGGGAGTCTCAAGTATCTGAGGTCACAGACCGAACGGGAAGCAAGGAGGGATGAACACGGAAGCAAGTCCTCACAGACGGGGGGTTCACTGAGTCAACGGTCGCATGCAACTATAATACACTGTAGCACACTGAGGTGACAATGTAGTAGTGCACAACTGAAGTTGGTTCAATTGACAAAGCGAATACTTGCGTGAGGAACCAGAAGGATTCCTCGCTCCACAAGTACGACGATAGCTATCTATACTAGATGATCCTTGGGACCCGAGGACCCGGTGGTTTGATCTCGGCAGCCCGGGTCCTATCTCATAGGTTCGGGGACCCGTGGACCCGAGCGTTGTGCTCCGGGTCGCCGGGTCCTTCCTGATTGGCTCCTCGGGGCGCGGGAGTCGCCGTGCCCTGGATTCTAATGATTGGCTATCTACAGTTGATCCGAGCTCCCTCCTTGGGTCGTGACCTGGGTCGTGACACAATCCTGAAGAGGTCCGTCGAACCCATAGTTGCATGTCCCCTTGGGTTGAGGGTACGCAGGCAGAGACGCAGATTCCGAGACGCGGGTTTCCTGCGAATTTTTCTGGTTACCTGCTCAATGCCTCTCCATCCATGACACAGGGGAGCTTTGAAAGCCATGATCTCACGGCTATCGGACAACACAGGACGAGTACGATTCAAGGCTGAACTCTACCTGCGCTGGCAGCTTCCCCTTCCCCTCGAGAATCTTGCAGTTGAAGAAAGCAGTCCAGCGAGGGCATGAATACCCGGACGGTGTCGTTCCTTTTCGGCAGATACAAGCAATCTTGAATGCACTGCCCCCGACTTTGCGAAGCGCAGCATTGGATATTTATTGGCAGGTTAATGATGCCAGGACCTCCAAGTCGATCGCTAAAACCGAAGCTGGTGATGAAAATGAGTTCTAACGGTCGCGCAATTTTTGGACAATACACCTGAACATACGACTGAAATGCTCGACTTATACTCGGCCACAAATCCCAAGCCAATGCCCAGCAACAGTTACTCGGTAATGTATAAACGGTGCGCGTTCGTGTCCGTGGTAACATCGAAATCCGGTGCCTCGGCATCTCTGGCTATCCCCGCACCTTGACCCCGGACCTGGGGTAAACGATGCGCTAGGTGTGGGGAAATCTGGTCGCCGCCGCTTAGATCAGGGAAGAAGGAGCACATGAACGTCGCCTCGGCAGCGCAACATCGTCTATTTTGTTCGCTTTCAAACCCCTTGTTGTTCTCGATCGGTTGATTTGCTGTTCATTCTGAAAATTGTCCCTTGATTTTGCTGGCTTCTGCTCGCGACACTTGATACCCCCCCAGCGAAACATCGTCGCCACATTCTATTCTCCAACTACGCACCCTTCACAGTAGTCAAGATGGCGCCGAAGCAGAAGCAGCCATGCTACGTCCTCGGTGTGGGCATGACCAAGTTCATCAAGCCGCGGGGAAAGGTCGACTACACCGAGCTTGGATTCGAGGCCGGTGTCAAGGCTATGCTGGATGCTCAGATTTTGTATGACGATGTCGACCAGGGCATCGCATGCTACTGTTACGGCGATTCAACATGCGGTCAGCGCGTCTTCTATCAGTTTGGAATGACCAAGATCCCTGTGTACAACGTCAACAACAACTGCTCTACCGGGTCTACCGGCCTGGCTATGGCCCGGAATCTCATCTCCGCTGGCGGTGCGGACTGCATCTTGGTGGTGGGCTTTGAGAAGATGATGCCTGGAAGCCTGCAGAGCCACTTCAATGACAGGGAAAGTCCTCTTGGGACCACATACAAGATGATGGCCGAGACAAGAGGTGTCACGAACAGCCCCGGCGCCGCTCAGATGTTCGGCAACGCCGGCCGTGAGTACATGGAGAAGTAAGTCCCCATTCACTTTGTGTCGCCGTCTCCGAAGCTGACAGCCGTCTTAGGTATGGTGCTAAGCCCGAGGATTTCGGCGAAATTGCCCGGATCAACCACGCACACTCGGTCAACAACCCGTACTCCCAGTTCCAAGATGTCTACACGCTTGAGCAGATCATGGCCTCGCCAAAGATCCACGAGCCGCTCACGAAGCTTCAGTGCTGCCCCACATCAGATGGCGGCGCCGCGGCAGTCCTCGTCTCTCAGGAGTTCTTGGATGCCAGGCCACACCTAAAGGATCAGGCCATCCTCATCGCTGGACAGTGCCTCGCCACCGACGGACCCAGCCTCTTCTCCAAGAGCTCCATCGACCTGATGGGCCGGGAGATGACTAAGTACGCCGCGGCAACAGCCATGGCCGAGGCAGGCGTCAAGCCCAGCGACTTTTCTGTCTGCGAGCTCCACGACTGCTTCAGCGCCAATGAGATGATCCTCATTGACGCGCTGGGCCTGTCGGAGCCCGGCAAGGCGCACGAGCTAGTGCGCAGCGGCGGTATCACCTACGGCGGCAAGGTCGTGATCAACCCTAGCGGCGGCCTCATCTCCAAGGGGCATCCGCTTGGAGCGACGGGCATTGCGCAGTGTGCCGAGCTCGTGTGGCACCTGCGAGGGTGGGCAAACAACCGGGCGGTTCCGCACACCAAGTATGCACTGCAACACAACCTCGGCCTGGGCGGTGCGGCTGTCGTGACCGTGTATGCGCGCGCCGATGGTAAGGAGGCCAAGGTGGTGGATTCAGCGACCGTGGGCAAGATCAACAAGCTTGGGTATAACCCGGCAGTTGAGGCCAAGGGATTCTCGGAGCAGCAGGCGACTGCGGTGAGGAGCAAGACGCAGTCGAGCGACTGGGCGCTGCAGCAGACGTTGAAGAAGGTTGAATCCCGCTTTTAGAGAGTCCTATAGTTTCGCCATGGCGGAGCATGTACAGAGTAATGAGCTGATGACAGAAGAGTGTTTTCATATTTGAAGTACCTCACTTACGTGGTGACTTTCCGACTTGCCCAAGGCAGGTGGAGAAGCGGTGAATTGGTGAATCGGAGATGGGACCTAGCTCTCGATTGGCGAATGCTGATCACGCGGCCCACCTCCGTCTGTCTTCATACCTAGTAAATAGCATCCCTATTCGCAGATATTGTCGTCCCGGATTGGCGGTCCCCGCTGTTCTTTTTTGGGGTGAGCATTGAAACAGAAAGGCCGAAGACTTCCCAATTCAAAGGAGCAGGCGAAGGTTTCCAGGGCTTCCATTGAATTGGGATCCGGCTTGGCACGCTCGCTCAGTGGTCCAAATCCCCAACCCCAGGCCCGTGCGCCTGTCTGAGATTGTTCTGTCAGGCTTCGACGACGGCGATCACACGTCTCTCTCTCACCCCCTTCGTCGACATCGCCTGGCGTAACAATCATGCGACAGCTCGCCACGCGACCGTCAGCAGAGGATCAGAACGACTTGAATCTGAGGTTTGCAGGTGGCGCGCGTCTGAAGTGCCTCAACGAGCTGCGCGGCTCCTTCCTTTATCATTTCATTTCAGCAGCAGCCATCTCAGCGCTGAGCGCCTCTCTGCCAATCGAACCATCCCGCTTCTCGCCATCGTCATCTCTTCCGCAAATGTCTCATTTCAGGCGCCGGAAAGACAGCTCATCGACTCGTGATTAGCTTGCGAGATGGCGTCGTTTCAGACAGCGGGACGCCGCTCCAATGGGAATATGTTCCAGCGATTCGACCCAAGCGGGCGTCATCGTTTGGGCTTGTCTCTTTTCTCTCCTAATCCCCGGGGGATGTGGCTAACGCATGAAGACATCCCGCATTTACACGGGCTCGCCGGCACTTCTGGCCTTGTTTGGACTCGCCGAGTCGAGTGTCCGCTTCAGGATCCTCGCCCCCCTTCTCTTCCAATTTGTCGTGGATCTGGTTGTCGATTTTGGTTCGCCTGACGACGAAATGCCATGATTTCCTCGCGGCTCTTTCCTCTCTTGCTCGATGGCGCGTTTTAGCCTATTTCTATTCTCGTCGCCGCTCATGTTTGGGTTCGAGACAGACGTCGATTCTTTGGTTTTCCCTGGCGAAGCGGAAACAAAAGAACATTGCAGAGACAACTTTCATGCTTCATTTATTCGTTTTCTCCGTTTATACCCTTCCCAGCACCTTCATTCCCGGTTTCTCGGTATGGGCTGTTCCTCGACAGAGTGCGTTTTATATGGTCCAGTTGAGGCTACACTAGACCCTCTCAGTGACGCCCTCGATTCCCCCCCTCCCCCCACGCCCCGCACCCCGTACCTGTAGCAGCCTAGGTTCTCGGTTGTCCGCTTGATTGCATAGTGAGGTCGGACCTGATCTGTCTAGGCGCGAATCAGTTTATTACCCACAGGTGGGCTCCCGGTCCGCCCCCGGAACCAGTTGCATATTGCTCTGGTATGAACGTCTCCGTTGGTTTCGGACCATCCCCGATCACCATCCCTGCCTACTCTCTTTCGCCTTTAGCCGTCAGCTGCTACCAAACCCGCCAACAAAACCCATACCATCCCACGCCCCGCGGGACCTGTCACACAACCCTTCAGCCTCTCTCTTAAAGACCCGGACCCCGCTGGCCAACCCCCCCCTGCGGCCCTGTCCTTGTCTCCTGCTCTCATTCTCTCGGTATCGACCCGGTATCATGACGCTTGCCGGGCACCCATAATCACTAGTGTGCTCTCCTCCCCCCATAAGCCAACATGGCTGAACAACAAGCCGATCTCTCTGGAGGGCCGGTCCTTCTCTCCTTGTCGTTGGCCACGTCGAGCTTCGCCCTCGCCACGACCTTTGTCCGCTTCTGCATCCGGGCAGGCATCAACAAACATTACGGTGCCGATGACTATACAAGTGGGGTGGCCACGGTAAGTAGCAGTCTGGGGATGGAAATGCGCAAAGCAGAGGTCTGACCCGCGACAGCTGGTGGCATTAATAGGAACGATATTTGGTATTGTGGAGAGCACGACATCCGATCCATCGCGGGCCTTGGAGTTCGACGTTCTAGGACAGCCATGGTATCTCATGAGCGCGACACTGTCCAAGATTGCGATCTGCCTTCTCTTCATCAGCCTCCTCGGACGAGACCGGCAGTGGAAGATATTACTAGGGTTTTTGATCTTCCTGATGGCAGGTGTCAACTTCAGCTTCTCGCTGGCTATGAACCTTCAGTGCCGACCGCTGGAGAAGCTGTGGAGGCCGAACGTTGCCGGCGACTGCTGGGATCCTAGTGTCCAGCTTAATTTTGGGTATTTTCAAGGCGGTAGGTGCCCTTCCGGCTCTGTATCTCGGGAAGAGTCGTGATGCTAACTTTTGGTGCAGCCTTTTCTATCTTTTCGTGGGCTTTTCTCGCCGCATTCCCGGTATTGATTGTTCGGGACTTGCGATTTAATGGTAATATCTCGTGGCCGTTTTACGTCACGTCTACTCTCAGCTTTGCGTGAGTTTCCAACCCTCGGCTACAGTCAGGGGTCCTGATCTAATATTCACACAGCTGCGGCATCTTCACCATCGTAAAGACCGCCGACGCCTCGCAAATCAACCGCGTCCCTTTCTACACCTCCCATACCTTCTACGCCAGCCTCATGGCCAACCTCGAACAAAACATCGGCCTCATCGCTGCCAACATCCTTACCTTTGGCCCCGTTTTCTCCGCCGAAGCCCGCAGCCAGTTCTCCTCCGGCAGTCGCAAAGCCCCAAGCCGCGCCGGTAGCACCCGCCCCATTACCCGCGCTTCTTCCCGCGCTAGCTCCCGCCGTGCCGAGTCCCGTGCCTCAGACCGCTCCGACACCGACATCGATCTCAAGCCCACCTCCCTCATCATCGAGGGCCCTCGCCGCGAGAGCTTCGAGCGCAGCCGCAGCCGTGCCAGCAGCAAACGCTCCAACAGGAACTTTATCGACGAAGACGAGGACGAGTACGACCTTGGCAACCGCGGCCGCGGGTACCACCGACGCGAAGAAAGCATAGATGATGTGGATGTCGAAGCGTGGCCCAGGGGCATTATCAAGACGGTCAGCGTCGAGGTGATTGAGGAGGTGAATCCGGATCATGTTCCTGGGGGACATGGTCACCATCATAATCGGGGCATGAGTAATGATAATGGAATGATGATGGGAAGGGCGGGATCTAGGGCGGGGGATCATTCGAATAGAGTGAGCGGGGCGAGCGCGATTGAGCAGGATTGGGAGACTATGTTGAGGAATGGACCGCCTGGGAAATGAGCTGCATGGCGTTTGCATGGGAGGCAAAGCATATGCATTTTTCTGTCTTTTGTTTTCATGTTGGGATTTGAAGGAGGGATGGATGGTCAGGAACTTATATAGACGGTGGATGGGACTCTGGCTTCACTCATTTGTTGTTTGGCGTTTTAGAAGGGAGCCTGAGATGGGCGAGGGAAAAGTTATTTGTCTGGGATTTGAGGTTGGGTTTTGGATGGAAAGCCTCAGTTGGTATACTGACGAAAGGATGGGTGGCGCTCTTTCTTTGGCTTGGGATTTCGGCCGTTTTTTCTTTGAACTTGACAGAGAGATACCCGTGTACGATTATGACACATTCTGGCCTGCTGCGGCATTGGAGGACATTATAGGTCGCGGGTTGGGTTGGACTGGCTGGCTGCTGGCTGGGAAGCTGGTCTTGTTCTTTTGGTCCGACGACTGAGTCAAGGGTAGATAGGTAGTATCTGGATAGGGGGGGGGGGCTGAGTAGTTGGACGGGAACGTATCTTGATTCCCCTCACAATTCTCTCTTGGATGTTCCAGTTCTTGGATTGTTGATAGTAGTGTGATCCGTCTGGAGTAAAGGACGAAGTCTAGACGTCTGGTTTCTTGATTTTGTACAGCGACCAAAACACAGGATCCATATATGACTAATACGAACCCACATCAACAAGAAAAGGGGGTGTAGCTCAGGGGTAGAGCGTTCGCTTCGCATCCTGTGTTGTATGCGAAAGGCCCTGGGTTCGATTCCCAGCTCCTCCAAATCAACAAACTGTCAGATTTATGACAGCTTCACTTTTTGCTAGATTTCTTGCCATCTCCTACTTCGTTCCTCGTTCCTGGTGCTGTATGCGAGGAGACAATGCTGAAGTTGGGGGCGACAAGGGTTCGATTCTGGGCCCCAGAGCCGCACGCTTGGCTTCCCCGCACCGTTCCCACCCTGCTCGCTTGGGGTCCTTGTGGCGCAGGCGGCACCAAAGTGCAAAGGGAGACAGGCTCCATGACTTGCAACGTGGTTTCGACAATCGACTTCCTTCAACAACCTAAACACAAGTCGTGACCCGCAGCGCCTGGGTTTTTTAAGCACCGATACAACATGCATTGGCGAAGATGAAGCGGTTTTTATCACTTTTAGTTCTGGGGTTGGCTTGGTTGGGAGTCGCGAGCGCGAAGCACATTGTGCAGGGGAGGGCCTTTGAGAGGATCATTACGATATGGCTGGAGAATCAGGTACGCTTCTCCTCGTCTGAACTTCGCGAACATGGCGCGCTGACTTGTGGCGATGGCAGGACTTTGCCAAAGTTGCCCTGGATGCGAATATCGTGGATCTCAAGAGGAAGGGGGTGATGGCACTGAGGTACTTTGGGCACACCCACCCGAGCCAGCCGAATTATCTCGCCGCGATAGGAGGGGATTATTTTGGGTGCAACCACGATGAGTCTGTCAGGTTGCCGGACAAGGTGTTTACCGTGGCAGATTTGTTGGAGTCGAAGAATATCTCGTGGACGGCGTACATGGAGGATCTGCCTGGACCTGGGTTTATGGGGGATTTCAGCGATGGGTCAACTGGGAATGGGGGTTGGGATTATGTGAGGAAGCATAAGTAAGGGTCCTGTCTATGACGAGGGTTGAAGGGATTTTCTAACAGGTTACAGCCCGTTTGTGAGCTACGACAGTGTCACCAACGACGGGGAGAGACTCCTGAGGATTCTCTCGTTTGATGATTTCCATCGGGACTTCGCGGCCAGGCGGGTGCCACAGTTTGTTTTCATGACGCCAAACATGATGAATGACGGCCATAACTCATCGCTTGAAGCGGCGGCAGAGTGGTCGCACAAGTTCCTAGAGCCTCTGCTGACGGACAACGCCTTTGACGAGCGCACGCTGATCATGCTGACCTACGACGAGTCGGAAACTTACGAAAAACCTAATCATATCGTGACCCTGTTCCTGGGCAGCGCGATTCCCAAGGCGATGAAGGGGACTGAAGATGCTACGTTCTACACGCATTATAGCATCTTGTCAACGGTTGAGTACAACTGGGGGCTGCCGAATCTGGGGCGGTACGACGTGGGAGCCAACGTGTTCCACTTCGCGACACAGTCGAGTGGCGGTTACAGGGGGAACAAGGATCCAGAGAACCTCAAGACGGTCGACAATTCGATATCATACCCCGGATTTTTGCACAACGAGACGGCAAGCCAGCTGCCGATTCCTCCGCCAAACCTCAGACTCGTGGGTGCAGGCGGCCAAGGGGTTCTGGAGGTAATCAAAAGTGCCTGGCGCGCCGATAAGGACAAGGAAACACCGTACGATGGAAGCGGACGGGTGTACGACGGGGACAAATCCCCGCCTGTGTACAAGGTGCCTATTTCTTAAATTGAGCTTTGTTAGATCCTGATTCTGCAGCGGGTTTCAATGGCAAGTTCTATCCCAAATGCCACCTCGATGGAGGGATGTTGCTGAGAGACTTCCCACTGCAACGACCGCGCGGCGTTCTTTCCTCCCGCGTGCGGTCGCCCAACTTGGGCCTTCCTTGCTGCTACCACGCAGTTCGAGGTTTTGGTCAATCAACCGGGCCGTCTGCTCTTGCATCCTTCCTGCTCATACCCGGAGCGACGGTTAGCCGTTTCCGTCGTGCGGCCTGCGCTGGCAGCAGAAATTGGAGTCCGTCTCGTGTTTGCCTCCTCTCCGTTCAAAGTGCTCCGGGTCTGCAGCTACCCATCCTATTCCTCGACACATCTCTTCAGCGGCATTTCATGGCACAGCGTCTTCGTCACGGCCACCGACACTAGTGCCCTTTCTTGGAAAACTGGTTTGATCCAACTTTTACATCCCATTCTGTCGTCGGTGATGTCCACTTGAGTCTGCTGCGCCATGGCCGTCTTTTGCTGCTGCACAACCCCCCGTTCGTCCAAGGCAAGAAATGCAGCGATCAAGGAGCAGACCGAGCTGCCTGTGCCTCCCCCACTAGTCCGACTCCCCGGCCCCCTCACGTTGAACCCGGTGGTTCCAACGTTTGCCGACCCATCCCCCAACCTTCAGGCCTCGACGCTGCCCTCAGCTCCCGCTACCATCGTTCCCATCGACCCGGTAGAGCTGGGCCAGTTGGTGGTTGAGGATTCGGACAGCGACGATGAGCTCGACTCCCGGACGCACACCAAGAGCACCAGCACCTTGCAGCTCGTTCGTACCCATCTGCGCCGCCACCTCTCTCAAGACTCGCTTCCCCGGCGAAAATCTCGTTCAGCAGTCGGCAGCAGCCAGGAAGAGATTGAGCGTCGAGCCGAGCTGAAGAGATTGATGCACAAGAGAATCCAGGAAGAACTGCGGACGGAGGAGGGACAAGGGACGATTCAAAGTGATGTATCTTCAAGCCACCAACGCGGCGGCCCATCCATCGAGATTCTACCTGGCGGTGGCCCTCGTGACAATCTCGAGTTTTCCGTCACGGAAGACACCACGTTGGACACCCAGGTTGCAAGCCTGGATGTCACAACGTCTCTGCTTCAAGACACAACGGTTGTCAGCAATGATACCGACCGCCCGGAAGAGCGTCGGGCGAGCTGTCCAGAGATTTTGCCCAAGCCCGCGGGACAAATCCTTGTGCGGGAGAGGAACTCACTGCCAACGATGCCCATCTCGCCGGACTTTCCTCCCATACGCGCCCCAAGCTCACGAGCTTCGTCAACCTCTCTCGGCTCCTTGCGATTATCTTACACCGCGGCCCAGCTGGGTCAATTGCTTGGGTATCCCGATAGGGGCTACACCTCCAGAGACGATAGCTCCATTCGTGGTGGCCTAATGTCTCCGTTTTCCGATAGCACTCTGTCACCTGCTCGGCGGATGCCCTTCTCGGGTCGCTCACATTCACGGTCCCGGTCCTACTCCTCCCCAGGCCTTCAAGGGAGTCCAGTTCCAGGAACTCCTCCCCCAGGCAACGAGAGGCGATCGCGATCCATCATGGACCAATCCCCTTTGAGCACCTGGTTGCGGAGCCAAGGCCTGCGGTCGACCTCTCCTTCATTCTCGGGTGTCAGGACATCTGAGGATGAGCAGGGAAGCATCAAGGAAGCAGAAGTAGTTTACTTAAGGCGATGCAGTTCTGTGCAAAACCTCGCCGTTCCCGAGTCCGACCTCCCACGACCCGAGATAGTGCATCTTTACGATATGGACATACACCGTCAGCTAGCAACACAGGCATTCAATACCCCTGAACGCAGCCAGTCTACTTCAGGCACCAGCGGTCTAGCAGGATCAAGTGTCCAACACAAACCCAGCGGTATGGGAGGAAGTAGGAAGGGCGGGGAGAATGTTACTCCCGAGCTTGACGGCGCCTCCGTACCGAGAGTATCGGATCCTGACCCTGCTGGCATTGTTACCAACTCTTCGTCCGTTTATCCTTCGAGAGTCCACACTCGGCGCCCAACCCCAAATGCCTCCTCGTTCCACATCCCCGACTGGGCAACAAATGGAAAATACCCCTTGCCATTCACATTACCGGACTTCAAATGTGAGTTGTGACCATCCCAATGTAACTGAGCCTTCAAACTCATACAATCAGGGCTTGAGAACATGGGGAACCCCCATACGCAGAGCTCGCCCGGGAGTTCTCCTATAACAACTGGCGGGAATACCTCTGCAAGCGCCGGAATTGACACTTGCATTCAGACGCAGCCGACTTCGCCAGGCCTGTCATCCCTAACACCCTCCGCCGACGTGCAAAGTGTTACCAGAACCTCTGTTATGGAGAAAAGCATGGGACGCTTCCGGTTGGGACACGGCGCTCCCTATGCAATCCTCAACAGATTCCACCACAAGACAAGCGAGGAGAGACACAACATGACCCATAAACCATCTCTGCTAGCTCGACTTCATCTTACTCTTCCTCGACGAGTCAAGTTGGCCTCTCGGGACTTTGATAGCTCTGGTTCGGAAGAGCAGCATCAAATGCCACCGCTTTCGAGGAAGCGTCTGTTTGTTGACAGCCTTGATCGTCCAGTTTCGACCGTGACTGAGAAGACTGAAGTTTCCAACCCACCACACTCACCAGGCGCTCTCGGCAGGGACGATAGTGCCAGAGAGCTGTGGCATCGGGCCATTTGCCAAGAGGCAACACAGCGCACGTCTTCACTTTGTCAAAACGAGAACCACAGCAGAAGGTCGAGTTTCCCAGACGAGAAGCTCCATAGCAGATCAACAAGTCTGATGTTTACCTTGAAGCACCAAAGTTCAGTTGCCAGCTATGGCATGAGCGACGGGATAAGCCACGCGGCGAAACCGCCCCCTACACCAGCTCGAACTTCAAGCAGGGGAACCAGTCTGATGTTGTCACCCATGAAGAACGACGTACTCTCCGCCCAGTCACCGGCAAGTGCTCAAGCCCAAGAGCACAGTCCTACGAAGGACCTGGATCGCTGGACAAAATATCCTTCTCATACTCGTGCTGAACGCAATAGAGCCACGGACCAGATCGACAACCTCCCAAATCGCGATTCAGTTGTTACTCCCGTTGGAGATATATCCATGGTCAAGAGTGTTGACTCTCCCCACCAGACATCCAAGACTGGGCAACGGAGGATGCCGGGGAAAATTGGCAAAGCAGTTCGGTCCGGTATCAGTAAGCTACTTCCATCGAGGGTATCGCTGAGCCCTGGCAGTCCGAAGTCGTCCAAGGGGGGACGAAAAAGCAGTGACTGCTATAAGCAAAGTCTAGAGTATCCGGAGCTTGCGCTACAGGATACAGAAGGCGACCATCGAGAGTTGAAAGCCCTGGAGCACGAAATAAAAGGTTTGAAATGCGCCCCGCGGTCGCAGGTTCCAACCGGCTTGCAAGGGAGCAAAAAGGTCAGTCTCAGCGCGAAGATGACGGCTCTGCTTCACACAGACGGCCCGAGCGAGCTCTTGACGCCCACGAGGCCGCCTCTCAGCCACTCGAGAGCGTCAACAACGACGACGGATAGGTTTGTGACGCCACTTAGCTCCATGTCTACGAATCATGACAATTCATCATTTCACTCCTATCCCCGGTCGAGGCCGCAGTCGCGGATGGCGATTCCCTTCAATGGCGAGGCTCTACCCGAAGCTGTTTCAGACAGGGATTCGGTGAAAAGCGACACTGTTCTCAGCAGAGCGTTGTTGCGTTCGGGGACGGTTTCTGACGTGGATTCCGGCTTCTGTGGGAGCACGGCCAGTGCCCCAAAGTTTGAAACTTGGAATGGAAGATCGAGAACGCACCCATTCTTGTCACTGCGAGGGATGGACCAACTGGACGGTATTGTGGGAGACTACCAGCCTGTTGGACTGAAGCGAGGCTTGCTATTTGCCAGCCTTAACGCATCTGAGGTGGTTGGTGTCAAGACTAGCGACTCTGTGGTGTCAATCTGAATTTGCCGCACGTGGTGATGCTTTGGCGACGGCATATGTTATTATCATTTGAGTATCAAGACGGGGCCGGATCGGTGGGTAGTTATACTTGTTTTCGAGGGATTATTTAGAGAGCGCCATTACGTTGCGGGTTGTACGAGTAGACTCTGTAATATGAAGTTGGCATCCTCTTGCTCCCATGCCCTTGGGTTTTGATCCTGCGGTTGAGAGCTAACGATAGAACCCTCGGGTCAGCGTTGAGATGCCATCCAAAATGTTGAAAGTATGATTGCATGTGATGACATATGGAACGAATTGGTTGCCTTGCTAGCATATCTATACAGGTTTATGTACATACGCCGAATTACGGGATTTAATGCCGCCAAACACCTTGAACTAGCTGGACCGTGTTTCACAAAAGAAAAGAAGTTTTCAGAACAGAATCCCCACGCATTAAGCAAAACACAATCTCTCCCCTTGAACGCACCCCTTAGCACCCCGCCACCACAAACCGTACCCCTCATACTTCCTCCTTGGGCCTTGCACCTAGAGAATCACCCCCAGCAGGATTCCCATTCGAATTCACGGGCGTCGACATCCCAGACAACTTCTCCGTCCTAAGACCAATCGTGGTCGTAGTCAGCGTCTTGTTGGCAGCCCCAGCCACCATGGTTGCGGAACTCTCCCCGCTGGCAAGACGCAGGGTACGGCGCTTGCGCTGCTCGTCAATCTTGCGGTCCATTTCCTCCCTGCGCTGGCGAATGGCGATGCAAAAGGTTGAGCCAGCGCGAATGCGCTCACCTTGCCAGAGGAAGATGAAGGGGATGATGCACATGAGGGTGGCGAGGCCGCCGAGGAGTGAGCAGGCGCCTGCTATGCCGAGGCGGGTAAACATGGCGGTTGTGGCGAGGGGGAGGACGGTGGCGAGGAGGGAGCGCGAGCACGAGGCTGCGGCGTTGGCGGAGGCGGCGAAGATTTCGTAGGCGTCGGTGAGGTAGTTGCTGTGGGGGGTTGGTTTTTGGGAAAAGGGGGTGGGGATGGGATAGGGGGTGGGATAGGGGGGTGGGAGGGAGCTTACAGGAGGGCTTGGAAGATGCACATGAATCCGAGGCCGAAGGGGATGCCGGCGAGGACGGGGACGTAAAAGGGTATGGATTCGCGGGAGGTCCAGCCGAGCCAGAAGAGGGAGATGGCGAAGAGGGGACCGCCAATGCAGGCAAGGGGGAGACGCCGGGACTCTTCTTGTCGGGTCCAGGGGGCGTTGCGGTCTCGGGCGCGACGCAAGATGTTGTCGTAGGTGAAGAAGATTGGCAGGGCCAGGAGACAGCCAGCGCCGATGGAGAGGTACGTCAGACCGCACTCGCCAGGGGAAAGGCTGTAAAGTTCCTGGAAAATCATGGGGAAGGCTTCAAATGACATGTAAAAGATGGCGTAGCAAAGAGCGAGGTACGCGCAGCTTGTGTTGACGATGGGCTCGAAGATGATCATGCGAATGGGCCGGGTTAGCACAACCGTGGCCAGCTCTTTGACGGATTTCTTCTCAAGCTCATGTTGAGCAACAACGCGGGCAGCGGCGTCATGTTTGCGGATGGCTCGCGCGCGACGCAGCAGAAGAACTGGCCCATATGTTTCGGGGAGGAAGGCCAAGGGGACCATGGTAGCGCCAGCGTATACCAGGGCAATCCAAAAGGCCCAACGCCATCCGATGGTTGTCGAGCAGTAACCAGAGATGACAGGGGCAAAAAGGGGGCCCATCAAGGTTGTCTAAACAAGGCTGTCAGTCGCCTTGGCAGAAACTGGTTATCCAGGGGAACACACGGCGAAGAAAAGACCCATGCTTCGGCCTCGAGTGCGAGGGTCACCTTGCGTGTCGGCAATGATGCCCGGCACGATGGCGATGGGGGCGCTCGCAAAGACTCCGGTGAAGAGTCTGAAGATAAGGA
This sequence comes from Podospora aff. communis PSN243, assembly GCA_033296975.1. Classification (NCBI taxonomy): domain Eukaryota; kingdom Fungi; phylum Ascomycota; class Sordariomycetes; order Sordariales; family Podosporaceae; genus Podospora; species Podospora aff. communis PSN243. Next base: position 30,050 of record MU865921.1, read on the forward strand.
ACGTCGGCCAGCTTGGGGCAAGCGCGCAAGCCAGTGTGAAAATAGTGAATGCAGAGAAAGTGGCGATTGTGAGCCTCCTGCGGCCGAATTGCTCGCTGAGAGGCGCCCAAAGGAGCGGTCCCATAACGTATCCTGACTCGAGTGTCAGGGGGCACCATCCCCATGCGTAGCAGAAGCGCGGGCGTGGTTTACTCACCTATGAGGTAAACAGAGATGGGCAATACCATTTGCTGCTTTGATTTGATATTCCACTCCGCCGTGATGAATGGAAGTGCATTGCTCGGCAGAGCGCTGCCCATTGTGGAGTTGACGATCAACATCATAACCATGACGAGCACACTGTTCTTCTTTCGAGTCGACCAGTTGTAGGGGTTTTCGGCATCCCCTTCCTCCCATGCGACGATTGTGTCCTCATCATCGTCATCGGAACTGTATGGACTGGGCTTGAACGAGGTCTGGTGGTCTGCGGCTTCCTCTCGATAACGGGAGGCTGCATCCCTCTCGTCAATTTCGACTACGAGTCTGTTTAAACAGCTCGCACACCCTGTGACATGTCAGCCTAGGGCCAAGAGCGTAGGCATGGTAAAAATAACCCACGGCCATGGCGAATCCGAATAGCTTCTCTAGCCAAGATGACCTCTCTGGGGTGGAGAAAATCATCCGCTACCACGTCGTTGTTGTCAGGTCCAGAGGAACCCTGATCCTCTACTTGTTGGATGGGTTCGCCAGGTTGAAGATGGTCTGCGTCCTGAGATTTGTCGGTTTCGGGAGCAATGTTTGGTTCGGGGTGTAGTTCTTCTTGAGAAGGCACTGAATTCCTGGTGTTTGTTGAGACTAGGGGGAACGCCCTAGGTTGCTCGTTGTCACAATGGTGATCAGTCCCCGACATGATCGATTAGGGCGGCCTAAGGAACGGAGGCGATGTTGAAGCTGCCCCTGACAGTGCTTCTGGAACAAGGCAGTTGAGTGGTTGGCGTAGGGGGTGTGGGCTTCTCGAGACAAGAATACACAGACCAAGACGCCCAGACACTACGAGGGGGGGCAAGGAAAGAAATATATCCTTGGAAGACATCGGTCACAGGGACAGCGGCGTCGTTGTCAACGTAAACGTCCCATCTTGCGCGTAGCAGGTGCGATCGCGCCGTCAAGGGGGCGTACTAAGGGGCGGGGTAGGCTTTGACATCGCGGTCCAGTCGAGACTATCCGAAACCGAGTATCCGAGTAGTTCGCGTTGCGACCGAGCCGAGCAACAGGAACATCGATGGGGCGGTGAGCGTTAGTCGACATAACATCCAATGTACCGTCTGAGATCGGACGGTGCAAATAGACTTCTCGTAGCGCTTCTCCTACATCTACATTCCCCCGTCTTCGGCAGTGAATGGGCTGAGGTCCAAGAAACAACGATGGGTAGCTCAACGTCGGCGCATCAATGTTGGGGCAAAGGCCGACCGGGCTCATCCACGGCCACCTTGATCTTTGCGATGAAGCAGCAAGAAGCCCGCATCCGCGGGAAACCGGCAAGACCGTAGAATATGGTATCGATGGTATTGGTTTTGCTACACGTCAATCTACCACCACAGCCGTCTTCCTGGTTAGACTTGGCCGTCGCTGCACGCCTGCATCTGGATGCCGCAGTTTTGGCCATGAAAGGCTAGTAGAATTCGGTCCGCTAAAGTCTTTTTCCCCTGCTCCCTCTCCCTGCTGGATGATGTCAATTCTATGTGTGGGGGGCGCTAGATCCCCCAACTGTCGACAACTCCGGGAGGCTGGGTCGGGCTAAAGTAATGTCAGAGTGGATACTTGGATCGTTCCTAGGATTACCGGGCAATAAAATGGTTGGCGATACAGTGGAACTGATAGCTTTGTTGTTATCAAACGGACACCCAAGAGTGTCACTTTCACTGCCCACCTCCTTCTGACGAGGTTGAAGCCTGCAGGGCGACGTGTGGCGTGGCTGGGAGAAGCACAATCGTTGAATTCGACAGGCGATGCGTATGTGGGCCTAGGTAAGAAGACACTTGCATCCCGAAGTCGATGATGCCGACCCTCGTCCGCGGAAGGTATCGCAATGTTTGCATACTGCGTAAGCATGATTCTGCCGCCACCTGCCATCGCGAGCTTTCCGAAACGTGTCCTTCACGTGAACACGAGCGAGACGGGAGTCGGAGAGTGGGAGGCCTGGTGGATCTCCTGGATCGAGTTTGAGTTGATCTGTCACAATGACCTAACCGAAGTGAAGGGCATTTGCGGAACTGAGCTGACACTTGCATGGCTGGGACGGCGGCCGGAAGTTGGGAATGCGGTAGCTTTTGCCATCAGGTTTCAAGATTGATGGACTTTCCAAATCTCGCATATAGCTCCACCTTTAGCTGCATCATATCCTGGCGGATGTTGGCCAGCTTCTCCTCGAGTACCGTAATTTCCTCTTCGACCTTTGCCCCTGAGATGCCAAGCATCTCCTGCGCCTGAGACAGTTGCACATGGAAGAAGGCGTCGCCGACTTTGTAACTACCCCGCATTTTAGTCCGATATCTGGGGTGCCTCGGGGAATGCAGGACTTACGGTATGATGTCGTCCTCGTCTGCGAGCTCAAGCTCGTTGGTGATATCGTCTAGCTCCTCTTTTTCTTTCTGCAGAGCGTCTCAGCAACAGGTCTGCCTCGGCAAAGGGCGGTCAAACTAACATTCTTCGTCTTGAGTTCTTCCTCAATTGTGAGCTCGTGCTGGTGCAGGCGGCTGAACTTGTTGATCTTGTCCTGGTCCTCACGACGAACTTCGATTTCCTCGCCCGCTGCTTCCTCGTCCTCCTTCGACAGCTACCCAACAAACATCAGTAAGAAACCCGGTACTTGCGTGGTATAGGGTAGGATATTCACCATTCGGCGATTCAGCATCATTTTGGGCAGTGTTGGCCCAGAGAGCTACCGTTGACGATTTGGTTGATTTTCCTTTTCTTAGCCCCGCGATACGTTCGTTGTCAGGCAGAGAGCCGCAACCCCACATTGGTCAGGCTCGAGCCTGGGCGATCATGGTGGGGTAGCTGGCCAAGCTCCCGATTGGCTGTTGGCTCACACCCTTGCCAACGTCAACGGAGGACCGAACTCGATCGTCCATCTCCCGACAGCCAAATCCATCACGCCCAGCCGGAGGTCCTCATCAAGCTCTCTCAACAGTCACACGTTCAGTGCTGTCTCTATCACAATGGCACCAGGTCAGAAGCTGTATCCACGGGCGACGGTCAAGAAGATCGTCAAGGCTCGTTCGGGCTGCAACATGAGCAAAAATGTTGATGTCATGGTAAATATTGGCCTCCCTCGACGCGTCAATCAACGTGTTTTCTCACAGCCCACGGCTCCAGATCTTCCTTGACTACATGTTATTTATGCAAACGTAAGATTCTCAAACCTGTGGCAGGCCACCAGTCGTTTGTCTCCTAATCTCGCGTCCAGCCTGATGAAGGAGGCAGCCATCGAAGCGAAGCAAGGGAGTGAAAGGGGCATCACAGCACGAAGCGTGCGGAAGGTCACCGGGGTGAGTCCTGTTGCACTTTGCATGCAGCTTTCAGCACTGACGAGACCGGGGAACTAGGACACTCTTGCCAAGTTCAAGGGGTGAATCCAAACCGAAAAAGGGCCATCAAAACGGAATATCGCACCATCCATGTGGACCAGGTATCGCAGCTCCGCGCACCATAATGTAGGTCTGGCTCTGGGTCCTCGATGAGGCCGGAAGGCGGGGAAGCACGCGACCGAAGTCAGTGTGGGGATGTGAGGACATGGCGCTGCATGCAACAGGCAAAAGTGGGCTACAGGGCTGCTGATGCGTGCACTTCGGGGAAGAGTCAGAGCTGCACAAGGGGGCCTATCTCCAATGCTCACAGGGCGGGCATACAGGAGTAACCAGAAGGTGCACTGTTAAACGTGAGGACAACCTAAGTCGTGATCTTGGTCCGCACGTAGTCCGCAAAGTACAGCTAGAGAATAGATAAATCACCAGCGGATACGTTCTCTTCACAGCAGCTGAAAGCTGGAGCTGGTCAGACACCCCAGGTTCTGGCCGGTTCCGATTGCTTCTGCGAGCCCCAATTGCAACCAAACAAGGCGCGTGAGGGGGGCGACCTGGCCCGAGCGTGTTCTTGGAGGCAGATGTCAAGGCGCTCGCTGGAACTCCAAAAATTTCCACGCCTTCCGCCTTCCGCAACCACCTCCCTCAACGAAAACCTGACTCCAGCAAAATTCACTGCTAAGTTTCTTCACCGGAAAACTGGCAATTAATTTTACCTAACTCTCTTCCTCGCCGAGATTTCATCCTGAATCTCGTTCTCCACCATACCCTACCTCACGACCCCGCGCACCACTGGTGACACCTGCGCCAGCAAACAGCAACCTCGAGACAGCTTCGCAACACAGCTCCGCTAGGTTTTTGCACTCAATCCCATAATGGCTGCTTCTGCCGTTCAGAACCCTCAGGCACCGACCGAGTCGAAGTCCGCGAAGAAGAAGAAGGCCAAGGCTGAGCGCACAGAATCCCCCGCCCCAGCTGTGCCGACCCCGGAGAAGGCCGCATCCATCGCTGCCAGCGCCAACCAGGACGATGCTTCTGAGAACCCCTACATCCGCGAGCTCCAGAAGTGAGTCTATTGTGTTTCTCTCATATTTCAATCGCTTGCTAACATGGTCGTGCAGGAACATCCGCAATGTGAACAAGAAGATCACGAACCTCGCCAAAATTGAGTCTGTTGTAGCAGAGCACCCGGGCCAAACTCTTGATGAGCTGGTGTCCGCAAAGGTGATTAACGCCGACCAAAAGGCTTCGCTCCTCAAGAAGCCCGCTCTCCAGAGCCAGCTCGCCCAGTACGACGAGCAGCTCACTCAGCACAAGAAGGTCGAGGCAGACCATCGCGCCCGCATCGCCGAGATTCAGAAGAGCTTGACAGACAAGGCCGAGAAGGAGAAGTTGGCAGCGATTGCAGAGGCCAAAGCAACGGCTGACGCTGACTCTGACGCTTCTCTCCGCACCAACCTCCTGCACCTCTCGCAGTTTCTTCGCCTTGCTGCCGCCCGCCGCGCAGAGGATGTTGACAGCACAGCGGATGAGAACCTGGCCCTCGAGGGTGTACTTCTCCACATTTACTCTGGCGACGATAATGCCGTCGAGACCATGTTGAAGCTTGTTCGGGGTGTTGAGGAGCAGACGACCAGCACAAGCGGTGATGCGCTGCAGACAACCTGTAAGAAGGGCCTTTTTGTTTGACGACTCTCCCACATTACCTATGCTAACATACACATAGTTGCTCAGGTCAAGGCGGCCGCCATTGCCCACGCTGCTCCGTTGTTCACTGCGGACGCGACTGCAACCGACGCCGAGGCCCCTGAGTCTAAGGAGGAGGAGCCCGAGGCCGACCCCACTGTCGCCAATGCCGGTCTGACGGAAATTGAGGAGGGCTCTGCTGCTGCCCTTACCAACGGCCACACCGAGGAGCCCGCAGTGGCCGAGAGCGCCCCAAGCAACGCAGAGGTTGCCGACAGCGCCGCGAACGCTGCAGGGGAGAGCCAGTGGGATACCGGCAACAATGAGATGACCATGTCCCAGGAGTGGGTGGATGTGAAGGCTGAGGCTACCGAGACGGAGGCCCCAGCGGCTACCGCACCCGCACCCGCACCCGCGCCCGCACCCGCTGCGCCTGCGCCGACCAACAACCAATCGTGGGCTGATGACCATCCCGAAGCGCACGAGGTGCCTGCTGCTGCCGCCGACTCCAACGACGGCTTCCACCAGGTGCAACGCAACCGCGGCAACCGTGAGGGAGGATACCGAGGTCGTGGTGGTGACCGCGGCGGCTATCGTGGCCGTGGAGGACACCGCGGTGATGGACGAGGCCGTGGCCGTGGCCGTGGCGGCGACCGCGGCGGCATGTCTTCGCGTCCTCGTCGTGGCGGTGGTGGCGGTGATGAGCAGCATTAGTAATTCTCTCATCTGTTGGCGCACTGTGTCACATAGGGAGCATCTGGTTCTCTCGATTTGGTCTGCATCTGGTGGGGCTGCGCAATTTGCGCGGCATTCATGGCGTTCATAAAACCTGCATGCGCTACACATAAAAAGGTTGATTGTACATTAGGGAGATGGTGTTGCGGTTTGGGGAACAGCGGACCCTGATGAACTTACATGATGACTAGATAAACACTGAGATGAGACAGGTTTGCCCCGCAGGATGCGAATTGCTGCAAGGAACAGGACGGAGGGCAAGGCATGTACCATAGGCAGATATGTCAGCAATAATGGCTATATCTACCACTGCTGTTGTTTTTCCTGCTTGGTGATAACGTTTCTAGAACATCTCGGGTTGAGGTACGACCCTATTTGCGAACCCTGGTTCTGCAAACCTATCCAGATGACATCTTGTCTCCCGTCACAAGGCCAAAGGCAGAGCTCCCAATGAACCTGAAGCCAGTCGCCCGAACAAACTCCACGCCCAAACATCTCGCCGCAAACACACCGCCCAAATCTCAACCTCCATATCAACGCTCCCCAACATCACATAAACCCAGTGAACGGCGTCCCTACCACCCTGCCCGCCCCCTTGCCATCGAACCGCACCCCCTCCTTTCGCAACAACGCCCGCTTCTCCTGTAGCGTCAGACAACCCTCCCCGTCGCGAGGCCCAATCTTGCCTTTGAAACCCCCGAGAAGTCCACCGGTGGCTACAACGCGGTGGCATGGTACCAGAGGCGCGAAGGGGTTGGTGCGTAGGGCGTTGCCTACTGCGCGGGGGGAGGAGCGGAGGTGGGTTGCTAGGATTCCGTCTTTGTGGGTTGTTAGTGCCTGTTTGAGACGGAGTGAAGGTGAGGGGTGGGGGGACTACTAACAGGTTGTGAATGAGCCGGGTGGGACTTGGCAGAGAAGAAGGAGGACGGATTTTTGGTAGGGTGAGAGGTTGGAGGTGAGGATGAGGGTTGTGGGGTCTTTGCTTCGCGGTGCGGGGAGAGTCGGGGGCATGGGTATTGTTGTTGAGGGTACGGAATGGGGCTGGAGGGATGTTGTCGTTGGGGATACGGGAGGGGATTGGATGGTGGCTGTCATTTCTTTGGGGGGTTTTCTGGGGATCGTGTTGTGGTGGTGAGGGGCTGGGGTGTCGCGAGATGTGTGCTGGGAAATTGTGTGAATTGTGTTTTTGGAGATTTGGTTTTGAGGTGATGGTGAATGAATCGTGCCGTGGGTTGGGTGAGTCGTATATAACAACCGCGCGACGCAGGGCTGAATGGATAGTTGGGCCGATCTTATTGTGATGTCATGGCAAGGGCGCGTCGGGGATTTTGCAATCTTCGCGTTGGGGGCGGCACGAAGATGATACGAGCTCACGTGACCGACGGGAGAAGAAAAGGGGGTGGGGAGGCACTACCGGCCTTTGACGTCGACACATTCTTGATGGGTATTGGGATGTTGGGTTGCGTCCTGATTTGCCAACAGTACGGGCCTGAGCGAGCGAGTGCGATGGCATCGCCGACCTTGCTGGTTCACCACACAGTCCGGGCTGTTGCTGTTCTGAAGCATCAAGTAAACTAACTCATGAGCATTGACGGTACCTCACATTCTCACTAGGACGGATCCGTGAGGCTTCGTGTGCCACCAAAGCCAAAAAAAATCCACAAAACAATGTCCCCGTGACTGGCAAATAGCACACCTAACCTTATCGATTACAGACGGTTGTTGCACATGAGGTCGCGGTTGTTGGACAGGAGGGTCGCGTTTGCGCGAGGTGGTTGCATGGGTCAGCTGCAAGCCCGCATCGTTGGTGTGCCCCGTCTCTGAGCGATCATCTTGGGGAACCAATCCTGATTGACTGACGATGGCGCCCGGCTTTGGCTGGGAGTAGGTAAAGGGGGTGTTTCCAGCCAAGATTTTGGTCCATCACCTGGCTTATAATTGTTTCAGCCTTCCACTTCTCGTTTCTTGCCCTCCTTCTCGTCAGCTTGCTGCCCGGGCGTTGGTGCTTTCCGTCCATCTCGCATCGATCTTATCACCAGCGCAGCTATAATGAATCGAAGACACAATGAATGCCGAAGCGAGGGGTGTGGCGGGGAGGTTGTTTTCAAGACGGTCGATTCTTCATTCGTCGACTCTGCTCGGGGCATGCGGACGTCACCGAATGGATACCACAGACACTCAGTAGGCCCAACACAGATTATGTCGGCCTACTGCAAGCAGCGTGAGAAACTTGTCTCTTTGGCATTTTTCGAGTCTGGGAGCATAAACTTATCAGATGGCTAGATACCTGCCTGCATTTCGTTGTTAGTGGTGGTTGCTCCTTCCACGACGAACGCGGAGTCTAACCCATCACAGAGAGAGGAAGGATGCAACAACAAGAAGCCTCCTCACGATAGCGTATGCCCTATACATGCCCGGTGCCCTGTCCAAGACTGCAACCAGGCGCGCGGCCAATACCTGGACACCAAATTCGAATACGTTCCCGGCTCTGTTCCTAGATATGCCCGCTACGAGCTCTGCTTCGATCGTAGGTGTTTTGCTAGGTGCTGATGTCTCCGTTGGCTGACATGGTGCAGATAAATGCTTGGTTCGATCATGTCATCGTGCGCGAACTTCGTCCAAAACTCCATATTGTTCAGCTCACGGCTGTCAGACGGAGGGGTGTCCGAACCCAAGTCAGGAACAGCGGAACTGCTGTGCTAAGCGTGGGCTGTCTTGCACCTCCTCGACTGGATGATCTTGCTTATTCAGGTTCAGATGAATGCCAAACGGATGGCTGCCGCACAATCGTCGAGGGCGATTATCCCTTCTGCGTGATTCGTATGTTCCCCTGATGGCGCTCTCCCCAACTGCGGCTAAGCAGCCTCCAGACATCAAGTGCGAAGTTCAGAATTGCAACATGGCCAGGCATCTCATGGCAAAGACAAACGAGTATCTCGACTTTTGCACCGAGCGTAAGTTACTTTCGTGATGGGTTTGTCGACTGGTCTCTCTAACATTGTCTGTACCAGATGCTACCTGCCAAGTTAGCCGATGTCGAGATATCAAAAAAGACGGCTCATCATATTGCCCTTCTCACACTTGCCATGAACGAGACTGCGTCACCAGTTGCTCCGCCAAGCCGTACTGCGACAACCGTGAGAATACCTTGCCCCAAATGGGGGTGCCATCTGAGACTGACGTTGATACACAGACGGATGTGCTGAGCCCAGCTGCGAAGCTCCTAAAACATGGGCCGGGAAGCAGAAAATTGCCTCCAAATTCTGCCCTATGCATACCTGCCGATCCATCGATTGCCACCAGTTTGTTGGTCCGCTTTCGCTGTTTTGTGGCACTCATGAGTGTTGTCGAGAAAACTGCCTCCACAAGGCGATGGCCGAGCAGCTGTGTATAAGCCGTGAGTATAAAATGCTGAAACCCCTATTCATATCACTTGACTAACCAGCTTCCTCCCTCAGACTTCAAGGAAGAATATGTCGCCCAAGGCGAACGCGAGCGGGAAGTCTCAGAACAGCGCCGTCATAGCCAGTTCTTGAAGCAACAAATATTCAACGCACCAAACCGACACAGCCACAAACATAATACAAACTCGGCAACCGAGTCCGACACAGAAACCGAGACGGAGTCAGAAAACGAGAAGGATGGACAGGTCAGAGGAGGACCGCGGCGGTTTACCGACAGTCATCTGAGCAACAGCACCGCGGGAAAGAGAGAGGACACGCACTCTAAACCGATACCAGCGCCCTCGAAGCGTGAATGGCAAAGGGCCTCGCCTGCTTTCACACAGGCCATCAATGGCTATCCAAAGAGGAAGAAGGAAAAACAACCGCATTGGGCGGACGATACGTCGCCTCGAGGGTCAAAAGTTGGTTCAATAAACGAGTCTCTGGTTGCTGAGAATGGCGAGAGCTATGTTGGTTGTACTCCGGAAGACGGTGACACAGGGGGGCTCCCAGGCAGCTATCCCGTTGGAGGTGGCGGGAAGCCCGTGGGCAGCAAGAGAGCTAACAGCATGCCCAGTGAGAGTGGTGGTTCTTCGACCGCCACGACTAGGGTTGTTTAAATCTAAACAGATGGAGGCCTGATCAGGGGTCGAGGATCTTTCTGGAAACGACGACTCTAGCGGAGGTTCATGATGCTATGATTTTTGGCTGGAGTTATGGTACTGGTTATTGCTTCTAATACCTACCAAATAGACGAGATTCATTTTTTATCCCTATCAATATATTACCATAGCACCCTCAGACCTAATAAAATATGTGATGCTCCCCCATGAACGCCAGCACCTTGAAGCATCCTGCCGCAGAGCCCCTTCCAAACCCCTTCTGAAGCCCATTAATCCCCGGTATCAACCTCCAAATCAATCTGCACCCCGTTCGAAATCCCATACTCGGACAAGGTCAAGATATCCTTGAACGGCCTCTCCCCCTGCCGCTTCAGCAATATCTCATGCGGCTCCCGTCCAATCTTCATCGCCACCATCACCTTGAACTGCTTGATGGTATCGCTCGGCAGCGCCGGAATTTGGGCCTTGGTTCCCAGCCTGTCATTCACCGTGACGATAATCATTTCCTCCCCGCCGCCGCCGCCGCTAGATTTTGCGGGCGCAGGACGGGCGGGCGGTTTCTCCTTCTCGGCTGGCCGTTCCCTTCGCGGTGGTCTTCCAGTGTCATCGCGATCACGATCACGATCTCTCTCCTCGCGATCGCGATGGCGGCGGGGAGAGCGCGGGCGGCCTCGGCCTTTGTCTCTTTCTCGGTCGCGATCGCGGTCGCGGTCGGATCTGTATCTGTCATCTCTGCCGTCTCTGTCGCGGTTTCGGTATCTGTCGTCTTCCTTGCTGCGCTCATCGTCTCGATCGCGGTAGCCGCGCTGGAGGCCGCCTCGGTCTTGGTTTCGGTCGTTGGTGCGGTGGTCGTCGTAGGAACGTTTTTCTTTCCAGCGGAAACCGCCGCCGCTTTTCGGGGCTCTGGGTTTTCGAGCAGGGGATCGCGATCGCGAATTTGAGCGCCTGCAGGGAGGAGGATCTGTGGAATCGGCCATTTTGGGGTGTGTATTGTCAAGGTGTTGGTTGAGAGGTGCGGGAACCTGGCAGTTGTTGACTTGGAAATTCTAGTGGGGCTGGGATCCTTATCAGCGGGAGAGACCCGATAAGGGGAAAACGGCAGAAAAGGGGCCAAGACAATATCGATTCAACAAGAGTCAATGATATATAAGCTACGGATATCGTCTTGACTCTCGGATGACGGCTAGCAAGATAGACATGGAACTCTGCAACGTTTCCGCCGCCTACGAAGAGGGTGCTGTCGTCGCATCTTGACTCACCACCCCTCGCCGTATTTTTCACCTTGAAAACGACTCCTGAAGGACCTCGACCTCCGCAGACAAACAATAAACGCCATCCCTTCCGTCCAACCAAAAACGCCAGGTGACTATGCCGAGGTGTATCATACAGAATGAGAGGCCAGCAAAACCGGGAGAAAGGGCAACACAAGACCAGACTCATTCGTCGGCGTGCTTCTTCTTCTTCTTCTTGTGCTTCTCTTCTCTTGCTGGTGTTTCCTCAGCCTCCTCGGCGTGCTTGCGCTTAGAGCTCTTAGACTTTACGGGTGTCTCGGCCTCTTCTTCTTTGGCCTTCAGATCCTTTTTGCTTAGCACCTCAACCGTACCATCGGCGTTGACCTTAATCTGGCCTTTTTCGTAGCGGCGAGTAAACTTGGAGACCGACAGGCCTGCTTCCTTGGCGAGGCGTTCAAAGTCAAGCTTCTTGGGTACTGGTGTCTGGCTAGACTCGGCCTTTGAGGATGATGGGGTAGGTGCTTCCTTGGCCTCCTTATCCTTCTTCTTGTCCTTCTTCTTTTCAGACTTGTCTTTCTTGCTCTTCTTAGCAGGCGCATCCTCCATCTCGACGTCCTTGTCTGCGTCGGCCATCTCCTCATCCTCAACCTCCTCGATGAGTGGCTTCTTTGGCGCCTGTTCGTGTGCAAGCAAACCATCGGCATCGATGTTGTACTTGCGGGCCTCCTTGATGTCCCACTTGGAAGGAGCACCCAGAGGCATACCGTTTGGCCCAACAGAGGTGGTCTTGGAGAGTGGCTTTCCTTCGAGGTGACGGAGGTTGTTCTCAAGCTTAGCCCGAGCGTGGATACCAAGGCTAGCACGAGACTCATCGTCCGCATCCTCCTCAAACTCGGCGAGCGCATCGGTGCGGACTCCCAAAGCCAATTTAGAGGCGAGCTGACGAGCCATCTTGCCCTTGTTCGCTCCAGACGCTTGACCGACCAGCGAGGCGTGGTAAATGAGACCATACTTGGGGGTGGCGTGCTTGGTCTTGAGGGCACGGAAGAGCGCCTTCTCAGCGCCGAGAATTTGGATAGTAGAACCGGGGTTCTTGGCCAAGCTCATAAGAGAGCCGGCGTGTGCGATAAGTCTGGCTCCGACAAGGGCGCCAACAAGCTCGGTCATGTTGGGAGAGATGGCCCTCATTCTGTTTTCGAGGTATTCTGAAAGCTGCTTGCGGTATTCGGAGTAGCTGATGACCTGTTCGGCCAAAAGTGTGATGTTGGTCAGGTCTTCCTTTGTGATCTCCGTACCCATGCTGATATCGGCGGCGGCCTTGACGGCGGTCTCGATTTCATGGGGGAGGATCTCTGAGAGGTCGACGTCCGGGGCGTTGGAGCGGATTCCCAGTTTAACAATAACGCGGGCGTACGACAGGTTGTCCGGAAGGATCTTGGCCAGCTCGGGGAAGTGCCAGCCGTACCATTCTTTCACACGCATGGCGTACGTGTTCAACTCCTTGTCCAAATCGTCCAAAAGAGAAACGGCGTGAACAATCATGACATCAACCTTGTCGGGAGAGAACTTGAGCTTGTGGCGCGACAGCGAGTGAGAGAGACCGAGCGACATTTCTTGAAAGTTTTCCGGGAGCATGCCCGGGATAAGTTCGGGAAGATGTTGTCGAATGGCGCGGAAGAGATCGGTGGTTGTGGAATCAGAGATAGGTTTGATGTTGAGCTCAGGAAGCTTGAGGATAGAGCTGCCAAGCTTGTTTTCGGCGACGGCGAGGGTGACCTTCTTCTCGTCTTTGAACTCATTGAGCAGGCTGGCGAGTTTAGGCGTGACCTTGCCCTCGATGACGCCCGAGATTTCCTCCAGCGCACCAGCAGCGCTATCAAATTTTACAAACTCCTTGTATTTGATCCTGCGGGAGGTTGGTCAACCTTTCGACAGCACGGTCTCGGCGCGCAGACTTACTCTTTGACAATCTTGTCGACAGTCGACAAGCGGTCTGTAAGATTGTCATCGTCGAGGAGCTTCTTGTCGGCGGCCTTAAATAAGCCATATCTGTGACGCCAGTCAGATCGTTCTCTTCAAACATGCAATGTAGGTTGCAGCTCGCGCGGCGCGGCAGGGACCAATTGCATGGGCAGTACGTACCCGGCGCTCGTCTCTGTGAGAATGAAGAGAGGCATGATGCCGGCGTGCTCTCTCAATTGGGGGAGTGCACTTGCTCGTTGGTGGTGGGAAGCAGTAGTTGACTGTTTCCTCGTCGTTGCGATTCGCCGCGGGCCTCGAGGAGAAAAGTCAAGAGCGAACAATTTTTTTTCTGCACAGTTGAGTTTGGAGCTTGCTGCCAAGTGGGGGCTGTGGTCCGAGCTTATGCTGCGGGACGTACTGCCATCGGGGTCAAACGAAAATACCTCTCCTGTTAGCCAAGAGTTTGAGGCACAGTGCTGGCCCTGTGGCAGACCCTAGAACTCTGTAGGCCGCTCGCTAGAATTAGCGACCCTTTCGCTAAGCTCTCACTGGGCGTAGTGTTTTCAGAGGATGGTCAACTAAAACTGAATAGGTCGGCCAAGCCACCGCGTGCGCATTACCCATAATACACTGTGGCACGAGTCCTGCCTATCGAAGCGGGGGTAATTTCTTTTGGCCCCGGTATTCTCTTCTTGACCGCCCTTGACGTGCACGGGCCTCCGGTGGCCTGGTCTGGTTACGCAACACTTCAAGACTGCGCGCTGGATGGATTGGCTGCTGCAGTGCGTACGCCTCGAGCTCCAACAAGGACAGGGACGTCCCCTCATCTCAACCGCTTCAAAGCCAAAACAGCGCGCAAGATGGAGGGACTTTTATTCAACGTGAACAATGGGTATGTCGAGTGCAGGATGACCTGCATGTTCTTTGCAGCGGGTTGCTGACTTCCCTGACTAGGTACATTGAGGGCATTGTTCGTGGCTACCGGAATGGCCTTCTTACCGGCGCAAACTACACCAACATGACCCAGTGCGAGACCATCGATGGTCAGCCTCCTGTGTGCATCTGTTGGTATTCAGACATTCTAACTATGTGTTAGATCTCAAACTTCAGCTGGGTCCCGCCTATGGCGACTTCCTCGCATCCCTCCCTCCGAACCCGTCGACCTCTACCCTCGCAGCCAAGACCACCGACAAGCTGGTCGCCGAGTTCCGCTACGTCCGGGCCAATGCCGTCGGCTCCCTTGCCAAGTTCATGGACTACTTGACATACGGCTACATGATCGACAACGTGGCCCTCCTCATCACAGGCACCCTGCACGAGCGCGACACCCGGGAGCTGCTGGAACGATGCCACCCGCTGGGATGGTTCGAGACCATGCCGGTGCTGTGTGTGGCAACCAATATCGAGGAGCTGTACAACAGTGTGTTGATCGAGACACCGCTGGCCCCCTATTTCAAAGGGAGCCTCAGCCACCAGGACCTGGACGAGCTCAACATCGAAATCGTCCGCAACACACTCTACAAGAACTACCTCGAGGACTTTTACCAATTTGTCAACTCACACCCCGACATGGCTGGCACACCCACGGCAGAGGTCATGTCGGAGATCCTCGAGTTCGAGGCTGACCGACGGGCTATCAACATCACGCTGAACTCGTTTGGTACGGAGCTGTCCAAGGCAGACCGTAAGAAGCTGTACCCGAACTTCGGCCTGCTGTATCCCGAGGGAACCCTCATGCTGTCGCGTGCGGATGACTTTGAGGGCGTCAGGCTAGCGGTTGAGGGCGTCGGTGACTACAAGTCGTTCTTCGAGGCGGCCGGTCTTGGAGGTGGTGTCGGCGGGCCAGGAAACATGGCAGGTGGCACGGGGTCGGATGGCAAGACGCTGGAGGATATGTTCTACCAAAAGGAGATGGAGATTTCGAAGGGTGCCTTCACAAGGCAATTCACATATGCCATTGTCTACGCATGGGTTAAGCTGAGAGAGCAGGTAAGTTGATTTTATCCCTTTTCGCTCTGTTTTCTCGGCCGCTGGCTAATTTGGATTCAGGAAATCCGTAATATCACATGGATCGCCGAGTGCATAGCGCAGAACCAGAAGGAGCGGATTGGCAATTACATTAGCGTTTTCTGAAGGGTTTGGCGTGCGTCTCTGGGTTTTGCGTTGTGTAGATTACCTCTTGTCTCGGGTATAAGTTAGTCTAATCAGTGTTGCAGGACAATGGCGTCTGGGCAAAGGCCGAATGAACGGCTTGATGAACAGGAGACAAGTGGGAGTTGAGGCGAACCCCGTCTACTTGTTGGTATTGTACAATACATAGAGAAACTACAACACATTTGTTATACATTGAGGATACCCTCGTCATTAATGTGCTTAAAAGGAGATCTGCTCTTTCCATGTGGCCGGGGACAGACCCAATGTCTCGAGCATGTGCTGCCACCTCCCGCTGCCTCTCTCCTTTCTCTCCATGTACCGAAGCAGCCGCTGTCGCTTGTGACACAATTTCCTCAAATTCCTCTTGTTGACCTTGTCCTTGTGGCCTTGGTGGCCATCTAGAGCTTGCGCAACCGCCCTGATCTTGGCTGTCAGGATGGCGATCTGGACCTCGCTGCTGCCCGTGTCGGGGCCGGCACGGGGTGGTTTCGGCTGTGGCTCGACGCCTCGCGACAGCGGCGGCTCTGGGTTCGGCAGCTTGACATCTGTATTGTGACGGCCAAATTCCTCAATACAGCGGCGGATGTTGGTGTGCTTGCGAATCTTGGCGTTGCCGTTGTTCAAATCCACAATACGTTGTATCGCAACCACAGCCTTCCTGTGCTTCTCCTCGTGAAGCGCAAGCTCTTCATTTTCCTTCCCGGGGTTGGTTTGGAGAAGAGCCTTGTCGATGATGGGCTCTGTGAGCTTCCTGGCGTGCTCGATGGCCTTCTCGACCTCCTCGTCAGTGAGGAGGTAGTTTCGGAGGTGCGTTGAGGTCGGCAAGGGGTGTGCTTCTTCTAGTGGGTTTCCGTTCTTGTCAACGGGGGGCGTCGACAGCGGCGCCTGGCCGGCAGTATCGAAGGACTCGACGAAGGCTGTTGGGATGCCGTGGATAGGACTGCCCCAGGCGGCGTCGCGTTGCGCTTCGAGCTCCTTCCTGCGCGACACGCTGGCGGCCTTGCGCTGCTGTGCTTGGGCCCAGGCATAGGGATCCTGCTTCATCTTCCGAATCTTCTCCTTGCGGGAGAGGTTGGCCGTCTGCACCAGGGGCTGAAATGCGGGAGTTGGAGCTGGGCGGAGGCACACTGGAAGCATTGGGTCAGCTATCGAGGCACTGAAATATATTATGGCGCAGTGGAGGTGGTCCTACGTGTGAGGCCTCTCAGCCCCTGGGGGCTGGGTATCCGGGGCGGCATCGCGAGTCTTGGGTCTACGTCGAGTCGTGTGTCTCGATGCAGTCAGTCACGCAGTATCTCAGCGTTCAGGGTCGCCGCAACTTTCTGCTTCGCCAAATTTTGGACCCAATCGCGCTAGAGCGCTTCCAGCGTAGCGCCAACAGATGCAAGATGCCCCACATGAAAGGTGCTCGGCGATCGGTGATTCGATAGTCCGGTCCCAGGAACGCCAAAAATCATTCAAAGTACTTTCAGTGTCCCGCGCCTGCCGCGAGGCGCCAGTTCTCCACCGGAGCCCCGAATTCGGTACTTTGCCGGTACTTTGCCCCAAATTCACGCCAACCCTGGCGGGACTCTCCACAAAAATCATTTTGTGTGCCAAAATCGCCGAGCTCTGGCAGCAAACTTCAAGAAAATATCTACTCCCCCAACGGCCGCCGCAACTTGACACCCTCTTTCTCAGTCCTCACATTCCGACGAGAAAGCACAGTCAAGATGGCCCCTGCTAACCTTCCCTCTATCTTCAATGCCACCAGTGGCGATATTGAGCAGCTCCTCGCTGCTCAATGCCACATCGGCTCTAAGAAGTTCGTGAACCCCCCGCTCCTTGATGATTGCCTCATGATCGCAAACTAACCGCAAAAAAAACAGCCTCCAGGTTCACATGCAGCGTAATTACCAACCGATCCTCTGAACAAAACAACGAAATCTGACCTGTTTCTTACAGCCTACCTCTGGAAGACCCGCGCAGATGGTGTCAACGTTATCAACATTGGCAAGACCTGGTACGTGGGTTGTGGTGCGTGCTGCTGGAGGCGCAAATGTTAACTCGGTGGTTCTCAGGGAGAAGATTGTTCTCGCTGCCCGCATCATCGCTGCCATCGACAACCCGTCGGATGTTTGCGTGATCAGCGCTCGTCCCTATGGCCAGCGTGCCGTCCTCAAGTTCGCCTCGCACACCGGTGCCCAGGCCATCGCTGGTCGCTTCACCCCCGGTTCCTTCACCAACTACATCACCCGTTCGTTCAAGGAGCCCCGCCTGATCATCGTCACTGATCCCCGCACCGACGCGCAGGCCATCAAGGAGGCTTCGTACGTCAACATCCCCGTCATCGCCCTCTGCGATACCGACTCGCCCACCGAGTTTGTCGATGTTGCCATCCCTACCAACAACAAGGGTCGCACTGCTATTGGCTGCGTCTGGTGGATGTTGGCTCGTGAGGTCCTCCGTCTCCGCGGTACCATCTACAACCGCGAGACTCCCTGGGATGTCATGGTCGATCTCTACTTCTGTATGTGCATCCTGGAATGGAGCTTTCTGTTAAACGCGTTGCTAACATGCTCTAGACCGTGACCCCGAGGCTGAGGCCGAGGAGAAGGTTGAGGAGGAGAAGGTTCCTGGTGTTGAGGAGGAGGGTGTTGCCGCCATCGAGTCCGGCTTCCCCACTACTGGCGAGTGGGAGGCTGCTCCCGCCGGCTTCCCTGCCACCACCGGTGGTGAGTGGAGCGAGGCCCCTGCCGCTGGTGCCACCTGGGATGCCGCCGCTGCCCCTACTGCTGAGTGGGGTGCTGAGGCTCCTAAGGAGACCAGCTGGTAAATCGTCAAACAAAAGCATTGGGGTCAGGCGTAACGGTGGCGTGATGGCTGGATCTGGCTTGTATCTTCACCGATTTCCCTTGATTAGGTAGTCCATCTTCTCGACCAGGGTTTGGAGCACTTGACGGGGGTCAACTTGACCGCACTAATGAGGGAAAGATACTCGACTTGGCTGCGGCGAAGGAGAGGGAATGCCCTGTGGGGTCAAAAGGGGTGGACTTAATCGTTATCCCGCCTTCCTCATTGTACCGAACTTGCATTGGCTTGGGTTTGACAGGTGGCTGAGCCGCTCTTTGACATGGCAATGGACTATCTCTGACCCCAGCTGTTCGTGCTGCTTGTCATTGTGCTCCGAGGCTCATCAATCCCTTCTGGGTTCTCGATCAAATGTGTGTGTGCTGTGATGATGATGCCTCGACGTGGTTGAGCACGCCGATTCTGACTTTACCTCAACTTGCCTTATATCCCGAACAGGTCTAGAATTCTACACACACGGAGTTTGTAAGCACTTCAGGCCACCCTCCTGGCCCCGACCAAACAACCTAGAGCACCCAACGTAGAGTGCCTACAAATTTTAGGAGAGTGCCGTCAAGGGCAACCTCTGAGCAGTAGCAGCTGCGCTCTCTCAGACTTTCTCGTTCCCACATCAGTGACTTTCATCACGAAGAAAGCACATGTTTTGACACTTTAAATTCCTCAACTGTCTGTCGTCCTCACGTTGTCAGGCAGGTAGGTATCATCCCCCTCCACACACAAGATGCATTCCCTGCCTCACCCCTTGCATGAATGCACCACATCCCCAACCTATTCTCTATCCTACCAAATGCCCGATCGACCCATGGGAGCCACCTATCCTCTATCCCATGACCCAGCTGCTTCAAGTATGCCTACTCCTACTTGAATCTCGAACGCCCTGCGCCCGCCTCACTCCACCTACATCCAAGAAACGACAATGAAATAAAAACGTGCCATTGGGACACAATGAGAAGTAAGCGTGGGGTATTGTATTGAGAGAGACAGTAAAGATTAAATTGTTGTGTGTGACGAGTGCTTGTTGTGATTCGACATGACGGCGGATTGTGAGGGTTGTCCGTGCCTCTGGCGTCTGCGACCATTAGACGGGAGCGGACAGGACTTGGTCTAGTCCCATAACCCGCAGCGAAAAGTGTAACGTGTTGTCGCGATTGTTATACAGGCAGTGCGTGAGCAACAAAAAAGTGGTCTATGTGTTGTAACCGTCTCGTCGAGCAGCCCGCTCGAGGGTTGCCAAGCCAAAACTGTGCATGTACAGGGGTATATCGATGTAAAAGAGTAAGAAGCAATGGGCTGTTTGATGTGTTGTTGTGTTGGTTGGGGTATATATGGCCGTAGGTGGTCGTAAGTCGAAGCCGGTCGTAGCTCATCACCGCTTCCTCCGCTCCGTCTCCTTTACTCGAGGCTCTCGCCAAGCCTACGGATTTCCTCATCCGTAAGTGCACCCATCCAAAGACATCGCTCTGTGATACCTTCGATGGGTTGGAATGTGTACAGGGAGCTCGACTCTAGAAGTCTGAGGAGCGTCTTCACGACCGATGCTGAGGTTCTGCACCGCTCAAAATTGACCAGCGGCGCGGTGGTTGGTGAGCTGGCGATCTCGATCGGTCGCTGAGCGTTGAAGAGCAGGTCGTGAGTGTAGATGCCCACGAATGGGATGCAGCCCATCTCGGCGATGGCAGTCCCCACGGAACCACCACCCTCCATCTCAGCCCTTAAGTTGTAAAAGTTTCTCGTTGGTGACATCAAGGCTTCGAGATCCGCCATGGTCCGCTGATCGCTGGCTGGGACCATGGCCCATGTCTTGGTCAAGCGGCCGATCTCGTTGCTCGTCAGGGCGATCGTCAACTGGGCCATGGTCGCAAAGTTGCGGTACTTGCGGCAATGCGCAGCGATGTGAATAAACTTGATCATGCACCGCGCACGCTCTTCGATCTCTTGAGTCAGGACGATCTCGGAGATGGCCCACTTGACCATGATGTTAAAGCGAGCAATGACAACTTCCACCCCACGCGCGTCTGTATCCCGAAGGAACGAAACCCAACTGCGAGAGTTGATGCCGTTCTGTTCAGCATTCTTCCACCGCATGTCGATCAGCTCCTTCCAGTCGACCTCATTGAGGGCGTCTTTTTCGATGAGTGTGAATTGCTGGGCTAGGATGTCGCTGTCGAAGGCCAGAATGAACGGCAAGTGAACCGCAAACCGATTGCGTATCGGCTCTTCTTGCGGTATGGGGTCTGGTATCTCCAGTCTTGGGGCGTTTCGGAGCGCCTCTTTAGTTCCGGTAGGGTCGGTGGGCGACACGATTGGGTACTGGGTGTATGGTGCTGCTGTGGTAGTTGGTGTTGTGTCAGGGGTTGGCGGCAGTGGCTTCTCCCAAACCTGGTGGTCCTGTACCACCGGAACCTCAACGGTATCTGGTGGGTTCATATCCAATGCTTGAATCAGCGTGATGGGTGGTGATGGCGGGTTGGGGCTTGGGCTGCTGGAGATTTGAAGGTTGGTCGGGCTTTCAGCCAAGGGATGTCCGGGAAGTGTCGAGACGGCGATCCCTATCTTCGTGGGCGATACCCCGTCTCCTTCAACCCTGGAATCGATCACCTCCATGGACAGCTCCGAGGAGAGATCTGTGCCGTCATCGCTCTCTACATCCAAGAACGACTGCTCAGCACTCATCCGAGCTTGATCATGAACCGGCAGGGTATTCCCCAGCTCGATCTGCTCTAGGCTGTCCGTCTTATTGACAAACTCGTATGAAGGATGTTGTGAGTCCCGCGGAGTCTGGTTGGCGGATGAGCCGAGGCCCTCGTCGGGCCCTTGAAGAATTGACCGATCGGTCCACTCGCGAGTAACTGTCTTTCTGCTGCGGCCATCATCGGTAAGTCCACGATCCAACAAGGGAATCGAGGTGTATGACCCCCTTGAATCTTCGGAAAGGAAAGAGAGCACATCGCCGCTCCGTGCTATGTCGACGCCCAGGAGATTGGTTTGGAGATCTACATCCGCCGCGACCGTAGACGTCACATGGGGTGCCTCGACAACGTGCACATTGCGGTGCTCTCTCTTCTCGTCCATGCTGACAACAGTGCCTTCTGGCGCTCCTGCTGCCGTCTCGGGGCGCGTGGTTTCGGGCGCGGCGCTTTGCAAGTCTATCGACAACCGGGCGGGGGTTTTCTTCTCGTATTTCCCCTCGAGCTTCAGCAATGCTGACTCGACCCCTCCGTCGTCATCCACGTCGTCCGGGATCTGGGCCAGCTTCTGTGCTTCAGCCTCAAAGGACGGGCGCATGATTGGCTTGGAAGAGTGCGTGCTGAAGAGCGAGATGCCGCGCTTCGGATTCTGTTCGGCAATGGCGCCGAGGGAGAAGGCTTCGCCCCGACGGGTCGAAGAGAAATCAGTTGACAGGACGTCAACGAAGCCACTTGAATCTTGGCCGGGACTGCGCATGTATGAGCTGCGAAGCGATTCCGTGTAGGTTGTCAGCGATCCAACGGAACGT
Organism: Podospora aff. communis PSN243; assembly: GCA_033296975.1. Lineage (NCBI taxonomy): Eukaryota > Fungi > Ascomycota > Sordariomycetes > Sordariales > Podosporaceae > Podospora > Podospora aff. communis PSN243. The sequence goes on from MU865921.1 coordinate 51,794, forward strand.
GATCTCCTGAGGGTTGCCGGGTCTAGGTCGCCTGCGTTTGCCACAGCACGAAGGTCGCCGCCCGGTCTCCTCCTGAGAACACGAAGCGGCTGAGGAACCATGACCTGCGAGGAATCGTCCAACGAAGCTTCAGAATATGTGGTGGCATCGAAGCTGCGGATCGTGGGCTGAGGTACGATGCCGCTGGTGAAGGAGGCGTAGCGTCTGTGTCCAATGGACCGACTCGAGTGGTAGGATCTACTAGACCGCTGTCGAGAATGCCCATGGATTCCGCTGAGGGGTGGTCTGCTCCTTGGCAATGGCAAGTCAAAAGAAGGACGATGCGAGTCCTCGGATGCCCGTCCGTTGCGTCCCAGAGTCTCCATGTCGGGGATAAAGGGCGGCAGGGAATCTGTCCCCAGGGACGAACGAAGAATTTGCTGGCTCAGGATATAGGACGACCTCCTCGGGGTTCCCATTGGTCGGCCCGGTGGTGTGTTTGGTGGCGTCGGGTCTGCAACGTTCTGCATGAAGGTGTCTGTGAAGGCTTCCACCGATGAGTTCATGGCCGGCAATGCGCCTGTCATGGATGGAAAGCTGTCTGGCAGTACCGTATCGTCAACGATAACGATCGACTTGCTGCCTGTAGTGATCGCCATATCGCTGATGGGTCTCACATCCATATCGTCCGAGAACACGAAAGATGTGCCCATGTGCTCTGCGGAATACTCCAACAATTCCCCAGGGACCTTGGAGCCCTCGACCGGCGGCGGCGGTGAGAGATCCCCGTTATTCTCCGCCTCGAGAGCAGCATCCTCCCGCACAGCCCGCTTGAAATCTTCGGCTACCTCGGCACCCAGCAGGTCAATCCGGACAGGGGGACGGACGCCGTGCTGGTGAGGGCGGGCTTGCGGCACTATCGCAGTCCCTGGAAGCCTGTTGACAGTCGCCCCTCTCGGTCCAATAGGCGAAATGTTGATAAAATTCCCATGCGTTGGTGACACCCCCTGACCTTTGGTGCTCAAGGCACGGCGGACGCTGCCTAGAAGTCTCCGCATGCCCTGCCCCGACATGGCTGACGCTGCGATCTTCTCCTTTGGCGCCTCGGTTGGCTGTGGTTGGAACAAGGTTGTCTGTCGAGCTGGCTCTGCGGCACCGCTAGGCGGGACGACTTCAACATAGGGCTGTCCGGGGGGGAACATGTTGCCACGAACGAGGCTCCCTGCCAACGGAAGGGCCAAGAGGAACTCTGCGTTCTTGAAGAGCATCTTCTCGGTGGTAGTCGCGTGTTCCCGCATCGAGTCACTTAGGCTCCCGTTCCGTTTGTGTGATTGCTGAGGTCGGACGCGTTTGCCAACTAGAGCGCGAGGAGTCATCGCGATGGGGTCGGTACTGCTGTGCATCGAATTGGGGTCTGCAGGATGGGCAGCTAGTGGGTGAGCGCCTGGGTGGGCGAACCGCATAGTCTTGGTCGGGAACGAGCACGAAACGACGTCCACGCTGGCGATGCTCGTTGGCGAGGTGGGGCCTCGAGCAAGGTCAAGCTCTCCGCGATTCTCAGGGGTCCCTGGCCTGTCGCCCACCACGATGGAGTCAATATGCCCAGCCCTTGATACTTCTGCATACAAGCTCGTGCGAGCTGGGTACGAGGCCGTGACAACGCCGTCTATTTGAGGCGGCCCGTCGTCAGTTATCCAGATTGCTGGATCCAGGTTCGGGTCTCGGTGTCCTGCGATGCCTCCCGGCAAGATTGGAATATCGGGGGCCAAGGACGTGTCGAAATCGGGTCCATCCCAGTACAACCCGCATACTCTGCGCCAGCATTTCTTCAGCTCCGCCAATATCTTTAACTGCACCTTTCTTGCCCTCAGATCCTGCGCCAGCTCGTCCACAAAGTCGTTGAGAAGGTTGCAAAACATGACCCGCAGGCTGTAGTCGATTACGAAGTCGTCGATAAAATAATTCAGGATCCAGTGTCGCAAGGCCACGAATGTCCGAACCCTAACCACCATTCCGGCCTCGTCAGACCTTGCCAGCGCCCATCGTAACCGTGCGAACAGCATCCGCAATAGATCCGAAGTCTCGAGAAATGATCGGAACGTCAGGAAGAAATCGGAGAGGAGCTCGTAATCCAGGAAGCTGGGAGAGGTGATTTCGGCTACCAGACGGGGCGGCGTGGCAGCCGTCACTGCCCCGGTTGACGAGTACCTCACGATGGATCGGTCATCGCAAGCTGGCTTGAATGTCAGTGCATCAAACATGGCGGGTTCAATCACCAGGTGCGTCGACATGTATGTTGTTGCGCGCAGGGGACGAGGGAACACAGGACCCGATATCCTCGGAGGGATCTCGGGATCTGCCCCAGCGACGTGGATTGCAGGGAGCATCATGTCGGGGCTCGGCCTCTTGGAGTTGTTCATGGTTGCCATTGGGCTTCTGCCAAAAAAGGAGGCTGTGCTCGAGCGTACGTCTTCAGTTGGCGCGTACGACGATCCTCGGATGAAAGGCGTCCCTCGAATGCTGAACCGCGGGGTCCCTATCCTCCACGATGGGATGGACACTTCCAACAGCGGCGGGTTACCCAACGCCATGTCCTCGGTGGTTTTGGGCCTCTGCTCCTCGCCTGGCTGGGTGATGACGATCTTGAACCCCCCCGGTTCTGACTCCCGTGCTATGCTGGTATCAGGAACAGTCGAGTCGGACATTGCGCGACGGTGACGAGTTCGATTTCCCGTCGTCTTCCCGCCAGGTTGCCCGTGCCCCGAGATCGACGGAGAAGAGGCATCCCACCGGCTGTCCTCGCGAAATCCCGTACTCCCCTCCACCTCCTGGCCGCTGCCCCCCGGGGCCAAAGCATCCAACCCAGCCGTACCAGGCGGGGTCATGGGAAACACGAAATGCGGTTGAGGGTAGCGCTGGTTCGCCGGACGAACCGTTGGCCTGGGTCCACTGTCAATTCCATCCGAAATACCTGTTGTAGCAGGGGGGCGCAGGCACATGTCTTACCTCAAGTAAATTCGCCCATTGTTGCCAACGTTTGCCACGGCGAATTGCCGCCCCTCGCGTCCTGCAGAGCCTCCATCTGGCGTCAGATCCCACTTGTCGTCGTCCTGGCTGCCCTTCTTCGCCCGTCGCTGCTGGAGAACATTCTCTTCCTGGGATCTTCGTTCCGACACTGGCAGCAACGGCCTCTGCTGCGCGCCCGACGCGGTTCTCGTCGGCGCCCTCCCAATGATCCCTGACGACCCAAAAGTGGTGAACGTTCCTCCGGGTTCCTTGTCGCCGTCTCCTCTGCCCAACTTGGGCGTACGCCGTCGCCCCGATGGTTCCCGCGGACCTGTTTGTCGCTCGGCTCGCTGTCGCTGGGCCAAAAGCTGCTGTCGGAAACGCGCCGTGAGAGCCGTTGCGGGGGACGCCGGTGGTGGCTCGGCGTCCATTGCGGTGGCTTCAGCTACCTATCGTGCAGAGCGGCGGCAGCTGCTACTGCTGGTGCTGGCGAAAACGTCTGCGATTGAAGACATGGGACTGTCAGCGGTGGTGACGCGATTTGGTTGTGCAGTGTCGCCGTAACTAGCTAGCGAGGCAGCTGGAACAGCGAAGAAGGAAGGAGCAGCCCCCGGCGCAAACCCGTCCACCGGCGCAAAAGACGAGGAATTTGAGAATGCGTGGATGCGACCGGCGTGGTGTTTTGCGGGAAGCGTATTTACCCAGCGGCTCAGGGCAAACGCAAGGGGAGGGGACGCAGCGCAGCGCAGAGATCCAAGGGCAACCTACGGGTATTGCACGACGCCATAAAGGTCGGATGGTAACACAACCCCCCCCTCACACACTAGGATCGACAGCGATTCGGCGGCCACAGATAGCAAACAACAGCCGTCGCTGACCCTCAGACGACGTCACGGATTGAAGGTGAGGTTCAATGCAAGGAGTCACTTGCAGCGAAGAGAACTTTGAGGGCAATTCTCTATCCAGGTAGTTAGGGTACGACGACCCTCAGTCACGCACCTACCTACGCCAAACACACGGGTGAGAGGCCCTGTGGAAAACTTGTCCAATGGGCCGGTCGCTCGCCCGCCTGCGAAGAAGCAACCAACAAGCAACCAAGCACCAGCTCCTCCTCCCTTGCGCTGGCAGGGCAAACAGGACTTTGGGCTTGGGTTGCAAGGGGGTTACCGAGCCGGGGGCAGGTGCTAATTTACTGTGGCTGGCCCGCCTTGTCATCGCCGTCCCCACATCACCACACGCGGCTGGCGTGCCTTGGGGAGCAATCGCTTGTCCAAAGTCGGCCCCGTCCTGCCCACCCTCGTCTGTCCCGCCCCTGCCTTCCAACCAAAACCCTCCGAGGGTGCTGCACAGAATGCCGCCCTTCAACAGCACACGGGAAAGCATGGAGGCCAATTTCCAATTTGTGAAGAGTCATGTACAACTGGTTTGTGCCGATCGATAGCATCCGAGAGGCGACCGAGGGGAGTCCCTAGTGCGTCAACTCGCAGCGAGAGGGGCCACGAGAAGTACCGCGCGCACGGTTCGGCCCAAGAGCCAAAGTGACGAAAAGCAGGGTTCAATGATGCGAGGTCGAGAAGTCGGCAGGACGCCGTGACCTCCGACTGCACGGTGCGCAGCGACGGGTTCCTCCCATTGTTGTGCTGAGAAGGACCGCTTACGTTTTCTTCCTCGACGGTTTCTCCTCCTTTCCAGCCCGTGATATCCACTTGCAAAAGGGGGTAACATGCGGTTCGCTGTGCGCGATAGGTCCGTCATCGTGGCGCTCACACAACCACGAGCTGAGCTGTGGCGACAATTGGCGGCATCAAGAGCGGGCTGTACCAGCCTCGCGAGCGGAGGTGGTGCTAAGTCGCCCTCTGGCAATGCGACACAGGGCACTCCATATGAGTGGCGTGTGTGTCCAGCTCGTAGCTTGGCTGCCTCCAATGGTTCATGGGTCCAAATACGCAGCTCGCGGTCCTCGGTACTGGGCACTCGCTCCACAAGGCAGAGAGGGCCTTCCATTCATGCTCCTCCACAGGCATGAAGCTGATATTGTTCAGACACGAAGTCTCACCAGGAAGCTGGGCTCGTGGATGCTCGGCGATGCCAGAGGTTGGGAAACCCCCTCCAAATTGGTCGTTGGTGTTGGAGGGAATTAATCCATCCGATCGAGTCGGCCATTGTTGGCTCGTCGGGACGTCCCGCAAGGAGCACCAACAGCAACAACACCGTGGCCAACTGATTCAAGGCCATCACTGCGCCGCCTCTATGCTCTGTCTACAAATCTCTGCTAACCAGATGCTAGAGACAATAGCGGAAACCGGCCGCGCCGCCAACTGACTAACCATCGTCGGTGAGCGCCGTGGCACAGACAACATGGAAAGCCGTTGCCTTTGCAATCAATTGGCCAGCTCACGCGGTGCACAGGCGAAAAGCTTCTCCGTAGTTCGCGGGAAGACGACCAGCCGTGCAATGCGGCAAGCACCAGTCAAGACATATTCCGAAGGCATTGAAACTTTCCGGGTTGGTTCCTCGAGAATCATCTAGAGCGTCATGCGTGCTAGGTTGCCCATGGCCACCGGATCGCATAATCGCCCTGTAGAAATTGCACGAACGCCGAAGGACCGGCGAGAGGCCTTTGTCAGCCAAAAGCCAAAAGGAACATCGATACCCAGAAACCGGGCCTCATCAACCCCTCTTCGGGTCGGCATCAGGAGGACCACCTTGCTCAGCCAGGCCACGACCGAGAGATCCTCGGTGCTCATCAAAGCTTTGCCCAGCCGCGTCGGCATCGACTGCGTGCCCCTAAGGGCCTTAATGCGCTGGCAGTATCCCAAATCGAGAACTGGGAATATGCTCTGGAGATTGCGAAATTGAAGTGAGGCTGAGGGATCCGGGCGAGCCCCCACCACCCCCAACCCAGGACGCCGCCAGCGCAACGTGGGAGATCAACACCCATCTTGTGGCGTTTCGATTCCAACGTCGTCCGACCTTTGGAGATTGGAACCCCCCGGCCGAGGTCTCAAGTAGACTGCCACATCCTTATCAATCTATGCGCAGCATTCGCTCGCAGCTTTTGCATCTGGCAAGTGGGGGTGATGTGACATGCTCGCCAGGCGGGCAGGAATCCAAATCAGATCAGGCGACAGGAGCACGGACGGCATCAAGCAGATCTCGTCGATGCTAGGTGATGCAAAACACACAATCCATCGTCACACCGCTTGCACGCGTCTTGTCACACACGGTGCACAAGTCACACACGACGGCTGCTTGCCTCCTTGACAGCTCTCGTCACCTCAGTCTGCATCTGCCGCGCGAACTCATCACCTTTTCGCTGCGCTCGCGCTTATTTACACAGGCGCTACTTAGCTCCCCCCAATATCCCCATTGAAGAAAGGCCGAGACCGCAATGCCCCTTGCCATCGCTGATCTCATCACGCCAGTAGGTACTAAATCTAGATCCGCGGGAAGATCCTCAGATGAGCGGCCGTACTAACGGAAAGCAACCCCTCACTAGCAACGTCCGCAAGCACCGGCACCGACGAGTAATCAAGTGACCGCAAGTCCAAGTATCCATCGCACGCAAGCGGTGAGCCCAAACGATCCATCATGACAGTAACATTCATATACACAACCCCCTCACCATCGCATCGCATCGTAGCCGAGTCCATTGCTGCCCTACAGCACACCAGCTCGAGCGCATACACCTATGCACTCAACTCCACAACGAACCCAACACCCGCCCCCTCAACCACACAGCAGCATTGAGAACCACATTACACAAATCACAACCTGATCAGCCCTTCATCTCATCCTCCCCGCTTGGCATCCGAACCTTATTTCCTTTTGCTGCCCGCGCAAGTCGATAGTGTGGAAACACATGGGAAGATCCCCTCGAGTTTCCGAGGCTTGTCGTTCATGCCAGCACCCTGGTAGTTCACAGGGGGGCTCCACACACACCAAGTGTCACTCACTATTTTTGAAGTCGTACATGCGTACTATGCCCGGTTGCGTTTAGGCTCGGGGAGCTGGTTTGTTGGTGATCACGGGGTGCTGCTGATTTTCAATGTCGACGGTTTGGAATTGGGAAAGGGGAAGGTTTAGGATACCCTGGTGCATGCCCCAACAGGTTCGTCGGGGGCCTTATACAAAGCCATCAGGCGCTCCTTACACGACAATACAGCCATGGGCTTCATTAGGCAAGGCCTCTTTGCGCTGTTGATACGGGCCATTGCGGCATCGATACAGGTCCCTACGTTGTCGAAATAGGGCATTTACTTCACCAGGCAAGACTCGCAAAGAGTCAGGGCCATTTTCTTGAATTGCTCCAAATCCTCTCGCATTGGCTTCTGCTATATGAACGGATCCCTTTTCTAGCTAGGCACACCCCTATACGGAGTTGTATTTCATGATTTGTGTAGCCAACTGCTCCGCAAACCACTGCGTAGGGTTGTCGCTCAACTTCGCCTTTTCGGCGACCGTCAAGATGGTTTTGATGCCCAATCCAACCGTCTGTGAGTTGGAAGGAGTATACTCTTTGACGGTCTCGATAGCTTCGCTGATATCTGACGGATCGAACATGCTGGCAAGCTTAAGAACAGTGCCAAGCTCTCGAAGGTCTTCCACGGCAGGAACTGGTATCTCCGAGTCGAAAGCTTCCACGATATCCAACTGGCTCAGAATGCTGCGCCGCGAAGACGTGACCAGGACAAGCAAACGGTGGCCCTTGGGCGGCGGCGCCCGCATCATAGTGACAATGGTGCGTAGGATGGTGTTCGAGAAACGCGGACCAACGGGATTCCATTCAATCATGCTCTCAATGTCATCTGCTTTGGGTCAGCCACCGATCGATCGTAGATATGGATGCTATTTGGAAGAGACTGTAGAACATACCCAGGATGATCAAGCTCAGCGAGCTCTTATAGGCGTCGACAAAGACCCTGCGAATGAAATCTTTCTTCGACACCTCATCTCCAAACTGGGTAAGTGAGGCAGGCGTCACAAGCTTCATGAAGGGGTATTCTGAATGCATGGCCTAATCCACAGTCAGTGCCAGGACGTGGCCGTGATTTGAAGAGATTGCTTACAAGATGTGAGGCAAGTGCCGTCTTTCCGCTCCCTGGCGGGCCGTGGATGAGTACCGACATATGCCTCCCCTTCTCAGATTCGCGGACATACTTCAAAGACAGCAATCCATCGTCGAGAATTGACTTGATCATTCTCGAGTAGTCTAAGATGCCGTACTTGATGTTGTCCTCGAATTCCGCGCCGTCAGCACCAAACGCGGGCCTGACTTCCTCCAGCGCGCCAAGGAAGTCTTGCCTGGTGACCTTCATGTTAGCGACATCGTCACCCATGACGGCCACCGTCCCTGGCTTGGTGTTCCTCGCAAATGCGAATGAAGTGGCCGACTTGACGAGGCCGCTCAGCTCGGCACCCGAGAAGTTCTTGGTGAGCGCCGCCAGCTCGTCAATGTTGACATCGCTTCCCATGATATTGTTCTCTTTCATTTTTGAAGTATGAATCTTGAGAATTTGGGATCGACCGTTCTCGTCGGGAAGCGAGATCTCGACTTGGACCTCGAGACGACCTGGACGCAACAACGCATCGTCGATCATATCCTTTCGGTTGGTCATTCCAATGAGCAGAATATTGTTGAGCTGGTCAACACCATCGAGCTTCGACAAGAGCTGGTTCACCACGCTGTCGCCGACGCCAGTACCGCCACCCGCGCCAGAGCCTCTCTGCTTACATACGGCATCCAATTCGTCGAAAATGATGATGTGCAGCCCAGATTCGTCGCCCTTCTCCTTGTACTCCTTTTCGGCATCGGCAAACAACTTTCGGATGTTTTCTTCACTCTGACCGACGTACTTGTTCAGCACTTCAGGGCCGTTGATGACCTTGGGTTCCCTGGCGTTCAAGACCTTGCCGAGCTGTCTAGCAATAAGGGTTTTTCCAGTTCCCGGAGGACCATAAAGCAACATTCCCTTTACGTGCATGATTCCGAGCTTCTCAACGATGCCTGGGGGGAACAAACGGGACGCAAACGCGCGACGGAAGATCGTGCTGAACTCATCATCAAGACCACCGACGCCCATCGCTTCGAACTTGAAATCCGCCTTGAGAATGGCATTCGCAGCCGGTCGTTTGCTGGAAGCCTTCAGCTTCAGGGGCGACTTGACGTCCTTGAAGAAGTCAATGTTGCACTGGTTCGTGAGAATACCACGAGCCCCTGGGTCTGAGAGTGTTTCACCGCTGGACTTTTGGGTCATGGTGAGATCGACCAAAGTGACAGTGCGGACCACGATGGATAACGGAACGCTCCTAACATCCAACAGAAGCCTTTGGCCGGGTGCAAAGACCTGATTCTGAAACGTCTTGATGAACACATCGGCCAGCTCGTCACCATCGTAGGGAGTGTCGACGTACTTCCTAGTCGATGCGAAACCCACTTCCAGATCCATGGATCCGAGATATGCCGCCGGCCCTCGGCTGAAGGGGTCGTACATTTCGCCCTCAAGCTCGTCCATCATGCCAACGCCGCACCATGTTCGCTGGGGGTCCGACAAGCTGATGCACCCATCTGGAAAGCCGGGAAGCGGCCGACATGTGACTACGTAGTCGCCCCGTAGCTGCGGTCCCGTCAAGCGCACGTATATATCGGACCCATCGCGGTTCGGGGGAAAATCGTTGGGGGAGACAGCGGAAATGTTGCTGAAGATGTACTGGCTCTGAAGAGTGCCGCCATCGATCTTGGCCAGCCGTAGTCGCACCCGGCGCCCACCGGAAGGGGACGGCCCCTGTTGTTGGTAGGATGGAGCGCCCTGTTGGTATCTGGGCTCGGCTCCGTAGCCGCCGCCCATGCCGTAACCTGACCCAGCACCGCCCTGCGGTCTGCCCGGTGAACGCTGTCCATAAACATCGCCGGCCTGCTGTGGGACCATTCCACCGTCGCCTCCAGGGCGCTGGGTCGGCCGACCAGGAAGTCCACCACCCCGAGGTCCCTTTCCAAATAAGTTGTTTCGAAGATCCATGATGCGCTTGGAGAATGTTGGAGAGCGCCTGGGAAATGTCGTGGAGAGAGAAACTGCGAACTATGTGCCGATTCTAGTATCAGGTTGGGGCCACGTAGACGAGTTCTAGGCCGGCAAACGGTGGTAAAATGTCAAAAGAAAACAGATTGCACCGCGCGTCGCTGACGAGAGAGGTGTCTCGGTGGGTTGTGGTAGTTGACGGTGGTGTCGTTTCAGCCCTCCCCGCGGCAGGCAACGATGCGCCAAGCTTTCCAGGGAAGGTGGCGGGGAAGGCCTGAGACCCCTCCCGATACGCCCAGCACGAGCTAGGCGGTTCAAATTAAGGCTCTGTTCGAGCTCCAAAGGGGCATTCGAGAGCCCTTAATCCTAATAATAAGGCCGGGCCGATGAAGAATACCAGGAGGCATGCGTCATTCGTTTCAAATCGACGAGTAGAGAAAAATAGCAAGCTTTCTGTTCATCCGGGCCGAACGTGGCGATTTGCAGCTGCCCGTGTCAAAGCTCACCCTGGTGGGGCATTTCGCTATTGCTCAGCATTGAGATCATCATCATCAATCATCTCGAGTAAACACCTAACCTTGGGGCCCCTCAAGGGACTGGTGTATCCCTCGCAATGCCTCTGTAAGCTGCTCCCCCCTCTCAACCACGCAGCGCAGTCCAAGGCTGAATTTGCGCAGCCACCTCCTCGGCAAGAAGTCATGGAACGTCTACAATGCCGACAACATCGCCCGCGTCGAACGGGACGAAGCTGCTGCGCGCGCGCGCGAAGAAGCCGATGAACAGCGCATGCAAGAGGAGGACGCAGCACGCCGCCTAGCCATTCTGCGAGGGGAGACCCCACCGCCGCTCGAAGAGAGGCTACAAAAAAGCGACGACGAGCAGGCCGATCGGGGCAGCGCAAGACACTATGCGCCCAGTCGCGAAGGGGGCCCGCGCAAGCGCAAGCGCAAGCGACATGGGGAGGATGATACGGATTTTGAGATGAGGGTAGCAAGGGAGCAGGCCGAAGCAGGTGGCCACGCTTCGCGCGAGTTGCTACCCGGAGCTTCCTCCTCGGTGTCGCTGGTCGACGGGAAGGGGCATATTTCATTATTCAACGAAGACGAAGCGCGGCGCGGCCAAGAAAAGGAAGATGCAGAGCGCGATGCTGCAAAGAAGAAGCGTAAAGAGGAGGAACAACATCAAGTGCGACTGGCCGACGCGGCGGGCAGGGGCGCGAGTAAAACAGGGCCTTGGTATGCGACTCCTGACGGGGACGCATCAGGGGCTCTGGTCCCCTCGAAGGACGTGTTCGGAAACGATGATCCTAGGAGGAAAGTGCGCGAGGCGGCCAGGCTAGACGCCAATGATCCTCTCGCGATGATGAAAAGAGGCGCGGCGAAAGTCAGGGAGCTCGGGAAGGACCGTAAGCGCGAAGCGGAGGAACGGGAGAAGGAGCTGAAGTCCTTGCGCAAGGAGCAGAGGCGAAGGGACAAGGAGAGGCGGCGAAGAGATGAACACAGCGATAGGCACAAGGACGGTGAAAGAGACTCGCGCCCTACTCGAGGCGAACGCTCCCGCCAAGAAGGTGACCGATATGAAGAATCAAGACGCAGGGACGACGGCCGGCATCGCGACAGAGACGAAAAAGGCCACAGAGACAAGGACGGTGACCGGCATAGGCGCAGGGACGCCGACAGACACGGACATGAGCGGCACCATCTCCGTCGCGAAGACGAGCGATAGATTTGGATAGCATACATAGACCAGATAATCCCCTAGCGTTCCACCGGGTCCTTAAGACCCTTTTCCCCCCATCCTCTCAACTCCGCAACCATCACGTCCCCTTCCACGGCAAACTGATCGCCACGGGCAACATTTCCCTCTCCACCAGCTCCGCAACCGGTCTCGCCTCCAAAGCCTTCAAAGCCACCAATATCTCGTCCACCAATCCCTCCGACGGCCCCTCCTTCCTATCACTCAGAATATCCAACCCCTCCTTCGTAAACGTTGTCGCCGCAAACCACGAGACCATCCACCGCTCCGTCGTCCCATCCGCACCCGTCCTCTCCCCCCACCCCAGCAACTCCCAGTGGCTGCTCAGCAGCGCCAACCAGCGCTTGCCGCGCCACGTCCAGATGCTCCCGTCCCCTGCTATCTCGGCCGTGTCGATGCCGGAGACGCTCTTCACGCCGCCTTTGCCGCCGAGGGATTCGTACTCGACTTTGTCGTCTATGCGCTCTCGTGGAGGGTTGGAGGTGAGCGGATCTAGGGGCTTGTAGGTGATACGGACGTTTTGGGCGGAGCGCCACATTTTAAGAGTGGAGTGTGAGACGGTCCATGTTCGGGCGAGCCATTCTATGGAGGGGGTTCGGGAAGTGGTTGCGGGTTTGGGGATGTATTTGGTGGGGGAGCGGAGGGTGATGGTATTTGGAGGTGTTGCGGTGGTCATTTTATTGTGATGATGGTGGGGGTGTAGTTGCTGTGGATTATTATATATACACTAGATTATTTGATGATTTCATCTCTGTATGTGTCGTTCGGATCGCTCGGAGTGTGTGTATGTGGGAGGGACCCCGTCTTATATATTGGGGGTGGCCTTGGTGTTTCAAGCGTCTTGGATCGAAGCCGTGCGTCAACCAACACTTGTTGGCCGTCTCAAGTTGGCGCTAAAGATGTTGAAGATATGATGCGCTGAAAGTAAGTAGTTGTATATGCCTGGGTATTGATGTCATGATACCCCCTAGGTACGATTGTGATGATGTCGGTGTATGATGTGTCGATGGTGAGCGTTGTCGCTGCAGAAGCTGAGTTACAAGGACCGTTTGGTTGTCCAGGCCGATTCTCAGTGAGCGGGATTTGCTATGCACGCGGTTCAATGTCACATGACATCAGCTTCTTTCCTTGTCGTCTCTTTTTATTCTCATGTTGCACCAGTTTAGATCTTCCTCCGAAGTCATGAGCGACAAACGAGTGGACGGCGTTTGACGGTTGGTAAAATGTGAGAACTGATGAGCCGACAAAAGCTGGGCCGAAGGAAGCTCAGTGGTTGACAGGGGGCGTTCCCTAGCGTTTCGGCTAAGCGACCGCAGGAGGCTCAAACATCCTTGCCGAGCCCCAGATCACTTTCAACGTCCGTCCTCCTTCAGGCTTCGAGCACTGGACCTCAAGTCGCGTGAACGACATATTGTCAGCACCCGGTCCAGCAAAGTATTTCACTTCCAGGAAACTTAACCGGGAATTTTCAAGTTGCGCTCAGCTTTCCGTTTTCTACAGCAACCCAGGAGGGAGCAGACTGGCGGGCCCCGCATGGCACCCACAACTCTTCAGCAGCAGCTTCAATCTCACCGTGTCTTGACTTGAAAGTAGAAAACTCAACCCTCACAGCACACAACACCCTTCACGCACCTTATTCGGAAACTTTTCACCATGGCAAGTCCCAATCCAGACGCGCCCTCTGCGGAGGATGAGTTTGACGAACAAGCAATGGCCCAGTTCATGGGATTCTCATCATTCGGCGCACAAGAGCAAAACCGTCCATCAAAGAAGCGGCGATTCAACTCCCACGCCGACGACGCCGTAGTTGCCGGCGTCCCTCATCCAGCAGGTCTCCCACCGAAGCCACCAGCACCATCCGCCTCGGGCGCTAATAGCCTACCTTTACACCCCCGAGGCGCACCTAGCACCGGCAACACCACCTCCCAGAAAGACAAACAGCCCCAACCCGCCTCCGGAAATTCTGACGAAATAGACCTCTCCTCCTCCAGCCCCGCCCCGCCAGGAAAGCTCATCTTCCCTCCCGGGACCAGCATCGAGACCGTCAAAGCCGCCATCGCCGCACGCTCCCCCGGCGGCGTTCTCCCTCCCGGCTGGGACCCCTACGACCCCGACGACGAATCCTGGATGATTGAAGGCGAGTTCGAACCAGTCATCGATCTCTCCGGCATCAGACATCGCGGCTCCCCGGACCCTCTGCTGCCCGCACCACCTCGCGGCCCACAATGGTACGACGACTACTACGACAGAACGAGCAACGAAAACCCCTGGGAGCGCATCGAAAAGGCACGTGGGATTGAACCAATCTCACCTTGGCCAGCCAGCCCCGCCACAGCGCAATCATCAAAAGCCAGATGAATGCAAAGAAGAAGCCAGTTTCTTCACTTTGCCGCCGCGCATGACGCAACATGGAAAGAAAAGCAACGCAGGACCCTGGTCGCGGCATTTGTTGCATTCGACACCATTGCTGCCATTGGTCTCATCGGAGACCGGTTGCGACCCAATCCATCGCCGATTTGTTGGGGGCGGGTTTGGGCTCGGTGGTTCCTGATTCAGGGGTATCACGTGATTCGCTCAGGGGATAAGTGCTTCACAATTGCAGGTTGGGCATCACCACTCATCACATGATTTGGTAGGGCTCAAAGGGGAGCACAGTGTCCCGGGCACGGCGGGGCAGTGCGGGATAGAGGACAGAGGTGGACACTGTACGTTCGCGATGGTTGTCGCGGGTGGAGTTTCAGGGTCACGGTCAGGGAGGAGAGCAGGTCTGTGTCTCGATATTACTACGGGACAGACGCCAAAGAGTACCCTACAGAGCCGACCCAATGAGAGCACGCCACTACGCCATAGAAACAGTCTCTGAGCAAGGGCCCAAACAGACACGAACTATCCTACCACCGCACCCATATCATCGAGACCCGTGATCCCGTAATCCATCCCTCCTAACCGCAAGGGGCAATATCCTCCTAGGTCCCCGGGGATCCTCCAAAACGGAAGACTCTCCGCCGTGTCCCATCTCCGTCCGGACGAGCCCGGCGTTCCGTCGCCTGCCCCCCACCTCTTCCTCCGTCCGTTCCCTTGGTACCGTTTCTCCCAAGCCACCTCACAAACGGAAAGGAGGGGAGGATGACGCCGGACAGCCCACCTCAACCCCCCTCAGGGAGCCACGCGAGCAAATGGAGCTAGCCCCCTCCCCGAGCCGCAGACTACTGCAGCCCTGGCGCTTGCCCTGACGTCCTCCAGGCACCAAATGTGCAGCAAAAGCGTGGTGTGCCTGTACCTGTGCTTTTAGTAAACGCTGGCAGTCCCCCATCGTGCCGCTTCGTCCAATCATAAGTCATAACGTCGTGAAACAGCCGCCCCGCGCATCCGCCCAAATAAACCAGTGTGTGGGAGGGGGTGTGAGATCGCAAAAACGCCGCGCGCTGCAAGATCAACCCCCGAAACTGGGATAAAATCCGCGGCTATTTTTGGCCGCGCCTCATCTCAACGACATCCCATCGCCGAGGCTTTCGCTCAGCCTCTCCTTTCGTGGCCCCCTGTTGTTTTGTTTTGCGCAAAACACCCTTAGGAAAACTTGGTGAAAACAATGGGTATGTACCGAATACGCAAGTCCCGTCCGCCCAAAAACGCAAAACAAACCACAGAGAATGCGACAAGCAATTCCCTAGCGAAGCCAAAGAGTAACAGCGCAGCGGAATCAGTACGAATCCGGAGATGGGTACCTCGCCCGCGCCTTGCTGTACTCCTTGGTGTGCTTCTTGGACGCCTTGGTTTTCAGGGATCTGCAAATCGCAAGGCTGTTAGCTTCCGATTTCTTGGGACGGCGAATCATGTTTCCCGAGCGCTTTTGATTCGCACGATCGCGGATCGAGTAGCTGGCGGCATGATCGCGGGAGTGGAACATGGGTGGTGCAACTTACGTCACTTTCTTCTGCGTCCACTCGAGGTCGTTGCGCACTTCACGCGCATCCTCAAGACCCTGCGCGAAACGTGCGCGGGACTTTGCCAGGCGCGCTTGCGCCTTAGCTTGCAGCTCCAGCAGCTCACGGTGCTTTGCGTTGAGATGACCGGATCTGGTTCTAGTCAGCGGACTGCTCGATTGTTATGATTGCAAACACGTCCCCCGTTTCTCTGTTTGCGCCTCACCAGCAATGGCGAACGAGGCGCTCGTACGAGCGTGTGTGGCTGCAGAGGAAATTCTAGAAGATGCAACTCACGTTTGCGCCTGCTTGACCGTGCAGCTGTCAAGCGGGATGGGGTTGAAGGTCTCGGCAAACCGATCCTGCATATATTCATTGAGATCAATTCCGCTCGCAGAACCGGCGCTGTCGTATTCTCCCTGACTGCTGCCGGCATAGCTGGCAGTTGTCACCGAGTAGCTGGAATTGCCGTAGGAAGCGAGTCCAGAGGCAGAGCTGACGGAGGCATCCAAATCTTCCGGTGGCGACACTGAGTAGGTGCTGTCCGTGCTGGTGTAATAGGCGGGATACTGGTAGTTGTACTGATACTGCCCTTTGCCAGCAGCCGGAATTGGCACGGCATCAGAGGCACCATAGTACTGGGAAGAGTAGGGAGAAGACATTGTGGATTGTGCAAG
The DNA here is from genome assembly GCA_033296975.1 of Podospora aff. communis PSN243. Classification (NCBI taxonomy): domain Eukaryota; kingdom Fungi; phylum Ascomycota; class Sordariomycetes; order Sordariales; family Podosporaceae; genus Podospora; species Podospora aff. communis PSN243. The sequence continues at coordinate 68,153 of MU865921.1, forward strand.
AATCTGTGCAGAAGAAAGTTTGGTGGCGTGTGTGGTGGGGTGTACACTGAGTGTAGGCTGGGTAGGAGGTGACACTTGGACAAGTGATGAGTCTGCTCAAGGTAGGGTTTGGGTATGGGGGCTTGGTCTTTGTTCGTCTGAGCAGAAAAGGTGATGAGAAAAGGAAGAGAAGAGATCAGAGAGAGCCGGTCAAACACACCTCCTTTTATACTTTTTCTGGACCTCCCCGATCGATAACCTTCCGACATCAGGGGGGCCGAGGAGGATAAGACATGGTGAATCTATTCGTCGAGACTCTCTCAACCCCGCTTGAGGCCGGGAGGAGATAGGGTGAAGAAGGACGTGATGGCGACAAGGACGCGGTTACGTCCCAGAGAGGCAGACCTCCCACCCGCTCTTTCTGCCGCGGGGATAGACCAACGAGAAGGAGGGATGCCACGGCCGATGGGGTGATCCCTGGAGCCATTGACCAAGCAGGCCCGGCCGGGATTGGTTTGCAAGACAGTTTCGATTAATCAGAGAAAGGACTGAGAGAAACGATGCATATGCCGAGAGGCAACTATCATCGTTGGTATTGGTGGATATGGTGACTGGTGAGGGGGGCCAGGGGCAAGGCATCCGGCTAGAACTTGGAAAGCTCCCGTCTGGCGGCGGCGGCGGGCATCGAAGTTCAGATACATGGAGGCGAAAAGGAAAAGAGACGGGTGCCGATAGTCTGGAGGCTCAACGGCAGGGTCTAGAATGGAGACGCCGTGGAGGGGTGGGCGTAACATTGGGGATGAGTCGAAGAATGGAGGCCGAAAGGACGCCAGAGGCACGAGCAGGGGGCTGTGACTGGAGACCAGGACTAGGGATGGCGGGATGGAGGACGGAAACGGCGTGTGACAGGCTAGCCACCATTGGAGGTGAGAAACCGGCATCCAGGGCCCATCACAATTTCTGGCGGTCATCAGATGTGCAACGGGCTGGAGGGCAGCAAGCGAAACCCGCACGAAGGGGCGGGTCGGAACAAGACGACTGGACGACTCGGCGGAGTACCGGAACCTCTGGGGGTCGGTGACGATGAACAAGCGCGCATGCTGACGCTAATCAGATGGCAAACCGGCGTTGGATCTGCTTGCTCGAACGTGCGTTTTCGTTGGCTCGGAAAGAAAAGACGCGGAGGTCAAACAGGCGTTGCAAAAGCCGGGTTAGGCAGTGATGCATCTAGTCGGGCAATGTGTTGTTCAAATGCCTAAGTTGGCCCGAAATTTATTTTTTGGGGGTCCCTCATCCACACACACATTTTGGCCTGTGCGTCCCCAATTAGCACAAGCAATTCCTACGTTGCGAGACCTTTGTGAGCTGGACTGGATATTCCGGAATTCGAATTGTTTCATTGGCCAACGGAGCAGTCGGTCGGTTTGTGGTCATCTCATTCGTCAGAAATCGATGTCTTGCTCGCATGGAAAAGACGCCTGCCCGCTGGGGACGACGGTTGCGTATGATCCGCGGTTGTAGGCTGCTCTGGGGAGGGCTGCTGCCCTGCAAGGCTCTGCAGATGGGAGGCGTACCTCAGGGTGTGGCTGAAGAATCATGTCGTTCGGCCATTTCGATCAGGAGAGTCGACAACCGGCAGCCGGCGGTTCACGCTCGGGGGGTGCTCGGGAGCTAGGATCTGCGAGATTAATGCTCTGCTGTGGACGTTTCCCTGCCTCTCCACACAGCTTGCAGCGGGAGAGGTCTCAGAATTCTCGACGATGACAGTTGTCAGAAGATTTCCACGAGCAGCCCGGATACCCGATGATACAAGCGTTTAATCTAGGCAAACCGTGCAGGGCGACGGAGCTGACGGATGCCTTGGCCGCTTCGGTAAGCCGCGTTGAGAGAAGGTGCCATGTACGGCAGTCTCAAGTCATGTATGTCAAAGGAGAAGACGGGAGATGCAGATAGCTCGGTTTGCCTTTGCCTAGAGGTTTGCCGGATGGGGGGTGAGTTGACGGCAGAACGGCTTGGCTAGCTGGCTCCCGCTCTGGACTGTCCGTTGTCTCACTGAAGAGCCGTGGGAAATACGGCCTTGCGCCCACGGCGGTGGCTGCCATCGAGACATCCCGCATGCGCAGGATGGGGTAGATGGGCATGCTCTGTTGGGATGGACCGTCCAGCCAGGGTAAATCTTCTGGCAGACCAACCAAAAGGAGCAGCATTGCTATGGCCCGCATGCTGCAGGCTCGGAGGGATACCATCTCGCCCTCCCGTTTCGATGGCTGCACGGAGCAGACGACGGCGGAAGGCGGGGAAGGGGCATGACTTGCAAGCCATGCGAAGCAGTAGAGGCCGCCGATCTTGTTCGACCAACAAGAGGGCGATAGCTCGAGAACGGGTTATCGTTCGACCAGTGATGAAGAGAGCCGACGAACTGGACCCAGTCAGTATCCAAACTAGCTTGGCTCCTCTCCTGTGCATGGCTGACAAGGACCAGCCGGCTTTCGACTGCCCTCCGCTGGTAGGCACTCCAATGGCAGCTAAGGGCATTGCGTCAGAGCCGGCCGGCAGGAAAAAAGACCTCTGCCCCTCCTAAGAAAGGGAGGTCGTGAAGGCACCGGCATGGAGACGGCTGAGCGGGGGAGACAGCGCAGAGGGATCGGGGGAGGCTGCGGGTCGACGTCTCAATGGAGAGCGAAGTGGCCCGTGGATGCGCAAACGGGCGCGATGCAGGCTCGGGACAGCTCGACGAGACAACGCATCAAAGCCCTCCCTCCTGCACGTCCAGAGCATTTGCTGCAGCGTTTCCCCCTCCAAGATGGCGTTTCGAGAAAGAACGGGCCCGACAGGAACCCATGTGTGGGTACGGCGAAATGTAACATCAGGGCTCAAGTGGAATTAGGAGATGCAGACAAACCAGACTTGGCTGCCGACTGATGACTGGGCACGATTCTATAGGACGGCCGGTCCTTCGGCGTGTGTTCTGAGAGGTCCATGGCCGGAGGCGTACATGAACATACAGATTCCCACTTCGCCCTAAGGGACGTCGAAGAACCCACGCGCTGTGCCATATTGACCGGTTGCGGCTGGGGTGCGTGACGGAGGAAAGGTAGCGAGACTTAGACGACGAGATTGATACATACCTGCTACCCATCCGGCTCAACTACCGGGCCTTCTCCCGCTCTCGCCGGAATGTCTTCGGATCAGATCGTATAGCTCCCCTTCATCGCGTACAGAATGGCGGGCGTTTGGCATTTTTTACGGGTGCATGGCGTCTCTCTTTCCGCGGCCGCAGGAGGTCTTCGGGAGACACCAGAGGTGCTTGCATGAGGCCGCAGGGAGCACGTCAAAGGGATGCGGCGAGAATTTTCGGTGAGCTGGGCCACGACGTGGGCATGAAATTAATTCTCGTGTGGACTCGTGAAAAGAAAACCGCTTGATGACGATGAAATTCACGAGAGGCTGGGGTTTGTGTTGGTCTTCGTTTTGGTAATTACACAAGCCGAGCTTTTTCGTGCTCGGAGGAAAGCGCGGCTTGACAACTCCGACCCTTGCTTTTGCCATTTCGCACTTTCCTCAAAAAGCCTCCCGTCGTTCTCGAACATTTCCTTCTTCTTTTTCCTGATCGCAAGGCCCCCCCCGGGCTGCCGAATGCAAGACATCGATCGCCCTCCAAACGAAACATGTCCCCTGTCACCCTGCTTCAACCCGCCTGTGACAGATGCAGGCTGTCCGAGCGACTATCGACTGCCCATCTCCGTTTTCCTTCTCCCGTGTTGCTCCAAATCTGCATCGGCCCAGAGGGTCCATAACCAAGACAGCGGTCCCGTCCGCTGCATGTCTAGGTAGCCATCGCCATCTATGTAGCTTGCGGGGTTGCCTTCTCGCCTCCTCCGGGTCGTTACACACGCTTGTCGTTAGTAGAGTTGGGGCGAGTTGGGGAAGATCGAGGAAGGTCCACAACTCGAACACAGCAACTTGCTATGAGCAGAAGCCTAGAGTAACATTGCCTATCTCCTGGCAGGTTGGATGCGGTGACACTCTAAAAGAGTGATACAGAGCGAGGAAGAGACGTATCCCTATTTCAATAAATATATCTCGGGAGTAAATGCCAGGCCAACCCTAAATCACCTCGGAAACGCCGCACCATGCACCGTACTGGTAATACACATTCAAGCCCCCCCCCCATCCATCCGTTGCCTCTGTAGTGTTGAACCCCGTACATCCTGTTTTCTTCTCTCATCCCCTAGCCGAATACTTTCAAGAAACCCCAAATTCCCAGCCCACTAAGGGCAGGAATGGTGAGGTTGTCGTCCCATCCAAAAAGGTCAATGACCTCGCTGGTCGCAGCCACAAGCCCAGACCAGACGCTCATGACAGCCAGAGCGACACCTCCCGAAATGGTGGCCTGAGCCGCAGTGAGCCCAAACGCCTCGGCCAACCTTTGGGGCAGGTGAAGCGAGCCCGTGAACATGAAGGCCTCGTCGCCAGGGAACGGGCCTTTGGTGGGGACAAGCCAGCCCCAGAACCACGCGGCCGTACCGACTCCAACAAGGAACGCGGCCAGCGAGCCGGCCAGGGACTTTCCGCGACGGATGCGGGGCGTGTAGCGGCCGTAGAGTCTTCCAAAGGTGCTCGCGGCGGTATCGCACCAGCTGAGGAGCAATGTGCCCATAACACCGACATCCTTGGGAAAGAAGAAAAGGACGATCCAGGCTCCCAAAAGATAAAAGATGACGCCGTTGTAGCCGTTGAACTCGCTCTCGCGCATCAGAGCGCCCAGAACCCGAACGTAGAACCGATTGAACGGCGCGTAGTGGTGGCGCAAAACATCCACCGCTGCGATGGGTACCAACGCCCCCATCAAGTACGGGCATACCCACAAGGTTTGCGTTCCCGAGAGGTAGAGCCATATGACAAAGAAGCCGATGGACACGTGCAACGCTTTCCTGGGCACCTCATGTTTGTGAACAAATGTCCGCCAGTGTCGGTGGATGGGAATCAAGCCCAGGGGGCTCGGACTCCGACTGAAATCCCTCCAGCTCCATCCTCCGTATGTGCCCGTCGTGGGCGGGGAAAGATGTCCGTTGACCGACTTCTCCGAGGTGGGGTTGAGAGCGCCGTTTGTCAACGGCGCGGAGGCGACCGGAACGTGCCCGTTGGCAGATTTCGCCGGCTTCTTCGACGTCAACCTGGTCAACTTGCGCGTGTCCAGCGGGCTCCTGCTCCGTGTCCGGGCGCGCCGCAGTTCGGGGCTTTCATCCTCGTCGGGCTCTTCCTCCACGGGCGCGGGTGTGGCGAGTCGCTTCCGCGCCGCGGACCTTGTCACCGGGCCGAAGTATGATTCCCGGTCATCGATTTCGGAGGGCGTCGGGCTCGGGGAAATCACGCGCGGCGTGGCCGGGATGGGGTTTCCTCTGACAGACATGTTGTAGGGGAAGGGGGGTAGTGAGGGCGCGGGGAAGCAGGTGGCGCCCGTCAAGTATCGTTGGATGCCGTCGTAGAAACGAAGAGGCCAGAAGGCAGAGTGGAGATGGGTGTCTTTTCTGGACGCACGGGTTGCCGTTGTCGCCTTTGACGCCGGAGTGGCGTGCCGCGGCTGTTGGGGGCGCAGGAAGCCAGCTACTGTGATGGAGTCCAGCGTGACGAGAGTTGATGCAGCGGAGTGTGAAAACTCCACCGCATGGCTGAAGAAATCCGTCTAGATTAGGACGGGGGTGTCGAAGCCGATTATGTCTCGGCTGGCCGACATCAGCACGCAGCTCTAACTGGAGACACACGGGGGTGGTGCGGTAGGTCGAGGCTGGTAGGGGAGAAGCAGGCAGGAGCAGATTTTTCGGTTCGCGCGGGACGGGAGGGCCGCCTGGGGATGAATGATCGCATCAGCTTCTGCGACGAGCATGTGACACCGGCGCCCTCGCTCTGGTGCCCAACGCGCTCAAACTACGAGAATTTACCATCATTTTCACCTCGTGCACTGAATCCACCCAGTAACTGTGATTTTTCACTTCAACATAGATTTTTCTTGCTGTTTGTTGGTTGAAGACGACCAATGTCAGGAACGTTGCCAGCGGCGGACCCCACGCGGCAGCTGGGGACTCGGGCTTTGCTTTCAGCCCGCCCCGACTGGTGACATCAGCCTCGAGCGGTCACACCTTGTTCAATGTCGTCGCAAGATGAAGGGCGGTACACGACATTGAGCTAGGGGCTCTTCACCATGGGTTGTGCGACAGAAAATTCTGCCATCTCGTATTAAGAATCCGCAGTGAAGGCTCAAGAAAAGATTGTCCCGGTCGAGCCGATCACGCAAAGCCCCAGAGGTGACCCTACGCGGGGGTGTATAGTTTGTCAAGGCTGGGGTGGCTTAGGGCGGACCCACGCCTGCAAGTCTTGTTATCGATAGCGGTGTGAGATAAGATAAGGATGTGGGTTGTACCTTTTTTTGGCGGCTCCAGCACCGAAAGAGAACCTACAATATTTCCTCTAACAGCCCTTCGACATGGCGCCAGATCAGTCACGCCCTCGGAAGACCCCGAGGTCTTGGGAGGCTTTGACGCCGAGCCTCGCCCAATGGATTCTGGACTACATGTCCTCAATGGGATTTGCGCATCCAACACCAGTGCAAAAGTCATGTCTCGAAATCTTTCGAGGAAACAAGGATGTCGTGGTCGAAGCCGTTACAGGCAGCGGCAAAACTCTGGCATTCTTGGTACCCGTTGTCGAGGTGGGAATATCTGCTCTATCGTAGCGCATTGACGGAAGCCCAAGTTTTCTAACAGCGCAAGCACAGAGGCTCTTGCGCGGCGACGAGCCAGCGAAGCGGCACCATGTCCAGGGCATCATCGTGTCGCCGACACGCGAATTGGCGTCCCAGATTCACAGCGTGTTGGTATCTCTGATAAAATTTCACGGCCCATCTGCAGAACTCCTATCGTATACCGAGAGCGATGAGAAACGCCCTGAGTCGACGGAGCCGGTAATTGTGCCACAACTTTTGGTGGGAGGAACGACCAAAGCGGCGGAGGACCTGAGCACATTCCTACGTCTGTCACCGAACCTCCTTGTCGCGACTCCGGGCCGTCTTGCAGAGCTGCTATCGAGCCCCTACGTCAAGACACCATCTTCCAGCTTTGAGGTCCTCATCATGGACGAAGCAGATCGCCTCTTAGATCTTGGCTTCTCACAAGAGCTCACACGAATTCTCGGCTTCCTCCCTAAGCAGCGCAGAACTGGTCTTTTCAGCGCCTCCTTGAGTGAGGCGGTGGAGAGGTTGATCACAGTTGGTTTGCTCTACCCGCACAAGATCACAGTGAGGGTAAAAAGTCTCAAGGATGGCGGTATCATCCAGGAGAGAAAGACTCCGATGTCACTGCAGATGTCGTACATCGTCACGCCTACAAGCAAGAAGTTACCAGCGCTATGCCAGCTTCTAGAGACACTAGAGCCTCGTCCAGCTCGCTCCATCGTTTTCTTCTCAACCTGCTTCGCTGTCAAGTATTTCACACGCGTACTTCAAGCCATTCTTCCGCCAGGCTTCAACGTTGTTTCACTCCATGGAAAGTTAGAACCGCAAGTCCGCGAGAAGAACTTTGAGCGGTTTGTCAACGCAACCTCGCCAACCATACTTCTGACGACGGACATTGCTGCCCGCGGTCTGGACATCCCTCAGGTCGATCTCGTCGTCCAACATGATCCACCAACCGACACGAAAGTCTTCATCCACCGCTGTGGTCGCGCTGGTCGCGCTGGGCGGCGTGGCTTGGCCGTTGTCATGCTTCAGCCCGGACGTGAAGAGGGCTATGTTCAACTTCTTGAAGTCCGCCAGACCCCCATAACGCCCCTCGAGAAGCCACTGATCATCGTATCTGACGAAGAAGCCGACAGGGCTTCGGCCAAGATCCGGTCACTTGCATTGGCTGACCGGGAGACCTTCCAGCTCGCTCAACGGGCATTCGTCAGCTGGGCTCGCAGCTATATCGAGCACCAGGCAAGCTCGATCTTCCGCATTGCAGATTTGGACTGGCTAGATCAGGCTAAGGGCTGGGGTTTACTGGAACTGCCGAAGATGCCTGAGCTCAAGAATAAAAATATCGACCGCTCGCTCGGACTCGGGATTGATGTCGAGGCCGTTGCGTTCAAGGATAAGGAGCGCGAGAAGAAGCGGCTGGAGGAGTTGGAAAAGTGGAAGGTAGAGAAGACAAACCAAGCCGCTGCTGCGGCGGCAGGAGAAGGGGCGGAGCACCTTAAGCGAAAGAAGAACGAGGCATGGAGCGGTAAAGCCGAACAGGAGGACGTGAAGCTAGCGAGGCGGGAGAAGAAGAGGAGAAGACGGGAGGCTGAGAAAGCGAGCACGATGACGGAGAAGGAGAAGGAGGAACAAAAGAAGTTGGAGGAGATGATCGAACAGATTCGGAGGCAGAACGCCGATAAGGTGGCGCGCGGTGGAAGCGACGATGAATTTGAGGGCTTCGACTAGTTATGAGTATATACCCCTAGGATTTGTATGTCACAGTCACAAGGTGAGCTCGCGGATATACATATAACACGAGCTCATTGCAGCAAGGATTGAGGTAAAGTAATGTGAATGTGTCCTCAGTTCGTTCATGGTGTACGCAAATACTAGCTGACGTACAAAAACAAGCGAGCGAGTGTGGTATCGAGTGGTATCATGCAAACAACAGAAAAGCAAGGGTATATATATCCCCAACACGCTCTCCACAGCCTAATCCGTCTTCATCCTCTCCAAATCCTCCAAACCAAGGCGGGGTATACCATTTGAGAGAAAAGCCATTTCTGCCATTATCTTTTGGTTTCGTTTCCATTCCCTTGCGCTCGTCACTCATTGTGCCCGAGGGCCGTGCTCCGGCAAGGCGTTACTGTACAGTGTGGTTTTTGTCGATTATTGCATTAATACCAGGTCGAGGTAGGCTTATTGTTTGGGTATCGTAAAGCACGCGAAGCGGAAAGAGCTTAGATGTTTTCAATGACGCGAGCGTTGAGGGCTGTGTTGAAGCCCTGGTCCGCCCCGGCAAAGTCTCCGAAGTTGGTGTCCTTGCTGCCAGAAGCAAAGTCGCCCTTGTCGAGGGTAGCGTCGAACTGAGCCTGGGTAGGCATCGTCTGGTTGGCAGCGGGCAGGAAAATGACCTTGCTGTTGGCGCTCTTGGCCATAGCTTGCATGGCCTCGAGGTAGCGGATCTGCATGGCTGGTGCCGACGACAGGATATCAGCGGCCTGGCGCATCAGTTTGGCGGCCTCGACTTCAGCCTTGGCAGCGATGATCTTCGACTCTCCGATCCTCTTGCTCTGCGCAGCCATGGAGAGCGACTCCTGAAGCTCGGTGCTGAATATGATGTCCTTGATGAGCATGGACTCAACCTGCACACCCCAGCCAGCGGCGACGTCCTCGATGATCTCTCCAATGCTCTGGGCGATCTCCTCACGACGCTCAATCACATCCTGCAGGACGCGGGCACCCACGACATGACGCAGAGTGGTCTGGGTACGCTCGATAAGCGCCTGGCGGACGTTGGCGATACCGAAGGCAGCCTTGTGCGGGGAGACGATGTGGTAGTAGATGACCGAGGTGAGGTTGACGGTGACATTGTCCTTGGTCATGCAGACTTGCTTGGGCACCTCGACGATCTGGATCTTGACGTCAACCTGAATGAGGTTTTCGCTGAGAGGGTTGATCTTCACGAGTCCTGGGTCGACGGCCTTGTAAAACTTGCCAAACTTGCTGACCAAGCCGACGTTGCCCTGGCTGACTTTTTTGTAGGGATTGGGGCAGCAGATACAGCATGGGAACGCGCCCATGGTACCAATGACAGCGCCAATGCCGTTGACTGGCAGCGGATGTCAGTGCGCATGCTTGTGTTGATCCAGGTAATGGGCAACTCACTCATGCTCCCGTACCAGCCCTTGGGGTTGGCATTGTCATCAACAATACTGGCATAGCTCTTTTGGAGATCCTCCCGTCGTGGAGGCAGAACAGTCATGTTTGCCTGTGGCCTGAAACCCACATTGGGAGGAGCTTCAGTGGTGTCAGCCGTGGTGGCCTTCCCCTTGGCGGATCCGTGGTCGCTGCTCATGTTGGCGGTGGAAAGAAGGTTGAAAGTCAATTGCCCAACAGCTGTCGTCAATCGAGTTCGAAGGTGAGTGGTTACCGGCACGTCTTGACCAGGCGTTGTATGAAGTCAAAACCTAATGAGGGATGGTCTGATGTTGGCGGCGCGCGTGTGTCCTTATAAGTTTCACAAACGCGGCGATGTGCTGTGTTGAGCATTCCCGGGGCTTTCCCGTTGGGGCTGGTTGTGATGACGGGGCGGATTGGTTGGTGGGTCACATTCTTTTGGCCCAGCTCTGGGCACTGCTGTTAGCCTGTTTGGGCGGGGAAAGGAGCACTGGGCAGGAGCAGGGGCAGGGGTGTCTCAGTGCAACCCCGCACGTGCGGGGGGCTTGTCCCCGGTCTCCCCATCTCATCCGCCTGCAAGGCTGATTGGGCATCCGCACGGCTCCAACTTTGTCCCACCCACCAAAACCACGAAACATGACAACATCAGAGCACCGCGATACGAAACATGCGAGGAAACGCTGTTCATCGAGTTTCTGCTCGGATACTCAAAAAAAGTGCGCAAATGACTTGGCATACATTATCGCAAACACTGCGCTGTGTCTTGGAGACCGACGTGTTTCGGTCTTTGTTGCGGTCGACCTCGCCACGAGAGTCAGCCCAGAGGATGGGACATCATGAATGTCTCGCCACACACAGCCAGGGCGAACTTTGACAGCTCCGACCCCACGACCCCAACAATCTCTCCAACGCTCCACCCTCGATCACGTTACCGTGAATGCGCCGCGCATGCCTCGTCTTGTTAGGCTCCGGATGGCGACAAGACCATCTAATCAATCTCTTCTTCTCACCGAAGGCTGCCATTGAAGCGGATCGCATGAGCAGTTTTACCAATGATGTCCCGATGCCGAGGAAAAGACTCGCGGCACAGTCGAAAATCGCGAACTCGAAAAGAGAAAATCGGTCGGCTCAGGAACCTTGCAGGGTACCAAGCGCCCAATTCATTGTGTTTTCGGGGAACTTGTGACCGCGCATAGCCACAATACCAAGCACCACCTTCGACCACAATTGACAATCGCACTCGCTGTGTGTCCCAAAGCCGTGATGATTCGCTCTTCGGCACAAACGGCAACCGTCTCCCCCGGCCAAGAAGTGAACCACCCGCTCGGCCCGCTTTTCTCGATCTTCACATCCCGCTCTCAACTCGGCGCGATGCTCGCGAGTGGCGAGCGTCCAGCGATTGATTGTCATTGATACGCCTGCATGGAAGCTTTCCAGAATCCTACACGTGAGGCAGCGCCGCGAGCGCCTTGCTGCTAATGACAACCGAACGCTGCACCGTGGCTGACGGATCCTGAGAAATCTGGAGGATGCGATTCGCCAATTCATCAGACCCCATCTCGCGCCGAATTTTACCAGCACAAGCCTCATCGCTTTTCTGACCAGGTTCGGGCTCCCGGGTGAGCTTCATCCTCAGGCAAGACGGCCGCTGGCAGCCCAGTTCATTTCCGCTTCAACCGTCTCCTGATGTTACACGGCGAACACTGCCACCAGGCCTCTTTGGGTCAACACGGCACACCAAACCGTCGACCCGTAGGATCAATCCTTCAGTCGACGAACCAATTGCCGCGAATTAAAACAATAATGTTCAGTACAGAAACACATGGCAGTGCTCGGCAATGTCCAGTCTGGAAAGTATCACTGGCATGTCGGGCGGATTCATAGCTTGATCTGACAATGCAACCTCATAGATTTGGCACTTGCCCTGTTGGCGAGGTCATCCTGAGCAAACACCATGGGACTCAAAGTTTGATGTCCAGCGCCCCAACATTGTCCCGATATTACTTGGCTACCCTGGCTACCGAGGTCTAGACGCCGGCAGAGACACTCCTCTTGGCATCGCTGCGTGCCGCACAGGTGCCACTTATTCTGTGTGTCGTTAGGCATTCTCTGGGGCTGTCCCCCGGCAGCAGGACCAGCCTGAACTCCTGCTCTTCTCAAGAAGTGACCCAGCTCATACATGAATCGGACCGCAGACCATCCTCCCAACCCAACTGATGCTCTCGGCATGCCGCTGTCGAGCCCGTTGGCGGACGGTCGCCGCACGAGTTCATCACCTATTGGCGAGCGAGACTTTGCATCACACCAGTCGAGCGTCACGCTGCGTTTTGGATCTCGACAAGAACCCGCATCAGAGGCATACACAGCCGCCCTGTGATGCGACATTCTCGGAGACTATTGTTGCACTGACAGCCTCTCAAGAAATCCCGCACATCACCTGTCAGGCCGTTTCAACGGATGGGCCTCGGTGTTGAGAACCCATTCATCCAGACTAATAACGTCCGGCGGCGAGAAAATGAGATAAAAATATTTCAGCGTCTCGGCCAACCAGAAACTCTGTGTTGAAGGCGGGTTAGAGAAACTCCAGGGGCTGGGGAACTGCTTAAAAGGGGCACTGACCTCCATCTGATCCAGCTTCGTAATCTCTTTGGGTCCGACAGTCACATCCTTGATGGCCGAGTTGGCAGTGTCGCCGCCGCTCGTTGCGGCCTGGATAGCCAGAAACATGCGCCACGCGATATCCTGGTACTCGGGCTTACCAGTAATTCTGTACATCAAGAAGATGCTCTCGATCGCCTCGGGGCGGAGCAAATACCGCGGGTCCCGAGCATGCTTGAAGCCCTTGGGCAGATTGGTGTCTCCTTCGGTCACCCATCTATCTTCGTCCCATTCGCACACGTCGCGAGATGCACAGGGCAGCAATCCGAAGATCTCCGGCATGATGCCCGTGGGGAAGGCGGCGTAGGCCAGGGCACAGCCACGAGCCAGTTTCTCAGCCGTGGCAAGCTGTTCACGAATTCCGAACAACTTGCCGCCGAGACCGAACATTCCTCCAGCGAAGCAAGTTAGGTGCTGGCCGTCAGGCTGTAGACTGACTCCGTCTCCATCGGGGCGCACATGCACGTCGCCGATGAACAGCACGTTGTCCCCATTCGGAAGCATGGGCCGGAAAATCATGTGCTTCTCAGCTGTGGTCATGGCAGAGCGATACATCTGCTCGTAAATAGGATCACGGCCACCCAGGAGCGCAGACATCTTAGGTAAGTACTCGTAAAGGGAATCGGCCTGGGCCCCGAGAGTAAAGTCTGAAGACTTGTCGGCAAGCTCGTTCTGGAAGTCGATAAAGGTTGGCCACATGCCTGGCAGCCGGGTGGAGTTCTGGCTACTCTCGAGGAAGCGCTTGATGCGGTCGATTGCATCGTAATATTTCGGCTCGCCAGTCAACTGAGAGAGACGGGTGAACTCGAGCGAGAGCGAGCAAGGCGAGGCTGAGGGATCGGACTTTCCTGCCTTTTGTCTGCCGGCCTTGGCGTCCGAGAAATCGAACCACTTTACGGAGAATCCCACGCAGTCAGATGCTGGAATCAAGGGCGTGTCGTGCTACAGGAGAGATGGGGGGCAGGACTCACAAAAGGGGGGAAGTGATTGGGCGTGTCAAATGCTGTGTACAGCATCTCGCCCAGCTCAACAGCCTTCATAAGGATTACCTTCTCGCCCGACAAGTCGTAGGCCGAAAGCAACCCGCCGAGATACCTGATGGTCGTCTCGAACACGTTGACGGATGTGAGCGTCGTGTCAGACCAGTCAAGCGCACCGACAGCAGGCAGGGCAGCAGCGAACTCCTCAGTGAAGCCCATGATATACAGCGTATCGAGAGCGTCAACCATGGTCGCGGACCAGCCGCCAAACGTGTCTTTGCCATCGAGGCTCACGGGCATCAACTCGTCATGTGGAAAGGCATGCTCCATGTATGCGTCCCAACACCTCTTAAAAGCAGTCTTGACGGCCTCGCGCTGGGCGTGCTGCTTGACGTCAAGGGTGTACGCGGGGCGAGGAAAGTTGAACTGGATGCGCTCAAGTGGAACCGGAGGGCCTCGAGGAGGCCGGACCATCTCAAACTCGGCGATAGGATATTGCCGCCTCATCTTGCTCCAGTCGTAGCCGCTCTTCACAAAGTGTTCGGCGCTGTCGGCCCCGACTCCGTTCTCCGTCTCGGTCTTGCCCTTGGAGTCGGCGGCGGGTGATGGTCGGTCCTTGGACGGCGGGTGTTCTTGTCTCCATCTTTCGCTGGCGGGACTTTCATGTACGGATCCCGGCGAAAACGGATTCGGCGCTGGGTAGAGGGCCGATCGGTAGTGGTAGAAGAGGAATACGATGACGGCGCTCCAAAACAACAAGCTCACGCGGCGCGAGCCCGGCCCCCGTTTCCAAAGCACCATTATTGCTGCGGTCGATGTTGCTGCCTGGCGATAGGCATTCCGAAATCAAGATAACGTCAAAGGAACGACCCGGGACGCGAGGATGCGCAAAGAAACACACAAAAGGGATACAGAATTGAGGGAGAAAGCCAAAACCGAAGCTCTGTCATCATGTCTGAATTTCTGAGTTTCCGGGCTCCGTGTCCCGCTCGTGCCCCAGTTTTTCCATTCCGTCTCCATCCTCCACAGGCGAGTCTGGATTCAGATTCTCGTCTGCACGAGATCCGCCCAGTGGTCCCCTGTTTCGTAAGTGGGACCTTGCCGGGTGTTCCGCGGATTGCCCCTTTTAGCGGGTGGCTGGACCTGAGATGGGTGACCATTGGCTACCGTGCAGTCGGACTGAGTGGCTACAGGGGGGTTGCTTCCGCGGTCGTGGCGCCTGCGTTGGGCCGCGCCACTCACTGAAGTGCGGGATCGAATTTCAGGGGGCTGGACCCCAAGGGCAGAGCTCTACGAGGACTTTGCGCACGCCATTTATGCGCAAACATGTCGGCTTGTTGGTTGCTTTAAAGCAGATAAAATGCCTTGCGATTCTGACTAACAATACTTTCGGTTATCATGTTGTGGGATGCGAAATACGACACTGGGGATGAGAATGCCTTGGTGATCTCCGAGTCTGATAAAATGGCGGCAGCAGGGGTGCTCACTTTGGCGCTGCGGCAAGGGCTTGAACCCGCGAACGCCGTGCACGCCACGATTAGGCGCTCTTAATGGGCTGATTGGTGACACGGCGAGATCACTGACGGGATCCTGCTGTGGTAGGTACGGGTTGCTGCATTGGGACTTGCTGATTGTGCATATTCTTGACTTAATGTTCGCGACGTCAACGTGTGGTTTTATACGATCTCTTGATGGTTGGTAGGCAAGAGATTTGAGATTCCGGAGGAGTTCAGCAGCAGTTTCGTCCCAACTTTGTCCCCGGTCGCGGGATGGCGCAATCAGGATGCATTCAGGGTTCAACCATCACATCACATGGCTGTGTTCTAGAAGCAATGCGATCACAATCGACTCAGCCAATGGGTTGGGGAACTCAGAGCTGTGGAATTGACATGGGACCCTTGATCTTCGTCGGCGTGCTAGACAAGTCATATATTGCAGTGTTAATTTTACGTGAGGAGTATGATGGCTCCCTGAGCTCCCTTGACCCAAAGTAGGCGGCTCTCCGATAATTGGCGCCATCGGTTAAAGTCGGGGTTATCGAAGACCCAGCGGTAAGCGCTAGCCAGAAGGTATCATCGCCATAAGACAGCTTAACGACCTACTGGTAAGTGTATATACCCTAACACCAGAGGCTGAGACTAACATCGACGTAGGGGCGCACCGGTAGCAACCAACTTATAAAACTCGCTTGGGATACATACCGGTTTACTCTGGCTTACGGATGGGTAGTAGAGCAAGCCCCTCTCCAAGCGTACACATCAGCCCTCCTATTTGCACCAACTTCCAGTTTAGTAAAAAAGAAATTTAGGGCGGAAGAACCTAGCTGGGTCAGTACCAAGCCAGCAGTAGAAGCAGACTGGAATGCATGCCTCCAAACGCTCGAAGGGCATGGCTCCTCGGTTTCGTCGGTCGCCTTCTCACCGGATAACCAGCGGCTCGCATCGGGTTCGCACGATCAGACCATCAAGATCTGGGATACCGCCTCGGGGCAGTGCCTCCAAACACTCCAAGGGCATAGCTCCTCAGTTCGGTCGGTCGCCTTCTCGCCGGATGATCCAGGGAGGAATGGGTATTGTTTAGGGGGGGACCAGACCTGGATTGTTTGCAACGGCCGGAACTTAATATGGTTACCACCGGAATACCGCCCAAGCTGTTCTGCCGTCCAAGGGCGGATGGTGGCTATCGGTTGTGCATCGGGGCGAGTTTTTACAATCGGCTTCTCGTGCGATGTCTAATTCGTTTTAAACCCTCTCCATCCATCCTTTATATTTCTTTTTTCTAGCTTGACACCAGAAGGGCCTGGGAGGATACGTCAATTTATAGATAGTTTGGGAATTCTATCATTTTCCAGCGGCGATATACGTCACTTCAAGAAGGTAAAATTAGCTTTGGGTTTTCCGCTTCGGAGGCCTAAGTGGACTAAAGTGCCTGGTAGCACGCGTAATAGCTACCCGAAAAGGACACCTGTTCTCTGTGACTCATCTCTTCACCACAGCGAACAGACATCGCCACTTACGCAACGTCTGGCTCCCTCAGCGTCGTCTCAAAATAGATTCAGAAGACTCAGCAAATGATTGGTCCAGTGGCGACAAGCCGTAACACCAACTTCATAATACCGCGATTCCACCAGGCTGCCACAACGCAGCGCGTTACAGCCGGCTCGTAATACCTTCCCGTTCGTACCGTACAAGGACTAGGTCCCAGGCCAGTCATATAAAGGACACCCACCCTCTTCCATACGCTACATCATGGAATGGAAGCTGACATTGAACAAGAGAGCAGCGGCCAAGCAAACCGAAGAAAACCTCGTAGTGGCTCCAAGCGACTTCTGGAATGAGGAGCTAGCATCTAAGATCGCCGATATCGTGCAGTCGAAGGGTAAACCGTATAGCGCCGACTCAACGACGATCACTATCTCCGTGAACGACCGCTCCGAGAGAGACATAACAAAGTACTTTAAAGAGTTGCAGATTGACTGGCCGGTGGTGGAGAGGCAACTCTAGTCGTGGAGCCACCTTCTCCGCATTGGTAAGACCTTAAGGGTCAATGTCTCGTTTAACTATATGGAGAATGGAAAAGGGGCCCGCACCGCTGTCTGGCGTGGCCGCTTTCCGCGGGGTGCCTAGCCCTGAAGCTTAGTCCCGATGCTTCTGTCCACTCCTGTCTCATCTATAAAGACTAGCTGTTCGGAGCGAAGGAAAGATATCTCATGCACGTATTCGTCCCGCAAATCGGGATTACGCTCACGCGCGACATTCTGTGTGCATTTCTTCCACCACTTGGCCCTCTTCAGCGATCTGCCGATGCTGAACCGTGTTACGTCGACGTCGAACTCGCTTCGCAGGAAATCGGCCATATCTTCTAGCCGCATGCATGGGTTAAGGGAGAGTTGATCGCATAGAGCGGTCAGCATAGGAGGATCGATGGTCTTGGGGCGGCCAGCGCCGTTCGGTGGTGCGGTCATCGTTCCAAAGCGGAGTAGGTTTGATCGAATGCGGCGCACCGCGCGGGCGGAGCAGCCGGCCACATCTGCTATCTCATCATCTTTTAGGTCATCGTCACCTTGTAGCTTACTGTTGACGATGCTCTGAATCAGAACACGCTTGTGGAGAGTAAGATTGGGCGCCATTGTGGTCGTGGTGCGGTTGATGATGCCGTTGTCAGCAGCGGAGAGGTGATGACACATGCATCCCAATTCTGGGTTGCCTGCAGTCCCACATTCGGGCGCTGACTGTGACGACCTGCAGGCCGCCATTGCGGCCGGACCGGACCGACGTGTCCCCGCAAAACGCCACCGTAGGAATAACAGTACTCGTACTGTGTAGACACTGTGTGATCACTCCGCTCAACGCTAAAAGCAGTGGTCACAGTGAGCACACCAAAACCTTGATCACTTTGCTCAACGCCAAAGGCAGTGATCACAGTGATAAAGGTACAAGTTACATTCACTTCGCAGTAGTATAGATAGCTATCGTCGTACTTGTGGAGCGAGGAGTCCTTCTGGCTCCTCACGCAAGTATTCGCTTTGTCAATTGAACCAACTTCAGTTGTGCACTACTACATTGTCACTCTGCGTGCTACAGTGTATTATAGTTGCATGCGACCGATGACTTAGTGAACCACCCCGTCTGTGAGGACTTGCTTCCGTGTTTATCCCTCCTTACCACTCGTTCGGTCTGTGACCTCAGACATACTTGAGTCTCCTGATCTGACCCTAACCCCCTGCGTCCCTACCTATCTCGGTATAGGTAACGGTCGTAACACTGACTCTTCCGGATCGGAAAATCTAAACCCGTCATTTTAAATAACGTACCCGCCAGGGAGTCACAAGTACTGCGTGCGAATAAAAATGAATCCATACTGTCGTCAGCACGTCCGTGCGTCTATAACACATGAATAGAGTGCACGCGGCAGGACGCCGATTTCGCTCCTAGCTGTACAGTTCCGGTCCTAAACAAGATGAAAGACTCTCTATAATAACCCAACCATCCCCTCCTACTCGGCAGTTTGTACAAACGTCTTGCCAATCTCACTCTCCCAGTCCTTCGCCCTCTCAAACCCATTTGTATGCGTCTGATAGTCCATAAACGCCTGGTACACCTGCTCTTGCGTATTCAAAACAAACGGACCATACTGCACCACCTTCTGATCCAGCGGCGTCCCCGCAATCAACACCAACCTCGCCGGCTTTTCCGCCCCCTCGTCCACCTCAATCTTGACCACCTCCCCTTGCGGCTCAAACACCACATTGTGATACTGCTCCACCAGAGTCTGCGCCCCCTTCTCGCCAAACAGCGCCTGCCCTTCCAGCACATACCCAAACGCGTTCCACCCCTGAGGCAGCGGCTGCACGACCTTGCCACCAGGCCTGACCTCGATATCCAAAATCCACACAGGCGTATACGCCAAATCCTTAACCGAGTCGATGCCGTGGCTCTGCCCGCTGATAACCTTGATCGTAACCTTCCCGTCATCCACTTCTACCTTGGGAATCTCACTCGCTCGAAGATCCCGATACCGCGGCTCGACCATCTTCAACTCCTTGGGCAAGTCCACCCACAGCTGCAGCCCCACGTTTGCGCTCCCGTCGGCGTTCTGGCGCGGCATCTCGGCGTGGACGATGCCCCGCCCGGCAGTCATGAATTGCAAGTCGCCCGAGTTGATGGTGCCGCGGTTGCCGGCAAAGTCCTCATGGTCGACGCCGCCGTTCAGGAGGTAGGTAATTGTTTCTTGGCCGCGGTGCGGGTGGTCGGGGAAGCCGGCGCCGGGCTTGATGGAGAAGTGGTCGAGCATGAGGAAGGGGGAGAAGTTGCGCAGCGCCGGGGTGCCGACGGAGCGGCGGACGCGAGCGCCTGCGCCCTCGGCTTGCTCGATGGCGAGGAAGACCTTGCGGATGGCGCGTGAGACGGACATGTTTGTGGCGGTGAGGTGGGTTCCCGGGGGGAGGTCGAGTGGGTGGGTGACGATGTTGGTAAGGGTTGGTTCGGTAGTAGTTGTTGTTGTGGTTTCAATATTTGCTGTTGTTGTTGTGACGGTCGATTCAAGCTTGCCGAGCTGCAAAAGTTGCGATGCGTGCGAGGAAATCTCTTGTCGAAAGGCAATGATGGAACAGAGGCCAATGATGATGGATGCCAAAAACGTGAGAGTCTTCATGGAGGACCGTGTGGCGAGGAATACTTATACCCGGAAGTGTCAAAGTCAAGACTCATGTCGCAGGACAAGGAAGACGTCGCGCGCGCGATGGTGGGTTTTTTGAACCTCCAGAATATTCCCTTCCAATGAGGCGGTTCAGAGCGCGGTGCCCCTCATTGTGCTGACCTGAAAACAGCCGGAAGCTGAGTGAGGGAGCGAGGGGTAGCTGCGAACCTGATGCGGTTAGCGTCGACTGCTTATGCGAAAGTTCGGTAATCATCACCAACAGTTTGCCGCAGCGCCAAGTGGGGGAAGCTCTCGCTGATGCATGGGTTGGGTTTGAAGCTGCCGGACTCCGTAATCGCTTGGCATTCTTTGTCACACACAACACAACCATCGACTTCAACTCTTTGCGTGTCTGGCTTGAGATGCCCAACAATGGCCTCCATGTCGTCACGTAACCATACGGCATAAATCTAGAACCTTCAAAGGAGATTCATCTTCAAAAGAAATGAACCCACGTAACTATGGGCCAGTACCATCCGAGTCCACTGGCCGGCCGTCTAGAATTTGAGAACTTCTCTTCGCACTCGACACGGGAGGCCTTCCTTTGTCTGCTCCATATAGAGTCTTGCAACAGTTATCCGAGCGCTTTGAAGCAACAACCTCGATTCTTGCAAGCAAGTTTGCGTTACACGAGCAGGAAGCCCGGCCAAGCCTCTGGCCACAATGTCAAGCATCATCTTTTTGGCCAGCCATAGCAGTACTCAGTACTCCGTAAACCAAGTATATTGGTCTTATCTATAGCTTTTGCGGGCTTGGTACTCTTCTCTCGCTTGCTCTCTTGCAACGCTGGGGACAGAATAACACAGCATGCAAGTAATCCAATCCATCCTAGGTCGTTCCCGTGGTATCATAGGCCGTATGCTCGAAAAAGCAATCCTCATTGTACCCCAGGCGCCATAAAGCCAAAATGCCAGTCCTGAACAGCATCCGTCGTAGCTCATGTCTATCCTCCATGGAGCCTCCCTCCCTATCTCCCTTGGTGTTCATATCCTCCCCCACGGCTACTTGTTTTGTCGAACCATGGGGCTTTGGGATTCCGAATTGCTTTTCGCTGCTTGACCATCTTCCTGATCGCGTCGAGATGCGTACGGTCTTCACCCCCCTAGGGTCTCGACGCCACAGGGACAACAGAGGAAGCGTGTGTTTCGTTCTGAGGTTCGCTACCAGCCGCGATTGCGGCTCGCAGACTTTCGATTAAGTGTTGTTCTGAGTTTTGCGCTTGCACTTGCGCATCCTGGGCCTGGTCTGGTGCGGTATGGTGGTTTGGAGGCATGGGAGGGAGTACGTTGTGGGTCTGGTGATTTGCCACATTCGATTGGATCTGCATATGCGGTTGAGCCCTTGGTGGTGATGCTGCCGGCAGCAGTTGTTGTTGGTGGTTTAGAGCTTGGTGTGCTCTCTGGGGTGGTGGCTGCTGCGGTTTCAAAGGAGCCTGCATCGGCGCCATCGGCGCTATTGGCGCTGGTGCTGTTGTACAGCCCGGAGCAAGGGCTGGCTGGATCTGCGGAAGCTTGCTCAGCTGGTGAAGGGAATGATGTTCTGGTGCCTCCGACTTCACCAGTGGGCAAATCGGTACATGGGCACCTGATGTGCCGTTGCTTTGCCCAGATGCCAGGCCGACACCTGAATTGCCCAAACCATGTCCTGAACTAAGAGGACTTGCTCGTGCCGATGGAGTATTGGTGTGCGGGCTATTGCCGATATGGTGGTTGTTCTGCAGACCGCCAGCCAGAATATTGATGCTCTGAAGCCTAGCTTGTTCCTCCTCCATATTTTGGCGCGCCTTCTCCTCCGCCTCCTTTCGGGCCGCCTGACTGGGGGCACGTGTCTTGAGCTCTCCAGTAACGCTCTGCAGATAGTAAGGCATCTCGGAATTCGTCTTGAGAAAGAATAGCTTCAGGTTGCGAGCTTTATCCTTGAGCTGAACCTGCGTCCGGTCTTTGAGGATCTGCGAATGCGTCCCGTTTGCGCCGAATATCGACAGAATTTGACTCCAGTGGGGACCTTTAACCATGTCAAGGCCTGTCATCAATGCCTTTTCTTCCTCGGGCGTCCACGGCCGTCGGGTCGAATGAATGCCTTCCCTCCGAGCAGTGTTTGATGACTTGGCCACAGCTGCCTGGCGAGCTCGCTCGTAAAGTACCGATGTTGATTCTGACTGGTTTGGCGGTAGTTGTTCCCCGTTCGCCCCTGTCGCGTGCGTTGGCGCTGGAGTTGCCGCGTACTGTTGGTAAGCTGTTGGAGCATTCATCTGTCCCGAATACTGGGAATGGACTGCTGTCATAGATGGTAAGCATTGCAGCATGCCTCTTTGGCAAGGATGCCTACCGTGAGACGCATCATGCGTGTTCGCTGGGTATGATGGTGGTAGGTTTGGAAGACCATCCGGCATCTTGAGTTCATCGCCCAACTTCTCCTGGATGAGTGCCGCCAAGTTTGGTATCCCAGAATCAGCCGAGTCATTAGCCGATAAATGCGCCATTGCTCCGTCATTCGTTTCCAACTTGTGGTCGGTCAGTGTCTGCTCTATCAGTTTTGAGAGATCGAAATCGCCATTCAAGGAGGTGGGCATGTCGTCCAAGAAGTTACCGGTGTCCACTTCTTTCAGGAGCCCAGTTTGAGCCAGATTGGATTGTAGCAAAGCTGCAATGTCGAATTGTTCCTGATCTTGGTTTCGCTCGTTGCTCTGCAGCGCGGCCGCGTCGTCCTGGCTGAGTGGAATATTAACGCCGTACTTATCAGCGTAGTCCACCACCATGGACAGGTGACCACGTAGAAACGCGGTGAAATCTTCGGCAAACTGGTTAGACGGGTACTGGGACTGCAAGTGACCTAGGCATGTTAGTACAGACCTGGCAGGAATGATGTTGTTGGAAAGAGGAAACGGAGGACGACGACGAAGGCGACAACGTGGGCTTTTCCGGCTGGAGGACTTTGACTGCCGGCCTTTATCAAGGCTTTCGTTGGAAAGCCCAAGGTGTAAAACAAGCACCTGTTGGTGACGTCCTGGATTTGACTTTCCACGCGTTGATTTTCAGTTTGATACCCCTTTGTGTTTTGCAACGCCGGTGCTTGTGGTGTGTCCTTCGTAACTGTGCTCCTTTTGGGCCGAGATCGGTAAATAAGAGAATGAAAGGGCGCACTCACTTTTAATATTTTCACTGTTCGCCAACTTGAGCAACTCTTCTCGCCTCTCAGCAACTCGAGCTGCAAGGGAGTCCTCGTCTGTATTGAGAATAACGTCGCCACTTCGCCGTTTCAGAAACTCCGGGAAATCGTCTGGAAAGGTCTCGTTGATCACGAATGCGACGTGTTGCGCCTCTTCGGGTTCGTTCAGCCTGTCGGTGAAGACCTGCGTCTTGAGACCCACAAACAGCTCCGTCAAAGAATGCTTGTATCCGCTGTCTTCGGGGATGAATATGGAGAAGAACGACCTGTGAACGTCGGCCAGTGACACGTCGTTGGCGCCGAAAACGCTGACCGCGATGGTCGCGAGGTTAGCTACCCTGATCGTCTCGCAGTCGTCCGAATCCGTTATGTTCAGTTCCTCTGGAAAGAAGAGCGGCGCCTCGGAGAATATCTTCCTCGCCGGCAAAAACATGCTGATCAGACTCTGGTAGTCTCTCCGGAACTCGGAGTTCTGGTCGGCCAGCAGACCTTCGGTTTCCAGTCGCGATTGCTGCGAAAGTCTGAGAAGAATTTGCACAGCAATGTTGCCCAGAAGCGGGATGCTCATGGACTTGATCATGCGAGCAGAGTTGATGGACGCCTTCATGATGCTGTTTTCTACCCTCTGGGACTCGGAGCCGACCGAAGGTGATCGTATTCGAGGTGCCGGTGCTGGTGCCGGGGCCTCGGGAACGTTGGCCACAGCTCCATCTTCGTTCGGCTCAGATGGTTGGTGTACATGGTCGTCGAACGACGCCAAAGCGTTCTGCAGCATGGCCTCGATGTCTGGTATTCCGTGTTCTGGTTCAGCCTTCAGCGCCGCCAGGAGGTCCCGATCGGTTTTCTGCCGCTTGGCTTCAGTATACCCCTCGAAATCGTCATCTCTAGACCGCTTCGTCTGGGGCAGTGGGTGAGCAACGGTGGCGACCGCGGTCGGGAACGGCGGGAGCTCGTGGTGTATCGGCGCGGGCGCAGCCGTCGTATGGTGGGGGTGCGGTACAGACGCGGATAACGGTGTCGGGAACGTCAAGAGGTCGTGTCCAGAGCTGATTGCTTCTGTCCCAGCGACCAGTGTGCGGAACTTTTCAGCGTCGATCTCGGCCTCGGATCTTGCTAGGGCAGCAGCATCGACATCGGACTCGGATTTTGCTACGACGGCTTCAGCTTCTGGCCCGGCCTCGTATCTTGCTACGGCGGCTT
The DNA here is from genome assembly GCA_033296975.1 of Podospora aff. communis PSN243. NCBI lineage: Eukaryota > Fungi > Ascomycota > Sordariomycetes > Sordariales > Podosporaceae > Podospora > Podospora aff. communis PSN243. The sequence goes on from MU865921.1 coordinate 92,231, forward strand.
CAGCGCTGGCCTCGGCATCGGATCGTGCTAGGGCATCTCGCAGCTCTGCCTCGAGGGCGTTGTTGTCGTCACCCATTGCATGCGAGGTTGCGCCCTGCATCCTGAGCCCATTGAGCACAGCAGCCGCGGCACCGCTGTCGGCTGGGGCCCCCACAGAGGCAAGAATGCAATCTATTCGCCGAGCTGTCCTTTGCACTGAACAGTGTCTTCCGGTTCGTGATGGTGACCCAATTTACCAGGCTGTAGCGGGGTTTGTCGCGATAACGTTGTCGAGAAAACTTTTGACGTCCGATCTGGGAAAAGTTGCCCTTATTTTCTGCCCCAGCCGCTTGATACACAACCTCGGCAAAATTTTTAATTCACCCCTTTGAGTTTAAAAATGCTCTCTGCGCCCACAACCAGTGAATTGAGATTCAAGATCCATTTAAAGGATGGCCAAGGTTGTGCTTCTCATGGCCAAGACACATTTGGCAGATATTACTCTTGATCTCAACATTTGCAACTTAACTTTCGGAAGCATGTATAAGAGGGTTAGGGTTAATGATCTCACTGTGGTCTTGGCGCCTCTGATAGGAAGGGGCATCTTGTCTGTGTTGCCTCCTGTATAATCAGCATCATACTGGCCACGGACACCGCATACAGCCTTTCCGGAGAGCGCAGTGTAGTATCTGACCGGGAGATAACGATGTGGGGAGTGATGATGATGCCAAGCGACTTCCTCCGTCTCCGGGTCCAGCCCCGCGCTCACCCCGTTGCAGCCGGCGTTGTGGGCCTGTCAGCTCCGTCGATGGCTGAGTCCTCAACGCGATCCATGAGATGCATTGAGAGTGAACCTTCCAAAAACGGCAATAAACATTACAGTCAGTCAGTCAGCTCAGCAATTTCATTCGGATTCATCTCGAGATGGCTCTTGTGGCTGCTGGCCACGCGGTATCTACCATTACCCGCACAGGTCGACGCCCCTCAATTGCCCAAACACCTTGTACGGATCTGCCGCTCGCTCCTCAATTAACCCGAGCAGACCTACATGTGGCCGCCGTTTCACTTGAGTTGTTGCCATACATTGAGATAGTCTGGTCTAAAAGCTGACCTGTCCCACCCTTCTCAATGGTTTGGAATTGCCGGAGAAGTCTGGAGTTCACGGAGAACATCCTACCTGCCCGTGTCGCATTGCCAAAAGTCACCGAATGCAAGAATGCGGGGTAACAGCCACGACCCACTGAAGCTGTCCTCCTCCAACCCTCCAATGCCCCATCATATCTCCGGGCATTGGCATCCAACCTCGTCCATCCCTCTCCCATTCGTCCGATCCACGCAACGGCCAAAGCCGCAGGTGCGCTTCCACGCGGCTTAGCAATCGTTTCACCCATGCGGTAACCCTTCGCGGACGCTCCTCCGATGGAGGTGATGCGGGGAAGATGCGGGTCGCTCGATGACGATATCGATCTAGCAAGCAGCACTTTGAAAGCATTGAGCGAGACCAACACCTTAAAACTCCAATTTGAAGCGCTCGGCGAAACTGCTTGCGAGGTCGGATGTATTACTGGGAAGGCGGCAGCAGTTGGACCCTACGTAGGGGTTCCAATACCGAGCCGCGTCGGGGCTATCCCGCGACACAGCGGCAAGTGCCTACCTTAGGAGTACGACATTGTTTGAACCACCTAGTTGCTCTCGCTGCCGGCCGAGCATGAGACCGACCCCCAGCATTGACCCCGCTTCTCTGATCGCGTCTTCACCCAGTTTGCAACGGCTGTGATCCACACGTGCTTGCCGAGTGTAGGTAGCAACCACAGCAACGAGTTGGGGGTTGTTTATCCCGAGGGTCCCTCGTACCCCTCTCTTCCGCCATAGGGTCGCCACCCTTTGTCCCCTCTTGCCCCCTCGGACTGTCGTACCTGCCTCCCGACCTGCTATAAACCCCAGACGCGTGCCAGCCCCTCGCTCGGCATTGTTCTTCTCCGTCGCATCAGCAATCAAGTTGAGGAAGCTTGACTCGATCTCCCGCACCTACCTACGTAACAATGGCCAGCGTCTTCACCGAGCTCAAGACTCCGGTCACCGGCGCCTACCAGCAGCCAACCGGCCTGTGAGTACCCTCTCCTCGCCAGCAGAGCTACCCCCAATTCCCCCAGGGCTCTACTGACTCGAGCTTTTCCGTGCAGCTTCATCAACAATGAGTTTGTAGAGGGCGTCGACAAGAAGACCTTTGAGGTCATCAACCCCGCTACCGAGGAGGTAATCTGCTCCGTACACGAGGCCAACGAGAAGGATGTCGACGTTGCCGTCGCCGCTGCGCGCAAGGCCTTCGAGGGAGCGTGGAAGCAAGTAACCCCTGGGCAGCGCGGTGGATACATGTTCAAGCTGGCCGAGCTCGTCGAGAAGAACCTCGAACTCCTCGCCGCTGTTGAATCGCTCGACAATGGCAAGTCCATCACCCTGGCAAAGGGAGATGTTGGTGCTGTTGCTGCCTGCATCCGGTATTATGCTGGCTGGGCCGACAAGATCGAGGGTTCGACTGTTGATATCGCCCCTGACATGTTCCACTACATCAAGAAGGAGCCCGTATGTCACTCCCCAGATCACGCAAATGGCGCCTCGGACTAACATCTACTCCCATCCAGATCGGTGTCTGCGGTCAGATCATTGTAAGTGTCCTGAATCCTCTGGCATTGTCTCGTTGACTGACTGTTGACTCTTAACTCTCATAGCCTTGGAATTTGTAAGAGCCGCGAACCCTCTGGCATTTGTTTTGTAGGCCTTTTATCGCTAACCTCTCTAAAGCCCACTCCTTATGCTGGCATGGAAGATTGGACCTGCCCTTGCCACTGGCAACACGATTGTTATGAAGACGGCTGAGCAGACCCCTCTTTCTGCTCTCGTCTTTGCCCAATTCGTCAAGGAGGCCGGTTTCCCCCCTGGCGTTCTCAACATCATTTCGGGCTTCGGCAAGACAGCTGGCGCAGCCCTCTCAGCGCACATGGATGTCGACAAGATTGCCTTCACCGGCTCTACCATCGTTGGTCGTGCTATCATGAAGGCCGCCGCTGCCTCCAACCTGAAGAAGGTAACGCTTGAGCTTGGCGGAAAGTCTCCCAACATCGTCTTCAACGATGCAGATATTGAGCAGGCCATCAGCTGGGTCAACTTCGGCATCTACTACAACCACGGACAGTGCTGCTGCGCGGGTACCCGTATCTACGTGCAGGAGGATATTTACGACAAGTTTGTCGAGGCTTTCAAGAAGCGGGCGACTGCTAATAAGGTCGGCGACCCATTCCATCACGAGACCTTCCAGGGCCCCCAGGTCAGTCAGCTCCAGTACGATCGCATCATGGGTTATATCCAGTCTGGCAAGGAGGACGGCGCAACCGTTGAAGTCGGTGGCGAGAGGCACGGCGACAAGGGATACTTCATCCAGCCGACCATCTTCTCCAATGTCACCTCCGACATGAAGATCATGAAGGAGGAGATTTTTGGGCCCGTGTGCGCCATCGCCAAGTTCTCCACTGAGGAGGAGGCCATCAAGCTCGGCAACGAGACCATGTATGGCCTCGCCGCTGCCCTCCACACCAACGACGTCAACAGAGCTATCCGCGTCAGCAACGCCCTCCGGGCTGGTACCGTCTGGGTCAACTGCTACAACATGCTCCATCACCAGCTTCCGTTTGGCGGCTACAAGGCGTCGGGCATTGGTCGCGAGCTGGGACGTGAGGCTCTCAACAACTACCTTGAGACCAAGAGCGTCGCCATAAGGCTGGGCGGTGCGTTGTTCTAAAGGGTGTGTGTCATGGAATGGAAATGAGTGATGATCTAAGCCAAGCACGCGATTGCTTATGATGTGGGTTTATGGAAAAGGGCAGATTGCCAACTGTACATCTTAAAATTATTGAGCTTTCAAAATGAAACGCATATTTTCAGAACATGTTTGCTTAGTATCCAACCCAAAGCCTGACCGACGTGTCTCGTATCCTCGAGTCCGAGTCAGGGACCACCAGCTCGCTGGTGCGAAGAGCAGATCAAATCTGCAATAACAGTCGATAACTATAACAAACGGGTCATTCCTCGTTTCATACAAATTCTTGCATCACCCAAAGCCATTCTTCCCGCAATACCATACTTCTTACCCCTTAAATCGTGATAAAGAAACTCTTCTCTCCCTCCTTTGGCACCACCCTCGCCCTTTCCATGATGGGATCCACACACGACAGTCTGATCCTCTCGGGCGTCGCCGGGCTTTCCAATCTCAGCAGCCCATCTCCTTTATCATCAACACCCACCGTCGCCTCAACGCCGTACTGCGCCCTCGCGGCCTTGAGGGCATCGCGGATGGCAAAGAACACTGCACTGCCCATGAACAGGGGCGGCTCGCCTACGCCGCGGCTGCGCTGAATGGTGCGTAGATCCTTCCACTCGACGTCCTTGAGCAGGCTGACGTTGAACACCTGCGGGATATCACGGAATCCGGGGATCTTGTACGCTCCTGGGCCGCGGGTGAACAGGTTGCCTGCCATGGGGCCGTTGCGCAGCCAGAGGGACTCCTCCATGGTGAACAGGCCGAGGCCTTGGATGAAAGCGCCTTGGATCTGGCCGTAGTCGATGGCGGGGTTGATGGAGCGGCCGACGTCCATTTTGATGTCGGCGCGGGTGCAAGTCCATGTGCCGGTGAGGGTGTCGATTTCGACTTCGGCGGCGGTGACTCCTTGGGTGAAGTAGAAAAACATCTTGCCAGTGTTGGCACCCCAGGTGTAGCCGATCTCGGGGGTCTTGTAAAACCCTTGGGCGGAGAGGTTGACGCGGTCAAAGTAGGCAGCGTGGGCGAGCTCTTTCATGGTAGCGTTGGGGCCCAGTTTCTCGCGATACGGAGCCAAGCGCTCGTTGAGCTGTGTGCAGGCGTTGTAGATAGCGTAGCCGTTGAGGTCGGATGAGGCAGAGGCCGCCGTCGCAGAGGCGTTGGCAACCGTGTTGGTAGCTGTCTCCGAGATGAAGACGTCCTCCATTGGGACCCCCAGTGCTTGTGCCGCGATCATAGTCATTTTAGTGTGCAACCCCTGGCCCATTTCAGTACCACCGTGGGCAACCAGGATGGAGCCATCGTGGTAGATGTGTACCAGCGCGCCGGCCTGGTTGAACCAGAGAGCTGTGAAGGAGATGCCGAACTTGGTGGGAATGAGAGCCAACCCACGCTTGCGCCACTTGTGCTCCGCGTTGAAGGCGGTAACGGCCTCTCGTCTCTTCTCATACTCAGACTCCTCTTGCACTTGCTTGTACATGAGCGGCACATGCCAGTCAGTCAGGGGCTGGTTGAAGTGCGTCAGCTCTTCGTCCTTGTAGAAGTTGATCTCGCGGAATTTCTCGACAGGCATGCCGAGACGGTCGGCAACTTCAGACATGTAGCATTCTGAGATGAACATGCCCTGGGGTCCACCAAAGCCGCGGAAGGCCGTGTTGGACATGGTGTTGGTCTTGCAAATACGACCACGGACGTGGATGTTGGGGATCAGGTAGCAACCGTCTGAGTGAGACATGGCGCGCTCGCAGACGGCAGCACTGAGATCCCAACTCCAGCCACCGTTGTTGAAGATGTCAAGGTCCAACGCTTGGATCTTGCCATCTTTGTTGACTCCGACCTTCCAGCGGCCCATGAATGGATGACGCTGACCAGACACAATCATGTCTTCCTCGCGGGTCAGCATATATCTGACTGGCCTGCGCGTCTTTTGGGCTGCCAGAGCGCAAATGCTGCTGAGTTGAACTGATCTCGACTCCTTGCCACCAAAACCTCCACCCATACGCTTGACACGGACGACGACCTTGTTCGCCTGAACGCCAAGGACCTGGGCAGCATAAACTTGTCTGGCATGTGGTCAGTCTTCAAGCCGTTACTGGAGAGTTGAAGAAACTTACGCTTCGTTGGGGTTTTGCGTGCTGGAGAAGATCTCCATCTCCCCGTCCTCGGGCTTCGGAATCGCGAGGGCGGCCTGTGTCTCAAGGTAGAAGTGCTCCTGTCCACCCATTCTTGCAACGCCAGTGAAGGTGTAGTCACAGTTCTTGAATGCCTCCTCGGGGTCTCCCTTCTTGATCTCTTTGAAAAAGTCGAAGAAGCTTTCCTGCTCAATGGCTTCTTCGATCGTGTAGACCGCAGGCAGCTCCCCATACTCAACATTCACCGCCCTGGCACCCTCAGCAGCGCGGTTTGCAGAAGTTGCGAGAACCAATCCAATCGGTTGCCCAGTGGTGTAGACTTCATCTTCGGCAAGGAAGACCTCTTGGAAGTGCGGGGCTCCCCAGTGATTTGCCCTGGCGCTGGGCATGTCATTCTTGTCGACATAGTCCACGACTCCTGGAATCTCCAATGCAGCCGAGTGGTCTACCGAAAGGATCTTTGCGTGAGCCTTGGTCGACAGTACAAAGCAACCGAACAACTCGTTCTTGAGTGGTGGGATGTCGTCCGTGTACTGAGCCTCTCCAGTTACCTGCTTCAGCGCTGCCACATGCGGGTTGGACTTTCCGAGGGTCTCCTGCATATAAGCAGCAGCAGCCTCCCTATCCTCCTTGCCAGTGGAGATCTCGCGCTCGAGCTCCTTCACAGCCTCGACATCCACCTTCTGGGGGTCGCCCCCGAGAGCCAGCATGACCTCGTGGTAGAAGCGGTAGAAGAAGCTCAGCGCCAACGATTTCCTGTAGGAAGCCATGCCTCCAGGGACTCCAAATTGAAGGTTGAAGTCTTGCTCCAGAGCATTCATGGCACCCTCGAGTGTCTCGAGCTCGGCAAATTTCTTGCCAACGAGGAACTCATTGGTCTTCTTTGCTGCCACTGTGAAGGGGGCCATGCCGCCGTAAACGAGATTGGACGCTTCGACAATGCCATCATCATTGAGGCGGACCTTGAGGGCCGAAGTGACAATAGCAATGTCATCATCCTTTCTCTTGGCTTGCTTGTAAGCGCGGAAGAACTCATTCTTCTCCTGGGTTACTGGAACGCGAATCGACGCAAGCACCGCATCGGATGGCAATGCTGTCTTCCGGTATCCGGTGAAGAATTTCGCCATAGGGATCTCAATTTCGGACCCAAGAGACTTTGCGACCAGAACGGCATCAGCAGCCATAAGCACTGGGTTCAGGTCGGAGATGGGAGACGCGGTGACCAGGTTTCCGGCCGGGGTGCCAACGTTTCTGATTTGCCTTCCGGCGAAGTACTGAATCTGCTTATGCATCGCCTCGAAGACTTGCCCACGCGCCTCTCCGTAGTGCTTGATCGCCTCCTTGCAAACATTTTCAAGATCCGTGAGTGTTATGTTGCCGCCAATCTCCAGATGATCCTCGTTGAGGACATACTGCCTCAACTCAGCAACATCACCGACATATACCGAAACCGGGTACTGGAGAGCCTTGAACTTGATCTCAATCTGAGTCTCGGTGCTGCCACCGATGACCTTGGCGCTGGGAAACACGCTCTTGATTTCCAACAGCTGCTCCAACGTGGTGGGACGATACCAGGTCTTCCGCTTGTTTCCAAACGCAAGGGGCCGGAGCTCCTGCTTCTTCAGTGAAGGCGGGAAGATAAGCTCGGTGTCGGGGTTGTACTCGATGAAACCTGGTGGTGGAAAACGCTTGATTGGCTGATCGTCCCCCTTGCTGGCCTTGCCACAGCCGCCTTCGCCCCCTTCCATACAGCACCCGCTGCCCCCGTTGGCCTTGCTGTTACCGCAGGCCGCTGCTTTGGTGCTGAAGGTCTGTGCAGCGTCGAGGATGGGACGATAACCAGTACACCGGCACAAGTTGCCATCGAAGGCCTCCTCGACGTCGTGCTCGGTTGGATTTTGGTTGTTGCGAAGAAGAGCATAGAGGCTCATGACGATGCCGGGGGTGCAGAAGCCGCACTGAGAACCGTGACTCTTCGCCACCCGCTCCTGGGCGGGATGGGGCTTCTTCACGTTGCCAATGCCCTCAACGGTGATGACATGCTTGCCATCCACCGACACCAGCGGGGCTAGGCATGCGTTGACGCTGGCGTGGTAGATCTGTTTGGTTGTTGGATTGTATTGCGAAACGACAACGGTGCAAGCACCGCATCCTCCCTCACCACAGCCGCTAGGGAGTGTTAGCCGACGGACCACGCAAGGGCAATCAATGGCTTACAGCTTGGTGCCCGTCAACCCAATACCCCGGAGGTACTCAAGCAGAGTAATTTCAGGATCGATTTCGTCGAGCACCACGCGAGTGCCATTGAGGTAGAAGCGGAGAGTGTCGTCAAAAGTGGTTATGAGCGTCGCCGGTGAGGGCGACTCGCTGTCGGGGGAGACGGCGATGGGTGCCATGGTGGGAGGCCGGTTCGTCTATTGCGTCTGAACCCCGGCGTCTGTGCCTCGGTCCTCAGCTCCGGATTTGGGGAAACCTTGATGTCCGCCCTCCTCAGCGGATCACCTACCAGGTTCCTTTGTTCTGCAGCGTCGGCAAAGCAGGAACAGCGACGATGGGAGGCTCACAGGTACGAAGGGATAAAGGACGGGAGAAAGACAATATGAACTGAACTAGGTATCGGTAGATGGAAGGCGAGGTCCACTCGTTGCTAAGTACCGGGCGGGTGGGTTCCTCAACAACGGCCCCTCGGTGGCGACCTGAGGTTTCCGCTGTGCCCGCTTCCCCAAGCTGTCAAGCTTCCTGCGCTTTCGCCGGGCGCCGATATCATTTGACGAGGAATGCTGTCTAAAATTCCCTCGAGCCCGTAGCGCGTATCTTCTGCAAGCCGTCCATTAGCTGGGCAAATCAAGAGGATACCTTAGACCCGTGGCATGGCGGGGGCCGAGCAGCTTGAAGCAGGTGGGAGCTTATCGGGAAGAGGGGAACAATAGTGGGGTAGCTCTCGCTGACATCGGCCGGCTCCTGACGGGCTGTCGGTGGTCTCCACCGATGGAATGCGACCGAGACCCTAACCCTGCCATGATTCGGTGACCCTCGGATCGCTCTTTCGTACCTAGGTATCTTCAACACATCCACAAAACATCTCGCATGGGCTTGAAACCTCTTTCTGCGAAGATCATTCTAGTCACTCTTGTACCATCCACGAGGTAGGCAATGAGTTATTTGCCCGCTTGAAACCCGGCATACCTTGACCGTTTCCCCCTTGGACTTGGATGTTCCACACCCGGTCCATCTCAGCCCACTCGAAAGTGGGTTTCCTCGTCGATGGGGATGGCCGAGACCATTGAACGGCGAGAACAGCTCCCCGTTTCTCTGGATATATCGGCACCATTGCGTGCCGAAAGCCCGTTGGACTACAGTTTCTCATTGCACCCATCAGCGCTGGGGATTTTTAATCGAGCAGTCTCCTTTGTGATGACGTCTGGGTACGCACCTCACGGCATCGAGCGGGTCCATCCACTCCACCAGGGATCAGCCTCTCCGAATTGACAGCGAGCGATCGGCGTCGAGGCTACGACGTGAGAAACGCCTCCGTCGACGAGCCGTTGATGGCCAGGCTTTCTCCGCCCATCGACTCGAGACTTAGCGCCCTCGACCCATGGACACCATGTACGTGTTGCAATGCTTGTCAGAAAGTCGTCGGATCCAGCTTGGCACAGCGGACTCCGGCAGCGATGTTTGCTAGGACGAGGGAATGCTGGGCATTCCTTGAATTCCCAGCATGCTGTGACTTCTGCCTCTCCCCTTCCTTTTAGTATTGGTAACCGCAGCACACTCCGAAAGGGGCCAAGCAGGTTGATGACAACCCCCTCGAGCCGGTTGAAGGTACTGTATGAACTAGTCCAAACTAACCAACTAGGACGGCTGCGCGATGGTATCCCTTACTCGACCGCGATCGCAGTCACAATGCTCTCATCCAATGCGGATCGACAATATGAGATTTCACAAACCCGAGCTGGGTTGTCGGTATACTCACCTTTTCTTCTCTCCTGCAAAATCTTCTCACCGTGCCATGTCGCGGTTTCTCATGTTATCGAAGGCTTCTAGGCTCTATGTCGCCTGGTGCACTCAAGTCCCCAAAGTACCTTAGGGCGTCCCTCACCTGACATATCCTGTTGCCCATCATGAGACTTTACAAATCATCCATACTCTCTCACCTCCTTCTTCTCCTCTCGTTGCCTCCTTGGCCATGCAATGCCGTCATCTAGAATTCGGCCCAGGACGCATACCTCGATGCGGTGACGTCCATTCCGGCGTGTGGACTGGACTGTGTCCTTCAGCTTACCCCGGGGCTGAATCATTCTTGCATCCGCACCGACTCGGCCACGTCGTGTTTTTGCGAGAGCGATATTGACCATTATATCGACGTCCTCAACTGTGTGCAGGACCACTGCACGATAGAAGAATCTATAGGTGAGATGCTAAAGATACCCAAGTCTGTCCCTTGCTGACAGGAATAGGGACGGCAAGAGGTGCGTGGGAAGCATGCGGCAAGCCCCAGCGGTCTCGGAAAGCAGATATGCTGGGTCCTCTAGCGGTCGAAGTGTCGGCCTTGATTTGTGTGCTTCTCCGGTTTTTCTCGCGGTGGTGGACAGTGTCTCGATTCGAGATGGATGACTACATCATGATGGTAGTTACGGTATGTGGAGGCTGGGTTCTTCATTAGTCCTGGTATGGCTGAACAATGTCTCAAGGTGCTTCACATCGCATTCGAAGTTCTAGGCTCAACAGCTGCGCAGCTTGCCTTTGGCATCGATATCTGGACCGTCGAGGGTGCCCACCTGGGCATCTCCATCAAGGTAAGAACCGCTAACTAGGGACGAATATCTGCTTTGGGTCGACTAATGCGCTGCAGTTTTTCTACGCCTGCGAAACCCTCTATCTTGTAATTCTCACTCTCACCAATCTGGTTCTACCTCCGCATATTTCCCAACCGCACCTTCCGCATCTGCTCGTTTGTGACGATGGCTTGGGTTAAGATATCAGGCGTAATTTTCGTCTTCCTGCAACTCTTCCAATGCGTCCCCGTCCATTTCATCTGGGAAGGCTGGAAGAAAGGCAACTTTGGCGCCCACCATTGTCTCGACGTCACGGCCCTCGCCTTCACCACTGCCACGTTTAGTATCGCCCAAGACGTCGTTATCCTCGCCCTCCCTCTCCCCCTGCTCGTCAAACTCGATGTCTCTCGCCGGTCCAAACTCGGCATCATGGTCATGTTCTCCCTGGGCGTCTTCGTTCTCATCACCAGCTGCGCACGTCTGTGGACCCTCCTGAACTTTGGCGACTCGGTCAATCCCACGTGGGACTACACCAACGCCATTATCTGGACCGGTCTCGAGGTAGCCGTTAGCATCATCGTCACGAGCCTCCCTGCCATCCGCGTCCTTCTTAGCCATTGCTTCCCTGATACCTTCGGACCCCCGCCAAGCCGTCGCTGTGGGGCAGCTTTGGGACATACCTCTTCCAGCTCCTTCGGCAACGATACGTATGTTGCTTCGTGGCATAGCGCCCCCCCTGCACTCAAAAGATTCTCAGCCATAAGTCAAATGTCATCCATCGTCGTGGGCCGGACGAGTCGCGATCGTAATAACTACGACATTGGCGAGGTCGAGGGCCACATGGAGCTGGACGATAAGCTGCGAAATACGCATGCGGGAATGGAGAAACATTTCTGCCTAGGAGATTTTATAGGAGAGAGCGCGAGCAGGTCTGTTATGCCGAATATTGGGGAAATTCTTTCGAAGGAGGTAAGCCGTGAGAGATGTAGGAGTGCAGATGGGGATGGGGAGGGATATGCACATAGTGGGCCAGGGCCACACACACCGAGGAGACCGGTAACGATGGTATCGACGGGGTCGGTCGGGACGACGGCCGTGGGGAGGGATTCGCCTGGGCCGGAGCGTGAAGGCGAGGAGGACCATTATTTCTTTCGGTTGGTGGCGGAGGGGAATAACGGATTGCTTGGAGATGGTTAGTTAGGATGCGACCTATACCCTGGGTGGGGGGCGCTGGATACTCTTGTGTCTGCTCAGTTGGATGTTCAGTTGGTTGGTCAGTTGGTTGGTCAGTTGGTTGGTCAGTTGGAAGTAATACTCATATTAACTGAAACATGTCTGCTGGGTGATTTTCTAATGCCAAAACCTGTCCAGAAGCGTACTGTGTAGAAATTGAGACATGGCCCCTGTCCCGGTCCAATGCCCCGGATCACCAGACCGGGCCCCACCTGATCCTCCGGTTCCGGGCCGTGTGGGGCCTTCCGTCTGGCCCGTGCACCTCCTAAAAACCAACCTCATCTCTCCGAGCCCACACTGGCCCCAGATACCTCACCTTTCTAATTCTCAACACAACCGTTTCTCTTTCTTTATAAAGAAAAACAAATCAATCACACCTCACAATGGCATCACCCACAGACATCCCACCTGCCCAAAAGGCACGCACCATCGCCCACATGAACAAAGACCACCGCACCGACCTGCAGCACATTCTGCAGCACTACAACAAGCTGTCGGCTTCGCAGATCGCAGAGGAACCGCTCATGGTGGATATCGATTTACATTCCATTACGTGCACCGTGGGACAGGACACACATGTTATCGAGCTCAAGCCGCCCATGGCAAGTTGGGATGGGAGGAGGACGCGGTTGATTGAGATGACGATGAAGGCGAGGGAGGGGTTGGGTGTTGTTGTTGAGGATGGGCATGGGGAGCATGGGGGAAGTGGAGGGGGTCATGGGGAGGGGAAAGGGCTGGTGGTGGATGAGTATCTTGCGCCGCAGGGAAAGGACTGGATTGCGTTTGGGGGAGTGTGCGCGTACTGGGTGAGTTACTTTTTGGTGAAGGGGGGTTTGATTAAGGAGGGGGGAGCGTTGTGGGAGGGGCTGGAGATGGTGTTTCCTGGCGGCGCGGGGGGGTTTGAGTGGTTGGTGGAAGCGATCTTGGTGCTGGTGGTGGGGATTCATGTCGTGGAGATGTGGTGGTTCGACCGCACGCGGGCAGCGAAGTATGGGGTGAGGAGGGGGTCGGGGGTGTGGTTGTTGTGGATGGGGAGTGTGTTCTTGGAAGGAGTGGGTGCGTTTTGGAGGTTTGATGGCATTGTGAGGAGGAAGGTGAAGGCGGCGAAGAAGGGGTAAAGTTGTTTGTGTTGTGGGAAGGAAAGGAGGTTGGAAATTGAGTCAAAGATATTTGGAGTCGTACTTAGGTTCAGTCCCTTGATTTGACAGCAACCCGACAAAAATTCCAGGTATGGTTCTTCGTCTGAAGCATAAAATCAGTCCCAGGGTTAGGGTCAATTTGAAACTCCACACTCCTCACCATCTCGGTGCCTCATCTCATTCGCCCAACTCTCACTCACTCACTCACCTACACTCTCACAACACAATAAACACCAAAAATGGACACCACTAAACGACCACCCAAAAAACCAAAAACCAACTCCATAACCGCCGCCATCACCACCTGGCTCTCTACCCTCCCAACACCCATCCCTCCCAACGAGTTCTCAACCCTCCTTCACACCTCCCCTAAACGCTGGTCCGTCTACGAACCTCTCATCCTCCTCCCCAGCGGCAGCTTCACCTCTTCCCCCTGGGCGCACCTCCTCTCCTCCCTCCCACCAGCCCACCTCACCCCCCTCTGGACCGCCATCCTCGCCAACATCTCCCCCTCCTCCAAAACACCCCTCACCCACCTCGCCATCAACGAAGGCATCCCGCTACACAACACATCCAACCCCGAAGCCACCGCAAACGAACAAGAAGAAGAAGAAAACCTCCTACGCAGCCCCTCCAGCCTCCGGCCCCTCCACGGGGATTTCGGCCCTCCTCACCCGACCTCCCCTCCATCCGAGGAGGACTTTGCAAAGGCATTCTGGGTATCGACCAAGCAAAACGGCATCACGCAGATGTGGGCTCCGCGATGGACCATGTTCAGCCGGGGAAACGTCAAGGAGAAGGCGAGGGTGTTGGGGTTCCGCTCCGCCGGGGGAGGTAAAGAAAAGTGGGCGGTTGATTTGTACGCGGGGATCGGGTACTTTGTGTTTTCGTACGTCAAGATGGGCATGAGGGTCCTGTGCTGGGAGCTGAACGCGTGGAGCGTGGAAGGGCTGAGGAGGGGGGCGGAGGCGAATGGGTGGGGGGTGAGGGTGGTAAGGGGGGACGAGTTGGAGGAGGTGAGGATGGAGGAGTTGGTAAGGGGGGAGGAGGAGATTGTGGTGTTTTTGGAAGATAATAAGGAGGCGAGGAGGAGGGTGGAGGTGGTGAGGGGGGTGGAGGCGGTGCATGTGAATTGCGGGTTCTTGCCGTCGAGTGAGGGTGTTTGGAGGGATGCATGGGAGATTCAGAGGAGGGGGCTGAGGGTTGGGGGGAGCGGGTGGTTGCATTTGCATGAGAATGTGGCGGTTGGGGATATTGAAGGGAGGAAAGGGGAGATTCAGGGGATGGTGGATGAGTGGGGTGGTGGTGAGGTGAAGGGGGATGTGGAACATGTCGAGCTGGTCAAGACGTTTGCGCCAGGGGTGTGGCACTGCGTCTTTGATGTGTGTATTACCAGGCCTTCTGTGGTGCCGGGCGTCGAATAAAAACGCTCGTCGCATTATCATTATGTGTACAGGTCGTCATGTCCAGGTATGATATCCCAATATTTGCTACCGAAGGTTTCGTCCCCTGCGGCTTCTGCGTTTCTGGCCAAAGCTCGCGCTTAATCCCGCCGGAACTTTGCGGGTATGTTCTCCAACACAATCGACTGCTTGCTCAACTTCTCTAACCGCTCCTGCTCCAATTCCATTTCCTCGTGTTTCTTGAAATGCTCGATATCTTCTGGGTGGGTGAGGTCCTCCAGTTTTGTGTTCTCGTCGTGGTATCTGACCCCAGTTAGCCCCCTTTCTTCAGCCCACGTTCACACGGAAATACCCACTTCTCCCAATGATGGATCTCATACTCGTACTCATCATCGCCGTGATGCCCCGGGCCGGTGCCAACATCGGGTAGTGTCTGGTGCTTCTCCTCGATAAAAGAAACGAACTCGTCTCGCTCGATGAGGCCGTTGTGGTTGGTGTCAATCAGCCCAAGGATCTCCCTGACGATCTCGTCCTTGCGCTGTTGCGCAACATGCTTGTTGGAGTCGTCCATCAGACCATAAGTTCGGAGGATCTCTTGTGGTTCCCATTTCCCGTCGCTGTCGAAGTCGTGTAGGGCGAAGAATGATGCAGCGTCAAACTCAGCGGCGTGGTGCTCCTCTGGAGCCATCGAATGTCAGCTGGGCGCAGCACGACCGGGAATTAAGAATGCTTGCCTGCCATGTGTTTCTCCATCCAGCTAGCGTTTTCGCCCACAATTGGCTTCTGCGATCCTCCATGGCCGTGATCGCCGTGTGCGCGGACCTGGACGGTCAGGCCGACGCCGGCAAGCAAAAAACCGGACGGGCGCATTGCGATGACAGGCGTGCGCGCCTTGCGAAAAGCTGCCGATGCACTTGCGCCGATCTGATCGAGTGGGGAAAAAGATGATAATTAGGACAATATTGAGATGCTAGTCTGTCATGTCATCCGCAGGATCCGGGTGAAGACGTTCTGCTTGTCGGCAGTGGCATTCGTCGCACAGTCGAACCGTGTTGCAAGCGCGCAATTTGGAGTCAGGCCACTGGAGCCGCGCCCGCTTGCCGCGCCGCCAAGCCTGCCATCTACGTAATCTGGGGCTCCAGGCGGGACCGGTTTCTTCTGCAAGGAACCGGGATCTCTTCCCCTCCAGTACCAAGATCGCGACGACAGTGGGAGGGATCTGATCGATGGCGGTTTGTTTCTTCAGTCATCGAGATCTCTGTTTGGTGCGAAACTCAAACTCGGATGGTGCCGCAGCTGTTTATGCTTAACCTCGAAAGCGGGCATGGTGCCTGGGCAAGTCTCCATTCCTCCTGCAGTTGACCACGGGTAACGTCCTGACTGCCCCACGCAGGCAGTTGAAGAAAGAGGACTGCCATCTCATGTATCTCTGCATTCTCAAAGAGCATTGCTGCGTATGTACTACCTATTCAGTATATGGGACACAGAGGGCTCTCTCTAGTGTCTCTTTGCTTTTGTCAGGGGATTCTTTCGGTCCGCCATAGTCTTCTTGATTGTGAGCAAACTCAGTGCGTTTGCCCCTCCATCGCTCTTTCTGCCCCACCAGGTACGGATCAAGCCGAAACATTGGAAGAGACAAGACACACCAAGCGTTGTCCGGGTGCAAACGTCGTCAGCCCTTGTGGCACCTCAGATCTGCCATGTTTTACCCACCAATCATGATGGCCATCCGTCAACCGAGCTCGTTTGCATCGCGCCAGCTCTCCTGCCATTCATCAGGCGAGAGGCGGGCCAAGTGAGCTGGGCAGGGCGGCAGCCTTGGGACATCTACGAATCGAATCGTCTTCTTCGACTGCCGTCGAGACTGACAGAGTGGCAGCGTTGCATCGTTGCCTCTATTATCTGAGCTGTCATTCAGCTGCGGCGCTTCTGCGGACAACACTTCGTATTATCTTTCTCAGCAAGTCGGCACTCCGGTCTTTTCTCTCTCTCTCCTCTCTTTTCCGCCGATGGGGATATTCCCATCTCCGTTCAACTTCCGTCTTCAACAATCCGCACAGACACATGCATGCATCACAAGCCACGGTCCGCAATAATGGAACAAAATGCCTCGATCCCCCACCTCGCCGACCGCACCCACGTGCTAGCGCACTGAACTGACCCCCATCCGCCACCGAGACGAGACCGAAGTCGACGTGGACATGCCTCCCGCCTTTGAGGGCTCAACGCTGCAGACACGGCCGATTACGCGCACACACGCACACACACACGAACATGAACCATTATCCAAGATTACTTTGAGATTGGAACCAAAGATGTTCCAGAAGGACGGGAGCGTTTCTCGGGAAGAGCCCCAATACCACTTGAGCCGAGACCGATCTCGTCGGGAAAAATATCATGCTACGGAATCCCCCATCAGGGCTCCTGATATCTCACATTTCTCGACCTGAACCTGTCGCCGACCTTCATTTTCACCTGATTTTTTCAAATTCCCAGGATGCAGCAAGCCTGAAAACACACAGACAATGTGGTCCCCCATCGCATTATTTCGCACTCGCCGCCGAGGCTGATTGTGTCATATCCCATAATTCTGTGGCCCAAAAACTTCCCTTACATTAGCTCACCTTCCGCTTTGGGATTTTTGCGCGACGACAGCACTAGCTTCGTCGTCATTTCTGCGCACCCCCATCTCGCCCAACCTCAGCAGCTGCGCACCTCACAAAGACTCTTAAGACCGTCGGCGACGCTTCTCTGAGCGCTTCGTTTTCGTTCTCAGCACCCGCTCCCAGACGTACCGCCCTCGTGGAGATCAAAACGACGTCGCATCGCATTTCGGATTTGTCGCCGGCTAAACCAAGCCCGTACAAGCGCACCCACCCGGACACGCAGGCGACCAACAACCCTCACCCACACACTTAAGCTGGCGCCAAAAGACCACCACTAGCCACCCCGAGGGGAACCCCAGGACCATGATTCATTTGAGTTGGCCGCGCGCCCACTCAAGTCCACCTGCCGGTTTGACTCGCACATGCATGCCACACTCAAACATCAACTCATGTTGGCCTCCTCGAGGTGGGGCGGCAAGCAAGGCGCATAACAGACCCCAAAGGGGGCCGGAGGACGGGTGCCACGACACATGAAGGCGCCAAACTCTCACGAGGCACCCACCGCCGCATATATTGGGCTGATATCGCTCGCCTCCGCGATGCTGACACGACACACTTCGCACTCACGCCCACCCGGACCTCTCATGTGCTGGAAAACTTCATTTTGTTTGGAAACTACTTGACAAGTGTCTGAGAGAGACTATAAGTACAAAGGTATAGACAGGAAGCAAAGACGAAAAGAACAACACGACACCTTCCTGATGTCCCTTGGTATACTGGGAATACCGGCAAATCAGCTTTGCCACCTCCGCCTTCCCTTCCATAACTGTTGCTCGGTATTAATACAACAGGGAACGACAACAAATCCACCAAACCGGCAAGGCCGGTTCGTCATCCCCCTTTCCATTCCCTCATTTTCATCCCTCCCACTTCCCATCCCTCATTAGCGTTGGCAAGTTGCCATGACTGCGCTATACTTTCAAACAGAGCACTTCCATCCCGCATTGCAAGAATACAAAACAGGTTTCATAAACAGACGGCCGTTCAAATCAGAGCATCATAATCAAAACTCGGTTCACTCGCTTGGAACCCGTCGTCCAGAAAGACACCTTGTTGTTTTGGTTTTCGCCCCCGATCTCTCTCCCTTTTGGTCGGTCCTCCCCTTTTTCAAGGTTTCGGACATCGCCCGCGACACCCGCGGGACGTCCACTCCGAACGACACACACACTCCACACATGCGTTCCGCCCCTGCGCCAATTGGTATATGCTTTCCCGCACACGGGAATTTCCCTTATAACCCCCACCGTCCGTTTCCGTCCCATGATAGATGCGCGGGTATGATGTTGGATATCTTTCCTCGTTCATGGTCATCAGATTGACGTTTCTTCCCTTCCGGACCGTTTTTGTTGGTTCCCCGCACGACGAACGAATATTATTATGAGATGGAAGATGGCAAAAAAAAAAGAAGCCGCGGAAACTGACAACCCGGGGAAAGAGAAGGCAAAAAATCGCGTCGAAAAGCCAGAAGATGACGTGTTTGAAGGAAGTGTCAAAGCTTTGAAGTCGAACGACAATGACAACCACCGGAATAGGAGTCGGAAACGATGATGCCTTGGTTCTGTGGAACCCAAGAGACAAATCGCCTCGTCTCCCCGCTTGATGAACTTCAGCCGAATTTTCCGTTGCGATTTCTCCGAGATCGAAGACGGTGATGTGAACGATGAAGATGGGGCGACGAAAAAGGTGATGTGTGGTGCTGGAGGGAAACGACATAAAACACAATTCGAAGAATGCTGTTGTTACACAGGTCGCTCTGCCCCCCGTCGAGCGCCTGAAGGTTGGGGTATTGATGATGAAGACGACGACAATTAATGGCACGATGATGATGCATGGAACGCCCTTTCCGCCGAGCCCGATGAGCCGCCACAACGCCGACCGAGAAACCACGATATGAGCACCGGAGATTTGCAGTCTCCTTTGTTGTTTTTACATGTTCTCGATACGAGCGCTAGGAAGCTGCATCGATGGGTCCTCGAACTCGATCTTGGGGCCCCAGGGGTCATAGACGGACGAGCCGTACGCGGGGAGTTGCCCGATGGTGGCGACCTCAACTGGTGGCTGGTAGGCGACGCCGTTGTACCATTGCTGCTCCTCGGCTTGGCCGTGTTGTTGCTGGTACTGCTCAGGCGGGCCCTGCTGTTGCTGTTGTGGTTGCGGCGC
The DNA here is from genome assembly GCA_033296975.1 of Podospora aff. communis PSN243. Taxonomy (NCBI): domain Eukaryota; kingdom Fungi; phylum Ascomycota; class Sordariomycetes; order Sordariales; family Podosporaceae; genus Podospora; species Podospora aff. communis PSN243. The sequence goes on from MU865921.1 coordinate 111,532, forward strand.
CTGCTGTGGTGGCTGGCTCATGACTTGCCCTTGCGGGGCCATTTGGCCTTGAAAAGACACCATTTGCGGTTGTTGCTGCTCCACGGGACTGGCGGTGTGAAGGGCGTAGGTCGCGGCTTGCGCGGTGGGCGCGTGGGTGTAGAAGCCATCTTGGGTGGATGGGCTTCGCCCCGAGGCGGCGGAGAAGGAGCTGGGGCTGCTCTGGATGCTGCCGGCAAGGCCGGGGGCCGAGTAGGGGATCTCAAGTGGGAGACGCTCGACGCCCTGGCGGGGGATCTGCTGGTATTGCGGGTGGATTTGCTGGCCGCTTGGGTGAGGGTTGGTGTTCATGGTGGCGACGCCAGGGTTGTTTTGCTCGGTGACGAAGTAGCTGTGCTGCGGCAGGCTGGCGGTCCTCTGGAGCATGTGGACGCCGTGCTGTGCGGACTGCTGGGGTGGCTGCTCGTGCGGCGGGCCCTGGTGCTGTTGCGGGTGGCCGTGGTACTCGTGGGCGCCGCCCGACAGGCTGTGGCGGTGGCCGTACTGCTGCTGCATGTTGAAACCGTTCATGTGCTGGCCAAAGTCGGCGAAGGACTGGGCGCGGTGCAGGTGGTGGCCGTGGTGGCCCATCATGGGGACGCTCTGCGGTGGCCATTGCATGGAGTTGCTTCGCGGCGTGGAGGGGGACTCGTCGCTGCCGGTTTCCGACATGGAGTCATCGATCTCGGAGGAGTGGATGCCGCGCTGGTGCGATCGTCGCTGGTGCTTGACCATGGTGGTTTTCCTGCAGAAGCTGAGGCGGTTCAGTTAGTGCTGGATTCGCGCCGCACAGGAGACGATCAAGTTTACCTCTTCAGGCAGCCGTCGTGGGCGCATTTGTACGGGCGCTTCCCCGTGTGGATGCGGCGATGCCTTGCGAGCGAGGATGACTGTGCTGAAGTTAGCATGGTGTTGCCAGTCAAGGAGGAGCGCGTAAGTGGAACTGACATCGGAGAAGCGCTTTCCGCAGCCCATGTGTTGGCATTGGTGCGGCTTCTCGCCTGTGTGTGTTCGGATGTGCACTGTTAGGGCGCTTCGCTGGATGAAGCTCTTTCCGCAGCCGGGCGTGTTGCAGGCATATGGGCGCTCATTGGTGTGTATCCGGTAATGCCTCTGCAAGTCAGACTTGCGGTTGAAGCTCTGCAAACAGAATCAGCATGTCTGACGCCATCAAGGATATGGCTAGGAGAGCTTGGGAGTCACGCACCTTGCCGCATGACGCCCAGTCGCACTGAAAGGGGCGAGTCGTGGGCTCGTTCTCGACAAGTTCCATAAGTTCCATTTCTTTTCACTGCTGGGTAATGGTTGTGATGTTGTTTCTTGGTGTTCCTTGCTTGGGAGGTCGGAGTCGGCGGGCTGTGCGGGTCGGGACGGGCGGGTCGGACAGTGCACGTTGCTCTTACTTATAAGAATGTTCGCCTCTTGCGACCCCTGGGCAGGGTGGTGTGGGGATGCCGGGGGGGCTACCAGGAGCCCTGGGCGGGTTGGCGTTGGGCGTGTGTGCCGGGGGGGTTCGAGGCTCCAGCGAGGACAGGACCGGAAGGACAGGCCACCGGTGCGGACTCGTGGCGAGCAAGCGTGCCCGCTGCTGAGGAAAAGAAGGGTATGGGTACGGTACAGGGGGCTGGGTCGATGTCGGGGTTGTACCGTCGTACCAGGGAATGGCAACCCCAAAGCGTGATCTCCCTCAATGCAACCGGGCTATGCAGATTTCAGATTTCCGCGACACTTGCTTCAAGACACTGGGACGGACTCCGTTGTTGGGAGTTTATCACCAGCGAGAAGGAAGGAATGGATTGCCCCGGTGGTTGTGGTGGTTGGGCGCCCAGAGGAATAGGAGGAGATAAAAAACAAGGAGTGCACGACCTCGGAAAGATGGGAGGAGAGAGAGGTAGTGGCTCCTGCCGCTGGTGGCCTTGACGACGAGGTTATGGATGATCGAGGTGCAGTGCAGCGAGCTTGGGCGCTGTCAGCAAGCGGCGGCGGACAGGCAACAGGGACAAGGAGCCAACAACAACAACAAGATATGACAGCAACAACACAATAATGAGACCAGACGAAAATATGTGTGCTGGATATGACGACGGCTCCAAAGCCAAAACGCGCTCAACGGGGAGGAGGCTGCTCTTAAGAAAGTTCAATCGCTCGACACGCCAACGCTGCAGAAACCTTGGTGCACAGGCACTAAAATCTCCGCCCACGTTGTTGAAATGAGGAGAAGAGAAGAGGAAGTACCTTCGTACCTGTTGGTGTGGGCCCTGAGAGCAGTTGCTGAAGCAGTGGTGCAAGTGTGCTGCAAGTAGGGCGGAGCTAGAGGCTGGCTGTTCGTCTTCGTTTCGAAAGCCCAAGTGTCGAGGGCCGGCGTGTGTTAAGTTTCCGAAACTAGCAGCATAATAATGGAGGGCAGGAAGCTGGGGCGGCCTGGATTCTGGATGTGGATGCTGCTGTTGTGTGCTGGACTGGGGGGGGGGAGGGGTGTGTGTCGAGAGCACAGAGACCCGGGGTGAGGGGGGGTGGGCCACGCTCAGGAACCACACGCTATGCGGATCGTCGAAAGACCTTCTGGGTCTGCCGTGCGGTGCCTTGGATGCAGGTTCGTCGTTGCAGGGCGCAAAGCTCGTTGGTCCTTTTTTACCTAAGACCTTTGCGGCCGACTGCCGGGATCCAGCGCGCAAGGGCAAGAGGCGGATGCTTCTGCGCTCCAAGGGTGAAGGGACCAGGTCGTCTTCTCCTCTTGTTCTCCTCGATGGTGATCTCGCAAAGGGCCTGGCCTCGCCTGTTTTCTCGGGCGGATCTGGCTCGGCAGAGCAACAAGCGCAACGTCTCCACCGGCGGGTTGCGATCAGGGAAAGCGGATAGCGAGACGACTTGTCAGAAAAAACCGGGAGCCTGGGGGGCAAGGTGCTTTTTGTGTCCCGCAAACGTCGATTGCGCTGGAAAAAGAAAGCAAGATGCGCTAGGCCCCAGAGATCTCACAACCCTGCGCGCCCTGGCTGGCTGCTTGCTTATTCTGACGGAATGCCTTCGTCGTTGCTTCTTTTCGGCCGCCAAACGTAAACGTTCCGCTTCCGAGATCCACCGAGACAAGACAACGTCTGTCGCGTTTTTTTTGTTTGGCGTGGATATAAAAGCCGCCGTTGGATGGTGAGGGGAAGATATAGGGCTGGCTTGTCTGTACAAGAGGCTTCTTCTTCGTGCGTCTCAGAACAAACTTAGAATCCCGACTCGACTCGACTCAATGCGCCTGCTCCAGATCTGGCGAGGGGTGCCTCGTGGGTTATGTACACGCACAGCAGATCTGGAGAGAGATGCTCAACAACCACAGAGCAGAGTCCTGCGGCGGTGAGAGAAGTGGACCCCGAACAGGTCTGAGGTTTATGGTTGATGCACAGGAAGAGCCCTGTAGCATTCAACAAGAAGAACCTATAATACCGGATGCGATATACCTCAACGTCGGTCCCTCTTTCTCGTCGGCAGCCAGTGGCCCGCCGATGCGGGGAGGAGGGGAAAGGCAAAGGCGGATAGAGACGGGAGAGAAGCGTTGGCGGCGGCGACAAGTGCCTGGGCTCGGTTGACGATGGACGACGCTGCGGGCAGGTACCCCAGGGACGGACAGCACTGCAACGTCGACGGTCTTTCTCTCGACGTGTTTTCCTCGGTATGCAGCGCTGGGTTGGGGTGCGTCTCTGGTGGAGGTGACGCTCGAGCACTTTCTGCTCGGCCCCGATGCTGCTACAGAAATTGCTGATTAGATCAAGGAGGGCAGGCCCGGCCCCTGTGGATGTGGCGATCTCTTTGGCTGAGGCTTGGACTGTGGCCGCTTCGAAAGGGAATAGCTGCTGGGTGCGGGGGGTGCGGTCATAAAAATAAGCCGCGCAGCCGAAAGTGGAAAGGCGGCGTCCTCGCAGCGGCCGGCAGCGCACACGCAGCAGCAACAACAGCAGCAGACGCGCAGCTTCAGGTTCGATCTTGCCCCTTGTTCTGTCGTGTTGCGTCCAATATGGAGCACCACCAGCAGAAGCAGGAGCAGGAGGAGAGGAGCTCGAAGCAGCAGCAGCAGCGGTACAGCGGGCCCCACGACGCAACCTGTGATCCAACCTGCAGCGGTTCGCCTAGAGCCAGACGCGCGAAGACGAAACCCGTGTGTTCTACACAAGCTGTCAGGTGTCCAAGGATGGTGAATTGTGGGTGTTGAGGATGCCAGTTGGGGACGGCGGAGCCAAGGCGAGGAGCAGAGCAGATGGGAAGCTCCGCGGATTCGACGAGATAAGCAACCCAACGCCTCGATATGTAGGTAGGGGAAGAGAATCCAAAAGTGAAGGGCGCTGAGGGTGTGTGTATACACGCAGGGCAGTCAGGATGGCCGCCGATCTGTTGCCCTCAGGGAGAGCGCCAGACCGAGAAGGTAGGCCTGCCGGCGACGGGGTCTCGATGACGAGAGAGCGGAAGTGGTGTCGACAAGGTAACCCAGACACTAGCCCAGGGTAGGGGTTGAACGGGTTGAAAGCAGCACTCGACAAAATCCCCCTCCTCTCCACTCCCCCAACCCCGGCTGATCGATGCCTCCCCCCAGATCCCAGCCACGCCCAAGACGACACACCTTTTTTATCCAAAGCTTGCCCTAAAGAGGCAAGTGACCGGTGCTGCAGGGAACCAAAGGAGAAACCACGCCAACAGGATGGGGAAAAGTATGCCCGTCCCACCTCACCTGCTGGAAATTGGAAATTGGCTGGTAGTTGATGGGGTCCTGCAGCAAGCTCCAGCAGCAGCTCCAGCATAACGAAGAAACAGCGTGGGGCCACCGCAAGGCACGGCTGGAACGGTTACAGCATCCCTCACCTCCAGTTGTGAGCTCTTGACATCGGGTCGGCCGCCAAGGTTCCTTCTCAATACTCGCAACGTGCACTGCGTAGATATCCCGTAGAGAAGGTGGTCTCCGGGGCGGCAACTATACCCACTGCCATGCTTTTGCCGCTCCTCGCCGCCGCCGCCCGCGTCCCCCATTGGGACGGAGCAAGGGAGAGCAGACCGCACCGCTCCGGACGTGGTGGAGAGGCAGGTCAAGATGTAAATGGGTGAATTGGGAAGAAAAACGGGACGGGAGACGACGGGAGACGGGAGGAGGACGGCCACAAAATCCTGGAGCAGCAGGATCGCCGGAGGTGAAAGCGCAGCGCGGCCAGCGAGAGCTGTGACAGCCCCTCCCCCTCTGCTTCTGCCCCTCCCGCTGCTGCTGGAGAGAAAAACCTAGAGGAGCATGCCCGCCGTTCAGTGGTCAATGGCGCCTGTGGCTGGACACCTGGCTGGCTGTGTGTCTCGCGCTGCTGTTCGGTCTGGTGCTGGCGTGGAGAATTGGGACGGGAAGCAAAGCAAAGCAAGGTGGACATGGAGCTGCACAGAGGACCTTCTCCAATTCTCTCGCGGCCAGTCGGGTGGAGTCCTTCAAAATCTGGCTCCCGTCTCCCATTCGCTCGCCGGCCGGTGGCACGGACATTTCTGGCACTTGGAGGCTGCGGCCCACCCGTTTGTACCGCAGGTAACAGGCCTGGCTGCAAGAGTATCTCCCCTGACCTGCAGCATGTTGCAGGGCGACGCGGCAGCTTGGGGGGGAGCTCCATGGGGAAGCGCTGGGGGACGGCAGAAACTCTGAGAGGGAAAGAAAATCAGACCACACTGGACAGAGGACCTTGCCGACTCCGAGGGAACCTCGCGGTACGCAACCTGGGCTAAGCTGCGAGCTCGACTGGGGCCTGCATGCTGCAGCTGCAGCTGCAGGGTTATGTTCCCCGCGAAGGAGTGGAAGCGAGGTGCGAATACATCTTGGTGGACGGTTTACACGCGAGGGCATGCCCCTGGTCTGCCAAGCCCAGTCGAGCGAGGGAGAGGGAAAGAGCGACGAGACATGCAGCGGCGAGCAGCCAGACAGGAGGGACTGGAGCCACACACCGCAGACCGCAGCTTGCAGGAGCAAGACAGCAGCTGCCAGGCCAAGAACAGAAGAACGAGACAGCATCGAGCAGCACGGCACGTAGCTCGTTTGACAGCGGCCGGCGATGAGAATTTTGACATCAAGTGCGTGATCGTGTGTGTGCAACGATGCTCGGGGCAATCAACACGCAGATCGGAGATACTCCCCCAATGTGCAACAAAGAGGCGGATTGGAGCTGGAGGAACGGCCAATGGTCCAGATTCGGCATCCCAGCCCAGCAACGACAGGTACCATGACTGGGAGCTACCCACTCACCACTCACCGTTTCTCCTTCTTGACCAACCGGCTAGCAATCAAGAGAAACAGATTGATAGTCGCCGGCACGGCATCTGTTTTTTACTGCCGACAAACCCATCCATTCCCCGGTCCTACGGGAAGCTGTCCTGCTTTTTTTTCTTCCTCGGTTGCCTCTCGGTGCGACCAGCCTCCCCTCTACCGCCGCCAGAGGGATCCTCCACAATTGCCTTCCCCCGCGGTATGCTTGTAGAGTATTGAATATTAGCAGTTATTCCGAATACACGCACACCGTCCTGCGGTGTGAATGGGCCACCGCGCCGAACCGAACGCCTTCAACTGCGACTGGCCTTGCAGAATGTAGCTGTTCGACGACAGCAGCAACTCGAAGCATGCCCTCGCCTCGGTAGCCGTGGTGGATACTGATTAGAATCCTTAGAAAGATAGAAAAAGCACCTGGCGATATCGCGCTCCTCACGTTTTCCTTGCTATTGTTTCTTCTCGGTGCATGCCGCGAACCTCTACCGGAGGCTTTTTTTTTTTCGAATCATAGCACCCAACCAGCACGAGTCTACCGTTGGGCGGGCTGCACAAAAGTAGGTACGAGCAACAATGGTGAAGGAGGCTTGACGCCAAAACTCGCCTGCGTCTGTCTACGCCCTACTTAGCTTCGAACCCTGCCGGACTTTTCTCAACCTCGCAGCGGAGGAGCAGCGCGCGCGCACACCATCCCTCCCTGACAGCAGGGCCCGGAGTTTGTTTCACGAGGCTGCGACTGCGGCGGGTGACAGGCACGCCATGCCCTGACCGACTCCGACCCCATGGCGGCCGGCTACGGCCAAGACAAGGGCAGCCCCTCCAGGGCCGCCGGCGTGGATGCGGTGCAGTGCAGTGCAGCTTCTCGTCCCAAGTCGCACCAAACAGCGCACCACACGCCAGAAAACCCGCGAATGTCTCACTCAGGCTGCGCGGCGCATCGCTAGTTTGTTCTTTTGCTTTTCTCTCGCACCGAATCCGTACATTGCCCATGGAGGACGTTGCTTCTTTCGGATCTCCACCTTAGCATAAACGGGCAGCGGATTCGATGGTCCCAAACCAGATCGGGGCGATCAAGCACCGCTTGCCGTCTTGTTTGACTGGTCAACCGGGCAAACCGCCTTGTCGGGCGAGAGGGATAAAAAGAGAAATCGAAACGCCGCCCCATAAAGCAAGGGGTCGCGAATCCACGGCAGACGGACGGTGATCCGAATCCCGTTCTCGACGCCCACATTTTGGCCCGGGTAACCAGAAGATGGGCCCTATATGGGTTGCTCTTCTGACCCGTGCGGCATCCGGGGCTAAAGCCAAGTCGTTTTGTTTTGAGAGAGGAATATCAATAGCCAGGATTGATATCGATCGCCATAACGTTACAGCCTCCTCCGCCTACCGTACCCTACCAACCCCAGTGCTTCGTTTCCCAACAACAACCCTGACGACAAACGCAATAGGGCGGAAGAGGGCCATATTAGCCTCCGATATTATGACCGATAAGGCACCGACGGCGAGCGATAAAGGCTGAATCTCCAGGATTTTCGTATTATTGACTTCAACTCGCCCCTGAGTCTTGCCTTGCTTGTCATGTGTCGCCTCGAGACAGGGGGACCCTTCACCTGGCTGCTTCCGCACACCTCTTGCCGCCAAAAGATCAAGGTCGTCTGTCGGAAAAAGACCGGCTGTGCAAGGATAAATCTACGCACATCCGAGTGATTTGCCTGCCGTCATGATTGTCGAGGCCGCTGTGGGGCATGAGATGCCTCGTGGAGGAAGTTCCCTGTAGAGCCAGGCCAGGCGGGAGAGGACCCTCAGGCCGTTGCCCATGTTCATCGGTGGGTGCGGTGTGTGCAGAGCAGAGCCAAAAGATGGGCGTCACTGCGGAGCTGACGCAGCGAAAATCAGCGGGTTCGCAACCCCGCTAACCGATGCGGAGTTGAGATTTTCTCTCTGAGCGGCAGCGCGCGCATTGCGTCGACCCCCTGAGACCCCGAACAACACTCCCACCCGTTCATGGATCGAGGATATTCGGGTTGGCCAATCACGCATTGCATTGGCCTGCGACTTGACAATGCAATTGGGCGGCGTGACAGACAAGAACTGTCAATTGTGGAGAGGGTTCGCGTCGAGAAGAGATTACGTCGCAGCGGCTGACCTGGCTCTCGCATGAAGGTTCACCATCACTAGTCTGGAATTAGTGTACCAAGTTTGAAGATTCGAGGCTCGCAGTGAATGTCCTTCCTGTCTCTGCTGTTCGCGGCATCTTTTGCAAGGAAGCCTGCCCTCGAGAAGTGAACTATCACCAATACGCGCTGCGTAATGCTGTCGCCCGCTGCCCCTCCGTGCGACTTATGCGGTGGGTAAACAGAAGCCCATCAATGACGACCGGCATACACATCTTTGGCTCACCGTCAAGACCAGCTCCTCAAGGTTTTTGGGTTCTGACCTAGGTGTGGATAGATGTGGGACGCTCCGAGGCGCTCGTGGAAATCGAAAGGAGAGGCGGGGCGCACTATGCCTTTGTTGTTCATCGACAACTGACGCCAAGGTCCATGACCTTGCCTCTCTCATGGCACCATCGCGGACCCGCCGATTACGTTTTGGCTTTGATCTCATCTCCGCCTCGAATCGATAGAGGCATCTGGGCATCTCCTGCGGCCAGGAAATCCGTCTCCGCAGCACTTCGACGTCGAAATTACCACTGCCGATTCATAAAGAATCCATTATGACCACCTGTGTTCCACCTGCTTGGCAACAATGGTTCGGTGGCGCAATCTGCTTTTAGCAGCAGCAAGGTCCAGGCCGGTCGGCGATGGCTTCAGCCACCAATTTGCGAACGAGGCCGCCGTCGCATCCGTTGGCGATCCGATTCAACACCCCAGTCTTCCCCAGATTTTGAGCGCCCCCAGGGTCTTTGGGCACTGACTTGGCCATGTGCCGGATCCAAACGTGCTTCGCAGATTTCGACTATAACCTCGACAAATAAAAAAAGCCGGACCGCAACCGAAGGGGACAGCTTGTCGACTGCGCGAAACACGGCAAGAAGGTCTCGCCAGGAGCCGTCGCACGTCGAAAAGGGACTGCGCGACAGATCTTCCCGTGCCCTCAGCGGGTCGTGATTTGCCAGATTCGGGAGTGGTGCGCTCCCAAAAACCTCCAGCGGTCGGTTCTCCCAATGCCAGAGTGGCGTCTCTGGCTGTTGTCCCGTGTGGCCTCACACCTCAACTCCAGACTTGCATGGACCTTGCGGGGAAGGAGAGCAAAGCTACGGTTGGCCCAAAAAGGAAGTGAGGTCGTCCCGCAGGTTGGTGCAAGCAGGAGCCAGGAGACGGCCACTGCGCCGCGCGCTCACCACTGCAATTGGCAAGAGAGTGCTAGTAGAGTAGCAGGTACTGTGTAAGAGCGGACACGGGACGGCTCGACTGCCGGCCGGGCTGGGAGGACGACAAGAGGTAGCAGCTACGGGAGCACAAGACGACTTGGCTCGAGCGCTCTGAGGGGAAAGCAACGTGAAGGGCTTCGGCGCTCCAAGATCACACACGGCAGAGGAGACCCGCAGCGGCCGGGCTTCATCCTCACCGCCGGCTGGGTGTGGACCGTTGGCGACCGCCGTCGCCTCGGTTGCATCGCGTGTCGCTCGAGTATCTCGAGTGCCCCATCGGCGGGGCATGGACGCCAAAACACCATCGTGGGCCGGCAGCGACGTCTAGGCGTATTGGCTGTAGAGGTGCACATGATACTGAGGCGGCAGAGAATGGGACGTCTGAACTGTCGGTAGTACGCTGAGATCTCCCTACCTGCCAAAGCAGTGCAGTCAGTACCAAAGAATTCGGCGCAGCGATGCAAGAGGGTGCATTGGGGGGAAGGGTGTGGCAATTTCGAGTTGCAGAACCAGAATGTGGGGTATGTATGGTAACGAAGTCCTCTGCTTCTCCCCGCCCTGGCTGGTCAAGCGGCGGATACGGTATTGCACGAGCACCACAACGTCCAGCCGTGTCAACTCCAGCCTGGTCGGTACTGTGCAGAGTGTTGGCTTCACGAGAAGGGAGCAGCGCCGGTTGCCTTCTCCAGCGGTCCTCCACGGATCCGTGACCATCCATGATTCCCGGCCTGGAACAAAGTTTTGGATGTGGGGAACGACACCATGCAGACGCGGCTCATAGCGTGGCCAGCCATCAAATCCTTTCACACTTTCGCAGCCTCCTCGACCTGCCATTGCTGGAGTTCAGTGTGCTCGCCGCTCCACCAGCCGGCCGACTGCGTTCCCATCCAAGATGTGTTGAGTCTGAACTGTCACCGTGGCAACTGGCGGCGTCGGATGAATCGCGCACTAGCTGTTTGTCGCGGCTGCTGGCGCTTGACCGCGACAGAAACGTGGATTGGCCGCGATGTCTTGCGGAGTCGACCTTGGGGGCCGGGGCCTGGGGGGGCTCGAAATCTCTGCGCGGGCGCTACCTCTCTCTGCTTCCAAGATCAGCGATCTCGAGGGTGGGTTTGGGGAAGAACAATCCCGTCGCAGAGATATCAAGCATGGTCAAGATCCTGATGGCAAGTGTCTGTGCGCGCGAGATTGTGGTGTTGGGCCTTTAGCGCTGATTGGCTGGGGAGTGTGGGTGTCCAGCCAAGGAAGAATCCCCACACTTGCCCTGCCGTGAACAGGGGGCTGGAAGACTGGGATGCCCGGCGATGGAAGACTTGCGGTTGACCGCCCTGCGGAAGCTCGTGCGCTTGCCGCACTCCAAGAGGGGCCCAGTCCGTCTTCAAGAGACTCTGGCCCGTTTGCCCAGCTTGGTTGAGGGGAGCCGGGGAGCCTCCGTTCCGCGATTCCATTCCTGCTAAGAGAAGACCACAAACTGTTGGCTTCGGCCGGAGACAGCATCATGCTGGAAGAACCTGTCCGGAGCGCTGCGGGACGTCGAATGCCGGTCTGCTCCGGCGAAGGTCCGGACCGGAAAATAGCCAGCAAGTGCGGCATCCAATGCAGGGGCGAGCGTTGTGCTTCAGGTCTGTCGACGACTGCATAGTCCGCGCAACCTCCAGCACCCAATTAGGAAGACCAGTGCCGGAAGCGGTTACTGGTCAACGTTGTAGGCTGCTCGATGGTGACACAGCACGCACATCATGCCTTGTGGTGTCCATCCTGCCCCTCGTGCTCCTGCCACGGAGTTGATCAGGTCGTCGTTTCGAGTGGGGTAAACTCCCAGTTGCCCGGTTCTGCGCCGCCGTCCGATCCCCTCTCCTCTTGGACCACGCGATTTCTAAGACCTTACACAGCACAAGAGATGTCAATCCTCCATGCATGTCAATATCGCCCCTGCTATCCTCCTTATCGGAGCGCTATCTCCCTGTGACGACATGAGCACTGCCATCGACAGCGCGCCGTCGTCGCTCGGTGTGACGCCCGGCATGCTGCAGACCTGAGGCAGTCCCTTCACACCGGACGGGACGAGTTGGGGGACTCGGAACCGGTTCAATGGGCTAAGGGTGGCTTCGCCGCGAGCAGAGGCTATGCCCAACATCCGGCTACAGGCTTGAGATGGATTCCAGAGTGAGCATTGCAGGTTGCACCTTGATGCTGGAGAAATGACTGTGCGATAGTGATCACAGACCACGGGAGATTCCCGGAGCCGATTCGGTTGCCAGCCCTGACGAGAAAAATCAATGTTTCCGCAACGTTTTTCTGCTGGGGGCGGCTTCCCCGCAAATTCGCGAAGGGTCCTTTGAGGTCCGTGCTTGGTTGCCATCGGGTTCGACAAAAGGAATTCTCCTGGCTGCTCTTGCCGTGCAATTCTCCGACCATTTGCTGCCGAAATGTTTCCGTCCCTCAGGAGAAGAAACGTGCGCTGCGTGGGTGGGAGCACCATGACTGAAACTCAACTTCGCACCTTCAATTTCGAGACAAGTATTTGCGAGTATTTTCCATCAGAGGTTACCATCGACGAGTCTCCCGCCTTCGCCGGGCTCGTGCGCCAGCCCACCATCTATTCTTCACTATCTGCCCCTCCCCCACATTCTTGACCTGACAAGTCATTGAACGGCTCGGCTTCCCGCTGGGGATGGAGGCAGAGCGCCAGTCCAGCGTAACGGCGAGCCTTGAGATATCAAAGTTTGGTACTGACGAACTCCAACGCAACGCTGTGTTACTATTTCGCGACATGTTTGCGAGGCCCTAGCCGTCTTGTCCGTCTAGACCGCCAGACTTATCGCCCCTGGAGCCAGCCATGAGATCCCCCAACCTTCTAGATCCAGCCACCACTGTAACGTCCGCACAGCACCTTTAGCCAGAGGGGATGCCTGAGGTGGTTACTTCGCGCGCTGGAGCACTGGCCTTGAGAGGCGACCCGCATCTTGCAGCAATCTTCGCTGTGAGTTCATCACATCCAAGCCAGCAGTTCCTTCGGCTGCATGGCCGCGTTCACTAACTAGTGGACGATCTGCAAAGCATTGACCGACTTAATTGAAGTGCTTGCGGAACAGACCAGACAACCCTTGACGTTGCGCCTAGGGTCCTTTCAACGACTTGTGTGGCCCGTTTGCACTTCGCTGCGAACTCAGTCTTGTAACCCCGCGGGTTCGTGTGCTTTTGCCAGTAAGCAGCCTTCGAAAGCTCGAATTAGAGTGCAACGCAGGTCAATCGCATCTCCGCACTGATCGGTCACACGCCCAAAGTTGGGAACCGATCCATTCTGGCTGCAGATGCGGGCGCTCGTCGCCGTCGCCATCACTCAATCACCCACAGCTGCGAGGGTGTTCTGCATCAAGATTCAGTCAGAGCGACCTCAAAACCTGCCGCAACCACTGTTGTCATTGGCCGTCATCTCAAAGATGTCATGCTGATATTCTCTCGCCACCGAACTCTGTGCAACCTGACAAGTGACAAGCCGCACCGAAGCCGAGCCGTCAGTCATAGCAATGTGGGGAAACCTAGCTCTGATCAGTGCCATCTCTCCGCACGGCCGGGAGAGCGTCACACAGGGCAGACACCACAGACCATTACCACCACCGCAACAGGGTGGACGCACTTCGATCAGGATGAGTGATTTTCTGGGAGGTCAACACGAAGCACCCTCCGCCACGACTGACGCACCCGTCACCTGAGCAGACCCTCCAGCTGCCCGCATGGGGCCCATCTGGTTTGGATCCAAAGAGGAGGCATCTTCGGAGTATGCTGCGTCAGAAAATGGAGGCAACGCGCATCCTCGGTTATTCGCGTCTATCTACCACCTTCTGGGAATTTCGTCACTAGGTTGCGCCTGGCAGCCAACGCCCCGTGACTGGGGGTATGACATTCGTAAAGACCTCGATACTGGCGATGATCCTGCAGGGATAAAACGTGGCTGCACGTGGAGGTTATTCTTGGCCACTGTACCACGTTCTCTGTGGGCCGATTCACAGGGCCAATCGCGGGCAACATTTGGATCACTTGATCTGAAACTGAGTCGAAACATTCCCCTCTTTCCCCCCACGTCACCGCAGCGGTGGACCTGAGCCATGCAAGTGATTTACACAACACTGTCTGAGGGTATGCATTCCAGTCCAAGCACAGGGAACCCCAAGGGTTCTCATCACACAACGAAGCGGAGTCGCTCGGCAAGGTCTTGGTCGCTGTCTCGGATCAAGGCCAGCTTCGAAGCTAAGCAGCTGATGGAACACTCGACGAACGCTTCTAGCGTCGGAGCCAAAGTGGAGCTGTGGAACAGGCTCGCGTATCGATTCAGTTGCGATGATGAACAAAACACATCAACTCACGAAACACCGTGATCCGCGTAGCAGCAACGGCGGGTCTCAGATTGCGCCGTCTCATGGCATACTGGTACTGCGTATCTAGGGGGCAAGCACACAGACCAACTGTTCGCATTCCACGGGGTCCCGAGGTCATATTCCCACGGGTCCTTAGATGAGGATATTGTAAGCAGCAAGACAAGGTACCCAATCCTTCTTCAATCACTTCGGGACGGCACAGCAGTGGTGGAAACAATCCGAGTTTGTCCAGGCCAGGGACCACCAACCTCAATTCAGGGCCCTACATTGAATCCCGCATAATGGAGAACTGGCGATGAAAGCTAGGGGGTACCTCGGGGGACCCGCGACTTGGCACAACGATACCATGACACCACACAAGTCGACGACATCCACGACGGTGACCCCTTATGGCTGCGCTGAGTGGGACTGCCGGGGCCCATTTGGGCCCGCTCTGAAGCTCTACAGAACACTGCAAGTTCTTGTACCCGGTGAACTACTAGGAGCCAGCGATTTATATCTTATCCCGAAGGTGACTTGATTCGCGAGCTTATGCCGCACCTACTATACACAACACAATTCAGGCGGTCGGTAAACTGATGCGCCGCTGTTGCGCCGAGCAGCCTGGAGATAGCGGGCCTGCAGGTACAGCACCTCCACAGCACACCCCGCCTGTACTCGGCCAGCGCCGTCCAATCACGAGCCGATCGCATTGCAGCCTGCCCGCCAGAGCAGTCCAGCAGCAACCCCCAGGCTAATCGTTGATGGCGCTCGCTTCTCGAGATTGCCCTCCACATCGAACCGGTACGCTCCAAGTGTGGCCCGGGATCGGGCACATATCTGTAGCTCTACGCAGGAGCTTTTGCTCGACGTGCGGCCGAAAAACTCCGTATGTCGGCATGAAGAAGTTTCTCTCCGCTGCAAAGCTGCCGGCAGTGCCTTGACAGCCGCTGTCATCCGAAGCTCGCTCCTCGCTGCGGTCAATGCGGCGCGTCTCGCTGCAGGTCGTGCATTTTCAGGACCCGGAGCAATTTCTAGCAGCGAGCGGGCGAGGCTCTGGCTTGCTACTTTGCAAAGTCCAGGCCATCTCGACAGAACCCCTGATTTGTGGTCTTTTTCTGGAGTGGATCGGTATCTGCAAGATGTCCCTGGTTGGACGTGGCCGGCCCCTGGGCCATGGCAGAGCGTTGTATGGCAGCGATATGAATGCAGACCCGAGGCACGCCATCTCGTCACGTTCGACGGGAAGAGGAGCCTGGGCGATGCGAAAGCAATCACAATTTTGCACTGTTGAGGCCCTTCCAATATGCTGCTGCGGGGCCATCGCCTCGTTTACCGCCGATGGACGATGAATTCTACCACGACGTCAGCCTATCACCATAGGTGACAGAGCCGCGTGGGGCTTCTCTACTCGCTTCGAGCTCTGCTCTATTGAGCACTACGTATGTACAAGGTAGTTATGGCAGCGGGTTTGTGGAGAGGGATATCCTCCTGCGAGATGGTTATTGGCGGGTTGCTTTTCATGGTCATCGAACAGGGGCGAGAGCTGCAGAGGGCCGCCGGGGGCGTTGAAGTCAAGCTCCGGACCCCGACGCCGGGTTTCACAAGTCTTACGGATCACATCGGAAGCTGTTGGAATTAACGCCTGCTCCGATATTCGGGGCAGGTATTGCTCCTCCGTCACCATGCCGAGTCGGAATACTCTGTAAAGACAGCAATACGAATTTTGTAGAAAATGTGGCAGCAGAGGAGTCCGTGGCGTGTGACGTTCATGACCTGTGGAGCGGCCACAGCTCGGGTCGCGCCTTCTGGCAGAGAGGAATCGGGTGCGTACCTGCAGAAAAAAAGCAAAGAAAACCGACGCCCTGCTGCTGTGTGACATGCCTTGTGCCATTGGCTTCCTCGCGCTGGATGACTTTATCTCTGTCAATGTGAGCCAACAGCATCCGACGATTTCGTGACGACAACAAGGACGGCAGCATCACCACATTCAGCGCAGCCACCAAAATTGCTTCCCTGCAGTCTGCTGAAAGACCTCGAAACATACGGACATATAGCGACATTGATGCAAAGCCTGGCGATGGTCACAGTCTTGGCACCTTCCTGAGGCAGGCCATCACCCGCTTCATCGGGTCATGATCTCCCGAAGGACCTAACGCCACAGTGAGTACGAAACATCTCGTCTTGGGACAATTGCCGGACCGCGATGCACGCAATGCCTTTGTTACGAGATGCCTTGGAACAGAACGCATATTGATCGCCTCGCAGGTCGAAACAAGAATCCCAACACCTCCAGACCCGGTTCTTCGCATCAAGACGTATCAACCACTCCGCGGCCGATTGGCAGACGGCGAAGAGGAAAATCCCTCCAAAAATACAATCGGCTTGAAGCCCATGGATCAAGATTTTTTCCGCAACCAGGAAACACACTGCGGCGCTGAGGAATGATCACCATGATGGCGCACTTGTCGTTCGCCTGCTGTTTGGATATCGGGAGGGCGCCCCCACCAATACCAGCTTGTGCAAACTCTTCAACCCCCGCCCTCTTGAGCTCGGCTGGGTCGAGTGTTGCACCACGCGAGGGGCTTATCGCACACTTCGACCCCTCCATGACGATATGGCGGTCAAGCTGACAGGAGGAAGACACCGGAAACTCACCAGGATCCTTCCGCAGTCCTCCATACGCCCCGGGAATCAAACGCAGATCCAACCCCAGTGGAGGGCAGGATTGAAACAAACGACGCACAACACTCAGCACTCGATATGTACTCAGCACAATCTGCGCCGCTCCACAGAGGGCAGAGCGGGCACGCAAGAGTGTGTGCCGGCCATCCTCCGGATCGGTTCCCCGTGGTGCTTCGTCGTCAAGGATGCGAGCGGGCGGGCGTCGCAGCAGACGCAAGCCCCAATCCCCAATCACCTCGGAGTTGCAAATTAGAAGCGCGCCCGGCTCGCGCCTTTCGGCGTCCTCCTTCGTTTGTATCTCTTTCCGGATTGGGGAATTTCAATCGTCTTCACAGTTCGAAGGTCTTCGCAATTTTCGCGCCGCGCCTCGTCCATCGACTCCCTGAACCGAGAAACAATAATGGACGGAACGGTGTTCCTATTTTGTGTGACGGGTGATGCCCGCCCAGCTCCAAGGTGGGCATCGCCAGAACCCGGCTCTATCGACACCAAGCCTATCGGAGAATAGCGCGGTTGCAGCTGACTTCCGCAAAG
Organism: Podospora aff. communis PSN243; assembly: GCA_033296975.1. NCBI lineage: Eukaryota > Fungi > Ascomycota > Sordariomycetes > Sordariales > Podosporaceae > Podospora > Podospora aff. communis PSN243. The sequence continues at coordinate 128,762 of MU865921.1, forward strand.
CTGTGCGTTGCAGCGAGCGGGTGGAGGGAGGGGAGCAAGACAAGACGCTCCTGCGTCCCTTGCCTAACAGATTCAGCCTTCTCGATCTGGAGAACTGGAGTCCACCAGGACGGGCGGACGGCGTAAAAGGATTTTCGCCCTGGGAGGGGCTCAAGGGGGTTGCATCTCCGCTGCCGTTGATGTCACCACGTTGGGGAACCTCGCACAGCTGACTGATGCTGATGGAGAGATTCCCACACCTCTCTTCACCTGACGCATGGCACCTCGTCGACGCCAGTTCCAGGGGTCCAATCTTACTCTCTGCTACCTACGTGCGACACGAACACCCCACTTGACGCCTGTCCGAAAGCGGTGCCGATCCCCTCCAAGCCGCATCTGGCTTGAGCCTCACAATTGCGAGTATCGTGAGGTTACGGACAACAGGCACCCGACACACTGTTAGGGGCTAATACGAGCCTTGGCCTGCTCAACTTACGTCTTCCGGCCGGAAGCTTCAGGCCGGGCGTCTCACAAATTGGACTGTAGTTGCGCTTCGCCACGAGTGGCTTGCTGCTTGCATCAAACACTCGATGGATACTCTTGCTCGCTGTCCATTTTGTCGAGCGGTTGTGTTCTCAGGGATCTAGTGCACATCAAGGGATATCAGACACCCCCTGATGCTACTATTTGGTCGGCTTGCCGCTGCTGCTGAGAATGTCTCCTCGTTCCAATATAGGACACCTGCCATGTCACCTGGCTCTGCGATGGAAAGCATGCGGGACGAGTTCACTACCCAGATCGAGCGACGACATGCCGTCGACTAGATCTTGCAGGCTCTATCTGTCAAAGGGGGAACGCGTGGCGTGGAGAAGGGAAACACTCGCTGCGAGCTAAATTTGAGCCCAGGCGTTCCTGCATCTTGATGTGCCGGCGGCCAGCGATGGGGGGGGAGCCCAGGACACCACAAGGTATCTCTCAGTCGTGCCTGACTGAAGCTATCCCAGCGCCTACCAGTACGGCCTTGGGGGTTGCGTGGACGAAGAGTTTCCCCTGAGCGTCGAGTTGCGCCCTGCGGTATGAAAGCACACCAAGCTGCACGCTCAGACCCTGGAGGTCCAGATCAGACCAGAGCCCTTCCTCCAAACAGGATGGAGAAGGAAGGATGCATCCAGGAAGAACTATGTCTGAGCGAGCTGTCACGACAGAGTTCCCGAAACCCTCAGACTGGAAGATCCCACGGGAGTGCTGGCGATCACGGCATTGAAGGCGGTCACGGAGAGCGCAGTTGCTCTATGTATGGGATCGCCGAGATACACATGCGGTCGAGATACGAGAAAAAGGCTCGTATTTGGAGTTGAGGCCGCTTTCGTGGGAAGTATTGCACCCCTGAGACGGATGTCGTTCTGACATTTTGAGCTGCGAGGTTCCCCTTGTCGTGTAGGAGTACGGTGTGGGAGCTTAGAACTTCCAGCGGCGCCTGAGACAACTGGGACTGGGAATCCGGTTTGGAATTCGAGACCTGTGAGCTCGCCGTTGGTGGTCAGGGAAGGCGATCGGCCATGGGCTCGCGGCCAGACCGGCCTTGACAAGCGTTTGGCGTCGCTAGTGTCAGGGGCGGCGACGGTGAATCCAAGATTCTTCATAGAAATGCGGTTCCTCCGACGGTCTGTGGAGCCCGCCTCTGGCGTCTCCGGTCTCCATGCCAGGCACGCATCGTCGACATGCGCTAGCGGCGAGGACGAGCAGCACCCACGGACGTCGGTGAGCGCTGCTAGCTCACGATGCTTACTGAATGGCGTCGACGCCGATCTGACAGCCGTTAGCAAAGAAGTTCGTGATCGAAGAAGTTCCTTCCAGGATCAGGGAAACCGCCACACGTTCCAACCATCGGGCCTTCGCCCTGTTGGTCATGGTGAGCTCGCTCGACTGTCAGAGCGTCGCGAGAGCTGGGTATCTGCCCGACAATCTCCCCGGCCACACGTGGTTCGTTCCCGGCCCTCGTCCGGGGCATCGGGACTGGTGAAGGCACCGACGCGTGTTAGTGGCCGGCAAGATGAATGAATGATGACAGCCCCCTGGGCGTCGTCTACTATTCTCGTCGAGTCCCGAGAGAACGCATGAGGTCTCATCTTCCACTGAAGCCGGAACTGGGCATACCATAGCCCGAAGCACCCGAACGATACGCTGTCTTCAGGTTCAGATGACTGAATCATGAAACAGGCTCTGTCGAATTCATCCTAGCGGGTCTCGGTCATGGATTGTTTGGGAAAGGGGAGCGGGTTTTCACGCCTTCGCAGTAATACATGCATATCATCTGAGCTTCTCGCTGTGAGGTACGCAGTACGAATCCGGACGTGGAGAGGTTCGCCTTGTGTCACCTCAACACAGCGCAGTAGCGTACGGTAGTAGCTCTAAGTGCGGACGATTCCCATCATCTCGCTCTGGCTGGCGTTTGATGAGGAGCGCTAGCCAGGCGTGGGCGGAGCTGCCAGGCACCGGTGAAGGCGTTAGCTTCACCTTTACAGTAGTGTGGCCTCCACTGCATCATCATGGATGGGCGAGACACAATTATGCCGTCTCTCGGCATCGACAAGACTCTGACGGCGGGCATTTCCAGCCACATCACACAGCTGATTAACTGTTTAGAGCGATGGCGACCGAAGCTAGCGCCTGTCTGCCAGACCGGTCAACCGTGTTCGTCGACCCCGCATCGCCTGCACGTGTCCGGAAGCGATTCCGGGACGCCAGGAGGCTTAGCCCGACCTCCCCCCTTCTCCCCTCCGCTGGCCGACGGCACAGGGGGGGTCCCTGCCGGCCCGGTTGGCCCTTGATGAACACCCCCTCCTCTGCGCTCCGGACTGGCCAGCGCTATCCTCACCGACCCAATCCTGCTCCTGGGATTCTTCACGCTAGTTGATCAAGTCGACTTCCTCCGTCCTTCCATCACTCTTCGGTATTGAGGGGACGGCGTGCAAGGAGGGCGCCACCAGGCCGTGCCAGGCCGCACACGGACCTTTGATCGCGTCACCCAGCTCCCACCACTCCAGCTCTGTCGGGATTGCTCAAAGCCTCCTTCTCCGACAAGACGCTAGCGCATTTTGCCATGAGCGCCGTCAGCAGCCACACCCTGGGCCGATCAACAAGATGCTTGGAAGCCTGCACCAGTGGGTTGTACGGAAGCCTGGCGCGCGAGAAGCTGCACGCGTTGGCCCGTCTGGTCGTTGGAAATGACGCCGCGAGGTTGCGCGCTGCTTCCCCGTCGTGAGGCTGGATAACGACGACACCCTCAGCGGGCATTTTGCAGATATTACTTGTGCTGATAATCCGGGCTTCACGATAGTGCTATTCCAGCAACCCGGGCAGGTGGTTCTAAATATAAGATCAGCCCATAATCATCATGCGACGGCGCGGAAATTGACTGCCAAGAAGGGTGGGCAATTCTTACGAGATAGCGGCGGAGGCACAGACACAGGCACCACACGGCACCCCTCCACCACTCACTCCCCCTCCACAGGACCACTGACGACTCTCTTTCAGAGCGGGTTGCAACTCGCGGGCTTGCCTGCCGGGAAATGGCATCATCATTGGAGGGGAAGGGGGAGAAGAAAAAAGCTGGGGAAGATTTCCAGCAGCTGGCTCGGCCGCTGACTTGGCAGTTGAGGCTCACTCTCCCCCAACGAGACAATGATCGGCATCACATCACCACGTTGCAGCCAGCGGGCGCAGGCGAGCGACAATCTCTTTGTCCGTCCGTCAACGTGGGTTCGCCCATCCTTGTTTGTCGGTATCTCATGGATCATGGCCAATCCCTCGCGCGCCCCCTCCGTTCCATTTGCTGGCATCGCGACCGCGACGCGCCCTCTGCTTGGCTCTGCGATGCAGCAACTTTACAAGGGGGGAGGGGGAGGGGGTAGGTGGGTTCGTCAACGGATCCTGGCGCGGCGCCGAGATGACACCGGACGTGGGTCTCCACATGGTCCGGTCTTGGATCGGCGCCGGCCCCGGGCCTAGGTGTGCAAACCACGTGTGGATGGGCTGGCCTTGTCCCACCCTGGGATGTCATGACCATGGTTCACCACTGTGTGATCCATTACCAGCGCCCTGAAAATAGTGTAGCGCCAACGCCGGTATAACTCCCACCGTTATTACGGAAATGGTATTCTCAAGATTGTTGGCTGGGAGAGACGACGGCGACCCCGATGGCTGAGACCTCGAGTCATGGCGGCGGCGAAGAGCTGATTTTTGGGGATGCGGTCCCGAGACTCGCTGCGCTGCTTCTATGCGGGTGCACTCGCAACGGCATATTCCGGGACTTTTCCTTGATTTTTCTTTGGCGACCATCTTCTGCATATCATTCATCGAGATGGGGGTAATGGATGCGACGAGTCCCGTAGGGCTATGTCGAGGGAGGAAAGGAATGGGAAGAGTCCGAGCGGTGGGCGTGTCGATCACTACTGACTTTACGGCGGATACACACTGAAAGACCTCTGCAGGTGATGGCGTCGACAGCAGGGGCGACGATATGGCTACTAGGTTTGGGTTGGTGTGTGAGGTTCAGTTGAGTGAGGGGTCTTGCAGAGATGCAGTCCCATCGGTCGCAGCCTCTCAGGAACTTTTTGTCCCGTCTGTCGGCCACTGACAGACCGACCAAGCTGGTGTTTCACCACCCATGCAGGTGGGCAAAGTCGGTGGGCGGCGGCGGGGGAGGGGGAGGGGGAGGGGGAGGGTGGATGTAACCATTTCGCACCTCAACGCCTCCCATGGAGAAAGAATCCAGCGGTGGGGTTGCACTGAACTGATTGCTGATAGGTACCTATCGCTCGTTGAAGCTATCGTCAGTCAACCATTTTAGCGTCATCCCCCCCCCCCTCAAGCTGCAAGAAAACAAGCGAGCGAGAACCATCGGCCATCGCTAGTCAGGCACATCGTCTTGATCGGTGTCGGTGCGACCGGGGCAGCAAGCGAGAGAAGGCCGCTATTCTCTTCTAGCTAGTCTTCTATTGCAAGGAACAAGCAAGGTAAGGTGCTGCCAGTGTCTTGCATGCGTCATGGCCCTGGTTTCTCTCAGTGGCTGCTATACCACAGTAGCTTAGCGCAAAGCCCGACGTGCGTGTTTACCGCCTCTTTCTTATTTTCTTGACACTAGCGCGCGCGCAACGCACACTCGCTCCGTGCTTCGATGCCGGCAGGGCAACAAGACAAGGAAGAAGGCTTTTGTTTCTAGAAGGTGTGGGACCACGTGGATTCAGGAACCGAGAAGGCGAGAGGCGAGAGGCGAGATATGGGAGGGTTTTGATTGGGGTTGGGAGGGGAGGGAAATGTGGACGCTCGGACGGAGGTGTGTGTGATGGGTGCACGCACGGGCGCTGGTTGAGGATGGGTGAGGATTGGTAGGGACTCAGGGAGTGAGGGTGTCTGAGAGGGTTGACGATGACGGTTTCCGGAGGGGAGGTGTCAGGTGAGGCGGGCTGGAACGAGGCTGGGGAGGGTTTGAGGTTGGTGTTACTTGCGGTTGTGTTGGGATTCGTGGCTGGTGATGTTTGGGGATGGGTAGCAGGTTATTTTGGTGATATGGCAGCGGGAGAGGGATGGACGGGAGAGATGGCTCCGGTGTTGGGTACCGTACCTAGGGACGGAGGCTGTGTGAGTATGAGATGGTTGTAGGTAAGTAGGTGAGTGGGTAGAACTGATGGCGAAGCATGTTTGAGTCAGGGTTGTTGACGTAACTCGAGGGTCAGCTGGTAGTTGACGAAGGTCCTCCCAACCGAAGGGTGAAGTTTGAAGGTAGCGAGAGCTGGGAGGGAAGGCAGAAGGTGAGTGTGTTGTGTGTCAATGGCTGGAGGGAGTGAGTATGTCGCATGGCAATAGCTGGAAAGGGAGGAGCTGTCCATCAGCTTGGTCTTGGGTTGGATACACCACTTAAAGACTTCAGTTGAAGAGGTGGGATCTTGTAGTCGTCTGATCTCCTTTGGCGAGATGGTTGACAGGCTATATCGTGCTCGGTTCTGAGGCTGTGTTTCTCTTTACTCTTGAGAGTGTTGCTTCTGGGGTTCTTCTGGTCTCGTCGACTCAGCCTTCGAGATTGTTCCCTGGAGCATCTGAAGTGATGTCTGGAGGAGCCTTGGGTCGGCGGGCTATGTAGTTGATGTTGACCCAAATGTCAGATGTTAGGAGAAAGGCATAGAGAGCGTAGTATCCCAGCAATCCGATGGTGACGGGAGCTTGACGCCTGTTCTGGTATTCATAGCTGGTCAACAATGGTGCTACCCTCCCCTGAGAGATCTACATCACTTGCTGTGATGCTGTATTCCACGAATGCCTGCCCGCGACGAAAGGAGAAACAACAATGCCTTGCTGAGGCTCGTTCGGCCGATTGTATGGACTGTGGTTCTTAGTCTTGAGGAGAGCTCCCTGTCGTCATTCCTCCAAGTTGCTCATGATGCCTACTCCAGTTGAGTTGAGACTCGATCTCGGGCTCGACTGATGGCGTGGCGGATTTGCAAGGAAGCCAGTCAAGTCTCGGGTTTTGTGGCTCCGTCTCGTCCTTAAAGGTATCAGGAAAGCAGTCATCCTCCCATACTGACAGCAGAGTGTGTCTGTATTGTGATGGAGCAACAGGCAACCGAGTTGGTGACCGATCGCGAAGTGGATGGTGATGTGTGGGGAACAACCGTCCCTGGGTTCTGTCTGATGGGAGATCTTTCCGTGATCACCAACGACCTGGAATAATATCCTTTCTTCACCTGTTTCCGCTTCCCACTAGGAGGCTGGTTCGGTCTCTCGCAGTGCTGTCACCATGTCAGCACCATCCAACTCAACAACCATTCTCAGGGGGGTTGATACAATACCAATCCAGCATCTCCAACAAAGCCGCAACACAAACACCGTGGCCAAGGACAGCCAGTAAGCAAGCCCTCACATCCGGCCCGGACCGTCTCACCATCGCCCCTACAAACACCACAAAAGTCCCCATCGCAACTGAAGGCGCCATCCCCTCGGGTGTCACAACATACCATCACCGTCAGCGTACCACCCGGAGCGGAGAGTCCCCCTGCCGCGACATCATCAACCCCGTTCCCATCTCCTTTCCTTTCTTTTTCCCCTCCCCTCCGCCCACCCAAACCCATCACCTGTCAACTCAAAACCGAAACAAAGGAGTGTGATATCCCCTCCCCCGGTAATCAACAACGCCCATCACACTTGACACCCAAACGAGGTAGCAAAAAAGGACCCTCGGGGTTATGAATGAATGGAGAATCCTGTCGGCGACCTCGTTCGGGGAGGTGTTGGTCCCAAAGGAGAAAAAAGGGACATATAAAAGGCGTTTTATAGGGGGGATTTCCCCTCACCCTCCCCCAAGGAAACGAAACGTAAATTGCAGGTCGGGGAAATGAGAAGATGTGCAGGTGGGCTGCAGATCGGGATAATAAGTGCAGAGGCGAGATAATCGGGGCGGTTTTTTGCTGGGTCGGTGGATGCAGGTGAGCTGTTGGTGATGGTACGTAGGTAGGTAGTTTGTGGGCGTGTCTGGAGGGAAGGGGTGTCGGTTGGAATCCACCTTGACAGAGCGCTGTTGTCAGCATTGAGGCTTGTTCGGATATAGCACAAGGGAAGTGGATGTGGCTGCCGGTTCTCTGAGTGTATCTAGGGGGTTTGTTTACGGGCTGCTGTGCTCCGATGACGCCTGGCCCCTATTTTCGTCCATGCCATCCATGGCCCAAAGCAGGCGCAAAGAAACCATAATGGTCGCTGCCATGGAACAAGACGGCTGGCAGTCAAGCATCTCAAGGTAGAGTACCCCCTGAAAAACGGTCGTGTATATTGGATATCATCATGTTCGCCAAAGCCAAACCCAAGGTATCGTACACCCAATGCACAATAGTTGAGATCTCTCTTCCAACCGTCTCCAAACGCCGTGCCAAAACATATCAAAATCAACCAAGCTGGTTATAGAAGTCCAACAACTTCTGAGCACCAACTTCCCAAGTGATATCGTTCTGCATGTGGTGCCCTGCCTTGGGAACCATACTGATCCTCACGCCGTGGCCGGCATTGTCCTGACCGCCGTCACCCTGGAGCGGCTGGAAATCCGTATCCTTGACATCCAGCTTCTTCTGTGCGACAAGGCCGCTGAAAGCCTTTCGGTAGAAGCCTGCGAGCTTGTCCATCTCATCTTTGGGCATGATCTTGTCCACCTCACCACGGAGAACCATCATACCCTGCCCCGACTTCCCCCAGCTGCTGATCTGACTGAGCACCGTCTGCGGATTGACAAACGTCTTCCGCATGCCCATGATCCACAGGAAGCTCTCATACGGGCTGGCCTTCTCCTGAAACTTCTCAACATAATCCTCATCCAACTCCTCACTGAAAAAAACCCTCCTCGTCAGCGCCGGATGACTCAACGGCGAATTCGGATGCCACAGATGAAATATCATCCTGAACGTGAACCACGGATCCAGCTTAAACCAATTCATATAAACCCCAAGCCTAAACACCCAAGTCAGCACACATCCCCATCACCCCCAACCCCCTCCTCACAGGAGAATACTCACGATCCATACCCGGGCACCGCCCCCATCAACACATACCCCTTCACCCTCACCTCCCTCTCACTCAAAATAAACTGCGACAACCCACCCCCGCTGGAATGCCCAACCAGAACCACCTCCCTCCCCCCTTCCCTCTCCATCGCCCACCTCAACCCCGCAAGCACATCATCCGCCAGCATCCGCTTCGTCGTTCCGTACGTCAGCCGCAAGAAACTCGGACACCACGAGTCTCCGTGGCCGCGCATCGACACGGCGTAGCACGGGATGCCGCGCGCCGAGAAGAACTGGAGGTATTCGAGCCAGACCCAGGCGCCGCCCATGCCGCCGTGGATGAAGAAAAGGGGGCTCTGTGTGGTTGGGGACGGGGGAGAGGCGTGGAGGACTTCGATGTTGCCGGAGGGGGTGGGGAGGAAGGTGCGGGATGCCGAGGGGGGGAGGGGGTGTGGCGGGCGAGAGGGGCGGCGCCAGGTTAGGTGTTTGTATGTGAATGTTGGGAACATGTTGGTTGGTGGTGTTTTTTGGCGGTGTTGTTGGTTCCTGATACCTGTACAATGTGCAGGGTTGAAGTTGATGCTGAAATGGAGTGGACGGGGTTGTCAGGTATGCCGGATTGTTTTGTTACACGGAGTGGTATATATCGAAAAACAAATGCTCACTGCCTCCCTGCCGTGCTTCAGTGGCCGAGTGAGCGACTGCGGGTGTTTTAGGAAGCGGATTGGTGAGGTTCGGGCAGCATCCCGCTTGTGGCTTGCAATGCGTTCCGGTTTTCCATCGTCGGAAGTCGTGTCGCTGTGTGAGATTCTTGGCTCAGTTTTCCGACAAAAGTTTGATTTTGAGTGCAATGATGTATACTTTTCGACCGATGTAGAAGTTGAAATGGGATTTGAGATTGAGATGGAAGGAGCGATGCATTCTGTCGAGGTTGCTCCTTCCTGGGTGGAATGGCAGCGTGGTTGGGCGCCTGTCGTGCGACTATGTCGCGCTGGGCACGGTGAATTTTGGTGTTCTCTGACAGGCTTTTCAGGGCTGTCAACACATCCCTGGCCACCTCCCGTGAACACCCGCATCGTCAACACAGCCCCGGTCACCAAACACCGACCTACCCATCGCGGCAATATTGTTTTCATCGGATTTGACGTCATTTAGTCCAGCTAAGATGAGCGAGGCCGCGGCTTCGCGGGGTGTTAGGATTGCCGTGGAAGGCTGTGTGAGAATTTCCCATGTCCTGTGATGCAAACTCAACACTGGCTAATCGGGCCGCTCAGGGACACGGAACCCTCAACGCCATCTATGCTGCTGTCGAAAGGTCATGCAAGGAGCGAGGATGGGATGGCGTCGACCTTCTCATCATTGGCGGTGACTTTCAGGTTGGCCTCAAAACGCTCTTCTGCTGAGGGACAGAAATCGCTAACCCACACAGGCGTGCCGCAACAAGAGAGATCTCAATGTCATGTCAGTGCCGGTTAAGTACCGCGAGCTAGGAGATTTTTGGGAGTATTACAGCGGCGCCCGCACTGCGCCGTATCTAACGATCTTTGTGGCTGGTAACCATGAGGCTGCATCTCACCTCTGGGAGCTGTACTATGGCGGTTGGGTGGCTCCGAATATCTACTACATGGGCGCCGCCAACGTCCTCCGTCTCGGTCCGCTCCGCATCGCCGGCATGAGTGGCATCTGGAAGGGCTTTGACTACCGTAAGCCACACCACGAGCGGCTTCCTTTCAGCCAGTCAGACGTCAAGAGCTTCTACCATGTGCGTGAGATCGATGTCCGTAAGCTCCTACAGCTGCGGACTCAAGTCGATATTGGCATCAGTCATGACTGGCCCCGAGCCATTGAAAAGCACGGAAACCAAAAACATCTTTTCAATATGAAACCTCTCTTTGAGAGGGAGTCTCACGATGGTACCTTGGGGAATCCCGCAGCCGAGTATGTCATGGATCGGCTCAGGCCGCCCTACTGGTTTTCAGCACATCTCCACTGCAAATTCGCAGCGGTCAAGACCTACGATCCTCCAAAAGAAACCGAAGCTGGTTCGAGCATTCAGCCCGAAGAGGCCCCGGTTCAGTCTACTCCAGCGCCCGCGGCGGCAGCACCACCCGCAGCCAACCCCGACGAAATCGATCTTGATATGGAGGATGATGGCGGTGCCGAAATCGCGCCCGTATCTACAGCTCCGAAGTCGACCACAGCAGCCAACCCAGATGAGATCGATCTCGACATGGACGAAGATAGCAACTCCAAACCCCCAACTACAGAACTGGCACCCAAACCGACCACGTCAAATCCTGTTCCCACCACACAAGCCGATGCCACCGAGGCCCTCCGCGCTCAACTCCCCGCCTCCTTCGCACGCCCCCAGCAAAAACCCAAAACCATCCCCGGCCAGCCCACTCCCCCCGGCGTGACCAACACCACCGTCCGCTTCCTCGCCCTCGACAAGTGTCTCCCCGGCCGCAAGTTCCTCCAGCTCTGCGAAATCCCCACCACCATCGACACTCCCCCTTTCAAACTCCAATACGACCCCGAATGGCTCGCCATCACGCGCGTCTTCGCCTCCTCCCTCGCCATCGGCAACCGCAACGCCCAGAACCCACCCGATCTAGGCGAGTCCCACTACCTCCCTCTCATCCAAGCTGAAGAGGCGTGGGTGGATGAGCACATCGTCAAGGCAGGGAAGCTCGACGTCCCCGAGAACTTTGAGCTCACTGCGCACAAGCACGTCCCGTGGTTGGAGGGATTAGATCCGGAGAGTGAGGAGCAGCCGGAGGAGTATACGAATCCACAGACGGTGAAGTACTGTGAGTTGGTGGGAGTACCGAATCTGTGGGATCACAGTGAGGAGGACAGGAGGGAGAGAAAGGAACGGGGGACCCCGCCGCCGGATTTCCCGGACTTTGGGGGTGGAGGGCGGCGAGGGGGTGGAAGAGGGAGAGGGATGGGTGGCAGGGGTGGTAGGGGATGGGGTGGTAGAGGTGGTGGCGGTAGAGTTGGTGGTAGAGGGAGGGGAAGAGGGTGGTGAGAGGTTGTGGGTCGTATCTAGCCGCTGCGAGGATACCTTGGAGTTGTGTTGATCGAGTTTATTTACGTTCCAGGGGAGTTCCCGAAGCTCCCGAAAGATCTGAAACCTGGAAGGGCTGAGACATGTGGGGTGCCGATGGGGAATAGGTGGAACAATGTAGTCATTCAACGTCACCAAGCAAGGCGAAGCAGTGAGATGCACAAAATTGGAACAACCTGGAACGCCTCATACGGTAGAAAAAACGACGGGAACTTGCGGAAGTTGCTAATCCGTAGTCCTGGTTGACGGCTATGACGAAAGGAAAGAACCCTTTTTGAATGCAAATAGGCATTGAAGAGATATATCGACCCCTTCTGCCCAAAACATCAAGGCCCGTCAAGAACGTAAAGAGGCATGAGCTACTTCAGATCGAGGGGTCGCGAATACCAGCAAAGTCGTTTCTTCCACCACGTAAACGCTTTTATTTTACGAAGTGTTTCCCGTCATATAAAGCGAAGCCCCCACTGACAGCAGTGAGGCACGCAGATCGTTGGGGAGTTTTGTTCTTCCACCTATTTTAGACGTTGTGCCCATAGAAGAAGGGGGTTGAACGTATATGCTAAGATGGGTTGTAGGGCTGCAAAGTGCCCGACTTGTGATATGGCATTGAAATCACCAGTATCAGTTAGACTGGAGATGTTGGAGGTCATGGGTCTCGAAACCCTGAAGTTGATACCGCCAAGAGGTATGATGAACTTGCATCAAGCTGCTCTTTTGAAAACATCCCGTCCAGATGTGCCGTTTGCCTCATAGATCGCCAAAACGCCGTCGCTGAAAAGATCAAATCCCACTAACGCCGGACCTCGGAATTGTTCAAGGTCTTGTTCACGTTTGCTCTGCGCATGAGTTAGGAGACGCTCCACTGGACGGTTAAGACAACGGCTTACTGTCCAGCCCCAAGAAATCGGCGGCCACCAGCAGCTCCAGACACAGATCAACTGGGATGTCCATGTCTGGAACCACGGTCTTGTCCCGGTTCTTGTACCAGTAGTGAAAATACTCGACGATCTTCTCCAACACGAGACCACTGATCAGGTCCGTTAGCGAGAGGCTCCCACCGCCGAAACTCCACAACGTTGAGCGATGACGTGCATGTCAGATCAAGTGTAGACGACACTCAGCCAGTCCTCTGTTTCCGTGTGGAAACATGGTCTGTCGGAACCCCGCATTGAGGGGTATCGTGATCATCATTCTGGTGGTGTCCGGCCAGGATGAAGACAAAGGAGATGTGAAGAAAGGTCAACATACTGGATTTCGGGGAAGACGCAGCGGCCCGTTCGCCCCTCTCGCATCGGGCTGAGCAGCATGCTCTTGATAGCGGGGCTAATCAAGGTGGCTTCGCGGAGGACGACGAACTCGTAGTTATCGCTGGATACCAGAGTGACGTACTTGCTGTTGCCAGCATCGCTGTTTGCTGCCATCCTTGCCGACAAAGAGTTTGAATCTGTGCTTGTTGAAGTGAAATGGTCGTGGACAAGTTGGTTGGGAGAGATCCTGCTCGGTTCCTGGCTAGAGAAGATTGGCTCAGGTCATTTCAGACAGACGCGTCTCTTGTGTTTTCGCGTAGAATCGCTTCGGCAAGAACTTCCCCGGTGCGATTTGGGAAGGAAGGCGTTGGAGGTTCAGACGAAAAATCATCCTTTTAATGGCCCAGAGGGCAGGCGCACGAGCCACCTTGATGGGGCTCTTCGAGACAATGCCAGCTGAAAGGCATGTAAGCTCTAAGTAATATCTGCTGCCAATGCCTTGTCTTTCGGTCTCTAAAAGCTATAAGAACTGGTTAGAAATATCAGCAGCAAATACTCGGGTGCAAATGGATCATACAGAGGGAGTTTCCACCGATTTAGGCGCTGCTGCTGTCCGTAGACGCTCCCAGCTGGTGTCGCAACACAGTGCGTCACTGTGGAGCGGGTGGGGCATCTTTATTTAGACGCTCGTGCCATGTGCCATCTCAGGACGGTTGCCCTGCCGACTGTTTACATTGCTTCCCGGTGTACCTACCCAGTCCCGCACGACAAGCAGCCTCGAGGTCGCTGGGACGTAAATCATCCGTCTTCTAAAATTCGCTGCATGCCATCTGCCATCGCAAGTCTTGCTCGAGGTCAGACATTCTCCATTCGCACAATCGGGCGGGATCTGGACTCAAATTCGCAACGCAGCTTTGCGTACCTGGCGCCCTTGTCCGCACTGGCTCTATTTCCCCACTAAATGAACTCAAAAATCATGGCGTCTTACCAGTATCGCAACTCATACTACAATTCGCAGCCGGCACAGGAGAAGTATGATAACGGCATACAGCGACGACCGACAACTGACCGACGAGACACCCGCGGCGCACGGTCGAGCGATGGAACAGTGAGCACCATGATGAGCAGTTCGACCGGCCGAGAATCATCCGCAACAGCCATGACCGAGGGCCCAGCCTACTCCAAGAAGATTGTCGTCGTCGGCGATGGCGGCTGCGGCAAGACTTGCCTGCTCATTAGCTACAGTCAAGGCTATTTCCCAGAGGTGCGCACACACATTCCTCCACACTGTCGCAGCTGTGCGTCCTGACAGACCGCTAATGCAATACGCACAGAAATACGTCCCGACAGTTTTCGAGAACTACATCACCTACCCCACGCATCCTCCAACCGGTAAGACGGTGGAACTCGCGCTGTGGGATACCGCCGGCCAGGAGGAATACGACCGGTTGCGCCCGCTATCATATCCCGAGACCGACCTGATCTTCGTCTGCTTCGCCATCGATTGCCCAAATTCCCTCGAAAATGTCATGGACAAGGTCAGCCAGCCCGAACCATTAGCGAACACTGGACACGGACTAACAGTAGACAGTGGTACCCCGAAGTCCTGCATTTCTGCCCCTACACCCCGCTCATCCTCATCGGCCTCAAGTCGGATCTGCGATACAAGAAGACATGCATCGACATGCTCAAAACCCAGGGTCTCACGCCAGTAACCACCGAGCAAGGACTTGCCGTCGCACAAAAGATGGGCGCTCAATACATGGAGTGCAGCAGCAAAGAGATGACGGGTGTCGAGGAGATCTTCGAGAGGGCCATCCTCACTGTCGTCGCCAACGACAGGAAAACGCTCGAGCAACAGGTGACCAACGGCGGAGGAAGTGGCATTACCTTTGGCAGCGGCGGCGCGCCCATTCCGGGCGTCGCCGTTGTCAAGAAGAAGAAGAGAAAGTGCATCGTTGTGTAGGGGGACGGTGGCTACAAAACGATGCACGATCTTTCGATGGCGTTTTTAGCGAAGCGAGCATGAAGTCTGCGAGATGGGAAGGTAATGACTTGACTACTACACGATTTTGATACGACCTGATTTTCTCATCATGACCCGAGAGAGGGCGTACGGACAAAGTGAGGCGACTTGTTGGGCTCTCTGTTGGAAGGGTTGCGGTTGGCTACGATACGGTTGTATTTGTTGGAGTATACTCTCTTCGCGAACACTCATCTAGGGTTTAGAAGGGATGATACCCCGGGGAGGCATGGTTGCGGTTACTTGGATCTCCGCTCGGCGACTCCCCGTCAAGTGGCGAGGGGCTCGGGAACGGAAGCAAGGTCATGATTGCTGATCTGGTGCCGCATTGTATCATCAGCCTTTTCTCGAGTATACGGACTTTTCTTTTGTAACATGATTTGGCCTCCGCTAGGGACAATGAACAGGGACATAAAACAAGTTTTCCAACCGCTGATTTGGAAGGTGAAATCATGCGTGACATTTACACTGGGGTATCGTTAGTTCAGCTGTTAGGGACTAAGTGGCCTCGTCTTATCGCACATCGTGCCCACTTCATGCCTCAGATGGCTCCTCTGTCTGGTCTCCAACAGTCGTCTCGCCCTCCGCCTCGGATTTGTCTCCGACCTCCTCCGGCTCCTTGCCCATGACGTTCTCAAATTGTGACCAAAGCGCCTCAACTGACGAAAATTCATTGCCCACCTGCAACAATTGTTAGATCTCCCTTGCCCTTGAAATCCGTTTCAAAGCGAGGAATGGAGGAAAATACCGTAATGACAGCCTCCAGTGACCTGTTTAATTTGTTGATATTTGCAAGTACATGCTCAAAGCTCTGCACCACACGGTCAAACAAAAGTTCAACAATTTGATGGCGAGGATGACATACCATGGCAATCTCAGCCATCAACTCCTCGCGCTGCTGCTCGAAATACGACTTTTCCCTCGTTCCCGCGGCCGAGGTCGACCTTTGTTGTGAGGCCATGGCTATCAAGTGTGTAGTGACAGTGAGGGGCTACAACGACGGGACACGCGACGCGAAGGTGAGTGAGGGCGTGGAGGGGTAGAGGTTGGTGGGGGTTAGGGTTGGCCTCGAAAATGAGGCATCAAGCACGGTGCATCGTTGTAAGGGGAAACTGCGAGCGATATGAATACCAAGGTCCGCTGGCTCAATGGCAGAGCGTCTGACTACGATGTTTGATCAAATTGATTGAATGGTTATCAGGAGGTTCCAGGTTCGACCCCTGGGTGGATCGAGGCATATATTTTTGCCCTTACAATTATGCTTGTGACATTTTTGCCCATCAGGTGTGCTGCCCAAAGAACCCTGGGGTCAAATTGGGGTTGGACCCCTAACCCTAACCCCAAAGCCCCTTTCTCCGCACGCCACTGCAACCGCTGGGCGTCAAGGACGTCCGCCAAGTGGGGCGCAACCTCCTGGCACCCCGTACCTCTCTCGCCCTCCAACTCACACGACACCTAGCTACAGCCAACAATGCCTTGATGGCCCTTCCACCACTCCGACTTTTACTCTCTCACGATGGACGACCTATCCTCCCTCCAATGGAACGCCCCGCCCGCCTCCAAACAGCCCCCCGCCTCTGCGTCGACAACCGCGAGCTCCTTCCCTGCACTGCGCCCAACGCCGTCCCCGTTCGCCTCTGGTCGCAACACGCCGCTGGGTAGCACATCCACCCCAGGCGGTTTCAAACCCCCCGCAACCTCAACCTCAAACCCCAAGCCTGCGGCGGACACCGCCTCCAGCTTTAGCAACCTCGTCAACTTCGGCTCGGCCAAATCCACTGCAAACCTCACCCTGCGCGAGCGCGCCGACCTGCTGGAAGCCGAGAAGAGGAGGAAGGAAGAAGAACGGCGCAAGCAGGCGCAGGCAAGTTTCGGGGATGGCCGGTTTCTCGATACGCTGGGGAGCGGACACGGGACGCCTAGGACGGCGAGTCCAGGGCTAGGGATCACGCCTCCGCCGCAGCATGCGCCGTGTTCGACGCTGGGCAATGGAAACAAAAAGGACGACGATGCGGATTTGTTCGCGGCGTTTAGCGCGAGCACGAAGGTGGATAATGCGAGCCACTTTCCGCCGCCCGCGGAGGCGAGGAAGGATTCGCCGGCTGCTGCGCCGGGGTTGAATCTGAGTAATCCGCAGGCGTGGAATGTGCCGGTGTCGGGAGGGACGGGTGGGAGTTTGATCGGGGATGATGACGATGATCCGTTTGGGTTGAGTCAGTTTAAGGGGAAGGCGAGCGCGTCTGCGCCTGCGCCGCCGCCGCCGGAGGAGGAGGAGGATGATTTGTTGGGGGATTTGGGGAGGCCGGTGGAGGAGGTCAGGAGAAAGCAGCCTGCTCCGCAGCCGAAAGCGCAAGCTCCGTCATTTTCGAGGACGCCGGAGCCGGGAAAGGCGATAGAGGACTCATCGGATGATTCGGAGCCGGAGGAGAGGCCGCCGTCGAATGATCCGTTTGATAAGGCTGTGGCACAGCTGGTGGATTATGGCTTCACGCCGGAGAATGCGCGGAGGGGATTGACGGAGAGCGGGGCTGGGTTGAATGTGCAGGCTGCGGTCAACTGGCTGTTGGATGATGCGCATAGACAGGCGAAGGAGAAGGCGAAGGGCGGCAAGGGTCCAAGTGAGCCGCCTGCTAGCCGCGGCCCTGAACGTGCTTCCAGCCAGTTGAGAAATGGCGGTCCATCGTGGATGAGGGAAGCCGAGGGCGCTAGGAGCAGGGATAATCGGTCTCCCGCGTCCTCGGATGCCGACTTTACGAAAACTGCTGCGGCAGTTGGAACAAGTTTGCTCAAGACGGCCAACAGCTTCTGGAAGCAGGGGCAAAAGAAGGTCCAAAAGGCAGTTCAGGAGTTTCAACAAGAGGGTGGCGATTCCAACCAGCCGAAGTGGATGCGCTCAGCCCAGCAGGACTTTGGGGCGGACGAGAAGAGGCGCCCTGATGTAACCGATGAAGCTGCAATGCTCGAGTCGGGTATGCGGCCAGGGCGGAGACCAGGGGTTGGAGGGTCGGATAGCCGCCCATCCAGCAACGCAACATCCCGAGATCAGTCACCAGCATTCCCGACGAGGCCCGGGCAAGGAAGCTCGACTCCAAAGTGGCAGCAGGCCAACCACTCCTCCGGGTTGGATCCCCGGTCTAGACTCAGCAAGCAGGCAGTGGAAGAGCAAAGCGCTCAAGCATATGTCAGTCCTGCGCGGAGGAAGAAGACAACACCGCAACCACCACCGGAAGCAGAGCCCGACTTGCTCTTCGGTTCTTCTGAGCCCTCAAAGCCCTCAAAGCCCCAACCTCAGACTTCGCTTCCCTCCCGATCTGCACAACCATCCCCCGCGCCGAGACCAACACCCAGGGCATCGCCGGCGCCTCGCCCAGCACCAACTCCTCGTCCGCAACGTTCAATCCCTAGCGTCTCAGCAATTGCCCTACAAAGCTCTACCAAACATCGCGTCGATGGCACTGCGCACTTTAAGCGTGGCGATTACGCTGCTGCTCACGCTTGCTACACCTCCTCGCTCACATGCATCCCACCAACCCATCCTCTCACCATCCTACTGCTTTGCAACCGCGCTCTGACGGCGCTCAAAACCGGTGAGCCCCGCCAAGCGGTGGAAGATGCCGACAAAGCCCTGGAGATCATTGGCCCAGCCAAGGGCGAGGGGGAACACGTGGAGCTCCACGGTGGTGACAACGAGAAGCGAGACATGCGCGAGCTGTACGGAAAGGCCTTGACCCGCAAAGCCGAAGCCCTTGAGCAAATGGAGAAGTGGTCCGACGCCGCATCCGTCTGGCAACTCGCAATTGAGTCCGGCCACGGAGGTGCCACGGCAACCGCCGGCCGTCAACGCTGCCAGAAGGCACTGGCCCCCAAACCAGCTGCTCGGCCTCCACCTGCGCGTGCCGCCCCTCCAAGACGTCCTACACCAGCAGCGAGCCAGAAGAGCTCCGAGGCGGTGCAGAGATTACGCGAGGCGAACAAGGCCGCGGAGAAGGAGGGCAATGAGAAGATTGAGCTCATCGACAAGGTAGATGCGCGTGTTGCCGCGTGGAGGGACGGGAAGAGGGACAACCTTCGAGCTCTCCTGGGCAGCATGGAGAACGTCCTGTGGGAAGGCAGCGGGTGGAAGAAGGTCGGTCTGCATGAGTTGGTCATGACAAACAAGGTCAAGATCATCTACATGAAGGCCATTGCGAAGACACATCCCGACAAGGTAAGCGCCTCTTGTACCTCGGAGAGAGGGCTGATGCTGACAACTGTGTAGCTCCCGCAAGATGCCTCGACTGAGGTGAGAATGATTGCTGGCACGGTCTTCAGCACACTGAACGAAGCATGGGATAAGTTCAAGGCAGAAAACGGACTCTAAACAAAGGTAGAGTGGTCGGCAGCTAGGCCAAAAGCAGTGTCCTTCCTAGAGCACATCTAGATTCTATGGCGCTCATCCTGTAAAGAGCGTAAATCATCGCTACCTGTAAACACCGTTGCCATGCAATCAATATCCATCCATGTACATGCCGCTTTATTTCTCCTTGCTTGAGTGTGCATTCAACTCTCATAGCCCCAGCATCCTCCGCACCCCATCCCTCACCCTTTGCTCATACTCCCCCCTCCTCTCCCTCCACATCTTGGCAGCCTCCACATTCGCCGGACTCTCATCGTTCGGCTCCGCCAACATGCTCATCACACTGATCAATATCTTCTCGACCGACTGTATCGGCGACCACCGCTCAGACGCGTGTTCGTAGTGGTTCGGATCATCTCCAGGCGGATGCAGAATCGAAATGCACACCATCCCATTCGGATACACTGGTCACACAAATCAGCCCTGCCCCTAATTACCATGATAGCGCGCAAAATATACCGTTGGGGTGGAAAACCTCCCCTCCTATGAATTTCATGGTCGGCGGCGCGAGCGGGTAGTCGCGCGGGAACTTGAGCTCGGCGGGGAAGACGCCGCCTTCGAAGGGGGTTCCTTCAGGGCCTTGAATGACGGCTTCCCAGTGGAGGAGGTCGTCTTCGGTTATGGGGCCGGCGGTGATGCCTTCGGGGGGGTTGTTGGTGAGGGCGCGGTATTCTTGGAGGAGGCGCCGGTGGGCGGTTGATTGGGCCATTTTCGGTGAGCCCTTGGGGCCTGGTTGAGGATGGTGGGGTTGGGTGGGGGTGGGTTGGTCGAGGGAGGGCGAGGTTGGAGGGGTGGTTGTTTGGATTGGGTGTTGTTGAAGTTTATTGAGTTCAAGCGGAAGGTGAGTAGTTGATGACAGCTTTCGACGTCGGCGGCGAGGAGTGTTCTTTGTCGTTCTGGAGCATGAGCTGGACACCGGATGGAGGGGTCGCGCAGGACCGGCTTGCAGGGGCGTAGCTTGGCGCTGGGGGCGCTGGGTGGGGTGAGCGACCCGAGAAATTGCCGGGAGCTGCTTCCCGGCAGAAAGGTTATTCTTGGGACATCCAAGCTTCGCAACTCTGATGGGACCTCTGTGACGACAGTTCACGACGGGGACACCGGTTCCTGCACCACGGTCGCTTCCAGCCATGACGCCAATACTGGGACTGAGGCAGGCTCTCGGCCGCAGCGGCGCGCTCCGTCAGAGCAGATCATCCGTTTGTATGTTCTGCTCTCTCACCAAACGCGCGGGGCCGTCATCGCTGGTGGCGTGGAGGAAATCGCTTAATATTGGTAGCTTGCGGAGGGAATCGACCGATGCGGCCTCGACAACAACGACTACGACGACATCAGACCCCCGCCGAGATCTCCAAGACGCGCTGCTGGACCTGCAATCACAGGCACCGAACCATGTCAACCTCGCGCGTGTCCAGCTTGCGCTACGAAACCTATCGCAACCACCAGGTCACGAATCGATACGAGTCGCGTTATTAGGGTTGAAGAATGGCACCAATTCCGGACCTACAGCAAAGAAACTCCTGAAACTGGCGCTGGCTGATCCATTGAATCCCCCGGCGGACTGGGAGACACAGCTGGAGGACCACGATCTGTCGCAGCCGCTCATAGTGCGGGTCGGCGCCATTGATGGGAAGGATGAACAAATTGAGGAGAAATTATCCGTGGCAAAGGGTCACTCGATTCCGGAGATTATGGTCTCGTCTCCGCCCCTGAATGCGGGAAATTTGGAGATGCTTCTCATGGAGGCGGCAGAGCTTGCTGCTGCCGAAAACACGGGCGATGCGTTGGCGGTGGACGATGCTATTCTTGCGCCGACGGTCGAGATATCTGTGCCGCCAAAGGGCACGCCTACTCCCATTGCAACACCGGTTCACATGGCGCTTCTGGTTGGGGATGGGGTTCTTGGCGCTGCGTCGGTCTTGTCAATACCTATCCTAGAAGGGACCGATACTATTGCCGTGGCCGTGAACTTCAGGAAGATTGATGAGGGGGATCTGTCAGGCTGTCCAATCGTGAAGGTCAGCCTTGAGGCCGGCGAAGAAGGGTTAGAGCTCTTCCGTGAAGACGTCGGCAACGCGATGAGATACCAAGCCCTTTGGTCGGAGTCAAACATGGGACGTATCGGCGACTGGCTTAAGGAGAACGTCTTGCCGAACGACAGCGAAGCTACAAAGGCCCCAGTCCGCAACCTGATACAGAGCCTGCTGCAGAACGCGAGGGCCAAAATCCAAGCAGACGAAGCTCGCGACTTATTCAAAGCTGTGGCAGGTGATATCCCTCCAGATGCCGTTGCGCGTCTCAACCAAGGGTTGTCAGAATGGGCACAAAACGCCCACGAAGAGCTGCAGGAGCGACTCGAGGTGGCCTTCGCCGGTCGATCTTGGCGGAAACTGGGTTGGTGGAAGCTGTTTTGGCGAGCGGACGACGTTGGCATGCTCTCATCCGAGATGCTCGCTCTCCGCTTCCTTCCTGATGCCGAGAAGAGCATCATCTACCTGGCTGGCCGCGTTCAGGAGGCGGGAGTTGCGGCGGGACACCCAGTTCAGCCACTGTATTCCAGCCCGCCGCCAGCAACAACCAGCACGGCCGTGGCTACGCAGTTGGAGATCAAGTGGCCAACTCATATCTCATTCACACGGAACTATCTCCAAGAGAAGACGGTTCCAGCACTCCAAGCGTTGGCACAAAAGCTAGTGTTACAATCAACGGGCGGTGCGGCCTTGACGACCGCACTGGCTGGTCTGGCCTACCTCTCTGCATTTGGAGCCTACGAATCTGGCGCCGTTGCAGCACTAGGTTTGGTGTGGAGTCTGAGACGTCTCCAGCTGAAATGGGAGGCGGCTAGAAACTTTTGGGAGGAAGAGGTGCGTGAGGAGGGCCGCAAGGCCATTCGTGCCACCGAAGCAAGCATCGCCGAGGTACTTGACCGGGCATCCAAGTCCCACGGAGGCGAGGCCGAGGCTTTGGAGGAGTTGAGGAAAGCCAGAGAGATCATACAGAGGGCAGAAGACGCGCTGTCACGGCTACCGTAATTTCAGGCTTGCGCCTTGTATGGCATTGTACGATAGCTATGTTTGAAGGGCGAATCGCGTCCGACCCAACAACAAAGCACTGGGGCTCTTGTAAGAAAGCCAAGGGCTCGCTCATGTCAGCACCTGTAGACCTCTAGATACCACACAAAACATTAGATACGTACCCTGTGCAAAAACCAGGGTGCAATCCTTTTTTCCCTTCCGCTGCCATCCGTCTCTCCTCGTCGACGTAGCGGCCCGCTGGGAATATGGTATCAAGCCTTCAACACCCGACAACTCGCTTTCTCTTTTTTGTTGTATCGTCCGCCCCAAAGTCGGACGTGTTCCCCGAACCAAACGCCAGACCAAACCAAGATTTATCGTCCATCCATGAATTGATCACCAATTTCAGCGCAGCCTCTTCTAAGGCCTTCCTCCCCTTCCGCCCGCCCTTGCCCTACTAACCGTCGCCCTGCCTCTCGCCAACCCGACACCTCGTCCTCTGACGTTCCGGCTCCTGAACATGGGCGCGTTCCTACAACAACTCATTAGCACCCCACCTCCATTCTTTGCGAGTATTGCCAGCCTACCTCAACATATCAGGAACAATAAAAAACCGTACGTGGCTCCCCCGGATGTACACCTGCTCCAGATGACTCACACGCCCATCGCGCGCCGTCACGGTGATGTCCTTCAGCTGCACGTTCATGTTGTCTTCGGCTTCGATGAGCTTGCCGCGGTAGGTTTGGCCAGAGGTGATTTCGAGCGTGACGATGTGGCCTTGAGCTTCGTTAAGAAGCTTGATGGGAATGCCAATTGTGGATGTCATGTTGGCGGATGTTGTGGGGGAGGGGGTTATAGGTGGTTTGGTGTGGGCGTGGTGTATAATGTGGGAGATGTGGTGATGCGGTTTTGGGGTGATTGATGGGAGGGCGCGCGCAAAGGGTAGCAGCAGATTCGCGATGGATAGAATGCCGGGGTTTTTCCGAGTGCGGGGCTTGGCGTTTGGTTTTCTTGGCGCTCCTTTGGGTTGGGGTTGGTGGGGCTCAGAATGGGGAGTCGTCCTCAACATCCACCTGGCGACGGCAAATTTTCAACGCAGCCGTTTTTCCTGGTTGTTGGTTGGGTAATTGGTCTAGGGGTATGATTTTCCCTTCGCATTCTGCAGCGCCTGGGAAAGGCCACCGGTTCGAATCCGGTATTATCCACGCTTCATTTTTGCTTCTGTTCTGTTTGTGTTTGCTTGGAGGCTCTGTTTTCGCCAGACGACAAACGGGGACGAGATTGACCTCGATTCTCTTTCGTTGACTCACTTCCTTTGAGTCACTTTTTGCCTCTGTCGGCTCTCGTCAGCCGGCCGCTTGCACCTGTCGCCGACGTCCCACGGAGCCGCACCGACGAGACCCCGGTTGCCTTCCGGAAGGTCGGCCAGGGGCGCAGCAGTGGCCGTTCCACGTCTCCTTCGTCGGCTCTGATCATGTGCGCCGAGTGGAAGCGCATGTTTTCCGCATGTTGGAAAGCCATCTTGTGGTTTTTATTGATTTTGTCGCGGTCGGTGCTGTCTTGTGTTCGCTCCTCGTTGGGCAGCAAGACTGCGGCAAGGCTCCTATGAACGGCTGCACGCTGCATTCCCCGTGATAGGACGTCTTGGGATGTGCAATTCTGAAGTGCTGCACGCTGCATCCGGAAGGAACCTGATTGGGATCTGGATAGTGATCAGAAGATGCTTCTACAGGGCGTGATTGGAGTTGATGCCGCCCCAGTGGCCTATCTTGTCGCCCATGAGGCTGCTAGTTTGGCTGAGGATTTTTGCCTTCCAACTTTTACATATAGATCGGCAGAGCCACTGTAGAATGTGCAACTTTCTGTTCCATGTTATCTTTATCTAGGTAAGGTATCCTTGATTGTAAAATCGGATATCACCGGATCCCTTCTTGGGCGGCTTCTTTGCTTCTTCTGCCATACATGTACTGCTGAGACCCCCTTTACTTCACTGTTTGAGGTAAACACTCCTTGCTTGCACCTTTGTACAAGACAAAAAGATCAGAACATTCAGTACGCTTCAACATGCCCCCCAAGACCCGCGATTTCTACACGACCGAGTACACTGGTCGAGACTTCTTCTGGTTTACCGGTGTCCCTGGAAGCGGATCCTCAGCGACACGGAACCCCAGACACAGGACGGGACCAAAGTCGAGATCGTCTTCCAAAACCCGATCAATAACACACAAACCTCCTTCAGTCCGCAAACCGCCCTCCATGTTCGGCGTCTCCAAGCGTCCCCGCCGGGCCAAGATGGCCTCCATCGTCGAGGAATCGCCCGACTTATACATGGCACCCGCCATCGTCACCACCCCCCCTTCAGAACCACGAAACCCCGAATCGGAACCCGACTCCAAGAAACCCCCCGGCCCCTGGTCAGAATGGTACGAAACCCGCGACCAAAGCCGCTTCTGGCGCGCCCGCAAGCTCCCCGACGACAGCTGGACCTACGAATACTCGCCCACAAAACCCGCCTCTACCATCCAACCCAAACCAACAAAACCCACCCCTGGAAGCAACCGCAGCCTCGCCTCCTTCTTCTTCGGCATCCCCCTCAACCCCTCCCCCGCTCAAACCCGCCCCCCATCCATCTTCCCCCCTCCACCCCGCGACAACTTGAACCCTCCCGACGAGGCCACATCCACCATCACCACCAGCGACAGCGACAGCAGCACCCCCAGTCTAAACAATCCCCACCTCAACATCCCCCAGCCTCGCTCCTCAGGAACAACCTTCCCCTCCTTCGTGTCCACCGGAAAAGGCAAGGGTTCCTCGCTCAGCATCCTCTCCTCGTCAGAACGCATATCGACTCTTTCCAGGCACGAAGTGGATAGCAGCACACCCCGCAAGGGGAAGGGGTCAAAGGGGCATACTTCCCAAAAGGCAAATCCCAAAGGGAAACCTTCCTTACCTGCGGGTGGAAACACTCTTACGGTTGGAACGGGAGGGGCAGGGAAAACGCTTAAACCGCCTGTAGCAGGGGGAAAATCCCGCGCCGCAGCGACGACGATTATTTCTCTAACGTTGCCAAAACCCACTAGAGTAAAAACGGTACCTACCGGGGCAGCAGCAGCAGCAGCAGCAGCAGGGAATGGGGTTGGGAATGTCAAGGAGAATGCAAAGAAGCTGCATAATAGAGTCAAGAATGAAAAGGAGTTGAGGATTGATACTAAGAAGAGGGTCAAGGGGTGGTTGAAGGACGTTGTGCCCGAGGTGGCGCAGAGCGAGTGGGATGACCAGGGTTTGCCTGTTTATAAGTGAGAGAGTGTTTTGTATTATTACCTAGGTAGCTTTCTTTTGTCTGTTGTGTCGTGATGTATGATATGTGTTGTGGTTGTATTCAAATTCTATCCAAATCTAAACAAGTCCATCCTCCCTTTATCATGCTCCGCCATGCTCCGCCATGCTCCCACGCCCTTTAGTCCCACGGGTCTTGCCTTTCAGTGCCACCTTGTGCCTATGCCTTGGTTCCATTCTCAACGGCACTCTCAACAGTCTCAAGCACCTTCTCTGCCCCTGGCGTCCCACGCGAAGGCTCCATCTCACCTGCCATCTCTCTTTCGCCTTCATCGGCCCGTCTTTCCTCACTCTCATCGCGCGTGTCCGCCAGTCTCTCAACCTCGGTCGGCCCGGCTTTAGCTCCCAAGCCAACAACTCTTACGCAACCCCATGAGTCCACAATCCCTTTAGGATCAAGAATCGCCGTGTCGTTGTCGACCGTCTCCTTAACTTCCGCTCCATCATCCACGAGATCCCCTGACGACGTAGGGCTCACAGCATACCCGTTGTTGCGAAAGAACTGAAGCTGCGCGCGCATATTAAGACGCAAGCAGCGCTCCGGTTGCTCCGCTCCAAACACACGTTTCGTCAGCCATGGGAAAAGGATACCAAAGTCGCTTTGGTTCAAATGCGCGCTGTTCTTGACATAAAAGAAGTTGGGCTCTGGAAAGCGGTCACCCGAGGGCCGCTTGAACATGTCAGACGAGACAACTCGCGCTGATGGCTTGGGTGAATAGATCCGAGCCTTCAACTCAAGGTTTTCCTTCCACTTGAAGAACTGGTCTGACTCAACGGCCAAGAGAGCCTTACCGCCAGGGGCTGAGGGCGTGTCGGCGTAGATCGGCAGCGGTAGGTTGAAGAGCGGGTCGGCTGTTTTCGAGATCAGGGGCAAACACCACATGTCTAGAAGCATCGTGGGGTTTCGTTCCGTAATCTGTTTGCGAATATTGGATTCCCTGGTCGGGGCAAAATAGGGGCTCGCCATGGCTCGTATTTTAGGGTGGTCGGCATAGTATGTGCTCTTGAGCAATTGCACAATGCTTGCGGCACCGAATGAATGGCCGGCAAAGATGGTTCGTCCCGGTTCTCTAACGTCAAGGAGGCCGGCAAGTTGCGACAGGGCGGTTTCTGGAGTGCTTTTATTCATATTTGACTGGAGTAGGCGCTTGTTTCCGCTGTCGATACCACAGATGGCCTCAAAGCCGAGGCCAAGTTCCCACAGGCGGATACGAATCTGCTTATCACGCGCTTCCCAAGTATCTCGATTGGGTACATGAGGGAGCGATCTATAGCCGACTTCCCGACGGGTGTTCCGAACGGAATAACGGTCTTGACTCTGGGGGTCTCGGATTAGTGACAGAGCAGCGCTGCCATCCCTATGCTCTGGGCAGACAACTACCACTCCGTGCGATGCAAGAGATCCAGCTAGATGACTGTAAGCGTTCCGATTGCCGCCCAATCCATGGGAGAAGATGACGGTTGGCCACCTTGGCGAGGATTCAGGGGTAGGGCGAAGCGCAGTCGCATTTTTGTGAACTGGTATCGAGGCATAGTGTAGGTGCCGAGGCAGGAAACTGGGAAAGCTTAGTCTGTTTGAACTATTGTATTGCTCTCAGGGGAAATATCACTTACGACAGAGCCGATGCAAGCTTGGTGCCGGCCCCGAGAAACTGGGCGTAGGCGGCGACATGGAGGCGTTGCGGCGAGGGAAGCCACGGGATGGACTTGCCAGAGGACTCCGGGACTGCTGGATAGAAAATGCGGAATTGAACGGTATAGACGTCCGATGTGCCTTCGGGCGCCGGACTGGGCGATTCAAGTTCGGAGACGGGAATCTCAACGTCAATCGTGCCCACTTTGTGCGGCCCTGTATACGCCGGAAACGCCGGCACGGGGTTTAAGCGGGAGAAAAAGGAGCCCGACGAGGGAGCCGCCATAATCGGTAGAAGAAAGGTGTGTTCAATCGAGTATCCCAGAAATTAACTTGGTTGTGGATTATTGCTGCGATGATCGACGTTTCAGGCTGGAGTTGAAAAGGCCGACTCCGAACCAGTCAGTCACCCTTAGAGATGGCTGTTGCTAAAGTCGAACCAAACTTGTATGACCTTTTGTGAAGCAATGATAGATCGTGAAAAAAGGGAGGAAGAGAGTTGCGACTGCCGGTGGGTTTTGAAGTTGTCGATTTTCGGACATCAGCCAATTAAATGATCCGGTGGTCTCGAGAGCACTTGCCCCCATTGATCTCACTGCGTAATCAGCGCATTTCAACCTGCAAGCCTACGCCGGTCTGCAATCGCACTGATTGCCAAACTGTAACGAACCGGCTGTTGGGCGCAGAGGGAATCTGGAAATGTAGCAAGCTTCTTCAACTGTGAGATCATGAGCGAGAGATGCCTCGGCAACTGCGGTTCGCCACTTCCGTTACGTGTCCAGCTAATCAAGGGATCATGGACAGACACAGAGCACTTCCTGCAAGCGACGGCCTTGAGTTTGACACATTCTGCCCTTTATTCCCAAGTAGCTACACCTTGGCGATTAGCGATCAAGGTTGCCAGACTCCAAAACAGAAGCCCAGCCTGAAGCTCGGTGTTCCAGTGTGGCGGGGGTGCCTGTCGTCACGGCTGCCGATTCGCAAGCCATTTCGGCCAATCAGAGCCAACGCGCAAACCCCATCCATTACATCATTGCAGCCCAGCCAGTGGAACGCTGTACCTGCGTCAAGCAGAGATAAGCAACTTACCTGGCAGGTTGATCGTCGCAGAAGGCGTCTGCGGTTGATATAGCATGATCACTACAACAGTCCCATAGATTGGTAAGGTATAATTATGCCTAGACGTTAGATGCTCAACATGTCTTTCGAGAACTCAATTGATCTTCAGGGGTCGCAAAGCTGCGATAAGAGGTCGCCCCAGCAACAGCCTTATCGGCTGCTAAGCTCACCACCAGATCCCTGCAG
The DNA here is from genome assembly GCA_033296975.1 of Podospora aff. communis PSN243. Classification (NCBI taxonomy): domain Eukaryota; kingdom Fungi; phylum Ascomycota; class Sordariomycetes; order Sordariales; family Podosporaceae; genus Podospora; species Podospora aff. communis PSN243. The sequence goes on from MU865921.1 coordinate 157,305, forward strand.
GCGATCGGTACCGATACTACCCCCGAGGGTCACCTGGACATCGTACTGCCGCCATCGCTGACTCCTCATCTATCTGGCCCCTCTCGCGCTCCCATCCTCAGCTTTGCCAGCACACCTCTCAACTTGAAGCCCAGATCAAAGATGACCCGTCACACTCCCGACTTCCTCAAAGCCAGGACACCGCAGCTGTCGCTCCGCTCGCTGGCTCTGGAACAATCAATGGCTTCGCGATCGCCACCATCTGTCACCGATGCGCCCGACAGTGAGGTCGACGCGAAGGACCTAAAGCCGGAGGCCTTCACCAAGCCGTATACCGATTTTATGACGGAGAACCCAACCGTTTTCCACGCCGTCGCATACTTCAAGGAGAAACTGGTCAAGGCAGGCTACGTTGAGCTCCCAAGTCGAGACAGCTGGATCGGGAAGCTGGAGCCTGGCGGAAAGTACTACGTAACACGCAATGGAAGTTCGATTATCGCCTTTGCCGTGGGCAAGGCTTATAAGCCCGGCGATGGTGTCGCCATGATCGCTGGTCACATCGATGCGCTCACGGTCAGGCTCAAGCCCACAAGCACGAAGCCGCTCAACAACGGATACGTTGAGCTGGGCGTTGCGCAGTACGCCGGCGCGCTCAACGAGACATGGTGGGACCGCGATCTGTCCATTGTGAGATTTGCCCCCTGAATGAACGAAACCGCGCTCGAAGCTAACAACGTGGTCAAGGGCGGTCGTGTAGTTGTACGAGACCCCGAAACCGGCAAAACTACTATTCAACTCGCGAAGCTTGACTGGCCCAGTATGTTCCTTCTCAGTTGCGCTGAAATTCCAGTCTCTAACCTGTGTCGCCAGTCGCCCGTATCCCGACGCTGGCCCCTCACTTTGGAATCGGTATGATGGGTTCCAACAATCGCGAAACACAAGCCGTTCCCATCATCGGGTTGGACAACAGAGACTTGTACCCCGCGTCTGCCGCCGCCGCCCCTGAACAGCCCCTTGGCGGCGCTGGCTCCTTCGCATCGACCCAGCCACCAAAACTGGTGAAGCTGATCGCCGGTCAGCTCGGCATCAAGGACTATAGCACCATCCTCAACTGGGAGCTCGAGCTCTACGACTCGCAACCCGCGACAGTTGGCGGCATGGACAAGGAATTCATCTTCGCCGGCCGTATTGACGACAAGCTCTGCTCCTGGGCCGCCTTCATGGCTCTGCTCCATGCCAAGCAAGAAGAAGACGAAAGCATCATCAAGCTCGTCGCCCTCTTCGACGACGAAGAGATCGGCTCCCTCCTTCGCCAGGGTGCGCGCGGAAACTTCCTTCCCATTACCCTCGAGCGCGCCGTCGAGGCCCTCAACGACGCCAACGAGGGTTCCACGCAAATCTTCGGGCCAGGGCTGATGGGACAAACCTTTGCCAAATCCTTCTTGGTTTCCTCTGACGTCACACACGCGGCGCACCCGAACTTCCCCCAGACCAACCTTGCGGGTCACTCACCTCGCCTGAACGTTGGTGTCGCGTTGTGCGTGGATGCCTCAGCGCACATGACGACAGACACTGTCTCCATGGCTATTCTGGACCGCGTTGCTGCCCTTTCTGGGTGTGTCAACCAGCGCCACATGATCCGCAACGACTCCCGCTCCGGAGGAACTGTGGGTCCCATGCTCAGCGCCGCGATGGGCGTCAAGGCAGCGGATGTGGGCATCCCACAACTGTCGATGCACAGCATCCGCGCTACTACTGGTAGCTTGGATCCAGGGCTGGGTATGAAGTTTTACAAGGGTTTCTTGGATAACTGGGAGAAGGTGGACAAGGAGTGGCACATGTAAATACGCCAGGGGCAAAAGACTGGGAATCTGAAGGGTTGGTAGACAGGACGACGCACGGTTGGGTGTATCTCGCAAGGATCAGGATACCATTTGTTGGCGCATTTTAGAGCGTGGCTTCTCATTATGAATGGTATCATGTCTTGATGACTTTTCGCGGTAGCGCATTGCGGTTCGAGCAAGAGTGATGATAGGCACCATTGCCTGTGGTGATAATGCTGAGAAACGTATTGATGATACTGAGAATACACCGTCTAGAACCACGACCTGACTCCCTACACCATGCATCATGCCCTTCCCACACTCTATGCTTTCCCCACAGGTATTTATGCAACCGATCCATGCTCATGACCATGCACCATCTATTCCGACCAGGTATAACGAAAGCAACAACAGTGATTCAACACAACTACGACACCAACCGCACGCAGGGGACCCTCAGCGACCCCGATCTTGAGAATCCTTCATAAGAGTCGTCACCTCGCGAAGCTCCCTGCGCTCCTCACCGGCGCTTCCTGTGTTCTCATCATCGTCATCGTCCTCGCTGGCGTCCGCATCCTCGTCCAGTCGGTCAGAAGCCAGCGCCTCAACTGGCTTCTTCTTCTCAAAGTCTTGCTTGTGTGCCTCGGCCATGGCTTGCAAGATTGATCGCTTCCCTACTGTATCAGTTCGGCGTCTTCTGAAGGACCCGCCTGCCTCTTCTTGGGACGCCTCCGGGAAGCTCGGCCGTCGGTCGGTGCCGGTTGATATCCGCACAGAACCCTGGGGTCGAACTCTAGTGGTACCCATGCTGACGGCGGCTGAGGATGGAGACGTAGTGGTTGGCTCGCCGGGTGTGACGGTTTCAACATCTGCGGTCTGCTCGGGGGATGAGTCGAGATGGTAGGGGAGTGGCGTATCTCGAGAGGCCTTGTACTGCGCCACGTTGCCGCAGTGCTCGTTCTCGACACGGAGGAGCGTCCACATGCCCCTTCTAACTACTTCGGCAGAGGCAACACAGAATGAGACGATAGTGCTGTGCTGGGTGTTGTGGGTGAATATAGCGTAGAAGATCCAGGAAAATCTGAGGATTGGGTCGACGCCTCCGATAACATAGTACACCCACGTCCGCTTGAGGGCCGTGATGTCTCGGAGGAAGGGCTTGGATGCTTGCGGTTGAAGAAGAGAGAAATCCATAAACAGGTCCCAGATTGCTGCATATCGTTAGTGACACCCAGACCATCACTCATGAGGGTTGACCTACAGCAGTATACAGCATTGATGGAAGCGAACATGATGAAGAGGCTGAGGTTGGTCTGCGTCCCATCGATTCGATACAGGCTCAGAAATACAGCTGCCATAATTGACATGGAATACTTTCCGCAGTTGACCAAATGCGGGAATACGTTTTTCGTGTCGTGATAACGTCGGATACACTGCAGCGCACGCCAGATGGGCGGGAGAGCCCCAAAGAAGCCCATCAGCCGCGAATGATTCGAATTGCACTGCACTGGATCATCCCAACCATGGGAGTAGAGGCAGAAGAACAGCTCGACGTTCTGGGCGTTGTCAGCGCAGGAAAGTGTGTGTGCATCCGGGGCTCAACTTACGCAAGTCGCATATGTCAGGGAGCACCAAATATCGCCGAGGAAGAAGTCTCGAAACTCTACGGGATACAAACCCGCCCAGAACAAACGGTACTAGACAAGTGACTGGTCAGAAAACGCACGATTCTGAGCGTTGGGTAGACTTACATGGGAGTAGAGGAGCCATTTCCTTGCCTTGTGGTGAAGAATAGGCGCCGGGAAGAATAAAATCATGAGGGAGATGACGATCAGGATGACCGGGTAGTACAGGTACAACTCCTCCCAGTCACCCAGCCGCGAAAAGTTCAACCAGAGGAATACGCCAAGCAGGCCAAAGAAGAAGCTGGGGAATTCGGCGAGCTGCTTCCAGTCCAAGTTATTTCTAGTGTCGAACTCGAAGATGAAGGGGTAGTTGATCTTGTTCTTTGTCCAAATTCGACAGTTGAGCGTAAACAGGGTGAACAGGAGGAGGATAAGGAAGTATCCCCCGTATAGCTGTAGTAGGTAGCTGGACTCCTCGACAAGGTCCTCGTCTTCGTTGAACAGAAGCTCTGACCCGTATATCAGGCCTTGAATGCCAAAGACAGCACCACATCCAAGGAAGAGGCCGCTGCGGAAAGCGCTGTCGGATGAATCGCCGGGTCTACGGTTCAGGTTCCGCAGCTTTCCAGCAGCTACTTTGTGGTTTCCGCGCTCAACGTATCTAGCGTAAAGGTCTTCCACCGTTCGGATGTGGCCGTCGAGGACGTCACTGTTGACAAACCAGGACTTATTCACCTTCTCATTCATGTATCGATACGGCGGGCGGGCATTAACCGCCTTGTCGTACTTCTTGTTGAGTTTCCGAAATGCAGTCCGGTTCAACAGGGCGTACGCCTTCAACAGCTCGAGGCCTCTGTAAAACTCTTGAAGAGCGAGCTTGAGCTTCCGCTTCGCGCTCCGGTAGGGAACATCATCACTGGGGGGCCTTCGGACATAGTCTCGCCTCTCTTCGGGGTTCTGTGGGGCCAGGACAGGCGTCCTGTTCATTCGTTGCAAAGCCTTGGAGTTCGGCCCCGGCTTGAGAAACCTTGCCTTGATCGGGTCGATCCAATCTTGGCCCGTACCTCTCCCGTTGCCGGAGTCGTCACCGCTGTTTTTCCCGCTCTCTTGCTCCCGTCTTCTTTTCGACTCGGCGATCTCTGCCGTGCGCCTGTTGCGCATCTCGTGGAGCTGCTCCCGCAAAGCATTGAGACGCTCTGTTGCCTGATCTTCCTTTTGCTTGTAGAAGGACTCGATCTTCTCAAGTTCAGAGTCAAGAAACTTGAAAAACTCCTGTTCCGTCTGACGAACTTGATCGAGGCTTTGCAAACCAATGTCCCCCCTGTTGGACTGATGCCGGGTGAGTGCGGAGCCAGTTGAGAATATGCGGCTAAGGCCCCGACGTAGGGTAGCCGGAGAGCCGCCAGGTGGCAGATTGATGGTATTTATGGTGGAGGGAGTCCGGAGCCCGGCGGGCACAGCGGGGACCATAGACGCACTGCGTTGAGGCGGGGTCGGCCGGTTCGACAGGGGCGAAGCGGCAGCTTCGCTGGTTCGAGACGGCACCCTTATGGCCGGGGCAGGAAGCGCGAAGTCGTACCTATCACTGGCCTGCGCTGAGGGGCCCACGATGCTACCGTACTTCAAGCCACTCCCCGGGGAACGCGTTAGGCTCGACCTCTCTCCATCCTGAACCTGCACCCCGAGTGATGGCTTCCTCGTCCGCCCAACGGTGCTGGGAGTCGTTTGCACGGCGCCGATCTCGTCAGCTGCAGCGCCGGGGGAGTCATAGGCGTGAGCGGACGAGGCCGACCCCCTCCTGCCACCAAAGAAGCCGGCATACGCAGGAACCTCACCGCGGCGGCTCAGGGTTGGTGTTCCACTGGCGCGATGGATTGCCCGAGTGACAGCCTTGACATGTTTTTTGCCCGCCTTGTAGTTGAGATACTTGGCGCGCCATTCTGCAATGCCCAGACAATGTTAGCCCTGAGTCGTCAGTCTGTCTTAGATTTCGCCGTGCAGATCAACGTCAACGGCCCGATACGCTACAGCGGTCTCGCATCTCCTGCTTGGGTCTGCGACCAACAGCAACGTGCAAAACACATAAATCCAATTGACCGCCGCTCTCGCGGCAGTTCAAAAAGCTGGGGAAGAACGGTAGCATTCCGTACCTGGAACTGCGTCCTGGTCGAGCTCCTTTGCGAACCTTAGCGCGTGTCAGTTCATTTTCGTCTCAAAACGCGGTTTTGAGATGCGCCGAAACAGGCTTACTTCATGACGTCAGGCCTATCATGGACGGCCACGAGGATCCAGTCGAGTTGGAGATCAGACAAGGGCGACGCGGCATTCCAAAAGCCTGTCAGTATGGCTGCGGTGGCCAGAGATTGTCCCCGCTTGTCGTAAATTCTTCACTTTTGCTGGAGAAGAGTGCCGCGCGCGTGAAGGTGCAAGATTCAAAATTTTCGCTCTCGGCTGCCAAGTCATGTAATTACCACCATCGCTCCTTCTTTCTTCTCTAGCGGTGTGCCTTCCGCCCGTCCCCCAGCTGCGTCCGGATCCGAGTCGGAGGGCTTCGGCAAGCCCCCTGGCCGCCCTCCACCTTTCGCTGAGTTCGCTGCATCACAACGCCTCTTCGAAGCACGTTTCTGGCGTGTTGGTTACAAGCAGCGCTCCCTCTTCTGTCGCCTTCAAAAACAAGGCACTCATGTCACACTTTGCCTTCAACGACCAGCCGGATTGTTTGGTGTATGATGCGATAACGGACCCTCGACTAGGTAGGAATTGGCCACCACAAGACAGGACGAACTCGGACCGGCGCCGCGATGTATGTCTCAGCCGGCGCATCGGGATCCCGTCGATATCGGATGTCAGGAAGGGAACACGGGGGGCGATTGGAGCGTGGATGCACATAACCGTACGCTCATATACATAGGTAAAAGTCTATCAGAGCCGCGGTAGGAGTTCACAAGAGCGGTGCGTCTGGGTAAGGGGACCCCATCCTCCAGATAGGCAGACTGCTATCGGGCTCGGAGCAAACACCGGAGAGATGCAGGCAAAGAATGCGGTCTTTTGCGATATCCAATTCAGAACGGCCCCATGGGTCCCCGTTTGCGGTCTTGTACAGGCTGCCCCGTGTTGGACTGCCCCTCCCCACCATGGTGGCCGTACCTCATCCACGAGACTCTGGTTGGATTCTTCGAGTCGCCCCAACTGGGTGCCCAACGCGGCACCAGATGCTTTTTTACGTAGTCCACAGCACTCGTGGCCGCCCCTCAATGCCTCCACGAGAGTTCGTGGCTTGCGGGGTTGTGGACTGGCGGCAACTGTGTGACTTGGTGGTTCTGAGGACAGTGCTTTGTGCTGGAGATTGCGCATGACGGAGCGCAACCGTTTTGACGGCATGTCCATCCCTTTTATCTCCGGTGCAATCAACACCGAACGTAAGTTCAGATCGGCAGACCACTGTTGAGCCCATCGTGACCGACAGTCACTTGCTCCTAGCGAGTGAGTCTGTCTTCGGAACGGAGCCTCGCGCCGGGAGTGCACCTGGCGCGACACTAGAACGGTGGCTGCGGCAGCTATCATCCCGCCTCAACTATGAAGGGGGCAAATGGATGTCCCAAGCAGCAAGTATGGTGGGGTCAGGTTCCCATTCGCGGCATGCCGGACCTGAAGACAAACTCGCAGAAAGCTTATGGGAGCCCGGATGGAGGCAGTTCAGACGGTGCCCAATCGCAAGAGCCTCTTGTTTGCGCGAATGGGTCCCGCCAGGAGAGTGGTATCCATGCCTAGAGGTCGTGGGTCGATGTTTCGAATAGCGCCAAAAGCGCTAGGGCAGGGCGTCCTAGGACAGGGCCGTTGACCACGATTGTGGCTGTTCGGCAAGTGGATTGCCATTGTTGCGACGCTGACGTCCGAGCCGAGGGAGAATCCGGTATGCTGGACGACACCTCGATTCCGTCCTTGCAGCGAGCTCTGGGAGGAAGCAAGGCAGTCGTAGCAGCGGTTCAGACGTAAGAGAAGAGCGGTAGAGAACCCCTCTCACGGGACCCGTGGACATGCCATAATATCTCTTGTTGGGAGCATCGTCGCAACGCGAAACGGAGGGTCGAGCGCCTTTGAGCCCAAGAAAAGTTTAGGATCCTCAGCTCATCAGGGTCCGCTTCGGCGCTTTGTTTGCGGGGCCAGTTCGCGGGTTCCAGATTGCGGCATGACGAGGAAATATGCCGTCCGCTCTCGCTCTCCCTGGATCGTCGATAGCCATTGCCATTGAGCATCGAAGGATTAAAAAGGCGCAACCCCTCAAACTTGGAAGACTAGCACAAACAAGAAAAATGCACTCTGCGCTCAGTCCATGACCCCTCGGGCGCTCGCTGGCGGTGATCCATTGAGGCGGGCTCGGTGACGGTCAGGCTCAACTGGGATGCTTCCCTGTTGGGACCCACCATAACATCATCGAGCCAGGGCTCAACGTGGGATACGCCAAGGCCACCTGCGCGAATCTCAGCTCCCCCGGTTGCCCTTTTGAATCGCGCATCCGCCGCCCTCCGTTGTGCTCCGCGACCTACTCTGTCTCTCATCTGTCCAGACACCACCAAAGCAACCGTGTGACTTGTCGCCAGGCGCAACGGTGGGCTTCACATTCCACATTGGCATTTCTCGTTCGGATTGCCAGAACAGCAGTCAGTGGGTCACCCCGCCCGCCACAGTCTAATCTCTCGACCATTGCGGCAATCGCCCAATCAGAATCCCGCTCGCTCGGGGTCGCCGTCACATCAGCTCCCCGCTCTGCAACTCTCGGAGCCGCCAGCTTCACTCACGAAGGTTGTAAGATCTAATATCTTGTGGCCGCTTCCGTACCTTCAACTTGCGCTTTGTCGACGCCGATACGCGGCATTCTCGAAACACAGTCCGCCGCTGAGGCCAGTGCGCCCACCTAGGACCCCTCCCCGCGAGGGGCGGCCACGATGATGGATTCCCAATATTCGCGGCGGCGACCACTTGTGGACCAGCCTTCCAACCCAGCATATTCGCATTCGAGGACGAGGACAACATCGTCGAATATTTTTCCCGCCCCATATTCGCAAGAACAGCCCTCCAACCCGTACGCATACCACCAACAGCAACATATGCATCTCGCGCAGCCCATGGCGAACCACCAGCGCCGATCGCCCAGCGTCAACACATTCAGCACGATATCCAGCGGTGGGATGGTCCCGCCCGCAGCCTACAAAACCTCACCGACGACCGACATCCGGAGATCTACCTCGAGCCGCTCGGAGGGTGGAGGACCCGGGTCTCCGTCAGGTGGCTCCAGCTACGTCGCTCTGCTCAGGAAACAAAAGGCAACAGTGTGGTCCGATCGAGCGCAGTACGAGGATCCCAGGCTACTGGCCCAGCAGCGCGCCGCCAGGATGAGAGCGCAGCTGGAAGTCGTGGGGTCCAACGGTGGCTTGAGTGTAGGGTCATTTGGCGGGCGGACCTCCACCGGTCTGAGCTCTGCGGGCGGAAAGGTCGCTGCAAAAATCAGACATCACGGTAAACCGGCTGTGATTGGCTACGCTCCGGACAGCAACCTCGCTGGCGTTGGTGGCGTGCCCCTCCGGTTGAGCGCAACTGAGGTTGAGGGAGGAGATAGTGACGATGACGACCTGGGACAAAAACCACATCATCGCAGGACAGGAAGCTCCAGCCGAAGCAGCACTGCCAGCGGGAAACGAGCGCTTGGCTACCGTATCTCTGGGGGCCTTGGCCCATCCAATTCGCTGAGCGGTGGAAAGAGGTGGAGCCCAGGGGACACGCCAGAGCGTTCCGGGTCTTTGGTTCTGGAGGAGAACGAAGGCGAGCCGAATTACGCCGCTGACGATGCTGCGAGCGCGACGGCGAGAAGCTTCGGGAGCGGAAGTAGCGGCGAGCGACTTGACAACGTTCCTGACCTTAGTGCCCAAGGGCAGCGTCTCGCGACAAACAGCTTGATGCACGCCACGGTAACACGGGAAAAGAGCGTCAAGTCAGCTGACGACCTTAGGAGGCGAGGCAGTGTCGATGAGAGAACGGTATCTCTCAACACCACCGGCCGACTGTTCATTGCAAACCCCGATTAAGGATTGGAGGACAGAATATTCTCGCATTGATTGCGTTGTATCATACTTGCCTGGCAATTCATTGGTTTCTACATCATTCTATCAGCATTCGCCTTCCACAACTCTGACGAAGCGTTTTCCACGAAGGGGTTTCCGTGGACTTCCACTGTCTCTCCGTGCCACTCTGGAAGAAATGCTGCGCATCGATGCTGGCATACGAACATCGGCGTAGACTCCTGCATGACGACCTGAGCGCCTTCCACTGCTTCCTCCCAGGGAAGTCTTCCAGGGTTTGGTTGAGGTGACGGATCCCTGTTTCGGCTCTGTGTCGTACCAAGATTTCACCACGAGTTATAATAACAAGCCCATTATAGAATGACGCAGACTTAGCCAACCCTCTTGGTAACTGGACTCCAGCCTGCATTAAGGAGCAGCTTGGTGCAGCACACCGTCTTTTTTGGCGCAGTCTGTTGCCGTGCTGCGAGCACAAGTTCATGATTGGTTTGCAGTCGATGTGGCCAGTCCCGGAAGGTGCAAGACTACGCCAGAGCAACAATTTTGAGTAAGCGAGCGGTTATCCTCAGGGCGGGGACGTGAGTTAAGGCCAAATAGCATAAACAAGAGATGGATTGTCTGTGGTGGGTGGTGGAAAGATAGGAAGGGGCTAGCACAGGGTTAGGGTTATTGCATGCATCGTTCGAGTTGAATCCTCTCAACCTTGAGACCTGGAAAGCTCTTGAGAAATTCACTCGCCAAGTAGTCGAAAAGAGCATCCTATTCAGAATTTTAGCTATTGTTCCTCTGGTCTATATAACCGCCTGTTCTTCTCAACGGCTCTTCTCACAGTCGCTTTTCTCCCTTCTTCATTTTCACCATTACATTCCCGTCCTTCGACATCATTCCCCCACCCTATTGGCCAGGTCCAGTACAGCGGGGCACTCAATGCTGTGAACGCGAAAAACACGCCAAGCGGCACGACGCGTCTCTTTACTCCAGGCCCATCCTGGCCTCCATCAATCAAGCCTAATGAGCCAATCGTTTCCTCCTCAACCACTCACTCCGCAACCCGCGACCTCAATCCACTTCCCAATTACGCCTCACCCCACGAAAACCACTACTGTTGTCAAGGCTCTGTCTACTCGAGTATCATGCCCTACCTGCAGTAATCACTTTTCACCAACTTCGTTTTTTGGGCCACAACACTTTCCTCTCCCCGCGCGCACTGAGTGCGCCCACCCGCGACCCAGGATGCCTCTCGTGGATATCAGCAACAGCCAGTTGAACAGCCAAGAGCTGGAATCTGGATCCAAAAAGCGAAACCACGAGGAGTTTGTTGAGCCACCGACAATCAGCGAGATCCCCGCCGACACAACACAATGTCTGAACCCGGGCCTCGGCGCAGGCTCGCCAGCGAAGAGCAGCCCTGGATTGACCGCCTCCGGCAGCAGCCCTTTGGAGGGAAATACACCCTCACCTAATGTCACACCAAAGCGACCGGCTAGCGAGCTTCTCGCCGATGACCCGAAATCTACGAAATTGACGACGGGCGAGCCCCCCGCCAAGAAGAAGAGGACGAAGCTGTCTGGCCAGGAGAAGGCTGCGAAGGCGGCGGCTGAGGAGCAAAAACGAAAGGAAAAAGAGGCTGCCAAAGAAGAGAAGGAAGCGGAGAAGGAGGCCCAAAAAGCTGAGAAGGAGGCCCAAAAGGCTGAGAGGGAAGCTCTGAAAGCCGAGAAGGAAGCTGAAAAAGAAGCCCTCAAGGCGAAGAAGGCAGATGAAGCTGCCAAAAAGGCTGAGGAGGCTGCCAAAAAGAAGCGCGAGAAGGAGGAGGCTAAGGCGAGGAAGCTGGGTCTTGTCGGCCAGAAGAAATTGACGGACATGTTTGCCGCGAAGAGCCCAGTCACACCGAAAAAGTCAGCGCCTATCATGATCGACAGGATCGAAGACGCAAGCCCCGCCGGAGCAGCTGCGAGTCCCGCGAGAGAGAACGACTCTTACCGCAAGCGGTTCCAGCCCTTTTTCGTTAAGCAGGATGTCACCCTGGCCCGCTTCCCTCACGAGATGGACGAGGCGACCCGGGAAGTCAAATCCAGAATCCTTTGTGACTATTTAGAGGGTAACCGACAGGCCGAGGCGGTGCCTTTGGCCGCAATGTCCAACAACGAGTTTTTGGATCTGCTCCAAATCCCATGCCGTCGACGCCGAGGACGAGTCTATCCTAGCGTCAGGAAAATCATGGCCGGGTATCAAGGAGACGCCGCCTCGAATGTTATCGACCTTACCAGCGACTCCCAGAGAAGCAGGCAAAATTTCCACACTCTCGAGGCATTGAAGGCGGTGCCTGTCAAATCTCTCAAGTTTAGGGAAGATGTGAGGCCACCATACATTGGCACTGTCAGCGGTTTACCACCCGGCCTCAAGAGCTTGAAAGCGATCGCCCGGCACCCCACTGCCAAAATCACCACTTTGAACTACGACTACGATTCGGAGGCTGAGTGGCAGGAAGATGATGGCGAGGACGTTGAGGACCTCGATGATGAGGAGGAGGATGCCGATGTGGATGAGGAGATGGAGGATTTCCTGGACGACTCCGAGGATATCGGGCCTGCCCGGCTGGTGTTTTCTGGAGGCATGGAGCCCGAAAGCACTGGTCTCTGCTGGGAGAACCGCAATCTGGTCAACCAACCGACCACGTTGCGCAACTTCCGGATGGAGTTCATACTAGGTATGTTTCACTGCAATGACCTGACCCAAGCGTGTAAGAGCTAACACACTTGGTAGAAACACAACCACACTGCCACAGTGTCGATCCGTTTTCGTGTTCGTACTGGGAGCCTGAACCGAAGGTTGAGACTGCGAAGCCAAAGACAACTTCCGCGTCGCCCAGTACGAAACCGACGAACGCCCCCACGGCGCCTGCCAATGCACTCCAGGCACTCACACAGGCGGCAGCAGCCAAGAAGGCAGCATGTACGAAAAAGCCAGAAGGACTCCCCGCGGACCTGCATGCAAAGCTCAAGCAGTTCATGAAAGACCACCCTACTATTGGCAAGGTCGGCCTTGTCGACTTCTTTGCGAGCGAGCATCAGGGCTGTACGAAAGTTGCCGTTAAGGCATCTTTCGATATGCTTGTGGTTCCGCCAGAGAAGACTGGGCGTGGCAAGAAGGTGCATTGGCAGTTGAAAGACGACTGAGTGCGCGAAAAAGAACGGCTTTACGATCAACAAGACACAACCAACCGGATATGTAAGTCGCCGAGTTCGTGGCGACAGGGTTGGTACGACAGCGAACTGGTTTTGGCTTTTTTTTGGGAGCGAAACTGCAATTTGGGCTGGTTGGCGCTTCGCATTAGGTTTCGGCGGGTTGTTTCGTGGTTTGAGCGCATCACGGGAACGGAACTGGAGCAGTTTTTGTGTCCTCTAGACATAGTTATGAACCCGAGGGAGGGAAAAGATCTGAGCGGGGAGGCTGGATGGTAGTCTGTCTCTCGGAGAGAAGATGCCCATTGCCCTCGAAATGTAGTTATATATGGGCGAGATCGGCTTGGGACGCAGGAGGTACGGTGCATTTTTGCTTCGTCACGTTAATCATCTGGGCTGGGACAACGGAGCCAAAAGACGTTTTAGGTAGATATGGTTATCCGCCTTTGGGGCTAGCATTCGCGGTTGCTCCATGTGTTGAAAGAATACAAGGTTGTCAGCTAGTTACAAATATTTGTTGTCGGTAGAGGATGTGTCTCAGATAATGTGAGTGGCGTGTTTTAGGGGGTGGTGATGTCTTGACCGGATCCGGGAGGTGAAAGTCCAGTCGACGACAATAAGAGGTCTCATGGAAGATCAAAACTTTTCATGCGATGCAATACTATACAGAGATATTACTGAGGTAGACAATCGGCGCAATCATTCAAAATGGACAAAGACAACGACACTGTCATTCGGTGCGTTTACCCCTAAATTGGCCAATGCCATAGTGCCCGCTCACCAACAGACACTGACAACCTACCTACCATACAGGGAGTTCAATGAGCTCGTCAACATGACACCCGACGGTCTCGAAGAATGGCTAGAGGTACTCTCCCAGTTATCAACTCTTCCACCACCCCGAGATGCTGACACATAGCAACCTACAGACCGACGCTTCTACCGGTTCGGGATGGGCAAAGGATGACGGTTCAGGCGAAAGTGTAGGACACGAGAGCGGACGACGTATCGTCGAGATTCTGAAGGAGAATCCCGACCGCAGAGAAGGTGAGTCCTCGGGTGACCAGGTCAGGGCTGTGAGGTAGGCTGACAGTTTCGTGAAGATGGGTATGACGAGGAGGATATACCTCATATGAGGAAGGTTTGTAGCCGTGTTTTGGCAAGTTTCCCTGCTGGAGAAGAGAGGCTGATGGCGTCAGGTTGTGAGCTACTGCAAACGCCATCTCGCGCAGGAATCGACGGCGAAGCAGAACAGGGATAGCAAGAGCTATAAGAGCCTGAAGAACTGGGGGCATGATGCTCTCAAGGAGTGAGACATCGTGGGAAAGGTGTACAACGCACATGACTGGAACCAGCTAGAGCTAAACTGATCCATTTAAATGCGACACGGTCACCATCTCGCCTTCGAGGGTAGCTTACCCCTTTCGTTTGGACACAGCCTTCGTCCCGGCAATTACCTATAAACCCGTCGCACCCAACCACATCCCCGTCTCCTCCAAGCTCATTAACACTTCATTTTCCCACTCCAGTCCAGTAGATCGTGGGTATCATTCAAGGCATAAACAATCCCATGCTAACCATGCCATTCCAAATCCCAAACGCCCAAGCCATTGACACACTCTCCCCGCAACCTAAAACTTCGCTGGCGAAGGCAAGAAGTTCCCCGAATCCGTCCTCTGCTGCTCCCGATCCTGCGGGAACGCCGCAATCCCCGCCAAAATCCCACCGATCATAAACAGCAACGAGATGATCGACCAAATCACACCCCAGCACTGCGATGACCCGCCATAGCGCTGCGCAAACACGCTGGCATCGGAGCTGTTCACCTTTCTGAGAATCAAGTCATCGCACTACACCCATTAGTTAGCATATCACCCTCTGTTCCCGATTACCTCAGACAAGAGCGACTCACAATATCCCAAACGCTATACAGCGAACTCATAACCCCAATAAACAAAATCACATAGCGCAACGCCTCCGCCTGCGCAATGAACCAGCATCCCACCAGCAGGCCAACGGCAAGCAAGATGGTCATGATGGTCAACCAGTCCCTCCGTCCCCACCACAGCGTGAGCAAAAAGCACACGCCGACGACGATGCTGGCGACCTTGCTGGCGACGATGTTGAACCCGCAAAAGATGAGGAGGGCGCCGATGAGGGAGCTGCCGAGGTAGCCCGAGGGGAGCGTGATGGCGTTGCGGCCGCCTTGCATGTGGGTTACGCCGCCCTCGCGGGGGTCGAGGGAGATGGATTTTACGTGGCCGCCGGTGAGGACGCAGGTGATGGCGTGGCCGAATTCGTGGAAGGCGATGACGAGCATCTGGGATTGGGGGGGTTAGCTGGTGTGGTTCGTGCGGGAGGGGAGAATGGTGAAGTACCTTGAAGGGCCAGAGGGACCAGCGGACGTAGGGTATGTTCCAGAGGAGGGCGATCGCTACGGTGTAGGCAGCGATCACGCCGAGCGTCACTTTTTGGGTGTCATTGACGGTGAGGGCGCGGCGGGCGAGAACGGCGGTGGTGGTTGAGCGGACGACGTGGGGAGCCGCGGCGGCAAGGAAGCTCCGTGTTTCTTGGAGCGGTGCCATGGTCGCTTGTGGTCAAGGCTGCCGCGGAATAGGTGCCTATCTCGTGAGGGTTTCGGAAAGGGTACGCTTTCCAGCTGTCGCAACAAGCAATGCGAAACAGAAAATAAGGATGCTGACGGCGGGACGTCGTGGTTTTGAGAAAACCCTCCTCCCCAGCCCCTGGAAACCAACGCCGAGTGTGGCGCGGTGGTCTTGCGTCTCAGCCCGAATTGCGCGTCCCGGCGCTGGGGTCGCTGCAAGGCTGGAGTTGGCGCACACTGTGGTTGGTCCACCGGTCCCCACGGCGCGGAGGCTGTGACGGCGCTATTTTTGGTTGGATGCTGGTTGCAAGCCACTAGAAGTGCCGATCAGGGACTGCTCCACCACACGTTTCCTCTGTCGGGCAAGCTCGACGGCCCCGTGCGGCTCACGACGGCCCGTCACCACGATGGGCATTGAACTGCTGTGCCGACGTCACCTTTCCACATCTCCCCTGAGAGTGTAAGCCTTATCGGACGATATCATTATGGCTCTTGCGTCTGCTCATCTTCGTATCGCGCGGCCGACGAACAATATCGAAGCACTACTCCCGTTTTATTGTGACGGGCTGAGCTTCGAAGTTATCGGGCACTTTGCTGACCACGAGGGCTTTGACGGCGTCATGCTGAGCCTCAAGTCAGCGGGCTACCATCTTGAGTTCACACGGGCTGCTGGGCATGACGCCGGCAGAGCTCCTACACAGGACAACCTCCTCGTGTTTTATCTTCCAGATAGCAGCGCGTTCAATGGTGCCGTGACGCAGATGGAGCGGAGCGGGTTCCCACCAGTTCCATCATTTAGTCCATACTGGGACCGCTGCGGCAAGACGTTCGAAGACGCCGACGGATACAGGGTTGTGCTCGCCAATATGTCGTCGCCAATTTGACGAAGGATGCCACAACAGCCAGTGGATAACGGCTAGAGGCAGCTCCCGCGCGGGGTATTGGGTCGCCACCACCACACAATTGCCCCGAGATACGGATAAAAAGAGGATCTGGGCGCATCGGCAATAATTAGATGGGATATGCAAGAAACAGAGAGGGGAATCGGTGTCGCACACGGCAAACAGGATCTGAAATGGATGGATGGAATGTAGATGGTTGATCGTACCTGCTTTTGATCGGATGGCGTAAAATGAAGCCACCCCGCTCCACCTCTCGCCCATCTCCAGGTTCGGACGACTCCATCGCTGGACCCGAGCAACGATGAAGGGCCTTGGGTTTTGGCTGGCAGCGGCATCGTTGCGAGCGGTGGCTGTCAATGGCCAGGAGCAGACTGGGAACCACGTTGATTGGCCTCGGTGGTGTGGAAAGGTCTACGAGGCAGGGTGAGCGCTCTGAGGGACGACGGCCATGGTTGTAATCAAGACAGATGTTAACTGAAGCCAAATAGATATCCAAACTTCGACCCCGGAGGCCAAATCGTCGTTCCGACTCCGATCCCTGGTGACCCTCTTGTCCATGTCCAGTTTGCACCGAGGTACAGCCTCTACCTGGACAGTGAGGAGAGAGGAGAATTCATCGTGAATGCCGTATATTCGCAATATCATGGCAAGGCCTGGCCCAAGACCAATACTTCCCGAGCTGACAAGTTCGTCTTCTCCATCAACCTTGTTGGCAACGGTGACCCATTGGTCCAAAACATGGTCACAATCAACACCACCAACAACATCTTCAGCTTTGACCTGTCACTCTTAAAGACAAGCCTGGAGCCCATTCAATTGGTTCTCTACGGAGCCCCTGAAGGCGGAGATCCAGCGTGGACTGCAACAAGCTCGGTCTTCTACCTCCCCGAGAAGAAGAATGGAAGTGTGACGAGGATTGACAACTTGAACGGGGGACTCTGGTTCAGAAACTCTGCTTCCAAGCACAAGTTCGAGCCGCTGTTCGCATATGGCTTCTACTCATCATATGATGGGTTCCTGCGCAACCAAAACAACAGCGAAATCCAACAGTACGCCGATTTAGGTCTGAACGCCATAACCCCCCTGACTATCTACAACGACTCTGCCGCAGAGTTCGCATACATGGACAAGATCAACCTGAAATTCATGTACAACCTCCGCGAGCGCTACAAGAACCTCACCGAGGTTCACGACAACGTCCTCGCCGCCCGCGATGCCGAGTCCATCTTTGCCTATTGGAGCGCTGATGAGTACGCCCTTTGTGTCTCAAGTCAGGGGTTCATAGCTAACACATTGTAGACCCGACGGATGGCAAGATCCATTCTCAGCACCCACGCTGGCATACGACCTCATTCGATCCCTGGACCCCTACGTAAGCTTCCCACTCACCAAGCACTAGCAGATCCATATCTCACCAAGTCTCCAGCACCCCGTAGCCGTCGTTCTCAACTGCCAAAACTACTACTTCGCCGAATACAGCGCAGCAGCCGACCTTCTCATGGCTGACGTTTACCCTATTGGCATCAACTCCACCTTCTGTACGTTTCCCGTTTTCCCCCTCCCCTCCTCAACTAACCCCCCTTTCCCTCCTAGCAAAATGGGGAACCGAATGCAACATCACCCACGGCGACTGCGGCTGCGACAACTGCGCCGGCACCGTCCAAGACGTCCCCAACCGCCTCGACGACCTCACCCTCTACGAATCCTACCTCGCGCGCTACCCGCCCAAACCCAAAGTCTTTTCCCCCCAGTCCTTCCACGGCCAAGATTACTGGATCCGGGACCCCACGCCCGCCGAAAGCCACGTCATGGTGGCCCTCTCGCTCAACCACGGCGCCGTGTCGATCATATCTTGGTTGTATCCTACTTCCTCCCTGTTGGCGCGCGCGCACGGGGCGTTGAGCAGGGTGATTACCACTTCGCCGGTTGTGGATTTCTTGTTTGGGGCGAGGCCGGTGGCTTTAGAGGTGAAGGCGCCGGGGACGGAGCTGGTGGACGCGGCGGGGTGGGTTGTGGGAGGGAGGATGTTGGTTTGTGTGGTCAATGGAGGGCATGCGAACGTGGAGAGGCCAGTGGAGGTGGGGGTGGGGAATGGGACGGTAGTGAGTGCTGTGCATTGGGGGACTGTTCCGTGGAGGCTGGAAGAGGGGAAGTTGAAGGTAGGTGGATTGGGTGGGATGGAGGTTAGTATGGTGGTTGTCGAGCTTAGGGGGTGAAGAGGAAATATTGGAACATGTTAGGAACGAGTGAAATTTTACATTTCTCTCGTTCGCCTGGCCTTCAAGTGCTCGCATCACGAACCCACGCTGCCGACTAGGGGGGATCTATCCATGCTATCCTGCCTTTGGGTGCAATACATGCCATCGTTCAAGCCGGAGTCTCAGTCGCAGCCTCGGTCGTGGTCTCGGCCGTGGTCACGGCCTCTGCAATCTTTGCATCCCTCTCTTTTTTCCTCGTCTTCCTGGTACCCGCCTTGTTCTGCAGCTGCTCTCGCCTCTCCTCCTTTCTTGACTTCCTGTCCAGAGCTCCAACGATGACGTGCTTCTGCTCCCCCACAGGATACTTGGCCGCAGCCGCGGCTTCATCTTCTTCGCTCCACTCAATCGGAAGTGTAGCAAAGACAAGATATGACGTGTGCGTTTTGATTTCAGGCTCACCGCGTGTAATAAGACGCCCGTCTTGCCAAGGGAACTTCGGCCCAGGTTTTGGCACCTCGCTTTTTCGCTTCCCATTCCGAACGGCCTCCTCTTGCGGGACGGCATCATCCTCGGCCATCTCTACATCTTCGCCTGCAGATTTAAGTTGTCTTGCTTGCTCCCGGAAACGGTCCTCAATTTCTGTCAGCCGCGTGAGAGCCTCTTCCACGTCCCGAGGCGAGTTATTGACGCCCCGGTCGATCTGAAGACTAAGCCCTACACGGTCACGGAGGGTATGCAGTCTCCTATTGGCGATCTCTACCATCTCGATATCGATCCAGCCCAGACGGCGCATGACTGACACAGTCTTGGTGACCTGTTCGATGCAGGGAGAGAAGGTACAGAGGTGCGCGCTCTTCTTGGGGTGCAATGGAGAAATCCATTCGGATGCGTCATCGTCCTTCTTTGGGTTCTTCCGCGACAGGTGATGTAAGGCTTCCCATGGTGCCGGGAGATCGAGGAAGACGGCGTCAGCTTCGGGACTTTTGCCGTTAAGAAGGAAACCGTCCTTGTAGACATTTCGGTGGGTTAGGTGGACAAGATCTTTGAGACCGTGTTCTTGAAGCTCCTCTTGCATCTTGTGGTAGCGCTCTTCGTTGTATTCGAAGCTGACGACTTTGCCAGTTCGCTTGCCCTCGGCAGGGTAGCCATTGTAGACGGCGCGGACGGAGGCGTGGGTGAAGCTACCGCTTCCAGCGCCTGCCTCGATAATAGTCGAGCCAGGCTTCGCGCGAAGTCGATATAGAACGTAACTGTAGTCTGGAGTGTAGACGACCTGCGTGCGGTGGGGCAGACTGGTGGTCCAGATCTCTGGCGTCGGTGGGAGGACGTGGACGAAGCCACTAGAGTCTGCTAGAGGCTGCTTCGTGCCATTCATACCATCGCCATTCGCCTGATCGCTCTTTTGAATCTTCTTGTCGTTCGCCTCCGAACCGGCACCTTCGATCGCATCGTCGCCCCCCTGGCGCTTCCTCTTTCGGCCCCGGGAACCTGTGTCGACTTTGGAAGCTCGAATCTGCGAGCCCCATGGAACCCCTATGAGTGTCGTGTGCGGGAAAGAGCCGAACCGAGTGTTGAGGACGGCGCCCTCAGCGTAACCATCGTGCTCCCCATGGATTTGCTTCAGATATACCGGGACGAAATTGTCGCGGGATAGTTGGATGACGGCCAGCGAGTTGGTTTTCGTTAGAGCGCCTGGATCCAAAAATGGCGACACTTCTTGTTTCAATGTTGGCGCCATGGTGAATCGACGAGCTTGTATTGTTCACCAGAACCCCGGTTGTTGCCTTGATGCTCAATGGATTTTCGCGACAAAAACTGAAAATACTGCGCCACAAGTGCGGGGAGGTTGGCGCTGCATTTTGTTGTGGGGTGCTGTGGCTTGCGAGGTGTTAGTGTGGGGAAGCCCCGCAACCCCAATTCTCAGTTGGGGCAGTTGGGTCCATCTCGGGGTGTTCCGATTTGCAACTTATCCCGAATCCATCCATTCTAGCCTGATCACACGAATTAGCCAACAACGAAACGTCGAGTGCCAGTCAATACAGGAGCTGAGACGCCATTGGTACCCATGCTTCTGGAACATCTGCCGACGCCCGAGCTGTCACCTCCTCAGCTTCTCCGCCAAGTTTATTGGCTTTTATGGGGTCGCCAAATTGACATGGCCAGCCGAGCTCCGAGAACTACTTTTCACCTGGGAATTGCTACCAATTAGGCTTCTACATATACATGCCGAAAATAGGTAGGGAGAAGAGGTTCCCAGGACTCGGAATGCGTGGCCTTCTTACTTAAAGTTGCCCAGGCCTCTTGGGTCTGGGCGGTCCTGGGCGTTGATGCCACGCTGAGACCCAGAGACCCGTTCGATACCGCGGAACAGATCCATCAGCAGTCAAGATGTTGGCAACTTCGATTCTTCTTGCGGCACTCGCCGCGACTGGCTTCGCCCAGGTTACGCCCCCCGCAGGTTATCGGAAGGTCTACATGACATCCAATGTCAACACCAAGTTCGTCGTCCAGCCGAAGACACCTGTCAAAGCCGGCAACACGCTGGTTGTGCAGACTCTGAGCAACAAGCCCGAGCAGCAGTGGTGGCTTATGAATGGGAAGACCAAGATCCAACTGGTTGACACGACATTGTGCATGGATGCTGGCGCCAAATCAGCGTGGAAAGACATGGCCAACATCGCCGTGAACGAGTGCTCCGACACAGCCGATGGTCAGAAGTGGAATGTCATGACTGATGGCAGAATCGCTCTTGAGCTCTCTCCTGCACCGCGTTCGTTTCCCCATTCCTGGCTGGTCTTGCCACTAGCTGACCCCTGACAGAGCAATGCATCGATCTGCAATACATGCGCGCGACGGCCAACAACCCCGTCGGTCTGTATACTTGCGCCGGTCTTGGAAACACCGGCGCAGCAGACAAGGGCATTAACTGGCCGTTGGTCAACGTCACGGCGTGATCCAGGTCAATGGAGACCATGGGATGGTGTCGAGGGGACCGAAGGGTTTGATGTTGCAGGTGTGAGTATCATTAGCGCGGCAATGAGGAAAATAAGCATTCGCCAAGCAACGGGTGGCTTCCGTCATGCAGGTTCAATCGGTTGGCGATCGACCACCCCGGCGATGCGGACCCCTCGCAACATACTCGGCATAAACTCCGTATCGTATGAAGTACCTACCTTACGGAATGGAATTGATTGAGAGCCAGTCACGGCGATTCCACGTGGATTACATTCTGCGTGTCTGTGATTCAAACCGAGCCAACCGGAGCCCCCGCTCTTAATCAGCTCCGGCGAACAGACTACTGGCCGGTCAGGGGCGGACGTAGGACGGACGTAGATGGTTGGGCTTTTGACGTCAAGTCAGCGGCCTGGCTCAGCGACTTGAGCTACCCAAAATTTAAGGTAAAGCGACAGTATAAATGGTCTCGCGGAATGCTTGCTGCTACCCCTGATTCTAGCATGGTCATTGCCTCTTCTGCCCTCAACCACAAGACCAAAGCATTCTCCAACTCGTAATAACACAAGATATAATATCCAGGATGGGTTTCTTTGACTTTGGTAAGCATAAACCAGATCCCATACAATACCCTCAGTCCACCACCCCTTCCCCCTTCCCCTAAGCCCTTGCAACAGCATCCAACTAGCACCCTGCAGCCGAAGCCCGCGACGCCCGCGACGCCGTCTACGAACCCACCGAATACACCGACCACCACAAAGCCAAGTTCTCCCACGAGCTCGTCGGCGGCGCCGCTGCCTTTGAAGCCATGCACAGATGGTACGCAGCAACCTGAACCCTCCCCCAAAACACATAAAACCCCCTTCCCCCCAAAATACGAACACCCCTACGTCCCACGGTTTCGCCCGCGAAGCCCTCGCCGCGCTCACCGGCGCCGAAGCAGATCGGCTCTTTGAAACCAAGGGATTGGACTTTGTGAATCGGGAAGAGGCAAAGAGGCATGCGAAGAGGCAGGCGGAGGAGTTGTATGATAGGCAGTATGGAGGGAGGGATGGGTATGATCCGGGATATGAGCCGCATGAGTCGATGAGGGGGGAGAGGAGGGAGAGGGGATAGTAGGGAGGTAGGGTTGGGGATGGTTCTGTCGGGGAGGGTGTTAGCTGGTGAGTTTTGAGGGGGGTGATGTTTGTTTCTTTTTTCAAATCTGAGACGTGAGGATGTTGGTGTGTTGTAAGTTGTCCGTACGTTGAAGGATAGTCTTGAAAGTGTTGAGAGTGGTGCTTTACCCCTGGCTGCATGGTCAGTTCTCAATGTCCAGATCGGATTCCATCATCTCTGCCTTCTATTCAGCAGTGCACTGATTTCTGTATCAACTTACGAGGTACAGTCTCACCTCAACACTCCTCGACCTCTCGAAATCCCAACGCGGTTAAATTCTTAACGCCCAGGGTAAGTTACACCATGATTCAAATGTCTGTTTGATCAATATCTCATGGTTGCCTATTTTGTGGCTTGATGGTGATGATCTTTTTCCTCAAATCTTCCCCTCATTCTGCTTAGGTTCTCATCATCAGTCATCATCGTCGCACATAGCCTTCGCTCACATCAAACCACATCGCCACTCTCCTCCTTGGGGTGACCTCCCCTTCCTACCCACCCCCTCCTAGAAATAGATCCGCTCCCCCTACTCGAGATCCTATCGAGTCTCTCTAACCGCTCATCCAGTCCGTGGCTATCGGAGCGCTCTCCAGGCGACACAGACGCTAACCGCATCATTGCCCCATCCATCCTCCGAGTCCGGTAAATATCTTGAAAGTCCATTCCCGCTTCCACCACCGCTGCCCTGCTGTTGTTCCTCCTGCGTCTCATAACAGGGGGCGAATTTTTCGGTGCGGGCGCTTCCTGAGGTTCCGCCTGGGCCGGCAGGTGTGACATTCCCTCAGGAGAGGAATAAGAAGGAGGCGGCTGCACCGAGGACCAGTACACTGGCATTTCGCGCATACCGCCGGGTTGCACCACGCGAGGTCCTTCGATGCCCATGTCTTTCATCTGGTGCATGAGTTCGACAGCGAATCGGTTGTGGCGGCTGAGGCGCAACAATTCGTTTTGATAGTTGCTCTTGTGGAAGAAGATGATATTCATCGTGATACTGTAGACTTCATCGATGCTTACCACCTCGGAAAGAATGCGGGTCTCGTAATCGCGCTTGTTTTGCAGACAAAATTCTGACATGCGAGCCTTAAGTTCCTCAATTTGTGCTTCCGTTGTGCCGAATTTCATTTTGAGTGTGATCGGGTCTGCTAGTCCTTCGCTACGTCGTTGGTTGAGGATGAAGAGGGTGTTCAAGAGCGAGTTGGGTGCCTGTACAACGTGACCTTGCATCTTCTTGAACTCGGTGTAGAGGAGAGAGACTTCCAATACGTAGTAGTCGTCGCCCATCATTGCTGAGCCCGTATTTCCATAGACGGTGACGCGGTCGCCGACGTCAAAAGGGTGCTTGACGAAAACGAAGATGATCGACTGACATGGTAAGTACTTATATAGGCGCGCATGGAGAACCGCTCAAGACATACCTGAAGAAACTCTTGCGCCGTCGCTTGAAGCAGCCAAGAGAGACCCAAGATCACAGTGCCTGCAGAAGTAAGGGCTGCGGCAGCCGAATTTGATATGATGCTTATAAAAACAATGATGACGATAATGACAATGACGACCATGAAGACCTCGTCGAGCTTCTTAATCACAGAATCGAGATCCTTGAGAGACGCTGCAATGGCCTTTTTCTCGAGGTGAATCTCGTTGCATACCATTTCGAGTTCCTCCATCGAAATGTCGCCGTTGAGATCTTTGTCAAAGTGGCTGAAACACGCCTCGGCTTGCTCGGAGGTAGCAAAAGCGGGCATGAGATCTTCCAAGGATATCGTAGACATATCTGGCTTGACGAAGGTACGATAGAAAACCCGAGCAAGCGTATAACTCGACTGAGTGTTGCGGAGAAGCTCCACAACCACCTTCCGGGGGTGGTCGCCCTTAAGGATTCTCCTGCCGGTAAAGTCGCCAGCCATTCGCGTAGCTGCACCTCCAACTTTGCTCCAGGCTTGCCTGGCATTTTCCCTGATGGCCATCATGGGGGTACGGGCGCCAGAGGTATGGTGAGCTGTGTTGTACCCGCCAGTGCCGGAAGAGTCCCAGACGGGGTCTTGCGCCTCAATTTGAGTCTTTGCGTATTCGAAGAGAATGACCATGAAGTCGATTAGCATCTGGTTCTGTCGGATACGGTGAGAGTAGGTCCTCAGATGGAACGAAGTGGCAATCCATTGTATCAGGACCTTTTCAACCAAGTTCAGTGTGGCCATGGTGAAGATGGCAATAATGATCTTGAAGACGATTCCGATCCAAGGGATGTTGGGAGTGGTGTCGTTGTCGGCGGGTGGTGCCATGTGATTCTTGAGAACGGGGTGATAAGATACCAAGACGGCCAGTAACCAGAGGAAAAGCGCGGTGGGAAGTTCGAGCTGGCGTCCAATGTCTCTCCATTTCTTGTCATTGCTGGACCCGGTGCTGCTGGCGACGAAGCCGAACGAAAACGGCATGACGGATGCAATAATGCGTGTGGCCCAAAGCGAGATCCATACTATCTCCAGCCATATACCGAACCATAACAGCTCAACGCCGCCATCGCCGCCAACCGGATTTGCGTCTTGATCGTAGGCGAACAAGTCCAAGAAGATCGGGATCAAAAGCACTACAGCAGCAGGCAGAGCGTAGAGAATGTAACGAAGCACCCGGGGAAACTTTTTGAGAGATGCCCAGAGTGTCGTGAGCCAGGTCTTCTTTTTAGGCGTGGATATGGCGGTTTTCTCGGGCGAGTCGCTGTGGAAGACGTCCTCGTTACGGTCCTGGTGACTTCTCATGCGCGAATGCCTGGAACTGTGCTCTTGGTGAGAGACGACGCGCTCGGCGCGGAGAAGCTCGAGGTCGTCATTGAGTCGATTGGCGGCTTCTCTTGACTCGGACGGACCGATGGTCGCCGCTGCAGCCAAAAAGTTGGGGTCTTGCTTGGTGGCTTGCTCGGCCATATTGTGGCTGTCATACGAGGGAACTTGAACTTGAAGCTCCGGGCGCCTGAGCTGATTCGGCGACATCGGTATAGTCGCCATCTTTCAACATTTGGGCGGATGCCTGCCTGTGGGGAAGTTGAAGACGGCCAGCATCGAGTGATTGCTGCTTCCGAGGCTCGGGAGGAGGTCTTCTATCCTCCCCATCAACCAGTACCCATTGATCAGCGGGATGGCGTTGCAGGACCCGCAGCATGTGTAAGGGGCGCCATCTCCTGACTAGGAGTGATCGGCTTGACGTCGAGGTGGTACCTGAAGTGAAGCTTAGTGCATTCCTGGCACGCCACCACAGTTCTGCCAACATGGTTGAAACGTGAAGTTGGCCTTCACTTCTGGACCCCTATTTGCTTTGTGTCACGGATGTCATCAACAAACCCCCTTCCAACACAAGCCGGCATTGCAGAATATGAGTTTGACATCCGGACAGCACTCTGACAAACGGAACCCAATGCCCCGAAATCATCAGATGGGCTCCTTCCGTTCTTGGTCGTTGATGAGATGGCACGCCAGACCGGAGTGGGCCATGACATCACTGTGGAGTCTGTCTGCTGTGGTGTGGGACTCTTTCCACCTCCATCATTGGTGATGAGAATTCTCGACGGCGATAGGTAGTAGAGTGGAGTGCCTAGAGAATGTTGAGGAGGATCAACGTCAAAGTATACGGTAATAGGCGCCAAAGGTTCCATAGGGAATGCAGGTTGCCGTTATTGTGATCCGTCCGTGCCGTCCAGCAGTTTGCCGCCTGCATCTGTCCATCGGCTAAAAGTTTGGAAAAGGGTTCTGTTGGACGCCTCTTTCAATGTTCGGCCGCTATTGCGAGATATTGCTGTCTCGTAGTGTAGATGATAGACACCAATTGAATTGCACAGCTTGTTGCTGTGATTGCGCACCCGAGACTTTGTGCCCAGCACTAGGATCGAGGTCGTGTTTTCAGGGTCTTGCAACTGCCAGGTGGTTGCAGGGTGGAGCCAGATCAAAGACAAGGTGAGATGCGGGGAAGTCGAAGCTGCATGGAAGAAAGAAGCTTGGGCCATAATGACGAAGGCGGGCCTTTACCTCTGCGCTAGCTGCTGTTTCGTCTGACCTGAAGCTATCCCAAACTCCCGAGACGGATAATAAGTTTAGCTTGTCGCATCGTGAAGATCTGCAGCTGCCGGAGCGGAAATGGAGGTCTCTGCCCAAGCTGTTGGGCTCGAAACGGCTGAAGACACCCATGGAAAGCCATCGCTAGGGAGTGCAGCAATCGATTGGACAGTGAAATTGGCACCTCAGCCGCACGCAATAGTTGAACAGCCATGCGGGACAAACCGTCCAGGCCCAAAACTCTCGTGCCGGCGTCTCAGATGGGCAGGCTCCAGTCTGCTCGAGATCAGGATCGCGCCTGCCGTCCGCCCTGCTCTCAGCATTATCCGCTGAGATACCTTGTCCCATTTGGCCTCGTTTGTCTTTGTGCCACTACCCGCGCGGGCGCAGCTGTGCATGTTTAATTGTCGCGACCGCAGGTTGAGCGTCGCGCAGCCCGGCCGACCTCTATCGCCAACGAGCCGACCACCGGCGATTGCGGCGCGACTGATCCCCGAATCATGACGTCCCTTCCGGAAAACTGGGAGTCGGATTACGACGGGAATAGGTGGTTTTATCGATACCGACCCACAGGCATTATCCAATACACTTTCCCCAAACCCGGGGACGAATACCCCGAGTACATTGACGCCTCTGCGCCGCCCATCGACCTCCCTCCCGAAGAGAAGCTTGTGAGCCAGCAGCAGCTGAAGAGGAGAAGCACGGCCGAGCGAAGCGGGAGTGTGTCGAGCAGGGCGAAGGATGGGTCAGACGAGGTCACCTCTGCAACCCTCGCGAGGGGCGAGGGCGGCTTTTGGTTCGAACCCGACTACTCGTATGCCGGTAACATTAGCCCGCTGCAAGAGGAGATAGAAGAGGAGCTTCGACTTGTAGCTGAACAGAAGGCAAAGGAGAAAGAAGCAGCGGCAGCGGCAGCTCAAACATCGCCAGGACTCGACATTGCGCAGCCGCACATTTCGCCGTACACGAGTGCGGGTACCACGCCCTTGACTGGCCATAGCAAACCTGCTACCGGAACGCCGGAGGAGAGCCCTGGGAAACCAGCCGCCGCCCAACCCACGCGTCAGACTCCTGTTGGGTTCGTGGCTGAGCTTCCCAGCGAAATAACGGCAAAGTGCCGAGAAGACACTCACCCAACGCCCGTCGAGTTGCCAGGCCATCATCTCGCGGCGAGAGAGACGAGGCCAGCGCAATACCTGGATGCATTCGATATCGCCCCGGCAGAACTTCCGGCCCAGTCGGCGCCCGCTGGACGGCATCAGCACAGCCAAAGTGTGGGCCAGCAGACTGTCCAGTCAGTCCCAGCAGCTTCCCGGCCGGGTCCAGCGATCCAGCACGAAACTCGTCCTTCGCACCCCTCTCGCGACGTCTCGAGCTCGTCAAGTGTAAGCTCGTCAACAGTAGGGTTCCAGCCGTATAATGCGAATCAGCGAGTTGTGTCTGAGTACAATGCCAACCGACGGTCTCTGGTATTGAACCAGGTTTCTGTGGCAGACGCTCAGGTCGGGGACCATGGCGATGCCAGCAAACGGCACACCATAGCCAACCAACCCATACAGCCCCAAGATGTTCCCTCGGTGTTGAGACCACCACTGCCACCGCCAAAACGGCCCCTGGATGCCCCAGCTGTTGGTCGGCCTCCAGACACACCATACCTGAGCAAGGCTGTTGCTGGTTCTAGGGTACCGTCTGTTCTGCAGCCTGCCCGTGGTCGCCCTCATGTTCCTCTTGATACGTCTCAGCGCCAGACGTCCCCTCCGAAAACATACACGCCTTACAGCCCTCTACAGGACCGACGAGGAAGTGGTCTCACCGCTGCGGAACATATCTTGAGGGCCGAAACTCGGCATCGATCGGTGCCCCCTGAGTCTCAGCAGCCGCCACCTCAAAAGCAACCCCCGAACTCGTCGTCATACACTTCGCGAACCAACGTGCCTTCGAGGACGAACACACTACCTCCTCATATGCCCTCCCTTCCATTTATGCCAGGGGAAGCAAAACCGGCAGCAACTCCTGGATCTGATCATGCCGCGCCTCCCCGTCCCTCGCATGGACCGAGGGCTCAGAGTGACTATGCGGTTGCATCCCAGAGCACCGAGACCAAGCCCGCATCAAAAGAGGCTACGCGAAAAGGAGAGGTCGACTTGTCAGCATACATGAATTATTCTAATCCCATCACTCCAAGTGATCCCGCCCTGCCAAAGCCATTGAATGTCTTTCGCCCAGCTGTGCCCAACAGGGTTTCTGAGCTAGCAGACACGACCCCTTCTGTCGAACTTCCAGCATCCTCTAGCTCAGCTCGAAAGGGCGGGAATGAGACGCCTAATTTACCGCAAAACTCTTCTCTAGAAAACCGGGCCACCAATCTCATCCACAGTTCCGTTTATGGTCAAGAGACTGGATTTTCGAAGCAAAAGCCGCCAGAGGACAGACCTTCAACCTCATACAGTGTGGTGTCAAATCTCAGTGTCGTGTCCGAGTCCTCGATATCATCACCCCCTTCCCAGCTGAGCTTCAGAGATAGGGTTGCGGCGAAATCCCCTGGCCCAACCGCACACAGACCAGACGCTCAAAGAGTCCCGAGTGGCTCGAATGTGGCACAGAATTTTGTCGTTGGTGATCCCGGCTTTGCCGTCTCGCCAGGCTCAACGCCAAGCTCTGACACATCCAAGACTCGACCCCCACCATCGGCCGTTTCGTCCCAACGGGTTTCTTCGAGTAGCATTCCTACCCAGCAGGATTTCAGAAAGGCGGAAACGCCACCCCCGAACCCTCAGTCTCAACGACCCCCTAGCAACTACAGCCAGAGTCCTGGTTCTCAAGCCGCCTCCCCTTCAGCGTACCGAACATCTGTCCCTGGAGCCCCTTCTGGTGACTACGATCGAAGACAATCTACGCAGTCACAGGGCGGCGTTCACTCAGCCTCCAGCCAAAAATACCGCCCTGCGGCGCAAAAGCCACTCCAGTCGCCTGGGGGTCCGCAGATGCTCGCAGGGCAACCTCGAAGGCCATCCAGCGTTGCATCATCAATTCACTCGTCTTCCAGTCAACACCAAACCTCCACAGCTTCATATGACCAACAGCAACAAAGCCTCCCTGCTGCCGATAGATTCCAGCCACCTGCACCGTCTCCGTACCACCAAGGTGCCCAACAGTTTTCCCAGGCGCCGCAAACCCAGCAAACTCCGACCGGATATGTGCAGCCGTCTGCTGGATGGCAACCCCAAATCCCCCAGTACGCACAAAGGCCTTCGATTTTGGCAGTGCAGAAACCATCAGATGCAGCCCGTCCGCCTTTACGGCCCTACAAGGAGCCTGTCAACTCCCAGCATGCAAATGTGAACGTCAGTAACCTTGAAGCGGGTAGGAGACACTCCGCGTCGGTAGGGCAGTCGACGGCACCATATTCCGGCCAAATGTATGCTCTTGCCTCGACGCATGGGGGGCTTCAACCAATACCAAGGCCAGAGTCAGTGCCTGTTGGGATTTCCCACCACCCAACGCAGTCTCAGCCTACTCTATCTTACCAAAGACGGACGACCCCCGGAGCGCAGCCTATTTCCGGAGGGAACCCTCTAGGCAACGTGCCACAGCCTGTGCCATCTGGGATGCTGGTACACCCTCAAGTTCAGGGGTTGCGACCAAGCGCCGCATACCAACAGCCCGGCACTGTACCCGTGGGCAATGCAGCCCAAACCCCGGTTTCTCAGCAGCCTTTACCGCCACAGGCTGATGCTTCGGGGAGAGAGAAACGGCGGAATAAATTACAAAAGGTCGGTGGTCCAGCGTCGACACAATCTTCTCCTGTTGTTGTCCAAACAGCATCGTCGCAAGCACCGGGCAAATCGACTCCCAGTGCACAGTCGAATAACTCGACCAACCAACCTCAGTCCAGGGTGTCTGTGGCTCAGACGAGACCCTCACAACCAGTTGTAACACCTGCTCATCCAACCAGCTCACAACAGTCCCGGCCGACTTCGTTCTCGGCACCGACGCAACACACTACTTCCATCCAGGACGCACAAAAGCCACCGCAGAGCCAAATACCAGTGCAGGCCACCGCCCCTCAGCAGTATCCTCCACAGACCGCTTGGGTGATGCAGGGCCAATCTTACCCTGCTGCCAATACTGCCCCATATCCTCAGCCGGGTCAGGTGCCTTACCAGGTCCCGGTTTATCAAATGACCTATGCGGTGCAGATGCCGCAAGGTGGACAACAACCCAAGCAAGTTTCGCAGCAGCCGCCGTCGGCTCGGGAAGATAGGAGACAGTCTCATCCTTCTTCTCAGCCACCCCTTGTATACCCGACGCATGTTGCTCAACAACCTGTTTCGTCGAGCAGGCAGAGCGCCCAGCCTAGTCATTATGCTGCTCAGGGTTCCCAGCCCAAGCCTCTCCAACAACAGCAACCTCCTTTGCAAAAACCAGTTCAGCAAAAGACTCTTCAAGAAACTCCTCAGCGAGAGCAGTATCAGCAGAAACCCCTACAGCAGCCACAACCGCCTCAACAACAATGGGGAGCCCAGGCCGGAGGTCAGTCGGCTTGGCCGTCTAGTAGTCAAGCCGTGAGACCAGGTCCAGCCCAACATGTCTCGCAACCCGCAGCACCGCTGCAAGCCTCGGGCTGGGGTGGAATCACCAAGGAATCTTCAGGCCAGCTTTCCCCCCAGCAGTCGGGCCAACACCGACCAACCGCGGGACAGGCTCCGTCTAATCCACACGCCACGCGGCTCCCGGACCAGAACATCAAAGGTCGACAAACACCGTCTGGGAACTCGGCAGGGCCGGGAACTAGTCCCCATCCTAAGCATGATCGGGCTGGCGCTGCAATACCACAACCTGCAGAAGCCGAAGTACAAGCCTTGGGCACTCCGGCCTCTCAGACCGTACAAGCTCAGCCACCGTTCAAAGTTCAACCATCCAAGGCTCCAGCTGCTCCAGTTCAACGTCCAGACAATGATCACCAGACGCAGTATGCTGTAGCCCAAAGGCCGCCTGTTCAGGGCCCTTCCGGCCAGAATCCTCCAGCCAAGCAGCCCCAGAACCCGTACGAACAACACCGGCCAGTCTCGGAGCAAGTCCCATACAATCAGTCCCCACCACGGCAGAGGTTGGAGCCAGCAGTTGCTGCCGCGACCCCGGAACCCCAGGTGCCTACTGACAGACGTCCAAATCAGCCGTCATATATGGCTGCTCAGCCAACAAGCCAGCCATTGAGCCAGCTCCATGTAGCTCAGAACCAGCACGCAGCCGCAAGCAACGGAGGGCTAACGCAGCTGAGCCTCGCGCAGTCTAAACCAAGCCAGCAACAGCCAGTTCATCAGCAACAGCCAGTCCAGCAACAGCCAGTCCAGCAACAGCCAGCTGTTTCGAAGACGGAACCACCACAGCCCAATGAGCCGCAAGGAAGCCAACGAGACGCACCGACAGGCTGGCTTGGTTGGGCCAAAGACAAAGTGGCTCCCCTTCAGGCTCAGGCTCAAGCTGCGCCTCCTCAGCTTCAACCCCAACCTCAAGTTCCAGGAGTCAACAAGCCCGAGAACAAAGCTGCTCCCAATGTTGCCAACTCCTCCGCGGCAAACAGTCCTGGCAGTACCGCAACGAATGCGGGAGCTCAAACTCAGAGCAAGGCGAGCTCAACACAGTCAGCCAAGGCAACGGCAGGCGGATGGGGTAACTCCTCTGGATATGACGGTTCAGGGTGGGGAGATGATGATGATGACTACTATTAGACTAAGTACCTCGCCATATTGTTTATATACGGTGCCTTGTACAGTGCCTGTCTGTCTCGAGGGACATGGCCAACTTGAATAATACGTATTCACATTGCCGCTGATTTACGTTATCTCACACTCACGCTGAAGGTATCTCAATATCCCAGCTCCTACCATCCCTCATCACCTCCTCAAAACACCCCGTAACCTCCCCAGCACCCCCGCAAACCACGGCGTCGCCCACAAACTCCCCATTATCCTCAATGGAAGCATCGCCTTGGTCAACGCATACGCCAACGCAACCTCCACAACAACTCTATACCGCCCATCACCCCCCTCCCATTTTCTCAACACCTCATTGTCCCCTCCATTCCCCTCTATTTTCTCCCCTCCCTTCCCCTCTATTTTCCCTTCCTCCCCTTCACCCTCCTCCCGCGAAAACCCAAACCACCCCTTCCTCCTAAAATACCTCTCCCCCCTCCCCGCCCCCTCCGCAACCCACCCCCCGTACCGCTCCACCACGTACCCCACGGGTATTGCTTCCGTATAGTGGAATATTCCAAAAAGCGCGAGTAGCGGCACCACGGCGGTGATTTCGTGAAGGATTAAGAAGGCGACGACGTGCGAGAGCGGGGCGTTGCGCAGGCGGGACGTGTATTTCTGGAGGGGACGTGGGAGACGGGAGAGGATGCGGTCGGCGCGGGATTGGGATGTTTTAGCGCTGATTTCGTTGCTTGCGACGCGGGTTTGGGGACGGTGCGGGAGGGAGAGTTTGGGTTTTGGTTTTGAGCGGGTGGCGAGGCGGGAGAGGAGGCGGGTGGGCATCTTGGTGGTGAGGTGGAATGGAGAGTGGTGTTGGCGTTTGGAGCTGGAGCTGGAGCCGGAGGTGAGCTGGACTCAATTCCGGTTGCGATTGGGGACACGGTGCTTATCGATAAGGGGTGTTCTACCAAGTAGGATGGGATCCAGTCAGAATTTGGCCGTCCATGACCACTTCTTGCAGTTGCCGAATAGCTTGTGTCGGCGAGAATGCAATCGTTCACTTCATACGGAAGTCAGTTTCATGAAAAGAAAGGTTAGCAGGATCAATTGCAGATGAAGTCGCGTTGAACTGTTATGATCGCCTCACCCCTCGATGAAGCAGTTGCTGCGGGGCTGTGAGGCCCTGTTAGTGCAGTCACCTTGATGCATTTCCCATAAAAACCATAATCATAGGGGGAATATCACATGGGAACTCTTTTGGATCCAGTTAGTGGCTCCCATTTTGTTTATTCTTTATCCTTCAGGGAAAGACATGGAGATCTAACTCAGCCAATCAAACCCGCTAGTTCAGTCACGGTGCGACATTCTTTCAGCTACCGCTTACTCGAAAACCCAGGCCTCCTGGGCGGACTTCCAGGAGATGAGCTCCTCAGGCTTGAACCAGAGAGCAATCTCCTTCTGGGCGCTCTCGACGCTGTCAGAGCCGTGGCAGACGTTGCGGCCAACAGACAGGCTATAGTCGCCACGGATGGTGCCAGGGGCGGAGGCAAGGGGGTTGGTGGCACCGAGGATGGCTGGAACACTCGAGTCAGTTATGAACTATGAACGACAGTTCGAGGGGAGGGGCACGTACTGCGGCCAGTCTTGACGGCATCAAGACCCTCCCAGACCATGGCGCAGATGGGGCCGGAGTTCATGTAGTTGACGAGGCCAGCGAAAAAGGGCTTGGAGCTGAGATCAGCATCTAGATGGTGTTAGCAACGGCCCTTCGTCATGCCAAACGCTGGGCAGCATACAGTGCTTCTCGAGGTGCTCCTTGCCGGGGCTGACGAGCTTGAGGGCAACAAGCTTGAAGCTGTGCAGTATGTCAACACCAATAGCTCTCCCATGTATCGCGGGTTACAAATTCCTTACCCGCGGTTCTCGAAGCGGGAGATGATGGGGCCAACGAGACCACGCTACGAGTTGTTAGCTGCTGGCTCAGATTCCAGGAAACGGTATTGTTATTCACGCACCTGGACACCATCGGGCTTGATGGCAATGAAGCTACACACAAACAGTCAGTCGTGGCTCCCATCATGGTGGGGTGGTTCGCGGGGAGTCGAAAATTGTCGGATGGCGGGGTAATGGAGGGGTAGGAATCGACAATCGAGGGCGGACAGGGGATGCTCACGTCTGCTCGGTCTTCGACATTTTGGCGGTTTTGGGTGCTGGAGAAAGCGGCTGCTGAAGAATGGGCGGTGGACTGGAGATTTGGATTGAGGGAGAATCTTTGTGGAATTGGGAGAAAACGGGATGGTATGGGAGAAGCAGGTAGAAAAGGACGGCAACCACGAGGATGCCCCAAGTGGTCCCGCTCGAGAGCAATGGCGGGGTCTGCCTCCTCCCTCCCGTTGGCTGGCGTTGTCGATTTTGCGGGCCCAGCGCGGGTTCGAGCATCGTTGCTCGGGCAGCTCTGAAGCTGGACTGGTACAATCAGGCACACTTGCCTCGACGCTGTTGGACTCGCAGGAAAGCTGCTCGGTTTCCTTCGGTCGATGCACTCTATTTCCTTCTTTTCAGGGTAAAGATGTGTGGATCACCTCGTATAAGTGAATGTTGATAGGTTTTAGGAAAAGGTGTTGTTCTGTCCAGCAGCAACCGTGTTGTCGATGCCGGTATCCAATCGCCCAGACGTGCACGTCTGCTGGTGTCCTTCCGAAAGAAAGATAGCCACAACCACGAGCTCTTGTCCGTGATTCAGTCTCACTGGAGAAGTTGCGGCCAACTGGACAGTCGCAATGTTTTGATGCACCAAGAAGCGTTGATAACGATGATTATGCATTTATGGAGGTTGTCGGCTAAATAGGCCGATTGGCCAGGGGCTGGCCGCAAAGGCCACCAGTCCCGTTGCTTCGACCCCTGTCTCAGACCTGGGGCGGGAGCTTTATACAATCGGACAGCTTACCTTTCCTCCGCCCCTCGACGGACGCGGTGAGCTTCCATTGAGACACCACACGAATATCTCCACAGCCCTGGAGGTGTCCGTATGCGCAGGACGATTTTCTAGGCGTCCCCTTCACTTCTTTTACTTTAGCCTCCGACCTCGATTCGCCCCCCACAGCGCGTTAGCGAGGGGCGCTCAAGATGTTGGCCTCTTGCCCGCTGTCGGGGAGGTGGACGACGTACGTCTGCCTCCTGTCGACGTTTTCCGCACTATTTACACCAGCAGGTGGGTCGTTCACATAGTTGCACGGCCAATTGAAGGTATAGAGCGTGGCGCGCTGACAGTGTAAAGTTTCGGTGAAGGAGCATGATTTCAAGAAGTGCGACCAGTCTGGTTTCTGCAAGCGCAACCGAGCATTCGCCGACCACGCCGTCGGGACGAGCGCATGGCAATCGCCGTACAACGTATTGCCTGATTCCGGTGCTTTTAAGGACGGCCAATTCCAGGCCACCATTTTGAAGACGATCAACGACAAGGGCGAGACCGTCAGGTTGCCCCTTACCGTCTCGTTCCATGAATCCGGTACCGCTCGCGTCACAATCGACGAAGAACAGAGACAGAAGGGCGATATTGAGCTGCGACACGGTAGCAAGGCCAGGAAGGAACGTTACAACGAGGCCGAGCAATGGGTTGTTGTTGGTGGGACATCTCTTGACAAGGAGGCGAAGGTGGCCTTCGAGGACAAGTCACAGATCACGGTTCAATATGGACCGTCGTCCAAGTTCGAGGCCGTCATCAAGTTCTCCCCTTTTACCGTCGACTTCAAGCGCGATGGACACAGCCATATCAAGTTCAATGACAAGGGCTTCCTGAATGTCGAGCACTGGAGGCCAAAGATAGAGCCACCGCCAGAGCCTGAGAAGCAGGAGGGAGAGGAGGAGAAGAAGGAAGAGGAGAAGAAGGAGGAGCCCAAGGGTGAAGATGAGAGCACCTGGTGGGACGAGCACTTCGGCGGCAACACCGATTCAAAGCCTCGCGGCCCTGAATCCGTCGGTCTGGATATCTCCTTCGTCGGCTACGACCATGTTTTCGGCATTCCCTCTCACGCAGGCCCTCTCTCGCTCAAGCAGACCCGTGGCGGCGAAGGAAACTACCAGGAGCCGTACAGACTCTACAACGCTGACGTTTTCGAGTACATCCTGGACAGCCCCATGACGCTGTACGGCGCCATCCCGCTCATGCAGGCCCACCGCAAGGACTCCAGCGTTGCTGTCTTCTGGCTCAACGCCGCCGAGACCTGGATCGATGTGACCAAGGCAAAGGACACAAAGAACCCATTGGCTCTGGTGGGGAGCGGCTCCAAGATCATCACCAACACCCACTGGTACTCGGAGAGCGGTCTTTTGGACGTCTTCGTTTTCCTCGGGCCCACGCCCCACGATATCACCGAGAAGTACGGCGAGTTGACTGGCACTACCGCTATGCCCCAGGAGTTTGCGATTGGCTACCACCAATGCCGCTGGAACTACAACTCAGACGACGATGTCAAGGATGTTGATGCCAAGATGGACAAGTTCAAGATGCCCTACGACGTCATTTGGCTCGATATTGAGTACACTGACGAGAAGAAGTACTTTACCTGGGATGGCCACAGCTTCAAGGACCCCATCAGCATGGGCAAGCAGCTGGAGAGCCACGGCCGTAAGCTGGTTACCATCATCGACCCGCATATCAAGAACGTTGACAACTACCCCGTCGTTGCGGAGCTCAAGGCCAAGGACCTTGGTGTGAAGAACAAGGACGGCAACATCTTCGAGGGTTGGTGCTGGCCTGGCTCGTCTCACTGGATCGACGCATTCAGCCCTGCTGCCCGTGAATGGTGGGCCTCTCTCTTCAAGTACTCCAACTTCAAGGGTACCATGGAGAACACGTGGATCTGGAACGACATGAACGAGCCGTCCGTCTTCAACGGCCCGGAGACGACCATGCCCAAGGATAACCTTCACTACGGAAACTGGGAGCACCGCGATGTCCACAATCTGAACGGCATGACTTTCCACAACGCCACCCACCACGCCGTTAAGTCTCGCAAGCCCGGTGAGCTCCAGCGTCCGTTCGTTCTGACCCGTTCCTTCTTCGCTGGCTCTCAGCGTGTCGGCGCCATGTGGACTGGCGATAACCAGGCTGCATGGGACCACCTCAAAGCTTCGATTCCCATGGTCCTCAGCCAGGGTATTGCTGGCTTCCCCTTCTCCGGTGCTGACGTCGGTGGCTTCTTCGGTAACCCCGAGAAGGACCTCCTCACCCGCTGGTACCAGGCCGGTGCCTTCTATCCTTTCTTCCGTGGCCACGCCCACATCGACGCCCGTCGCCGTGAGCCCTACCTAGCTGGCGAGCCCTACTCCACCATCATTGCAGCGGCTCTCCGTCTCCGCTACAGCCTGCTTCCTTCGTGGTACACGGCCTTCCACCAGGCTTACGTGGATGGCACCCCGATCATCAAGCCCATGTTCTACACTCATCCTTCCGAGGAGGCCGGGTTCGCCATCGACGATCAGTTCTTCGTTGGCAACACTGGTTTGCTCGTCAAGCCTGTCACCGACCAGGACCGCGAGATGGTGGACATCTGGATCCCGGACAATGAGGTATACTACGACTACTTCACCTATGACATCGTCCCCACTTCCAAGGGCAAATTGGCGCGTGTCGACGCTCCGATGAACAAGATCCCGCTTCTCATGCAGGGCGGCCACATCTTCGCCCGTCGTGACCGTCCCCGCCGCTCCAGCGCTCTCATGAAGTGGGATGACTACACTCTCGTCGTGACCATTGGCCGTGACGGCAAGTCCGCCGAGGGCGATCTGTACGTGGACGACGGCGAGTCGTACGACTTTGAGAAGGGCCAGTATATCCACCGCAAATTCGTGCTCGAGGGAGGCAAGACCATCTCCTCCACGGATGCCGAGGGCCGCGACCCCAAGAGCATCAAGGCGGGCGAGTGGCTCAAGAAGGCGCGCAACATCTTGGTCGACAAGATCATTATTGTCGGCGCCCCCTCGTCGTGGTCGGGCAAGAAGGAGGTGACGGTGGAGTCGGACGGCAAGACTTGGACGGCCAGCGTGGAATACACGCCTGCCGCCAAGGGCCGAGCCGCATTTGCCATCATCAAGAAGGTGGGAACCAGCATTGCGGCTGATTGGAAGGTTGCTGTTTGAAGGGCATGACTGGATATGTAAGGTACCTTGGTAAGATCTCTACACAGTAAGAAAGCTGGTGAGCATAGTGGGGGACGTCAGTGGACGTCAGTAGAATGGGCGGAAGAACAAGAAGCGCCTCAATTTACTCTGTATAGTCCGATGCAGGTCCGCTTTTGGCATGTGAGTTTTTGCATAAATGTGGGCCGGGTGTTTGCCTTCTATGGTGCCTGGTTTAGCCGTCTTGGGTGACAGCTGGGAGCAGTAGTGAACGCTTAGGTTCTTGTCCTTCGGGACTAGATTATCATCCGGTTCAGTTCCAGCCGTAGGATATCTCCCGTGCCTGGGTACTGGTATTCGGCTGATCCCGAGCCAACCAACACTGATGATCATCCTCGCAGGAGATCATGGATACACACAGATCTACTTTTGTGAGTGGTCTAATAAGGGTATCTAGGTGTGTGTGAATGATGAACCTGGAAGGGGTGATATCAGAATCGTCGGGAGATGGAATCTGCTAGCAAACCCCCCCTCGCCCGTAGCACACCACTATATTACCTGCGCCCTGAACACCTCACTGACTGTGTAATATACAACATACCGACCGCCGAGACGGTTGATAGCTGTCGGTGTTGATGTGGCTGGTATTATCCAACGGAACCAGGAATTGCTACTCGACCCCCGCCCGTCCGACACCTTCTAGAACAAACCGATTGTTTCCCTTCGCCGCCTTTATTATATCCCACAGCTCCCACCAACCTGGTGCCGTGTGCACCTCCTTTACTAGGTATCTGTCCAGCTCAGACCAGTCGTTCACCTTCCCTACCTTCAACACCGCTCGTTCACCTTCCCTACCTTCAACACCGCTCGTTCACCTTCCCTACCTTCAACACCGCTCGTTCACCTTCCCTACCTTCAACACCGCAGCGCCAAAATGAAATCAACACTCACACTCCCCCTCTTCCTCTCCCTCACCTCCGCCTCTGCCCTCCTCCCGCGCCAATCTCCCTCCCCCTCCATCCAAGCCGGCGCCCTCTTCACCTCCTCTGACCAAATCACCTCCATCTCGGGCACCTTCAAAGTCCCCGAGCTCTCCATCCCCATTTCCGGCCCGCACGCCAACCGCAAAGGCATCTACGCCTTCTCCATTTGGATCGGAATCGGGGGCGCTCCCGGCTACGGCATAACCACAACTTGCACCGGTTCCACCCCCGGTGTGCTGCGCGCCGGCATCGACATGTTTTACAATGGCTTCGACGACCGGTCCATGGTGCCGTTTGCGTGGTACGAGGGCGGGCCGCGGAGCGAGATTGGGCCAGGGACGGGGGCGTTTGGGTATGCGGGGTTTAATGTCGAGGGCGGGGATTTGATACGGATTACCGTCACGGCCGAGGGTAACACGCTGGATGCGGTGATGGAGAACTTTGGCAAGGTGGAGGCGACGGCGGGGAGGACGGCGGTGCAGAGGGAGAGGCCTACGTATGGGCTGGCGAGTAATGTGGGGAGTACGCTTTGTAGGGGGGAGGCGGGGTGGTTTGTGAGTATCATCCTGCGAATTTTTTGTTCTTTCTTTTGTGTAGAAAAGGGGTGGGTTTGACTGACTGATTCTGCTTAAAACAGGTTGAGGACCACATGACGGAGACGGAGCCCAGTTATCCGGTGGTCTTGTCGAATTTCACGCAGGTTGACTTTAAGGAGTTGACGGTCAAGACGAGGAGCGGAAACGGCAATGTGGCTGGGGCGAAGATTCTGAATATTGTGCTGCCGGATCAGGGGGGCAAGTTGACCGACTGCTCGGTTGTTGGGTCGGATGGGTTGGCCTGCAGAAGGACTCTAGAGTAGGTGATCATGGTGTCTAGATCGATGTTGAGACGGATGGGAATTATGAAATCAAATGTTAGTGAGAGCGA
Organism: Podospora aff. communis PSN243; assembly: GCA_033296975.1. NCBI lineage: Eukaryota > Fungi > Ascomycota > Sordariomycetes > Sordariales > Podosporaceae > Podospora > Podospora aff. communis PSN243. The sequence goes on from MU865921.1 coordinate 197,572, forward strand.
ACTGACTCGGACTGGGGCATGAGGAGTTGTTGATAATGAAACAGGATGTTTGGTGGCGTAAATGCCAGGGTAGTGAAATTCAAACATTCATACCAACGACCAGCTTATTCCTGCCGTAAAAATCTTGAGCGTTGGTGGGAGCATCTTTGTTACCGATGGGCTCGGAATCAACGTTTGAATTTTGTCCCCAGGAATCACATGGGCTCAGATGCTGGGCTGAGGTGAGCATCGTCTCGGACTTGATCTGTCAGATGTGTTGGACTTCGGACCCTGAACGTCACGATGGAAGTTTTCGATCGACGAAAACTCTGTGCTGCTAAGGTTGGATGTAGTTCATGTTGACAGCCAATCACTCAAAATTTTCCGGCTGGGGTTGACAGCGGTTCCAGTTTGTACCTTCCTCCTCAGAAGTTTACTTTCTAGACCCACCGGCACCGCAGATTCATTCGATTGAAAGAACGACCATGGTGGGTTTGCTGATGTCTTGGCTGCCCATGACAAGCGGACCTACTATGATGCCCGGGCTCCAACGTTTTTGAGCCTTGTTCCCCCATATTGTTTGGTGACAGTCTGCAGGTGAGAAGTCATGCATCGCCTCGAGAGCCAACCACCAACCCTGCCGAGCACCCGGCACTCACTTTCGGCCGACTCGGGCATCGCCATCATGTCGTTGGACGAACCAGTATTGCATGACGGATTTGGGGCTAGTTTTCCCGGCCACACAACCGCCCGCTCAACCGGGGCAGCGTCGCGGGGAGGTCAGCAATGGTTTCCAAAACGGGAACCCGCGCTGCGCACCTCAGCGGGAATGGTCCGCATGCATCCACCTCAGCCATGCGGCGCAGCATCAGCGGCCGACACATGGGTTCTCTAACATCAAGAATTCAGTGCGAGCACATATCAATCAGAGAGATGAACGACTCAGCTCCGGGGGGTCCTCTTCCAGAGGTTTTGTTTCTGTGCGATATCCACTACTTTCAAACGGATACGACCAAATAACGAACGTTGCGACCTCACGTTGAAACCGGCACATATGAGATACCGACTACTGTGGGCGGCCGCGGCCGCTTTTTCATCCACTGTCGAAGCCAAGGCACTCAAATGGGGCGACGACTCTCCGGGCTGGGTGCCACCGAGAGAAACCGAGGCGCCCAAACAAATCGGCTTCATCCCGGCTGCCCCTGAGCCGACCGACATGCCGACCCCGGGTTTCGAGCTCATGAAGCGACAGTCTGGCGGTAATAATACATGCGGATACATCAACGGCGTCTTTACCTCACGGTCTGCCATCGTCTGTAATCCGGGATGGGATTGTCATCCGGATCAACGACTGGGCGTAATGTGAGTTCAACGTGCCTGCCGCTGAACCAATCGACACTGACTCTTGTGGCAGGGGATGCTGCTCAAAAGGAAACAACTGTGTCGCCGAGACTCTGTGTTGGAACAGTGTGCAATCGAGATCGTACAGCGGTGACGACGGAGGGAGAATTCGGTGGTGGTATGACATCCTTAAGATGCCCCTATTCCAAAGTCAGATGCTGATACCTCAAAAGCTCTGATAGTCGAGCCCCCTACTGCGCGTTAGGTCGCTTCACCAGCGGAGCATATAGTAGCTATGAGGTGCTCTTTTGCGACGCAAATCCCTCACGCACCTATTCGCTGTCATACTTCACGCCACAAGCGATCACGACGCCCCCGTCGTCCCAAACGAGCTCAGCGACTTCAACGTCCTCGGATACGTCAGCAACGCCCACAGCGTCTCAGACTCAAACCCCAGCCCCCTCTTCCTCATCAGCGCCTGCAGGAGCCATCGCAGGCGGGGTTGTAGGCGGGATCGCTGCTATCGGTCTGATCGCTCTCGGCATTATCTTCCTCTGGAGACGAAAGTCCAAAACCGACGACGAGCCTCCTCCTGGGAGTCTTATTCCGGGTAGCTCAGCATACGCTGCTGTCTCTCAGTACCCGCCCCCCCAAGAACCCTATGACCGAACCAGCATGATGAAACCGCCTTATCGTGGCAGCGGCAGCGTATCTCCATATGAGCCGTCTGTGACAAGCTCGGCCCTTGGGAGCCCACCCCTTGGTTATCTGCCGCAGCCATACTCGAACTTGCCGTCGCCCCAAGCAACGGTAACGCCATACTTGCGACTTGCACATCACCAACCGGTACAACCGTACCCGCAACAGTATCAACCGCCTCCATCACAACAAGTGTACCAGCCGCAGCAAAGCGTGTCCCATGAGCTTCCTGTTGGCCGAGGTGATGGCGAGCTAAGAGAGCTAGCTTGATAGACTGTGTTATGCATACTATTGATTGAACATGCATCTTCGGGCGCTGGATTTGGACTCGTACAGGGGCGGATTCGTTGGTATCAAGTTTGTTGTCTATTTTCCTGGGTATTCGTCTCGATTTATTTGCATTTTGGATTGAGCGCTTTGAAAACGGCGTACGTGATTTCAATACGATATCCCCAAAGAGTAGTGTTAATTGAAGGTTTTTGTTCTTTGAAATGTTCAATCTGGGAACTTGAGGATTTGCAGGCGATGTTTCGCTCTGTCCATGGTTGTGTTGTCGAAGGCTGTTTCGTTTCTCTCTGAGAGTGTCGTCATAGCAACGCCCAGGAGAAAACGAGGGATCGTTGACGGACACTGTGACCGTGAAGGCTGAAGGCGTCTCGGCTCCGCCAACAACCCATATCTCATCAGCCGAGTATTCACTCTCATGCACAAACTCCAAGATATCACGAGAAACCCATCGCCCTTTCAAACCACCCCAAATTCCCCCTTGCCTTCATCGCCTCCGCAAACTCACTCACCCCCGCAAGCTCAAACAACCCTGTCGGATCATCCCACTTCAACGAGACCGGCAGCTCTATGCTCGCCGGTTTCGCCACCAATCGAAAGTCTTTATACCTCAATCCCTTTTCCCGTCAGCTTTCCATTCGCCGTCAAAAACCTCACCTCCAACCACACCGCCGTAACACAAAGAAACTAACTTGCACAACCCCAACCCACTCCCTTACCCCCTCCTCGCTCCCCTTGCAGTACATAATCCCCGGACACCCTCCGCTCCGCAAGAGCGCCCAGACCTCATGTTTCGCTGCCGCCTTGCGCAGGTGGGCTACCTTTCGCCGCGACGTGATGTGGTGGGTGCGGATTAGTGCGTGCCAGAGCGGTGGCGGAGGCGTCATTTGGTGGTCATCTAGGCGCCGGTTGTGCCCGGTGGGTTGGTCGGTTGCCTTGTTGGCCAGGTGGTGTGTGACTCGTGTGCGCCTAGGGGAGGCCGTTTAATGTAAGTTTGGTGGAAGTTGCATGGGAAATTTGGCTTCGCTGCCTGCACGTGCTCACGCGATCGGGGTTTCGTGCCAAGACGGGTGGGTCCGCGTTTTCGCGAAGATGAGGTTTCGTCCGAATCAGGCGGGCAGTGACTTCTTTGTTCCGTCCCTTCTTTTTTTAGCGAGGGACAAAAAAGGGTGTGTGAGTCTGCTAGGACTGGGGATTGGGAGGGATATGATTCACTTCGACAACCCAACACCTTGAATGAGGACACGTTTTTTGGCTGCCTGCGTGAGGGCGGTGGGTATTTATTAACGCGACGCGACGCGACGAGTTCACGGGTTTTGTGCAAGGCGGTTCTTCGATTCATGCCGTCCGCCGTGGCCAATTGGTGTCTGCCTGGGAAAGAGCGATGCCGTTTCGGTTTTCCTATGTCTGCGACTTGCTGCAGCGCCTCGAGGACAACCAGCGCGCTTGGTCCGGGGTAAGGACGAATGCCGATATCATTCGCGAGTGGTTCGGGACCCATCGGGGATTGATCGCGAGGGAGGACCAGGACGCGACGCCGTTGCTGTCGACGCTGCTTCCGGAGAAGAGGAGTGATCGCGTTTATTGCATCAAGGAGAGGCGGTTGCAGACGATAGTCGGGAGGGGATTGGGCCTTGGGAGGTCGAGGATCCAGCAGCTTGCGAGATGGACTGAACCGGGGTCGGGAGTGGACTTGGCTGAGTGTGTGGAGAGCATTCTTAGAGAGACTGTGAGACGCTTTCCGATCAAGTTTTGGTCAATGGATTGAGATCGGAAGGCTGACAGCAGGCAAGCCAAACCCGGTCTCTGTAACCCAACGAGACGTGACGGTAGAAGATATCGACGAGCTTCTTCATGACATCGCCTCAGGATGCCGCTTCAGCTCGCCCGAAGTGCGAGGGACGTACTCCGGACTGCGGCTCACGGAACGAGAGGCCGACCTTGGCGATGTCTACAAGCGCCTCTCCGCCCGTGATGCGAAATGGCTCACCAGACTCGTCCTAAAGAACTTTGCACCCGTCGTCTTCGATCCGCAACTCATTTATCGTAACTACCATCCGTTCCTCCCGGCCATTATCAAAGTTCAAGACGATCTTGCTGTTGCGGGGAGGATCCTGGCCAACGTTCAACGGAACCGGACTGTCACTGGGAAAGCCGACCTAGCAGAATTCCTGAAACCGGCGCTTGGAGTCAAGATTGGGCGCCAGCCGTGGATCAAAGGGCGAAGCATCAAGCACTGTTTGGATATGAGCCACGGGAGGATGAGCTGCGAGGAGAAGATGGATGGCGAGTATTGCCAGATCCACATCGATCTCAGCAAGGGCAGGAACTGCATACAAATCTTTTCGAAAAGCGGAAAAGACAGTACTATGGATCGCATAGCTTTACATGGGTGTGTGCGATGGTACGGATGCCCGCAAAGAGGTTAAGCTGACACAGTCCAGCTCCATTCGAGAATCATTGCAACTTGGCAAGCCCTCGTGCCCCATAAAGAAGGGCTGTATCCTGGAAGGGGAACTTCTTGTCTACAGCGATAAGGTATGGCAACTTCTTTACTTCTAAGACATGCCTGTCTGACCCATCCAGGACGCCAAAATTCTGGATTTCCACAAAATCAGAAAACATGTCTCACGATCAGGCTCCTTTTTGGGCACCGATCAAGATTCTCAGTACGCCCCTGCTCATGGCCCCCCCAAGATACCCCAATACTAACCAATATAGGCGCCACCCCTGGGAGCATTTGATGATCGTTTACTATGACTTATTTATGATCGACGACAAATCTCTATTGTCGGTCCGACAGTCGGAGCGTTTCAAACGACTCAAGAAACTTATAACTTGCTTTCCAGGACGCTCTGCCCTTGTAAAACGCGAGATCATCGACTGCGATAGGCGGGCTGCAGCCTCAGATTTACGCCGCGCCTTCGCAAAGTGTATCGTCGCTCGAGGGGAAGGCTTGGTGCTTAAGCCCGATGACCCCTATTTTGACTTCGATTCACGCAGAAGGCCGTATAGCTGCTGTGCCATCAAGCTGAAGAAGGAATACGTCGGCAATTTCGGAGACATCGGCGACTTCGCCGTAGTCGGAGCTCGATATGAAGCAGCAAAGGCCAGGACATGCCCCATCCCGCACCTGAAATGGACACACTTCTACGTTGGCTGCCTGGAGAACAAAGAGGAGGTCGTACGATTTCAGCGGAAGCCGAGGTTTGTGGTCACCAATGTGGTCGAACTCAACCAGACGCAGCTCCAGATGTTCGTGACGCATGTGAACCCCCAGTCAGTGAGCTGGGAGGAAAACACAGCGATCAGCCTGAGGGTCGAGCCTGGAGTGGACAACGGGAAGCGCCCATCGATCGTTTTCGTCGAGCCCCCGGTCTTCGATATCCGCTGCTTTTCCTTTGACAAGGAGGGCAACACGGGGTTCTGGAGTCCTCGATTTCCCATGGTCAACAAAATACATTGCGACAGGACATACCATGACGCCTTGTCGTTCGCGGAACTCCAGGAAATCGCCGCAAAAGAAAAGGAACAGCCGCCACCCGAGGACAGTCAAGAGCTTCTAGGATGGATAGCCGCTTTGGAGAATGCCGATCCTCGTTCTGCAGCTGCAGACATGGCAAGCCAGTCGACCGTACTCTCGACAGAAGCGCCTAATTCCTCCTCTCAGGCTTCAATAGCTACCACGGGAACCGAGCGCCCCCGATCAAGAGATACCAGACAATCTCCGCCCTCCTCCCCGGTGACGGCCCGCAGACCACCCACTCCACCCCGACCTTCTACCGCACACCGCCTAGAGAATACCACAACAGACATGTCAGTTGCAAGACAGCGAAGGTCCTCCGAAGGGAGAAAGCGAACAGCTGAAGACCCAACCCCCTTCTCCCCAGGCAGAAGGAAATCCCTCCGCTGCTCCTTGGAGCAAACATCCTCCATAATCCCCGCCACACACCCAGACTGTGGTCCCTCCAGCGGTCAAAGAGCGCCCCTGTCGGATGTTAAAGACAGCTCGTCACGGCGAAACAACGACCACAACTTCCGCCCCCGTCTGGCAGGCGTCAACTCCATGTACCAACCCAACCTCGACCACGACGAATCAAGAGGCGCAATCATTATCCCGGCGTCTCTCCCCTCGTCCATGTCCTTCCAGGAACCTTCTTCTTCCAGGGCAACGCCCCGGCTGCTATCCGCAACACAATCCGTGATCATCCCGGTGACGGCACCTTCGCCGTCTTTACCAACGGGGAGCGGGAGCTGCCGCTTCCTACCCGGGCAGTGCACACTCTCCAACATCTCGTTCCTACTATCACCCTGCATAGCGGGTTTCCTCTGGGTAACCGAGGACCTGCTGGGCTCGCACGGCGTGGATTTCATTCGTGACCCCGTGGAGTGGAAAAACGACGCGGCGTTGACACAAGCTACTGACACGACAGGCGTGATGTCAAAGAGACCGCGTCGCAAGAAGAAGGTAGTTCTCGTTGATACGCGTCGTCGCGAAGCGACGACCAATTTCCTGAATAGGATTCGGGAAGTCGGGCTGAAGAGGCGGAATGGGGAGCCGAACTGGGTGCCTATGTTTGACTGGAGGGTGTTGGAGGATTTGAGGGAGGAGGAGACCAAGTGTGGGAAGAGAGGGGAGAAACCGGGGTCAAGGCTGACGATGAATCATCAGGGGAGCATTTGGAGGAAGCGTTGGGTTGGTTTGGCATGATACCCGGAGTTGAGGTTATTAAGGCATGTGGATAGGGAGGCATTGTGAGTAGGAAAGCCAGTGTTGATGATGTGTATGAGGTGTGGTTCTATTGCTGGTGCTGGTGACAGGTACGCGGTTACTACTTGTCCTTCTCGTCGTAGAGCTGGAGGTAACTCGCTTTCAACCTGGTTGTGACTCGTCAGCGTGCTCTTTATTCTACCAGTTAAGAGTCGCTGGAGGACATACCTCATCATCAAGTGCTCGTCCGCTGTCAATACCTTCCCCTTATCACCCTCTTTGGTGCCTCCTTGGCCCTTGAACGCTCTGACCCTCTCGCTCGGCACAGCCGTCAACGGGGTTGTTCCTACGGGGTGGCAGAAATACGCAATCGAATACCGCGCTTCCGTGTCTGTTTCTCCCTTTACGCCATTCTCACCACCGCTGAAGACTACACGATGGACGGTACTGCGCAGTAGCCCGTCGGTCCAGTAGGATAGGAGATCGCCGATGTTGACGAGGATGGGAGGGGCATGATCAGATTCCGTGCCGGGAGGACTGACGGGGACGGGAACCCATTCGTTGGAGGGGAGAAGGATCTCAAGGCCGGGTTGACGAGGAAGACGGAAGAGCACTGTGTTGTTAGAGGGCTTTGATCTTGGAGGGGGAGGTTGAAAGGGGTTGAAGACGGGATAGAAAGGGGTTCGAAGGGGATGTGAGCTGGGTTGGAAAGGGCTTTAAATAGGAACATGAAACGGAAACCAAGGGGTAGATGACGTATTATAAGGGGATTTACAGGCAATGGAAAGAAGTGAACAGGATCCCACGTACTAGTTAGGCTCCCATAGTCAGAGTGGGCACCGGCCCGAACGTCAACCTCGGGCTGGGCAGTGGTCAAAGGGAGAGGGGGATAGTAGAGGAGGCGAAGGATGGAGGAAGAGGCCCCGTTGGCGCGGAGGTGTGCATCCCTGAAGAATGTAGGGGGATTCACCTGAGAAGGAGCTTAGTGCCTCGAGCAATGAAGAGACGAGCATGAGATTAGAGTACATCAAGACCAATGCCCAGCAAATGGTTGAGCTTCAGGGCGAGGTCATAGCAGTGATCATAGAAGGCGTTGATTTGAGGGGTGCGGTGTGTGATTGAGGGCGGCATCGGCTGTTGGGGTTGGCCGTCGACAAACTCGCCGAAGTTGAAGACCCTGTTTACTTTTGGTTAGGGGTGAGTGGCGACTTGCTACGAGGGATGACCTTAACTCCTTGAAGTCCCCGGACTTGGGCACGTTAGATGGCGCGAGATGATCAAATCTTGAGGCCAGAAACTCACTCTCTGGTTCTTAGGGTCCAGACTCTCATATTGCATACCCGCCCACTGTGTGGTTTTTGTTGGTTCACTCTCACTCCTGGTCCAAGGGGAGGCGCGAGGGAAATGTGGAGACTGACCCCCATGTTGTTCTTCTGAATCCTGCATTGTTGCTTTTCCTCCAGAGGAGCCGCAAATAACTCCTTGGACTTGAGGGGGTGTTAGACCCGTTGTTATTGATGTCGCATAGCTGGATTGCATACCAGGTCGAAGGCGCCCTGCACGGCATCAATCGGAATATCCCCGCCTGTATTCTTGACGTAGATGAAGCCATGCTCAATCGCCGCCTCCACGAGATCCCTTGCCACCTGGGCCTCGTTAAGTTTCGGGTCGGAAATATCAATGACTGGAATATTTGCAACCGCCATCTTTACGTGTCGTCAAGTGTTATTAGGGGCTTGATCTAATGTTGTCCGTGGCTGTTGGACGTGGGTGTAAGTCGCGGTGGGGTAAAGGTATGTGGCTCCGATAAGAAGCCTATCGAGTCATTGACGCTAGAACTGTGCTGTGCCTGCCATCAAGAGATGAGAATGGGACTGACTGCCTGCGTCATGTGGAACAACAAAGACGGTTCGAAAATGTTTCCAGTTTTCCGCCACGTACAACGGTCGCGATGAAGGGTTGGTCGATGGAATTCCACTCTGATGTGGAAGCTTGACCTAACCCCCGTGGTGAAAGATATGAGCCTGACCATCTACAGGACTGATCGAGGGCTGCAGCGAAACAAAAGAGCCATTCTCGCAATGTAAAGAGGTATTGAGGAAAGATATCGATCCCTTCTTTTCGAGGATATCACGGCCTTTCAAGAATGCAATGAGGCATGCGCTACTTCAAACTAAGACGTCGCGAAGACCAGCAAACCCATTTCTTCCACCACACATTACCTTATATAGCCCATAAGTAACCCTAACCCCAATTGTGAATAATGGTGACAGGGATCAGTGACTGCCGGGGTTCTCAAGCTTGAATGCAGGTGGGCAGGCTGACTCCAGGGACCCAACGCGATGCCCTCGGGCCATGACCAAGCGGCACCCGCGCCATGAGATTCATCACGCAAGCTTCTGCGAACCGCTAAATCTGGCCTCACCCTGCGCCAATTGGTCTTCGCCGCCAATTTCGGATCCTCCTCCATCTCGACAAATCCACTTCTCACGATCATCACAGGTCTTATGGCAGCAGCCGTCTAATAACGGACCAGTTTCTTGCCGTTTCTTTTCCGCGTCCGCGCTGCGCATTCCCGTCCATTTCGAGCATTCCCGTCGTGCAGCGACCAACCCCAACGTCGCAGGAGGGGCAGGTCAGGGCGCGCTGAATTGCGGCTTTGTCTGCCCGTCAAACCGCACCGTCCGTCAGACCACGACTAAAATTCCACCCGATCTCCGAAAGACCGCCACGTCGGGCTTTTAGCCATGACTGCTGCATCACCCAGCTCGGCTGCCCTGATGTCGGACGTCGAGCCCAGCTCCCCAGCCCGCCACATCGAAAAATCATTCATGACCGTCGTCACCGAAGACGAAGACAACACAAAAATGGCGACTGCGACTCCCGAACCCAGCGAGCGACAGCCTCGCGGCAAGAAGCGCGCCCGCGACGACGCACACGCCCAGAATGGCAACAACGTCATTGGCAAGATCCGGCATTTGAAAAAGGAGGACGGCGAACCGCTCTGGCGAAAGGACATCCAGTACGACTTCCTCAAGGCCGTCTTCGACGACGAGCGAAAAGAGTTCACAAACAGCTACGAGCCTGACAAGATCGGCAAGCAATGCTTCGCCGACCTGTACATCGACACCATGTCAAGGAGTAGCAAGACTAGCAAGGTCCTTCGCGATAAGCTGCTTAGTGATCGCGATGCTGCGAAGGGCATGGCCATGGTCTGTCTCCTTGTCAACATTGGCCGCATGAACACGACCCTCAACTGTGAGTCTGGAATTTCCCTTCCCCAGTGTTTGCTTGTATCCGGTGCTGACGTTACTCCTTCACGATAGTTTTTCCCGAGATGCGAGCTCAGCTTAGAACCTACCATGCCATTCCATGCCTGCAAGCCCGCCAGGACCCTCATGCGTACAAGCAATTGCAAGATGCTCCAAGACTCAAATCCATCCTCAAGGGCGGCGCAGAAGACCGTCCGGAACCCAGCTCCCTTGAGGATATGAAATGGGCCAAGCACCCGCGCACCAATCCTGTAAACCTCCTGTTCCTGATCTGCCAGTCGGCAAGCAAGGTGGCCGAGCTCCATTTCCCGCCTGGTCGGGAGTTCCACGACCTCATCATGAAGACGCAGTACACGAGCGAGAGCCGCGCCCGAGCATTTTTGTGGATCATGTGGTTCTACCTCGAGTCCGACTACACTGAGGAGGGCTGCGAGGAGAATCCCTTTGGCCCTGGAGTCGACTACGGAGTCGACGTCGCCAACCAAGGCGTCCCTCGCTTGGAGGAAATGACCGAGGAGGAAGAAGCCCGAGAGAACGTAGACACACAGGAAGAAATTGATTTCGGCAAGGCCAAGCAGGTGATGCGGGCGAAGATCATCGAGGCCGACCAACACTTTCTCCAAGAGACACAGAATAAACGGGGGCCGAGGCCCCGTATATTCCCCACAGGCGACGACGCCCCGAGCACTGGCATCCTCCCGCGCATCAGGCCATCCAAGCACGAGAGTGATCTCGACAGCGTCAGATCAACACCGCCTCCGCGGGCTCTTGGTCGTCAGAGTGGCGCGTTTAGTACTGCTCGGAGAGGCGCTAACCAACTCAAGTATCAGATCTTTGAGGGGTCTTCGCCCGGTCACCAGCAAGTGGAAGGTATCGTGGCGAGGAAGCCGAGGCCACCGACAGCGCATCAGCTCGCCGTGGAACGAAATAGGTCCCAGAGGGTTGAGTACATCCTCGATCGCGGTTTACGAAAGAGCCACCATAAAGCCCGCAAGCAACGCCGACACGATGGTTCCATTATTCGCGCCCTGAAGCGACTCTCTCAAGTCCAAGATCCATTCGATGACAGCGAGGACGAAGAGTGCATCGCGCATAACAAAGCGCTACTTGCCATGGGACACAACATGGAATCAAAAGCGTTTCCCTTCCGAGAGAAGGGCTATGGTGGCCTGTGCCAACTCAAAGATGAGAACGAGGACTTTGGCGAAGAGTTCAGTTCTTACAGCGCCGCACTGCGCAGATCACACCGCCGTCTCACCCGTTGGGGCGAGCACGAGGGCGACGATCTCGGCGTCATCGCCCCCATCAAGCGACCCAAGGTCAACGGGGCGGGCCATGACGACGACGAGGATGGTGATGGCGAAGGCGATGGCGATCACGATGGCTCCCCATCCAAGGACCCGATAGATCCTGCCGAGACGGAGGACGAAGCCGAGGTCATGATGCGCCAGCGACAAATGCAGGCACGCCGCGGCACCAAGACGAACGGCGTCCACCGTAACCAGACCAACGGGGACTCGCACATGGATGATTTGGATGATCTGGATGATGTGGAGAAGGATATCCTCGGCCTGGGAGACGACGGCGACGAGGACCAGGGTGAAGGTGAGGTGGAGGGCGAGGGTGAAGATGAGCTTGACGAAGAGGATAAGACATTGCTTGGTATGGCTGGCGATTCCGATTCCGATTAAGCTCCGCATCATTAAATTCATCCTAGCCTCCGGTTTAGAGGCCGGGATTGCGAGCCTAGCATCCGTATTTGTTGTTTTGCGATATCTTTCCTGCAACTTCATTTCGGGAGCCTCAATGCGGCATGGGTTTACACAAAAGGAAGCCGCCATCGAGCGGCCCTAGTTACGAAGGAGAGCATTTTCTATTCTCACCAAGGGTATTTTCATCTAGGAGCGGGGGAGGAAGAAGGGAAGAATGTGCCGGACACGCTCATTCTCAAAAGCCAGGTCTTGTACAGTAGTTAGAGTCACCACGGGGCTATTTCACCCATGGCGCGAGTGCTTGGGGACGGTTACGGTTTGTGTATTTGAGGGGCTCTGATAAAACGCGGCATGGAGTTTGGGATCTGGTTGAGATCTTGACAATACAGGGCAAGACTGGTTAGACTACCTAGCTAGGTAGACTGCATGGAAGCTTGTGTGTTTCAGCAATGATTACAGTGTGGCATTGTTTTTGGGCGTCTGCTATATACATTCCCGGGAACCCGGAAATGGGGCCGTTCATGAATCGTGTTGTGGTGGCGCTGGAGCACCCACAAGCCATCCCACGCCACTGACGAGGGTTCCCATTGCTGCGTTCCTTAGCTGGTCTCTCTTGCGTACTCTATTTTGATGGCTGTCTTCACCGTCGCTGCCAACAGTGTGCTCCGTGCTGGCGCTGCTGGTGTTGGTGTTAGCCCTGCCGAGCACCGCCGAGCGCTGCAGGCTTGACAGGGCTGTGAGGTTGCGTTGGGCGGACATGACGCTGGCTTTGGATAGGTCGAATAAAGACATTGGAGCCTCTTCGACCTGGTGCTTACGGGAAGTTGTCCTGGAAGTAGATGCGTTTTGAGCGGCAAAACCCCCGGGCATGTGGCCATAGATAGTGTCGCCAGCTGTGTCCCAGGCGTCTTCTTGCTCGTCCTCAACTTGCATTGCTGCTACCAGCTCCTCCTCGGCACGTCGGAAGGCGTTGATAATCTCCTGCAGGGTTGGAGCGGGAGCAATGCGCAAGGCGGCTGAGAGACACTCGATGCGCTGCTCGAGGTGTCGAATCTCGGGGTTTCCGCTGGCTGTACCGAGATGTGTAGGTCGGATGGTACGACTCGTGCGGCGGTATTTACCGGCTTGCAGGGCCGCTTTCCACAAATAGTCGTCTGCTTGGCTGGCGGTGCTTAGAGAGGAGAGGCGGTTGACGACGTAGGAATATGCCGTTTCGAAATCGTCTTCAGTCAGGGCGGCATCGATGCACATTGCAGTGATACGCCTCTCAGCAGTAAGCCGTTCCTCCTTCTGCTCCTCTTCAGAGAGGAGACTGCCACCCTCATGACTGAGCTTCTCTTTATTTGGGGATGTGAGGCCGGCTTGCACCATGCGGTGTCCGAGATCGACAAAGTCGTGAAGCCTGGTATAGCTTTTGGGGTTCTGTTCGAGGATCTTGCCGATAATGGAAATCGGATCCTTATGCACACGCAGGACAACCGGGGTGAAGGGCTCGCCCTGTTTGAGTACAAGGCGGTATTCGCTCAGAAGATGTGTTGCTTGGAGTAGCGCCTCAATTTTCTTGGCAGCGGGAGAAGACTTGTCTATTGTCTTTGGGAATGCTTTGATTCTAGGGAGTAGTTAGTTTTGCACGAGTCCTTAATACAAGGGTGTCCTCACATTTCATCGCACTTCTTCAGCCCACCTCGAGTGCGGTTGGGGTTAGAGGCGTTATCGTAGGCGGTCATGGCTGTCGAATAAACAGTGGCCTCGAGCAGCTTTTCGCTGAGCGGGTGGTCTGGCGAATCCTCATAGATGGATCGTGCGAGCGTGTATCCTGGATCGTTAGCCAAGGTATGACCGAGCCGGCGTTGTATAGAACATACGAGTATTGGCAAGCAACGCCTTTAACAGTTCGACTTCCAAGAACTCTCTTTTGACCTTGCCGAATATTCCTCCTGCTGGAGAGTCTGACGAAAGAGAGGACTCCTCTGCCCCCCAATCTCTCAGCCAGAGTATCTCATTCCTCGCCTTGATCCAGAACTTATCGTCTGTTTTTGGTCCATTGTTTGTCAGCGCATTAATGAGTTTCGTAGCCTCAGCCTTCTGTTCCCTTTCGTCTTGCAGCAACGGAAGCTCTCCAGCCCGCCGTACTGTGCAGGGAGAGCCGTAGTTTGTGAGAAGGAGCGCGCTGAGAATAACTGCTTGGAGGAAGACGGTCGAGGTAGGCGTGGGCGATGTCAGGACGTTGGAGGCGTCCAAGAGGTTGTTGCGAAGGTATGTGGCGTGTTTGGCAGCCGCAACATTGCTCGTGACATACTCTGCAAGTGGCGGGAGTGTCGCCAATGCGGACTGTAGCGGAGCCATTGGGTCCTGATCAAGAAGTCCTGCAATCTTGGCGACTATCCTATAAGCCCCGTCCAGCGACTCGAATGAAGCTTCGGGGATGAGGTAGGCGCAAGCCAAAGCCGCTCGCGCATACCCCTGTTCTAGATGATCCTGCTCATCATCGCTCAACCACATTGCCCCCCATCCACCAAGATCGACCTCGCCAGGCCCCTCCCACTGCTCGATCGCGCTCAGAGCCACTCGCCACGATTTTGAAGCGTGACTGGTGAGCCACTGCAACACTTGCTCCCACCCTGGACAGATACTCCCGTCAGGTTCCGCATCCGACTCTAGGTTCGTTGCTCCTGGTTGAACAGGCGATCGCTTCCTCCTTTCTTTCCACCTTTTCTCGTTAAAGAGCCAGGGGCCGATCAACCCCTTCAAGTCCCGCCCAACAAGCTGGAGGTCCGTCTCACGAACCCCGGTTTGCGACAGCAGAAGATTAACAGCAACACAATCGGGAAGCTCATGGAAGCCGAGCAGGGTATACGGTATTGGCTCCTGGGGATAGTATTCGCAGTTTCTCCGAAGCAGCGGGAGGAGCGTGGAAACCATCAGCGTGCGCAGGCAGGGCGAATGGTCTAGGAATGGCACTAGAAGTCCCGGCAGTTCGTCCAGAAGCCCAGCTTCTTCATCCACTTTGTAGGATCGCCGCAAGAGGAACAACGTGATGGCATCTTCAGCGTCCGCCGGGATATCGGGGAATGCGAGTGGCTGAAGTCGAAGCTTCCGAACTTTTCGTGTCGCATCCTCCTCGCTCAGGGCCACAACAGCTGAGCAGTCTATGTCCTGTATTTCAACGTCGTTGAAATCTCCATCCTTGAGCTCAGTTATGAAACCAACATATTCGCTCGACTGCAAGGTCTCGGGCAGGTATGTCAGGACGATGCGCAGAAGCAGCTCGGTTCGAAGGACAGCGCCATGGCGCGCAGTTAGCGATCGTAAGCTCTTAATGTCTGCTTGCACTGAAAAGTGAACAGCAAGCAAGACTAGCTTGGCTGGCGAGAGTAGCAGGGCCATCGTCGCGCTGTGTCGGGTCGAGGGGTCGCGATGTTCCCTGCAAAGGACAGCGAAGTTGTGGTGGAGCTCTCTGCGGCAGCTTCCCGATGATGGCGCCAAGCCAGCATGGGATTTGGCCAGCAGAGCTCCCTTGGCAGCATCTTGGCGAATGTGGGGCCAATTTGTCGCCCGGGGCTGTGGCTGAACTGTGTGGCGCAGACGAAGCTCCAATTCGAGACGTCCAGCCAGACCTCCAAGCATCACTCACACACGACGACAGTCGACGACCAACTCTTCCGCGCACAACCGCATACCGGCTTCTGCGCAGCCCAAAATGTCGTCAGGATACGGTCTGCACGGGGGTGAGTGCTATCGCGGTTGTCAATGGCGTCAATGGCACCAATTGGTGGACAAACTCGCAGAGCTCCAAGGTTTACTGACAAACTCGCGCTCAGGGCCGTCCCGATGCTTCCCCTTCTGGCAGGAGCTGCTCGCCTGCTACGTCGTCAACACTTCCTCCGAGGATGATTCCGGGAAGAAGAAGTGTGCCCCGGCATTGGAGGACTACTACGAGTGCCTGCACCACAAGAAAGAGGTCCGATTAACCCCCACCTCAGAGCTATCCACGCGTCGCTTGGTGGTCTCGGCTAACGGGATTCCTCGTCACAGGCGCACAGAGTTATGACATTGCAGGCTGCATACCGGAAGGCTGAGGCACTTGGGAACAGCAAAGAAGCTCCGACAGCTGGTCAGATACGGAGTCTGGGCATCCTGGGTCGCGAGGAGTCGAAATAGACTGGCAGATGGAAAGGTGACACACCCAGCCGTCTTGCGCCCTGTACATTTTCATCATCATAAGACGTTAACATAGGGCTGCATCGTGTGCTGTGTGTCGTGTGTCGATGTGGTGATGGTGACGATATGCAGGTTGTTGGTCAATCCGCCGTGGTGAGGTGAGGTGGAGAAATACCCTGGTTCCTCCAACGCATCACCCGTTCTCTCAAGGCTGCGTTCAGATGGAATCGATGGATTGCCTACAAGTGACTTCAAATGCATCGGCGAGGCTCGCAGGACTCGATTGGCCGTTGCTGGCGGCGACGAGGGTCGTGCCTTCCCCGTCTCCTTCACTCATTGTCACCTGCTCCGGTGCTGCCGCATTTCGCCCAGTTTTGTTTGACATCCGGATCTGCCATTATTTTCCCACCACACGCCTAGCGTTTTGCGCCTCTTTGCCAGCAGCTTGAGCCATCCCGTGGCCTTCAAGATGCCTTGCCTTCGCGGGCTTGAGGTGTCACTGTATGCGCAGCTAACTGGCGAGCGAATCCCTGAATTCCCACACCCGGAAGGCGCATCGGTGAAGCTTGTCAATGGCATCCAAGGCAATGGCGCAGACGAATCTTCCCCAGTGAGAGACAGCGAGTGCAGCTCCCCTCGATATACGAAGACGAAACCCGTTGTTTCGGTTTACGTCCCCTCTGTCCCAGGCAAGCGATCACTTTACCACGGAGGGCCAGTCCTGGGCACTAGGTACTGACAGATTTCTAGGTTCGACGTTCTCAGTCGAGTACACCGTCAATAAGATCCCGGAGTTGTCTGGGCCCGGACCGCAAGAGCTCT
Organism: Podospora aff. communis PSN243; assembly: GCA_033296975.1. Classification (NCBI taxonomy): domain Eukaryota; kingdom Fungi; phylum Ascomycota; class Sordariomycetes; order Sordariales; family Podosporaceae; genus Podospora; species Podospora aff. communis PSN243. Next base: position 214,554 of record MU865921.1, read on the forward strand.
GCAAATATATATACTTCAAGCTCTTCATCAACGGCAGACATATGACCGATTGGGGCATTGATCCCACAGTCATACACCAAGGAAGAGTCGACAAATCGCTTTGGGCACCCTCTGGCCGCTATAGCGAGTACGTTGGCGTGGAGGGGCGGCACTTCGTATTCCTTCCGGGTCAAGAAAACAAGAGTGTTGCTGAGGATGGCGGCTTGATCGAAGTGCGGGCTTTCCGCGCGGCGAACAGAGCTCCCCGGTCCCTGGGCTTGGAAGAGTTCCGAAATCAAGAGAACTACGGCATCGCGTGAGTTTCTGTTACGCGGTGATGTCTGCCATTGGCTAAAATTTGAGCAGCACTCCAAGCATTGGCCTTGTGGATGAGCCACAGGATGTCATTAAGTATCATTGGCACCTCCATGACCCTGTTGATTCTCCCTACGCAGTATTTCGTCTTCATTACCGGTCCTGGAGGTGCCTCAGACACCTTAATCTCATCCCGTCGATGTACTCTGAGCGTTCACAACCGCTGCCAGGATCGCCAAGCCATTGGAGCACTGCAGCGCAACCCAACTCGCACAGTCGGAGTCACATACCCAACCCAAGGGGCTCATACCAGCTCACCTCAGGAGACGACGATTCTGTCTTTGATGGCGATACTTTCCAGGATGCCTCTGCTGCCACATCTGGACCACAGTCAGTCGAGTATTTCCTCAAGAGCCCGCCGGAACGTTTCAACGTATTCTCAAAAGCATCTGGGATTCCACAGCCAAGCAAAACCGTACGAGATACATTTCGAGAGTCCTACTTGCAGCGACCACTGCCAGAGCTCCCAATGGAAGACCCCGCTCCGTTTGGCAGACGAGCTTCGGTCGCATCGGCACGATCTGCTGCTTCGGCGACACCTTCTCTTACACCCTCTCTCATCCAGTACGTCGACGACGGGTCTTTTGAAGGCGATGATATCGAGATTGGCGTTGCCCATGCCGTCCAGATGCCCGCGGCTGTCATTGACAGCACCGAACTGGAGGAATCAGAAAAGGTGAAGGTTGATGAGTCGGTGGACTGCTCTGGCTCTGACTACGAGATCTCACCCCCGTCAACAAAAATCTCGGCCTCGCCCCAAGAGAACCCCTCCCCCAGTCAGTATCTACCGACAACTGGCAGCATGTTGGAGGCAGAGTACAGCATGGTTTTGCCAAAACATGGATCCGCGATATCTAGAAACCAGGAACCTGTGATTGGCAACCCTTCCACTAGTCTTTACCGCGGAAAGCACCGACCCCAACTCACGACGCCAATTCAGCTTAGCGAGTCGGAATGGATGAGCCGTACTCCATCTCCAGCCCATGCGGTAATGGCACGTGGATAGAGTCCACGTGAGCGTCCGGCTGGCCGGTCTGTATTTTCGGGCTTGCTCAAGAAGAAGAAAAACACCGAATCTCCTAGGCGGATGACGGTGGACGCAATCCCTCCAAGAGAAGCTTATAGGCCGGCTTCCGGACCGGGGATGGGGGATGAAGACATGGGAGGGTGGATCTGATGGCGGCAAGGGAGATGTGTTAGATTGAGGCTTTCCGGGGCCGAGAATTGGCGTTCGGGATCAGGAAGTTTGTGGGATGTATTGTCATTCTTGATACCCATCGCAACTGGTTTCTTCAGGCGCCTGAAGTGCGGATATGGCAGGCACATTCGGCTTTGAATCAGCTCAACAAGCCGAGAAAGGTAGATGGGCATACTGTACTGTCGATAGTTAGGTTAGCATAGGATGACCTTTGTCAAATAACTTCCAATGAATTCCATGCGCCGACACGTGGGAGATGTTGCGAATTCGGTTGAGGCTGATGCTCATGGAGAAAGACTTACATGCCTAGCTTAGCTAGGTGGCTTTCAAGTAGCTGCTGAAGCAACAAGCCAACGTTCTTGGAAATATGGGAGTTTCTTCTCCCATCGGGCCCCTTACCACCATTTCTCGGACAACACTCTCTTCTCTTCCATCCCTGACTTCGCGACCAATCCATCCACAAACTCATCCGTCATCGATGGCAGGCCACACACATACACCACTGCGTCCTCCTTTTCCTCATCCAAAGCCTCCTCAACATCCTCAAGCCGTATTCGCCTCTTCTCAAACTTCACATCTCCTCCTTCCCACTCTACCTCACATCCCGTAAGAAACAGCCTCAACCCCCCTTTCAATCTCCCCTCCTTAAACACCCCCGCTATCCTCTCTAGAAATAAAATCCCCTTCACATCCCTCGGCACCCCAGCATCCCTCGTAGAGTACAAAAACCTCACATCTACCTGCCCCGCAAGCGACCCCTCCGCTATAGAACAAAGCATACTCACCAGCGGATTTACCCCCACGCCACCCGCGACAAAGACTACCCGTCTTAGCGGCACTACGGGAACGCCAGGGGGAGGGAAGACGAAACTACCTCCTACGCGGACGGAAACGGGCGTGTTGAGAAGGAGGGAGGGGGGTTGGTAGAGGTAGGTGGCTGCGGGGTTGGAAGGGGAGCGTTGGATGGCGAGTTCGAGGTGGGGGTTGGGGTTGGATGGGGAGAGCAGGGCTTTGAAGGGCGTAGAGGTTATGGTGAAGCCGCCTGGTTTGGGGAGAGGGGGGAGGTGGACGTCTAGCCATTGTCCGGGGAGGAACTGCGGGGGGAGGGTTAGAGTTTGTGGGTTTGGGAGCGTTGGTGAGAGGCGAGGAATACCTTGATTCCGGGGGGTGGGAGGGCCAGACGGAAGATGCGGATGTTTGGGTTGATTTCCTCGATGGAGGCAATGGTGGTTGAGTGGAGGGTCTAGAGGGTTGCAGGGAGGGTCAGAATGGGAAGGGCCGATGGTGCATGGTGAAGGTCAATAGGACGCACTGCATCGCGGGGCTCTGCGGCCGTGCGTTCCGTGTGGCTTTCTTTGGACATTTGGACGGTTTTGATTTACGAAGAAGCAATGGCTCGTGGGTGGGTGATATGTTTGACGGCCTCACTGTGTCGTGGGAGCAGCCGAGAAGAGGTGAAAGGCGCGGCAAACAAGCTCAAGCACCACACCCCACTCCCGAACTTAGCTTGCGCCCTGAACCCGGGTCATTGAAGTTGAGGAGAAGAAAGGCGCATCTCGCCCGTGAATGGGCCATTGAACCTCGCTCTTTCTGCCAAACTGGCGCTTCGATACTACCTATGTATATAGCTACACGCTCGGTGTACTGAGCCCATCTGCACCAATGCCAGAGAAACAGCTGAGAACGGGAGAAGGCAACGACATCATGAACGTTCAAGTGTCGTGTGAAGGTGCACCAGCATATGTCGGGGTCCAGGTGTGCCTACCTAGGTTCCGGAGGCTGGTAAAGGCGCTGATTGGTAGGGGGCCAGCGTACCAACATGCGGCTTTGAATGGCCGTTTCCGGGACTCGTTTCCACCTGTCGGCGCGTGAGCGAATCGATAAGCTTTCACCAAATCCGAACCGAAGTGCACACCTCAAAGGACAAGCGCGCTTTCTTTCTTCTATCCTACCCGACACATTGACCATAAAAGCCCACGGTCGGCTGAAGCCAAGCTGGCGGGGTCAAGGGACGCTCATCCTCAACCAGAAAGAACCTGGGAGCCCCAGGGCACGTCCGCAGCCCCACATCTAAATTCGAGGCCCACTTCATCTGGAAATCCGAATCGTCACTCGTCGCCATTGAAGGCCAGCGCCCGAAACTCTGACGCAGAGCTAGCGCCTGCGCCTCTGGGGAAGAGTCAGAATGCTGAGATCGAGAAAGAGTGCGTTGCCGAACCTTCGATCCAGCTCACCGAGCTCCTGGGAATCTCGGGTTAGGCTGACTTCTGATCACAGGCGCGAAACTCCGGACCGCCTCGATCGATACCACGCCGTGCCTCACTCTTTCCCAGACTATGGGTAATGTTGCAGTTTCTTGTCAAGACTGAGGCGAGGCTAACAACCGCTGTTAAAGCTCTATGAAGGGAGCAGTCAAGATGCCTCCGCCAGGGACTAGCCGCTTGGTGAGCCAACATGGAACTGGGTTGCTGGGTATCCTGCTGACGCGAACCAGAGGGGAATAGGATCCGTTCAGCCGCGAAATACCCTAGACGGTTCAAATGGGATACGGGGCCTTCAGCAGTCGATATTCGTACCCGACACCAGCGCCTCGAAACGAGCAAGACCGCCAAGCGCAATCCCTGACGGTCCTGCCACAAAGAAACAGAGGGCGGGATACACAACATCACATCTGGCAGTGATTGAGGACGACGACTTCGGCAGGTCCCCCACAGGGGAGCTCTGTGGGAGTCAGGCATCCGGGCGTGGTCTCACTGCCACGGTTTTTTCAGAATTTCGCAACGTGGACAATAGCAATAGGTTGTTTACGTCTACCAAGCGTAGGCCCCGCGGACTGTCAACCGGGAAGCTTCGCAGTCTGGAAATTCTCAACGACAGAATTCAAGATGATGACCATGACGAGCTTGGTCCCTACCAAGCGGCAGCACCAGGAAGCAGGGCGGTGCCAGGACCTCGTTACAAAGCGGGCATCTCCTATGACGGGCCACGCGCAGGCGGAGATGCGTCCGACAGCCAGTTCTATGCGGGAGGTCATAGTCGCAATGCACAACACGAAAGCAATAAGAGACGGCGCATCGGAGCCAGGATGTACGACAATGACCTCGACGAGCTTGGAGATGATATAACCTCGGTGAACAATAGGGCACCAGCTCACCAACTCGGCAACAGCGCCGCCAGCATTTCTCACAAGGCAGATATTCCTCGGACGAACTGGGCCGGGAAGCCTCAGGCTCTGGATAGTGAACAAGGTGTCCCGGTCGCGGCTGCTATGTGTCTCAAGAATCTCCGATACAAAGAGCCCTCTGACGAAGATGAAGGGGTTCAAGACGTTCAGTGTTTTTTGCGACCAGACTCGACGAACGGCCTTCGCGCATTCGCAGCTGATGGGCATCTGCTACGGGAGTTTAGCTGGATAAAGATAACCACAGATACCGGCAGGCTGCACTATAACAAGCAATGTCCCTTCATCAAGGTACATCAGCGATTGGACAATAAATCTGGTATTGGCAGCACGATGGTCCTACGCTTCCGCAACGCTGAGGATGCTGGATGGATCAAAAATTGGGCGAGCACCAGGCTTAAGGTTTCTGCTCTGGAGTTGGAAAGGTATGCTTTCTTCTTCCGTGATAAGTATATCGGTTGCGCTAATTCGCCGCAGTGACAAACTCGCTTCCACTTGGAGCAACGTCATGGAAGCCGTGATGAAAGAGCTCAACAAGGGCCCCAGCTCCAGGAGACCGTCCCCGGATTCTGCCAACCTAGCCAAAGAGCCAGTGGGGATCCAAGCAAGGTCGCGGGAGGGTGGGGTTGCCGTGCCACCCCCCAGATCCTTAGACTCCAGAATTCGCCTCCTACGAAAAGAGGAAACTCATTCTTCACCGAGAAAACTTGTCGTTAGTGATATCGAACAGCCACCTCGTAAAATGCTGCGATCGCGGACCGACCTTGATGCCGCCCTCTCCGAACTGGCGAACAGCGACGTTGAGGTGCTTCCTCAGACGCCACCCACAAGGCGCTCTAGAAGGAAAAGGCCGAGTGGAGGGGAACCGGTTGTCGTTGAAGACATACCTCGTTGGACGGAGCAGAATCCTGGCTGGGACAAGCATTGGGACCAGCCTTTGGTGTACAACCGCTCCCGCGTGGATAAAGAAGACATTCCGAGGCTGGATGAAGGCCAGTGCTTGAACGACAACATCATCGATTTCGGCCTCCGATTTTTGTTTGACGCGTTCGACAAGAAATCCAGTTTGACTGGCCGGGTTTACCTCCACAGCACGCACTTCCACACGAAGCTCACTTCCAACAAGACCTACAAGGACAAAATTAATTACGACGGTGTCAAAAGTTGGACGTCGAAGGTCGACCTCCTTTCCTATGACTACGTCGTCGTCCCTGTCAACGAGCAGTTTCACTGGTGGCTTGCCATCATTTGCAATCCAGGAAGGTTAGACCCTGATGCGACGAGACCTACCGATAATAAAAACGAACCGCCACCACAGGAGATTTCTTCTGATGTAGAACTGACGGGTGTGGTGGAACGGGGACCACTTGATTCACCTCGGGAGTCCACGGCAGCAGATCTGAGCCATCTGTCCATTCAAAGCCCAAGGGTTGCAGGACACATTCAGAATGATGTGAACAGGGATCGCGACCAGGAAGGCCACGTTGTCGATCTAGTGCGAGAGGATGGGGGTGAAAAGATCGCAGCGGAAAGCACTCGCAAGCCCGCTAAGCGCGGGCGGAGATCAGCCGGTCCTCCTCCAAAAGTCTACGACCCACAAGAAACGAGAATCATCACTTTGGACTCTCTGGGCGGCGGTCACTCTAACTCGGTGACATGCTTGAAATACTACCTCGCTGCCGAGTTTCAGCACAAACGGAAGAAGGTGATAGAGTCGCTTCCCAAGCAGTTGGGCACGAAGGCCACAAACATCCCGGAACAGGACAACTTCCACGACTGTGGTATTTATCTCCTTGGTTACGCCCAAGAGTTTTTCAAGAATCCCGACAAGTTCGTTCATGGTCTACTACAGCGAGAGCTGCCTTCTTGGACAATCCGTGCATCCGAGCGCCGACGGGCGTTGAGAGACACGATAATAATCGAGCACAGAAGATTGCACGGCATCGATGAGCCTGCCGGCATCGAGGAGCCGCATTCGATAATGTCGATGAAAGCTACCGTGATGCCAAGGAGCCAACAGGAGGAAATAGTTGATACAACCACAACGCCAACGTCCTCGAGGCCGAGCTCCAGTGGCCCAAAACTCCCCATCAAAAAGTTACAGGCGGGGCAGGAACACGTTGAATCCCCTGATGAGGCTGCACCGAATCCTCCTGACAATGGAGGACCTAGGGCGGCAGTTGCGGAGCTGTCATCAGAGCCATCGCCGAACGGGACAAAACTGCCAGGCAGGCTGCCGTCTGCGGAAAGCTCTAGAGACGAGGTCTCCCTTCTGCCATCCCATGATGTCAAGGGCTCCCACAGCGATGCCGAACCCCGTGTTGCAGAGAACAGACCGGACTCCTGGCAAGATTCGGACGACCCGGTGGAATTCATCCCTACCCTCCCAGTGTCATCGTCACCAAAGGCGAGGTCGGATTCTGAAGATGTCACTGTGAGCAAGTACTCTGAGCTAAAATCGCCCAAGGCATCGGACAAGAAACCCACCGCCAAAAGAGGTTCGTCCGAAGATATTGAAGTGGTCGGTGCCAACAAGGTTGTCCGGCGAAACCGAGCCGGAACACCAGACAGAAGACCAAACGCGAGGAGAGACTCTGGAGATTTCAGCGAGATTCCTACCAGCGCGTTCTTCGCATCCAGACCTCCTGCATCGACACAGGAGAAGAAACCGAGCGTAAGAGAGCGGGCGGCAATAAGTCTCGCATTTGCCCAGTCTCGGGTTGCGCCCCCTCAACCAGCCTCGTCGCCTCCGTCGCGGATTCAGCTCCAGGGCCAGTCTCGTCGGGTGGTCCCCCGCGTCCAGGCCGCAGAGCTTGTGAGAGAAATACCCGTAGACGTAGATCTCACGAAGGAAGAGCCAGCAGATGTCACTTATATGGAGGTCTAGCATTTCGCGGTTGTTAGCAGGCGCCGGGAAAATGGACGGGGTTCAGGTGTGGTTTGGTGCATGGGACGGGCGTTTGTACTTTCCAAATCCATCGTTGAGTTTATCGTTGTCAGTGAGATCATCATTCCCTGGGCGCCGAGGTTGTCATAAGCATGGGTATTCGGCGTTTCGGTGTGCTACATTTTTGATCAGTCAGGGGTTGCGAGGCGTTTTGATGGGGGGAAAGGTCGATGAGCATACCGTGGAAGCGTATTGGGGATGGATGGGCGTCAACTTCAGCGCACAGCGAGGTATTCTCGATGGGCAGCACCGGACCTAGAGCGATGGGTAATGCTATTCACCATGCATACATACATACATTTTGTTCACATATGTACAATTATTGGACATCTTTCTTCACGTCAGGCAGAGTAGTGTGATCTATCGCCTTGCTGTCCAACATATGCTTCTAGCTCCTCCTCGTCATGACGATAAACGTCTATCCTTCACCCCTCTCTTAATATGACGACAATGTCTATTCTTCATCTTCTTCATCCGCTTCGCTGTCCGAAAGATCACCGTTTATCCCGTTGTGTCTGGCAACCTTTGGCACCTCGAAGACCATGGCGCCGCATTTGCCGTCTTTCAGGTACTTCCATCTCCCTAGTCGCATCTCCTTGCCGGTGGCCACCACAACGCAGAGGCCATCTTTCCCTCTGTCGCCTCTTTCGAAGAGGGCAATGTCGTTGATGATGCCTCTGACCAGACTCCCGTTGTTGGGCTTTTCTTCTGCCGAGTGATTGGCAGGCTCGTCTGATACGCCGTTCGTGAGCGTCTCACTTGGTTCCTCTCCTAGCACACCAACGACCTCGATCTTCTTCTTGTCTTCGCTTAGTCTCCACACTCTAACACAACCGTCCCAGCTTCCGGTGAGGATGACGTCTGAGTAGGGGATTGTCCGCAGCGCAGTGATGGATCGTGGCTGCGGTGCCGGTACTACTTTTGGGTCGGGGTCTGCGTCGGCTGACGATTCGGATGGACTCAGGGGGTCCTCGAGACCGTGTGCGCAGGGGACTACGAAGACGGCCTTCTTACGCTGAATGCTCCACAGCGAGACGTCGCCGTTGTCGCTGCCGGTGACGAAAAGCTCGTCATCGATCATGGAGACGCGATCCATGCTGCCTGGATGAGCAGCAGACTCCTTCTTGACTTTGGAGGGTGCCTTCTTTTCACCGCCTTGGCCGCCGCGGAAGACGAGCTGGGATTCCTCGGGCACCTTCCAGTAACGCGCTGTTCGGTCGCGGGCACCAACGGTGACGCATCGCTCTTGAGCGAGGGCGTCAACATCGAGAATCTCGTCCTGGTGGCCGAACAGGGTCTCGATGTAGGCGAGCTCGTCAAGGGACCAGCATTTGACTGTTCTGTCTTTGGAGCAGGAGTAAATCTGGTTTGTGCCGCGCCGGAAGGCCAGGCCAGTTACGGCGTCGCGGTGGTGAGTGAAGGCACGGATAGGGGTGAGATCTTCGGCGTTGTGCACCACCATTCGCTTGTCGGCGCCACCCGTGACAACAAACTTGCCGTCTTGGGAGGCTCTGACGGCAAGTATAGCGCCGGTATGGCCCCTATATGTTTTGTCCTTTGCTTTCCGGGAGTCTGACTTGGTAAAGCAGACCCTCTCTGGTTTTCGCTTCGGCGGCGCAGGGGGCTTCTTGGGCTTCTTTTTTGTAGTCTGCGGCCATTGGTCCTTGGGAAGATCTTGGAGACGCCATTTCGTGAGCTGGCCATCCTTGGTAGTTGTGTAGGCATATGGTGCGCAAACTGCGACAGATGTTACCGTCCCCGAGTTCCAGCGGAACTGGGTGTGTGCTGCTTTTCGGAAATCAAGTTTCGAGGCAAGGCGGCGGTAGACCTTGCCTTTGGCTTCAGCGACATCCTCCTCCAGACGCTCGGCGAGAAGGTCACGGTCAATTTGCTCGGCGTCGAAAGCATATTCGTCCCCTTCTAGCTCTTCGACCTCCTGTCGTGTCTTCTCGAGGTATCTCTGTGCAAGCCTAAGACGCTTCTCGGCGGCCGTCTCTCCTTCGTTTTCCGAGTCGTCGGAGGCTGCATCGGAGGCATCACCGTCTGAGAGTTCATCCCCGCTTAGTTCCGAGTCCAGGTCGCTTCCGGAAATCGACTCATCGCGGTCAATGGGCTTCTTTGGAGCAGGGACGGATTTGGATGATGCGGGCGCTTTGGCGGTCGGTCGAGAGCCAGCTTTTGCTGTTACAACTTTCTTTTTGGGTGCTTCTGCTGCTGCAGGACGTTTCCTCTTCCTCTGGGCGCTCGGGGCTGTGAAAAAGGACGACATGGTCGCGCTGGCGGCGGATTGCACTCCTCAAAGTGCTCTGTCGTCTGCCTTGCGCTGGCTTGCGCTGCAGCTGCTTCAAATTTCTTGAGAATCTACCCCCCCAAGAAAAAAAAGTTTAGGTGGAACAACTCACCGACGTCCGAGGAAAACCCGGCCAAGGTCGCTTCAGCCCCATTTCTCAGGCTGTGGGGCGGCACCTGGCCAACCCTAGGAAGGCCTGCTTGGCTTTGTGGCCCGTGCTTTGACAGGCTGAAGCTCCAGTGCGCGTTCGTTCCAGGAGCTTGACGGGCAGCAGCGCAAGCACAGGAAGCTGTTCGGAAGCATCATCAACACAACACCACCGCCCATTCACACACAAGAACAGAAAAAATGTGAGCTCACCATCAAATAGCGCCGAAGAGAATGCATTTGCTAATCCCGCTTCCAGGGAGGTCCTCCTCGGCATCACTGGCAAGGACTTCACGTTGATCGCCGCATCCAAGGCGGCGATGCGCGGAGCTACCGTCCTCAAGGCGTCGGACGACAAGACCAGGCATCTCAACAAGCACACGCTCATGGCCTTCTCGGGAGAGGCTGGAGATACAGGTATGTTCGGGGTGACCTGTCGGTAGGGAGGGAATCGTAGTAGCTGACATCCGGAAAGTGCAGTTCGCCGAATACATCCAAGCCAACGCCCAGCTGTACTCGATGCGCAACGAGACCGACCTCTCGCCTTCAGCCCTCGCTAACTTTGTGCGTGGGGAGCTGGCATCTAGCTTGCGGTCACGGAAGCCCTACAACGTGAACCTCCTCCTCGGGGGTGTCGACCCCATTACCCACAAGCCTAGCCTCTACTGGCTCGACTACCTCGCATCATTGGCTTCGCTCCCCTACGCTGCCCACGGCTACGCACAGTATGTTGATGTTTTGGGAAATCCGACCTCTGGGTGCTAACGGGCTCGTAGATACTACTGCCTCTCCATCCTCGACAAGCACCACCACCCAGACATCACCCTCCACCAGGGCATCAAGATTCTCAACATGTGTACCGACGAGCTCAAGAGAAGGTTACCGATAGATTTCAAGGGCATGACGGTCAAGGCGGTGACAAAGGACGGAATCATCGACATTGAGTTTGATGATGACAAGGTGGTGAAGAGCGCTTGATCTGGGAGCTAAGGCGCCGAGGAGCGGTGGACATGTGTATGATAAATGGACTTGAGGAATACATGCACTCCGTGAGACTTGTGAGAAACGGGACCGCGGAACCCATGAATAGACCCCACGAATAGATCCTGGCGCTTTAAGGGAGCCCCTTGCAGAAGCGTGGCTCTCCGTTGGAGTAAAGCCCCAAGCCTAAGTCGAAGTAGGTGGTTGCAAACAGAGCCTCCTTAGGTAGTTACTGGTCGTTTACAATAACTTTCACCGGCCGCTTGGTAATGTTTTGACGCTCCGCAGCCAACTTATTCTTTGTCCTGTTAGTTTGGTGACCCACCGCCCCGCAAGCCTCCGCTGCAGCGATGGTAAATGTGACAAGCCGGCCAATGGGAAACACATCACACGGCGGCATGCCGGCAGCAGCAGTTTGTCCAATACGGCCTCACTCTCTTTGGGATGCAAGCGCTGCTGCGGTGAGATGCCCGCCCAGAATAATTGCATGTTACAATGTTGCACCGCAGAGGGACTGAGCGCTGCGGAAGACGACACGGCAGACACCCGGCCGTGGGGTCAAGTTCGTGTCAGGCGGATCACATTTTTGCGAGCACACGACTGGAGGTTGGGCGGCATTCTGCAGAATGGGATGCAGTGGGGGTGGGCGGTAAGGCCTTGATTTGTTGTTGGAGACCTCTCCGTCAGAGTTTTGAGCCATCATGTCTCGCTTCGATATGGAGAGTTGAGGGTCAAGATGAGCCGGTCTAATTCGCCTAGACCCTTCTATGATGCAATGCCGTGGGCTGTGTATTCCTGTTTCTGGGTCGCAAAATATTGAGCGCCAGGACGGCATCTGACTGACTCAACGAAGGCACGGGAACAGACTTGTCGCATCTCTTCGGTTCAAAAACCTGCAGGTACAGAAAAGGAGGGCCCAGACAGAAGGAAGGAGGCAAAGTTTGAAGACTGGTGAGAATTCAAGGTTCCGGCTTGCTAGGTTTCAGCTCTGGATGAGGCGAGTGGGCCGCAGATGTAACATAGAGTATTCGCCTCTTTCTATCGCCGGCGCCTTGAATCACGGCGGCATCCATGTGAGAGAGTCGAGAAGAGCGAAAAGGCCTTTTAGCAATCGACATTCACGGGCCGCAAGTTGCCACTTGTGAGTGAGGTAGCCCTTTAGCGTAGGGTCCGTTATGAAGAAGTCCGTGTGGCGCAAGGCGATCCAAGGGGTTCCTGCCCATTCATGGTCCTTCCCTGTCGCGAGCCAGACAATCGGCTTTACCCAAATCGCGTTAGTGGATCCAACACAAAACCTTTTCTCTCCTTCCCATCCGCCCTCTTTGAAAATTTCTCTCTCAACACCTCCGGATTTCTTAATCCATCCACAAACGAAGCACGCATTTTCCCTTACCCCTTGTCTTTCCTTTTTCCTTTTGAAGATCTGCTTTTTAGCTCTTCAGAAGGATCGTAGGAGACTTTCTCCGACTAATACTGCGAGACGAGGCACCGCGGCATACAGCATAATCTGTTTCTGCTGTTCCTTCCTGCATTCTTTCTCGCGCTAGAGTTTGCATCTGGGCGTTTCTTCGTTTCTTCGACCGCGCTCTCATCACCTGAACTCGCGTTCGTTTGAGAGTTTCCGAAGGCAACTACGATATCCCGACAATTCGTTTCGAGCGAAAAACAAAAACAAAACTCAACACAACAACATCCAAATATTCCCGATCTACGACACTGACTACCAACTCGATCGCAATCATGGCCGACCAACTCAGCAGTGGAATGGGCAACATGTCCCTCGACCCCGGCGCCTCCCAGATGCAGGGCGGTCCCCCTCGTCGCTCCTACATCCCGCCGCATATGAGAGGCAAGATGGATGCGATGAACGGTGCGCCCCCCATGAACGGCCCCGGTCCCGTCCCCGGACCTGGACCCGGACCTGCTATGAATGGCCTCAACCAGAGCGCCTGGGCTGGGTAAGCACGCGATCCCATGTTTTCTTGGTTGGATCTGTCTTTTTTGTTCGCACCGAAAAAACCATTCGCCTCCCCAACAAACAGAAGAGTCAGCTTACTAATTCGTTTCAGCAACAACAACTTCGATGCTCGCGGCAGCGGAGGTAATTGGGCTGGTGGTCCCGGCGGTCCCGCTGGCCCTGGTTTCGATGGTCCCACTCCCGCTCAGCAGTCTGGTTGGAATGCCGGCGGCCGCCCGCACCAGGGCGGCGGTGGTGGTTTCAACCCTAACGCGTACCGTGGCAATCTTGATGTCCGCGCTTCAGGTGGAGCTGGCGCTGGCGGTGGCGGCTACACTGCCCGCGGCTCTGGCGATGGCCAGTGGCGCGATGGAAAGCACATCATTGGTCCTGCCAACCCACGCGTCGAGCGTGAGCTGTTCGGTACTGCCGATGACCCGTCGAAGCAGCACACTGGCATCAACTTTGAGAAGTACGATGACATTCCTGTCACGCCCTCCGGTCGCGACCCTCCCGAGCCGGTCCTGACCTTCTCTGCTCCTCCTCTGGACGCCCATCTGCTCACCAACATCGAACTTGCGCGCTACAAGATCCCTACGCCGGTCCAGAAGTATTCGATCCCCATTGTCATCGGCGGACGCGATCTCATGGCCTGCGCCCAGACAGGTTCCGGCAAGACGGGTGGTTTCTTGTTTCCTATCCTGTCTCAAGCCTTCACCCACGGCCCCTCTCCCATTCCTGCCGGTCAAGGAGGCAACTTTGGTCGCCAACGCAAGGCGTATCCTACCACCTTGGTACTCGCCCCAACTCGCGAGCTTGTCTCTCAGATTTATGACGAGTCTCGGAAGTTCGCCTACCGCTCCTGGGTTCGTCCCTGCGTCGTCTACGGCGGTGCTGAGATAGGGCCCCAGCTCCGCCAGATCGAGCGCGGTTGCGATCTTCTTGTCGCTACCCCCGGCAGACTCGTAGATTTGATTGAGCGTGGCCGCATCTCGCTCTGCAACATCAAGTATCTTGTTCTTGATGAGGCCGATCGCATGCTTGACATGGGTTTCGAGCCTCAGATTCGTCGCATCGTCCAGGGCGAGGATATGCCCGGTACTGAGAACCGCCAGACCCTCATGTTCTCTGCCACCTTCCCCCGCGATATCCAGATGCTCGCACAGGATTTCCTCAAGGACTACGTCTTCCTGTCGGTTGGCCGTGTCGGCTCCACCTCTGAGAACATCACTCAGAAAGTTGAGTACGTCGAGGACGTCGACAAGCGCTCCGTTCTGCTCGACATCCTCCACACTCATGGCGATTCCGGCCTTACCCTGATCTTCGTTGAGACGAAGCGCATGGCTGACTCGCTCTCCGACTTCCTCATCAACCAGGACTTCCGCGCCAACTCTATTCACGGCGACCGCACACAGCGCGAGCGTGAGCAGGCTTTGAACCAGTTCCGCAACCGCGTCTGCCCTATCCTGGTGGCTACGGCTGTCGCCGCTCGTGGTTTGGATATCCCCAACGTCACTCACGTTATCAACTATGACCTTCCCACTGATATCGACGATTACGTCCACCGTATTGGTCGTACTGGTCGTGCCGGAAACACCGGTATCTCCACCGCTTTCTTCAACCGTGGCAACCGCACCATTGTCAGAGAGCTCATCGACCTCCTCAAGGAGGCCAACCAGGAGGTTCCCGGCTTCCTCGAGACTATTGCCCGCGAGTCTTCCTACGGCGGCGGTGGTCGTGGTGGTCGCGGCGGAGGTGGTCGTGGCCGCGGTCGTGGCGGCAACACCGATTTCCGCAAGTACGGTGGTGGCGGTGGTGGAGGTGGAGGTGGCTTCGGCGGCGGCTTCGGCGGCGCTCCCTCCAACTCTGGCTATGGCGGCGGTGGATATGGCGGCGCTCCTCCCAGCTCTGGTTATGGCGGTGGCGGCGGCGGTGGCTATGGTGGTGGCTACAGCGGCGGCGGTGGCTATGGCAACCCTGGCGGTGCTGGCGGCCAGTCGTGGTGGTAAATACCACTGCGATCACTACGCTAGTTTGGACGCTCACTCGCGGTCTGTTTGTCACGGCGTTCCCTGGGATTTCTGGCCGGCAGTTTCCTTTCCTTGTTCATCATTGCAAAGCCTTCGACATACACCACGGCTTCTGGTTTTACATTCGGTTTTAATGGCGACGAGCATGACCTTTTAGACCCTACGGGGGTTAGCCAGGATCAGGTTCTAAGGTTGAGGCTCGGGTCTCTTGACGATAGATCGGATTTGTTTGTTCCCCAAAGTTACACAAGGAACTCCGGACGGACGACATGATACCCTTAGAGTCACGAAAGCTTGGAACTTCGGCAGCAGCGACTGCGCGTGCGATTCTTTTTTTTTTCGCATGGTTCGCAGCCAATGGTGGGCTGATCTATGCAACTAGATCTTGATCAACACCCTAACGACCGTCATGTTTCAGCGCTTGCTCTATTTTCTCTGGGAGCACAAATGCTTTCTGATAGAAAATGGGGTCGGAGCACGCCGCGCATCATGTTTTTACTGCACTTTACACTCATCTCATAGACAAAAGTGGATTTCTCGGTTCTTGGTCGGCGGCAGCGAACTACATCGACCGGATGGTCTCACCTACAGACGCTGGGGCTGCGGCAGAGAACTCCAAAAGATAGACTGGGATCTTTCGTCAGTTGAGGACGAGAGCAAGTTGGAGGAGCATGATACCCTTTCGATGAAGATCTGGAAGAGAAGGGGGATTTGCTTCCTGGCTCTCATATTTCGGCACAGGAAAACCAAAGGCGTCTGCGGAGGACATGCATTGGCAAGGGGTCAGGCTTTTGCAGAGGCTTGGTTGAGACTGAGCGTCGTGGAACGGGGACAAATCCTGTCACGCTGCCATGGCATGAGTGAGACCGGTCAGCATGAGAAGTCCATACAAAACTAGCACCGTTCACTTTCTACAACCATCTGAAAGTTCGTGATTCTGTCGTCTTCCGTCCCGTGTCTTTCGTCTGATGTTGTGTATGCTATGCCGTTCGCAATGATTGGACGAATCTCAGGTCGTGATGTTGTCGTGACCTTGTCGTGACCTTGTCGTGACTTGTGAAGTAGAACTCGTTGGCATTGCAAATTGAGCGATGAAAGCCAGATCCCCATCTGACATAGTTGGTTCTTGTAGAGGAGAGTGGTGATTCACAGTTGATCACAAAACCGAGACATTTCACACAGTGGAAAGTACCAGCGACCCGTCCTGAATATGCCTTCACTAGCCTCTAGACTCTAAAACCATGATGTCCTATACGCCCTCCAATCTGGTAGATTTATGCATATAGTTGGCCAGGTATCCAAAGCCAACCGATCTAACCAAACAACCACCAATGCCACTCCCCATGCCTAGTTACATTTCACTCCGTATTCATCAAATCATGACATTAGATCCTCCAAAATAGCTTCCAGCTCGTCCTTCCTGAAGGGAAGGCTAAGAAGTTCCGTGCCCAACGAGTCCTTGTGCGAAGTAATGATTTGATGGTCGTGGAATCTAATTGGGTTGTATGTGTTAGCCTTGTTTGTATGAGAGGGATGGGGTATGTGTTGAGAGCAACTCACTCCTTGAGCAGCGTCCGAAAGGCCATCTCGGAGCTGCATATGAACTCCTCGACTGCCTTGTTGTACACCATTCTGTACTCCACGGCTGGGCCCTCGGCCGAGGCGCTGCCGCCGCCGCCTGTTTCGTCCATGGCGACGAGCACTTCGGTGACGAGCAGGCGGAAGAGAGATTTGGCGTTCTCGGGGAGACTGCGCAGGACGAAGGCGACGCCCTCCTTGCCGCCGACGCGGCGGGCTTTGCGGCCGAGGAGCTCGTGGACTTCGTCGACGGTGTCAAGTTCGGGGCCGAAGGGGGCGAAGGTGGTGCAGTCGTGGAAGGTGAAGTTGAAGAGGGAGCGTTGGCCTGAGTCCCAGAGGAAGGGGAAGTCGGGGGTGTCGGCGGAGCAGACGAGGCGGATTTGGGGATGGGCGGCGAGTTGGGCGAGGATAGATTGGGAGCCGGGTTTGCGCAGGGGGAGGGCGTCGATGGAGTTGATGAGGATGAGGAGGGTGGTTTGGGGGGTGGAGGTGAGAGATGTGAGGAAGGACTGGACCATGGCGACGGGGGTGCCGGTGGTGAGCTTTTGGGAGGCGGCGGTGCCGATGGTGGAGAGGATATCGCGGAGGGAGGTGGTTCGGACGTAGCCGTTGATGATGACGATTTTGCTTGGGGGAGAGGAGTGGTCTTTGGAGGAGAGGTAGGTCGCGAACCGATGGAGGAGACGTCGTTTGGAGCCGTAGCCGTAGAGACAGGTGCTGAAGCCTTGCGAGAGCTCAAAGGCCCATTGCGGGAAGGACTCGGCGTGGAGAGACTGGAGGAATTCGACATCTTTGGCGTGGGGGTCTTTTATTTTTCGCAGAATAGAGAAGTACTCTTCGTGGGTAAGGAGGTTGAGGGAGGAGAGGTTGTTGCCGGACGTCTTGGTGAGGCCGGGTTTGTTCTGGTAGAAATACTGTTCTTGGGGAGGAAGATCTCTCGGGGGTGTTGGGGATCGCTTGCGTGCCGCGGGTGCGGCGTTCTTTCGTGGTCTCCCCGGCCCCCTTTTGGACGGTGTTGCGGCAACTGGCTCTTCTTGTTCTACCTCTTCCTCGTCCTCCTCGCTAGACTCGTAGATCTCCCGTGCGATGTCTTCCTCCTTGCCTTCATCGTCGCTGATGGCGCCACCGACTACACGGTCTATGAGGGCCTTTGCACTCTTCCGTCGTGCAGACCGATCCGCATTGTTTTTGCGACTCGGGGCGTCGATGCCGTTGATGCGGTGCAATTTGATCGGGGTTGCGACGACAGCTTCCTGTCGCAAGGCAGAGGGTGTCGCTACTTGGCTGTTCGCCTTTGGTGGTCTGCCAGGTCGCCTTTTCGTGGGGCTTGGCTCGGGCTGCGTCTCGTCGACGCTCTCTTCGATGTCTACTTGTGCGGCTTTTGGAGCCGCCGTCCGGCGCGCAGAAGCGCCTGTCGCTCTGTTGCGCTTAGGGGACGCCACATCGTCGGGGACTTCGTAAGGATCGGCTTCCAAGACGCGCTTTTTCGGTGAACGTGCTGCTGATTCTTCAGCTTGGGCCTTGCGCCGGACCATTTTCGCACCCTTTTTTGCTACCTCGATCGGTGTGTTGGGTGCATCTCGAGTTCTCTGAACTCGTGCAAGCCGAATCCAGGGCCTCCGACGACGCGGTTGGCCTGAGACGCGACTGCCCCAGATTTTTCGAGTGGTCCAAGCTTCTCATACCCTTGTCCGCCTCTGCATTCGCTAACAGGGGTGCGAAGCCTTGGCTCAACGACATGTCTTCGCGATCCCCTTTTTTTCCCACTCAAAAGTAAACATTTCAGCCCCAAGCCAGATTGAAATCAATAATGATGAATCTCAACCTGTCAGCCTCGGTAAACATCTTCAAACTGCTGGCTAAGCCATCTCTCTGCCTTCCTCACGCAACAGTTTCAACCTTCGACGATCTTCCAGTGCCTCTCAGCAAGCTCTTTACCCAACATGAAAAACCAGCCGACATCAGAGCCGTTGTCCTTGACAAGGACGACTGTTTTGCCTACCCCGATCGTAGCGAGGTGTACGAAGCCTACCAGGTAATTGGACCACCCAGTTTGCTAAATTTGTTACTTTTCCTTTCCATTGGCGTTGTTTTCGAATGAATGCTAAGGAAATAGAAACGTTTCGAGGCGTTGCGTGAAGCGTATCCTGGTCGCCGTTTGCTGATTGTGTCCAACACAGCCGGCGCCACCAGCTGGGACCGCGATGGCAAGTTGGCGGCAGAGGTACAAAAGGCCACGGGGGTTTCCGTCCTATCTCACCAAGTGAAAAAACCTGGTTGCGGCCACGAGATCATGACATATTTCCGAGACCACCCAGAAACCGGTGTCACCAGCCCTCATCAAATCGCCATAGTGGGTGATCGGCTGGCAACAGACATGATGCTCGCCAACATGATGGGCAGTTGGGGAGTATGGATCAAGGATGGCGTAGTGCCTCACCGCGAAAAGAGCATTGTGTGCACTCTCTTCCCACTCTCGGCTCACGGCATCACTGACACTTTACCAGTTCTCAAGGGCTGAGAGAAGTCTCGGCCCGTATCTGCTCGCGCGCGGATTTTCGGCCCCGGAGCCCTCCAATCCGTTTGAATGAGATGACGGCAAATCGGATAACCCCTCTTTGGGTCTAGCAGTGGCCATGAGGCGGACACCGAGTAGCGACCTCGTGAGCGGCTGCGGATGAGTCACTTGAGGATTGGATTTTGTTGAAGCTGCCGTTCTCTGGGCACGGCATCCAGCGAGCATGTCTGTCAACGACCGCCAGCCAGCACGACCACCATGGATAGCGCCGAGAGCCGGCGGGTCTGCCTCAACAGATGCGGGCCTTGTGACGCGAAGCTTGAGTGGGAACAGCGGCAATGATTCCACGAATTGCGGGCGGCTGCCAACATGGGATGACATAGACCGGTGGGAGGCCCCGATAAGCATACGGTTGGGCATGTCTCACTGTCGTGGGGGCAGGTCGACGCAATCAGGGAGCAAACGCCAACAGCACAAGTGGTAGAAGTCGACGATGGACAGGAGCTCGGAAATGGCTGCCGGACAATGACGACTCGCTGGTTATTGGGCTAAATATGGAGGCGTAGGAACGAGGTGATGGGGGCAGGTTTGGCATTCATGGCTATTTACTCCGGTCGACTAGACACAATGGCAACCCCACCGAATAGCAGACACCTCTTCACTCGGTCATTTCGCCGGCCCTCTGTCCACACATCAGATGGGGATGCGCATAGAAGAAAGTGCCTCGATCATTCACTCTCCCGGCGCGCCAACACCGGATGGACCTCCGGTATATAGCTGGCCTGCTTTCCCACCTTCCTTCTCTTCCCACCACTTGCTCTCTTCACCACCCTCGCACTTCGCATTTTCTTCCTTGCAAGATCACGCCATTTCCTCGCAACAAGTCGATTTCCTTCCGCAGTTTCTGTCATCAGGTCGACACTTGAATATTCGATCTCTCATTGACGACTGTCCTCGCCGCAGTCCACATATCGATCAACACCGCTCACGCTGCCTTGCGCACTACCTCGCCGCGCATACCCATCACCATCTGGGTGATCTGCCGCACCGTAAGTGAACCATCTTCGCATCCCCCAGCCAGCTCACCAGCGCGCTGTTTTTTTCCATCACAGCGCAAGCACATCTCCCTCTTTCTCAACATTGCAAAGCAGCTCTCCCTCTGTTCCCTCCTCTCCCACGCCGCGGTTGTCCAAGGCATATTCTAGTGCTCTTTGATCGCAACGCAAGGTCCTTTTTCCCGCCTCGTCCTCCCATGGCGAGTAATCTTCCCTCGTCGCAAACCCTCTAGCCCTCGTCGCAAGCACGCTTTCTTTCCGCGACTTTCCTGCCAGCGAAATGTCACAATTTTGCTTCTTGCTCGTGCTTCTTGCTCGACATGGCGAACACGTCCCCCGGTACCTTCCGTCGCAATCATTTGGCTAATAGTCGCGGTTTTCTAGACATCGCACTGCCAGCCCTATTCCTGACGACAACATGGGTGGTAAGATTTGGTCCAAGGAGGAGGAGGATGCCTTCTGGAGGACCATCATCCCTCGGTCGCCAAAAAGGCTTGGTGCCGACCAGCTCAATGATGAAGAGAGTTGGGACGAACTGGCCAAAGTCTTGACCAGGATCATGGGAGATGATGCCAGGAGGAACTATACTGCCCTGTCTTTGTGTACGTGCCAGCAACAATGAAGTGGGCTCATTGCTAACGCGTAACAGTCGAGCACTGGTTCCAAAACGTGATGAAGAATAGAGTGTCTCCGAACGGACGAGAACACGTGGCTCGTTACAACCGGCAAAGTAGGCGCTTCTCCGTCATATACAGTAGCCCCCAGCAACTCCGGCTAACTTGCACAACAGTGGAGGCGGAGGGAAGAACCAAGAGCGGCCCAGGCTTCAAGCCTGCCGGCACAGTTCAAGCCAAGACGAGGCGCAGCCGTCGCAAGCAAAAGGCCGAGATTCGCGGCCAGGCACTCAAGGCTAGCGAGGACCGTGATATCAAGAATGACGACGAGGCAAGCATGACAGATGCTGGCTCTCCGGCTGAGGCCCATGGCAACAATTTTAGCCATGTCAGTGCTCCGGGAATCGACAGCAATGCCGCTGAGACTCTCGTCTCGTTCCGAGCCCACGCCTCTGACGCGACTTACCCTGGCCAAGCCCATCCCGCCCATAGCAACCCCGGTCAACCGAACCAGAACATCCCGGTCAACACCATCTCGCGCGGAACAGGCCACCACGGCCATCAAGACAATTCGACGCTGGACGACACGGATTCGCGCGCTGCGAGCGACGGGCGTACCCAAGGCACGCTCACCTACGGCCGCCGACTCCGTTATCGTTCCCAGGGAGGTGCCGAGTCTCTATATGACTCAGGTTATCAGGCTCAGAACTCAGCTGCCCCCTGGTCCTTGAGGGCCAGTAACCACACGCGTCAACGTCACAGACCGCTGCCGTACTCGGTCTCGGCCGGCCATGGCCAGCAGGGAGACAAAGAGCCGTTCGTTCGCCCGGCGTCACAACTGTCACCGGCCTACCCGACGTCCCAGGCCTCGAATCACGATACCGGCCAAAACCAACACTCGGCGCCTCCCTCCACACCGCCCAACCAAACATTCCAACAGGGTCATGAGTCCCCAGCCTCCGTCCACCATGCCAACTTCAGCTCAGAGCACCTGCAGCGCTCTGCCTCGGTCCACAACATTACCAGCCACTCGCCCGGATGGGCCAACTCGAGGACAGCTGAATGGGCGCACCAGACCAACGGGTACCACCCAAACCCGTACACATACCCGTACTCAAGCCACTATCAAGGCCAGTACTTGGGTCAGCAATGGAACCAGTATCCGAACCACTCCAGCCCGTACCCCAGCCACTATCAGGGCTACGGCTCTTATCCTCAACCTTCCGGTGATGCCATTGGCTACCAAGGGCACTATAACCCCATTCACAGTGGTCCAACTGGCGCCCAAGACCGTCAATTCCCTCTTGATGGCCATCCCACGGGCACCGAAGCCCATCAGCACACTGCTGCTGGCAATGCAACCCAAGCCAATGGCCTCTACCACCCTGTTCCCAGTCGTCCCCCTCGAACCGAAGGCCTTCGAGGCGCTGCTCTCGATTCTGCAGCTGGAAACCAAGATGCTCAGGACCCCCAGGACTCACCTGCCGATCTTGCATCTGCGACGGAAGATTTTTCCACTGGCACCAAGGACGCTGAGACCTCGGATTGAGGAACTCGCCGATGATTCCTCCCGAGCCGCATTTGGACTTGGGGTTTCTCATTTTTAATCCTGGTGATGGTTTTCGTCTCAGGTCTTGAGACCTCGGAATCAGGATCTCTCACATATTTCCTCCCAAGACTCTCATATATTCTCCCAAGCCACACTCGATGTACTTGGGTTTTCTCTTTTTACCCTGTGGATGGTTTTCGTCTCAGGTCTTCCAGTTTCTTCGGACAGAGTCTCATCCTCTGCTATACTCTCTGCTTTTGCATCCAGCACCGTTGGAGGAGATTGGAGAGAAACCTTCCACTTGGTGTTTCCTCCTTAGATCTATCGCGGGCTTATTTGCGCCTGCCGGTTCCTATTTCTCTTGGAATCTTGGCTCGCTTCTCTCTTTGCAGTCGGCTCTTGCACCCAGCTCTGAATGCGGAAGGCGACCTACTTGCGCTTCCACTCCGAGTCAACAAAGGGATGCAGTTACACCTCTCGATTCTCCGTCACCCATACTCTCTCGGCCCGCCTTTCTGTGGGAAAGCTCCACATAATCTTGCAATCGGCGGTCATCATGATACCCTGGGGTTTGGCGAGCAAGGCGTTTGACATGGTTTTGATCAGTATCCGGTTTTAGTTTGATCCGAACCACCGAGACCCTCGCCAAAATCTCAACGACAGGCTGTTTCTCATTCTATTTTGGCGTTTGTTCGGCTACGGTAGGCGCTTTCCAGAGCGACTTCGACAAGAGCCTCGAACCTGGAATTCGACGAGTATCCATCGGACCTGGATGTTGACCTGGACGATACCAGCTGGCTTTCCGTATGAATTCACGGAAATCTGGCGCGGGCTTCGATTAGGAAGCGTTGATGTAAATAAGTAGTCTCTCAACCCGGTCATTCCATTTGCTTGTGCGATCGTGCTTGCTCAGTGAGTGTTTGGGGAGTGTAAGAGGGGGGGTTGTGGTTGGTCTGACAATGAGGGACGGCCCGCATCGGCCTTCGTGTTGTATTTCCTGCCGCGTTGTTTGAACTACATCAAACCTGGTCTTTCGGTTAAACCTGGCTGCGACTTACGAACATTTTCCCACCTACTCAAGTATGTCTCTTTCTGTGCTTCAAATTTCCTCCCCTTTTCTCCATCTTTCACTCACCCTGCAGCTATTCGGCATTCCAGCAATTAGACAAATAGCGATTAGACAGAAATGGCGTCAACCTCAGCCGCACCCGCACCCGCAGCCCAACTCGAAATTCCCATCTTTGGCCCAAACGGTGGAGTAGTAGCTGTCCAAAACGGTGCTCGACGCCTCGAGCTAAACCGCGCCGGTTCATACGGTAAGCATCACTCTCGTCATCTACACTCTCTCATCTCCCGTTCTCATCACCGCCCCCCTCACTACCCTCACCACACCAACACCTATATCGCACACTCAAGTCTTTGTTTACCCCCCTAACCCATCACCTCAGTAACCCAACCCAACTCAAATCTAAGTTACTAACCCCCCTCCCCAGCCGTGGGCGGACTCACACCCACCCTCGACGAGCTCGCCGCTCTCATTGACTTTCTCTCAGCACATTCCCAGCCTAGGGTCCCAATCCGCATCATGATCCGCCCTCGCGGTCCGCCCCCGCCAAGAGGCGACAACCCCGACGGACAAGACTTCCTCTATACACCCTCCGAGATTACCGACATGCTCGCCTCCATCCGGAGCTTTAAAGACAGTGGGTTACTCGACGCCTCACGTGGGGATGGCTTCGTTTTTGGGGCTCTCCTTCGAGGGGATAACTTGTTGGAAATCGACCCGGAAGCGAATAAGTGGTTGGTGCGCATGGGGAGGCCGTTCAAGTGTGTGCTTCACAGGGCGTTTGATGAGGTTTTGTCGGACTCGCCTCAATATGAGACCATGGACGCGGTGTACGATTTGGTGGACTGCGAGTTCGATGGGGTGTTGACGTCGGGAGGAAAGCGGAGTGTTTCTGAGCCGGGGAACGTGGAGAGGTTGGCGGATGTGATTCGAAAGTTGAGAGGGAGGGCCGAGGTGGTTGTTGGGGGTGGGGTGAGGAGTTGGAATGTGCATGAGCTGAGGTGCGCGTTTCTGACGGAGGGGTTGTGGTTTCATTCGAGTTGTTTGTTTGAAGAGCTTTCGTGTATGAGGTTTGATGAGAGGGAGGTGAGGGCTGTGGTGGAGGGTTTGTCGTCGTGAGGGAGGTTGAACGAGAAGGAGTACGGTTAGCGATGTCTGTATTGTAGAGTCAAGCGCTGTATCATGGACTTGAGCAGGTTGGAATTGACATAACTATCTCGGTGCAAACACGGTACCCTCCCACACATATCCAAACCCTTCTTGCCTCACTTCTTCGCGGTGTGCTCATTGCCCTGGAGGATCCAGGCGCTGGCCTCCTTGGCGAGCTTCTCCTTCTCCTCCTCAGTCAGTTCCTTCGTCCTCATAGACTTAGGAATGTTTGCGCCGCGCGCAGACGCCTCGCGACTGCGAATTTTTTCCAACCACGCAGCCAAGTGCGGGAAGCCATCCAGGGGCACACCCGCCCAGTCTGTCTTGATTAGCCGTTTGTCTCCCCGTGGTCAAGCGCAAACATACCATGAGAATTCACCCATCCCCAGCACGAGATATCAGCAATAGTAAGCCTATCCCCAACGAGGAACCCCGACGTAGACTTGGCCAGCTGCGTCTCCATCACGCTATACAGCCGCTTCGTCTCCCCCTGATACCTCTGAATCCCATACTCAATCTTCTCCGGCGCATACCCTACGCTCGTTAGCTCCAATTCATCACCACTCCCCCTCCAAGGTCATCACTCACGAAAAAAATGATTTGCCTGCCCCTGCATCGGCCCCAACCCCCCCATCTGCCAAAACAACCACCCCCTCACCTCCCAATCCTCCCGGCTCCCGCGCGGATAACTAAACTTGCCCTCGGTATCATACCGCTCGACGAGGTACTGCAATATCGCGCCGCTCTCGAAAACGCGGATGGGCTTGCCGTCCGTGAAGGTGTCCGTGATGGCGGGGATGCGGCCGTTGGGGTTGATTTCGAGGTACCAGGGTTCTTTTTGCTCGTTCTTGGCGAAGGAGAGCTCAGTTACGGCGTAGGAGAGGTTGAGCTCTTCGAGGAGCATCGAGACTTTGATGCCGTTTGGGGTTTGGGCGGTGTAGAGGTGGATGTCGGTGGGGGTTTTGGATGACATTTTGGCTGCTTGGGTGTGGGAAAGGGGATGGATGGGTTTGAGGTGGGATTTCAGGAGGGTGAGGCGCCGGAGCATTCAAGGGGTGGGTGTTTGGTGAGTGTGGGTGTGGAGTGAGGGGAAGGGGCGGACGGGGGGATGAGTGAGGGTTGATGTGGGAAATCGAGTGAGTGACTGCTTGTCTCTTTATGTCTTATTATGTCAAGTCGAATTGCTCACCTGTCGGCTTGATCAGCAACCGAGCGCGATCATATAGGCTCGCGCAACCAAGGTGTATTACAAATGCCAGCGGTCTTTACGCTCCTTTACGGCGGGGAGGGGTCAACCCCATCCCATTCTAGATACTCCGCATCGGAATTATCGATGACGTGGGAGATCCGGGCCGGTTGGTAACATTTGAGGCAGGGTACACACTACCGACCGTGCATGATGAGTAAGAACTCAATTGCATCGGCAGCTGCCATTCGGGCAAGCTTAACTCCGCAACATGCATTAGATTATCTTGAGAGTCATCTACTCTCATATTTAAATTAGGGCGATTAACTATGCCCACGCCCTTATAATCATTACCGCTCAGCATCAATAACCACATTAATCCTTGCCCAGGTCCAATCAAGCCCTGCACATCTTGCCGTTGTTGCGAACGTTCCACCTCTCGCTGCCGACGGCCTTGGAGGCGTAGAAGAAACTATCAGGGTCATACTTCCTCTTGATGCCAAGGAGTTGGTTGTAGTTGGAGCCAAAGAACTCGCGCTGGAAATTGGGCTGCTGGAAGTCGGCCTCGTTCATGTAGGCGCCCGAGCCAGGGGTAGCAGCCTCGATGGCGGGCATGATGGTGTTGGTCATGAAGCCCTGGTAGTCGAGCATGGCGCCCCACTGAGCAGGGTCGAACGACCAAGGCGTGGTGAGGGTGACGTGGACGAGGGCGTCGCGCCATGCGGGGAGCACCGAGTTGCTGCGGTTCCGGCCGAACCGGGACACGTCGGTGCCCACACCGATCCAAGTCACGCCCTGCTCAGCGATGAAGCGGGCCGTCGAGGCGAGCGTGGCAGCGCTGGCGCTATTGGTCACGGTGCGGCGGGGAACGAGACGGCCGCCGTACTGGGCAATGCCGATCTGGATGGCACCGTTGGGCAGAGGACCAAAGTACTGGTCGTAGTGGTCCCAGTAGTTGGCAGTCTCCGAGTAGGCAACATTGTGCGTGACGTTCATAGCCGTAAGAGTAGCGACGTATGGCGCCATGATGGCCTCCACCTCGGCGCGGCTCTTGTTGTAGGCCGTCAAAGGCGCAATCATGAAGAAGGTCGAGGTGAAGTAGTAGACAACCATGGAGCCAGCATCGACCATGGTCGGGAGAGCAGCGTGGAAGGCATCAATGGCGGCGTAGAACTGCTCCGTGGGCACCTCGTGGGAGAAGAAGGACAGGGACACGCCACCAATCTTGCGATCGGGGAACGTCTTGACCGTAAGGCTGACGACGACGCCGTAGTTGCCGCCGCCGCCACCGGAAAGAGCCCAGTAGAGGTCCGAGTTCTGGGTGCGCGTGGCCCTGACGAGCCTGCCAGCAGCAGTGATGACCTCAAACTCAAGCGTGTTGTCGGCCGACAGACCGAACGAGGTGCTGAGGGCCGAGTGGCCACCGCCCTGGGTGTAGCCACCTGCCAGGCCGACAGTCGAGCACTCACCCGTGACAACAACGAGCCCCCTGTTCTTGGCCTCGGCCAGGACCTCGAAGCCCTGGACGCCAGCGCCAACCTTGACGGCAGATCCAGTGTAGTAGGCATCTCTCCAGGTCTTGAACTGCATGCTCTTAAGCTTGTGAGTCCAGATGGAGAGAGCACCGGCGCCGGTGGAGCGGGCAAGGTAGTCATGGCCAGTGTTGCGGATGACGAAGCGGATGTTGTGACGCTTGGCGAAGTTGATGGCGGCGACGACGTGCTCGGTTCGGGTAGCA
Organism: Podospora aff. communis PSN243; assembly: GCA_033296975.1. Classification (NCBI taxonomy): domain Eukaryota; kingdom Fungi; phylum Ascomycota; class Sordariomycetes; order Sordariales; family Podosporaceae; genus Podospora; species Podospora aff. communis PSN243. The sequence goes on from MU865921.1 coordinate 242,092, forward strand.
GCAACGGCGTACCGGACATAGTTGCCCAGGGTGCAAAAAGTTGAGGCGGGGGTGAAGGGATCACAGCTCTGGTTCGCAAAAAACGGGGCCATGATGGAGGCCGAGTCGCTCATGTGCATGTCCGGGAACTGCCATCGTGCTTGAAGGGCCGCACAAGCTGTCGAGTTGAGGTTCGGGTCGTGGCACACATTGGCAAGGGGAACCGTTGGGATCAGGCGGCCACCAACGGTGCTGTTAAGTTCGTTCCACTGACGCGTCGAGGGCCAGCATGGCTCGCCGGGGAAGCACTTGCACGACGGGCTGCCGCCCCAGGAGCCGCTGGTGGTGGCGTCGGTCGGCACGGCGAAGGCGCCGGCCGCGAAGAGCGCGGTGGCCGTGAGAGCCGTCGTCTTCATGACTGCCGACGGCGATGGGAAAGGCTTGCCAGGGATGCCGGGAACGAGAAGTTAGGAGCACAACCTCGATGCAGAGCCAAGGGCCGACACTCCTACGGTACCGCGAGGTAGTAGCAGCAGCAGGGCGCGTGCAGGGAAGAAGAGGGAAAGAGGGTGAGATCGTCGCCGTGAGGGCAGAACGTGGCACGGATGGGGAACAGGGACAATGTTATTTATTATTGGCATCGTCCTCTCCTTTCTCGTCCATCGCCTCGGTGAGTTCCCTGCCGTCGAGGGGACCGCCGTCCGTTAGCCCCCATCGCTGTGGTTCTGTGGTTGTGGTGCGGATGGAGCCGGAGATGCAACACTTGCCGCATTCGAAGCTGCCGAGCGTCGCATTCAAGCACCAAGGCCAGTTAGGACAGCAATTTCCGCGCTTCCCCACAGATCTCGGCCGCGGTTCGCTGTGTTGCCGGCATCTTCACACCTCTTCGGCATCGCTTAGCGGCCCGGTTCGACGGTACCAGCCAAGCCACTGCGCTGCCGAACTTTTTGATAACCGCGCTTCGAGACTTCCTATCCTCCGCATTGACTGGCAAGGCGCTGGGCATAGATAGAACGAGAGGAAAAAGAAGGAAACCACTTCGCCAACTGGCTGGCGAAGCAATAGTCTGTTGCGTAGGTACCGACGAGAGAGGCCCTATCTTCCTGCAGTGTGACGCTGTCGCGCCAGCATGCATCATGGGCCGGGTCGGGTGCTGCTCCCCGCTTGCACGCAATCCGCCCGAAACGCCAGACCTAGCCTCAGGGGCCCGGATGAGCCCCGGTGAAGCACTCTCTTTGCGATATTTCAAGAAGTGGCGCTTGCCGCGAGTTGTTCAGGCGACAACTCTCACCCCTGATCGCGCCGGAAACCTGGAGTGCCGCAGCCAATCCACCAGGTCATCGTGAGGATGCGCTATCAACTTCGCCAAGGCACCTTCAGTGATTGCGAATCCTTTCGTGTCTTTTGAAAATTGCCCGAGACTGAAGAAGAGATCGAGGAATGACGATGATGGCTTCTCTGTCGCAGTGCCTTCATGATCTTACGGCGGGCGGGTGGTGCCTCCCGCTGCACTAAACACTGCCGTATGCAACCGATATTCTGACCACACAGTTTCGCGACGCACACCTTTGATTTTTCGTTGCGGATCCGTCATGGCGCCAGCGGCCGACTCGAGTCGTGTAGGAGGAGCTGAGAGAGATGAGAAAACAATAGGAGGATGCTGCTGCCTACCTTGGGTGGTGTGGCGCTTCAACAAATAGTTCGGTGTCCGCCTTCTTGTCTTCGAGCTAAATAGAGCTTGTTGTTTTGAAGATTTCTTCATCGACGGGTAATTCGCGGATGAAAGGCGGAGAAAAGAGTGGAGAACCAACGGTCGCTTACAGCCCACCCGTTGCTAGGGGCTCACAGTGACGGCAGGGGCCGCCGCGTTTCTGGCACGTGGTAGGCTGCGCCTGCAAGAAATTCGGCACGCTCAATCGAGATTGCGGCTGAGGGAACCCTTCCAGAAGCAACATCGTTTCATTTTACCTCATCAAATCTGTCGTAATGACAAACAATTCACCGATCCGACACGTTTTTGCGCAAATAATACTTCCGTATTAAAAATAACCACACCAAACCCTCGGCCATGGACGGCAATCCACTTGCGGCAACTAGCTCGCCGAGTGGAAGCTCCCGTTTCCACAATGGCTTCGCGAGCCCCCACCAGCGAATTCGTCCGACAACAAAGCGCTAGGTAGCTCCACCCCTTGCCAGCTGCGTGCCCGCCATTGGCTGGCGTGACTTACACGACAGAAGAAACCAAGACCCTAGATCCTTCCCAAGAGAGGAGCTCACTGCATCCCACTGCGCTGCATGTGAAGAGAATTGCAGACACAAGGGAAGGAGCAGAGCGCGAGGCAAGCCGCTGGCACGTCAGGCCAGCTCAGAAAACCAGCCGTCGGCTGCTGGTGAAACTGCGCTCTCGCCGTGTAGGTACCTTGCACCGTTTGTTTTGACCCCCTTCGTTTCCACCCCCCGAGTGAGGATACGCCCCGTCGTAATTCTCACAAATTAGCAACGAATCCTCCCTCCTAGTGTACATGGCGCCGATAACGATTCGAATACCCCACGACCCCTCCCAGGAACAGCCGCTTTAACCCCTACACAGTAGAATAGATCTCTCGGCCCCCACGCCATTGCTGCAGTCAGGGGACGCTACAGTTCAACGGAGAAGAATCCTCCATCGCCATTGCAACGTCAGTGCAGCCCAGCGTAAAAACAAATCAGTTTAGCCCCTGCCAGTGTCGTCCGGATGGGATTCCGGTCAGTTATGCGAATGGTGGCGCCTGTCCGGTCCTGGTCCATTGTCTCTGGAAAATCGACATGTCGTTTCTGTCCAGCTGCTTCGCTGCCACCAACCTCTGTCAGCGAACGTTGGTGCTGAGACACGCATGCAAGTGACGACCAGCCTCGCGCCAGAGGAATCCTTCACCGCGGCAGCGGAGCACAGCGTCGGAGTAGTGGATCAAGATGGCCGAACTTCACGAGCGCTGCTAGGAGAGAGAAGGGGAGATACATGTCCACTCTGGTCCTTCTTCGACATTTGCTTGAGAGCGCACGCGAGACATGATCTACAGCCATTTCTGTGAGGGGCTCAGCCTCCGGCTCGTGCCGGTAGCAATGAGCGTGTCGTGAGCCAGTGGTAGTGACGCCTGCGGGGCCTCGAGGGGGTTCGGAATGGTGTAACCCGCATCTGGCCGCCAAAGAAAAGCCACAGAAACCCCCTGCCAAGCACTCCATCAAAGTTGATGCAGTTTACAATAGGGTAGTGTGGAGCCTGCCACCACTCTGGCATGGCCGGCATTGGTTGTGGTCTACACTAAGAGCGGCCCGGCAGATGAGAGAGACAATGTCACTGTTCAGGTAGCGTCGAGGAGACGCTGTCGCCGTATAAGGTATTCAATATCGTGGGTTCCCACGATATAGGCGGCGGGTCGAGCAGGGTGCCGTGTTCTCTCGTTTGCTGCTCCCTCCGATCCTGCGAAGAAGACGAGGTTCGAATCAAGGCTTTCGTTTATACATCACGAACCGCCGACAGGTGTCGACATTCCTTGACAACAACAAATCGACACTTTCAGTTTGTCATTGGGAGACTCGAACGGTGTTTTAGCACCCCTATCGAGAACCCCTGAGCCGCCAAAATGGGCTGGACGTACAACACCGCCGATGCCGATGCCCCAACCATGGGGCCCATGATCACCCACGTGGCCGTGGTCTTGACAGCGTTGTCGTTGGTCATGGTCGTTTTGCGCGCCTATGTTCGCTTCCACATGATCAAGGCTGGCGGTATTGGTAAGACTGAGGCTGAGACGCTCTCGAGTGGATAGTGTGTCTAACAACTGTGTGTAGACGACTGGATCATCTTTGCGACATGGGTAAGCCTCACCTTGGGCTCACCAAACCGGGTGTGACAAGGCATCCCCGAGATGGACAAGAGCTGACGAACTTGTGCAGTTTGCTGTCTTGGGCTTCACTGTTGTCACGGCCCTCCGTAAGTAGGCATTCCCTGTGTTGTGGTGCTGCCTCAAGAGCCGCAAAGCTGACGATGCTGGCAGTAGAGACCAAATGGGGTCTAGGACTCGAGAACATTGCCGACTTGCCCGCGGAGAACATCTACAACTTCGGCCTGGTAAGATTGAGGACAGAGCTATCAACTCGAAGATGCGGCTGACACGGGGTGTAGATCCAGTACATGGGTGCTCCATTTTATATTTCCAGCATCTTGGGATTCAAGCTTGCCCTCCTGTTCTCCTACCTCCGATTCATCCCCAAGGGCATCTACCGCCATGTCTGCATCGCTGTCATCGTGGCCTGCATCATGTTTCATCTCTCCTTCCTGCTCGTCCAGATTAACCTCTGCCAACCCATCGCCAAGCAGTGGGATCCCACCATTACTGGAGGTTCTTGCCTGCCGGGCGTGCCCTTTTATACCAGCATGGCCTCGATCACCATTCTGTTCGACATTATTGTGTGAGTACCATCTTTGGCAGTGATGTTTCCTGACAGTCAATTGACATTTGTCGTGCAAAACCAGCATGTTGATACCCTTTCCCGTTCTCGCAAAGTCGCAAATCCAGAAGCGCAAGAAGATTGTCCTGCTCGGTCTCTTCGCGTTGGGCGTATTCATCACCATCATCCAGATTGTTCGCATCCAGACGGTCAATAGGCTGGTGAACTACACCGACTCGGCACCTCTGATTATGTGGTCGGCTGTGGAGAACAACCTGGGAGTCATTGTGGCGTGCGTTCCGACGCTTGCACCTCTGGTCAAGTACTTCAACGAACGAACCAAGGGGCCGTACAGCAGCTCGAGCGGCAACAAGGTGTCGAAGAACGTTGGCTCGCACTACGTGATGCAGACGTGGAAGAGCGGGCGGGCCAAGGGGTGCGAACCTCTGGGCAGCGGGCACGACAACCGTGACCACACCGAGGGAAGCTTTGAAGGACACATTAGCAAGGGGAACAGCACTGAACATATCCTGGACTCGGGCATCACCAAAAAGGTCGAGGTGACGGTCACCAGGGGGTAATGATGATTCGGCGCGTCGGGGCATCGGCGAAGACACAAAAACCGTACACAGAGATGAGCAACGACAACTATAACTCGAATGGCCTCCAGCGCAGCTGTGTAAGGTATGTTCAATATGTTTTTGGTATGTAGGGTTGGGGGTTTCACGGCGGTCTTGGTGTTGGATTCACGACTTGTTTACGGTTGAAGGCATTGAGATTGGGCGCTACTTGTACATTCATCCCGGATAGACGTCTAGAATTACCCCATTCCTCCAACCATTATTACATCTTGCTCTCCCTCTCCCTCTTCCTCTTCCATTATTTCATCTTCCTCCGCTTCTCCTTCCTCTACCCCCAAGGGTGGCGGAGGGCCTCCTTCACTGCCCGGCGGCTCTCCTTGTCCTCCTTTTCCGCCTCGATGAGGTGCTTCGGGCGGTTCAGGACACCCTTGGGGCGACCGGGGCCGCGCCTGGGGTGAGCGACGGAGTTGGCGGTCGGGGTGACGGCGGCGTTGGCACTGGGGTTGGCGGCAGCGTCTAGCTGCTCGGCGGCGAGTTGCTCGGCGTAGACGGCCGCGAAGGTAAGGGGGACCCTGGCAGGGACGTCGAGGCTAGCGGCCAAGGCGAGGTCGGCATCGTCATAGACGGCCGGGAAGGGAAGGGGGACCTCGTCCAAGACGTCGAGGCCGGCGAAAATGTCGAGGTCGGCCTCGGCACTGGGGCTGGCAGCAGTGGAGAGGGGAGATGAAAGGGTGGAGACGGGAGAGGGGCTGCTGCCGGTGCTGAGGGACGGCGCGGGCGAGACTGAGGCCGCGGGGGAAGTGTTGGCGGCGGTGAAGATAGGGAAGCCGGCCGCCGGGGCGCTTCCCGTGACTACCTATAGTCCACGTCTGCCATCAACTTAGCTTGCGGTGCTTTCTGCTGTGTCGGCGCGTTGGTGGTTTTCTGAGCCCGTAACAGCAACGGACGCACAGAACTCGAACGTGAACAGCGTGAAGGTGGGAGAGGATGTGGAGAGGCAGAGAAGATGAGGTGAAGGGGGAGTGGGAATGGGTATCGCGTAAACTGAACCTGTTGTTTGATCATACCTTCTCCATCTCGACGTCTTCGTCATAAGCCTGGGCCCAGTGGGTATTCATGTTCGAGTTGTTGATGTCGCGGTGTGTCTGGGGCGTCAAGTAGATACCGAGGCTCCAAGCTTTGAGTTGTCGATGGGTTGCTGGATGGGTTGCTGGATGGGTTGCTCGATGCGTTGTGAGAAGATGACTTGGCGACCTCCGGCACGATGTACGGGCTTTATACAGCTAGCCATGCCAGAACCTTATCATCATCAGTCCAGAGACAGTTTGCGCCAAGAAACATCCTCTCGGGGGGACGGGAAGGGCAAGGGCAAGGTTTGGGAGAAGCATGCCTGCATGTACAGCGTAGTGGTGGTCATGGTTCAGTCTCTACCAATACCACGAGACCATGGGCCGTGTAAGGGGGGCGTGGGCTTGGGCAGTAATCGCAACTGGAGGATTGGTTGTGCCGACCACTACAGGTTAGAAACTAGCTTCGCTCGAACTGTCCAAGGCTCTGGGGCTCGCAGAGTGGTCACCGACGCTCACAAACAGTGACTACCCGCTGGGTCAAGCTAACGACAGCACAGGAACCTAGGTACCGTATCCAGTGTATACGAGGAAGATATGGAACGGCCGATTGGCCTCTCCTCGCCGGGGAGTCCCATTGCTGCCAGTATTATGTCCATCTATTCCAATATGGTACCTATGTGTGCGCCTTTTGTCAACCCAGGAAGCCATACACCACCAGATCATGTTGAAACCCAACGGCCAACGAGGGAGCCACTGCCTTGTGGCACCCTCTCCCAACGGGGCAAAGTCGATGGAACCATGCTTCCGGTATCGTGCTTGAGCCATGCCACATCGTGCCTAGACCCGAACCATCAACAGCCTCCCAAACGCCTCAGATGCAATTCTCCCATGTACGAAAAATAACGTCACAGGAGTCGAAGCTTTTCCCCTTTCCGTAGTCAGGTAGCCTTATCACACAAACCAGAACGAAGCTCTCACTCCTGCATGGGAGGAATGGGCCGACCTGCGTCGACGATGATCAGCTCATCGAGACGGCGCTCCGTATCTCCGTACTCGACCCGTTTCCACGTTGTGATGCGGCCCTCGTTCATATCGAAGTCAAAGATGCGAATCTTGCGGTGGAAACCACCATAGCCAGCGTAACCACCAAAGCCGGTGGCACCGCCATAGCACATCCAGAGAGCAGGCCTGTCTTCGTTCATCGACAGCCCGCAGTACTCGTTTACATGGTCGCTAACACGAAGGAGTCAGAGTTTGGCAACCCTAAAACAGTCGAGCCGAGAAAGGGGGAGGCGGGAAAGGGGAAGCCAAATAGCAACGGGCCCATCCAAATCAACGCGCTAGTGGAGCCGCAACCGCCAGGTGACAAATGTGACGCGAAAACGCGAGAAAAAACTTACTGTCCGCAGCTAACCATCACCACGTTCTCTTCCACAAGCGCGTCGCGGAACCCAGAGTTGTACACGGGCGCCGTGACAGCCTCCTTCCACTCTCCCACAAAAGTCAAATTGCCGTCCCTGTACTCGGGCAGCGGGATGTGGATGAAGGCTACGTTGAGATGCACATGCGTGTATTGCTTGTGATTCTTCTTTAGGCTCTGTGCCGTTTCGCGGAACCAGTCGATTTGGTTCTTCTTGATCCAGTCGTACCCCCTGAACTTCTTTTCGTTCGGCGAGTAGGCGTGCGTGTCAAGCAAGTACACGGTAATGGCCGAATGATCCGACGAGCCTCGCGCCAGGATCTCGAGGTAGTAGTTGCCTACCCCGTCGATGCCCGGCGGGCCAGCCTTGGAGAGAGAGTACGGGAGCGTCTCGATCAGCTCCATCTGCGCCGCCCTCGACAGTGACCCTTCGTCGTCATGGTTGCCAAAGATGGACACATACGGGATCTTGTGCTTGATCAAGAGCTGGGCGTACTTGAAAATTGCCTTCAAACTCGTTAGCAACACCCCCCCAAACATTAAACTCTTCCCAACTCACCGACTGCGTATCCGGCGCTGTATCCCCATTGACCTGATCCCCACTCAGCACCACCAAGTTTGGCCTCTCGGATTCCAGCACCTTCGAGACAAACTCCATCGTCCTCGGGTCCGCCTCACACTTGCCCCCATTATAATCCTCAGGCAACGAGTCCCGACAGTGCCCAACCCCGGTGCTCAGATGCAGATCCGCCAGCTGCATAATCTTAAACTTGCCATTATCCCCCACCCTCGGCACCACCTTTGGCACCGCCTTCTCGGCCCCCCTCTTGATCGTGACGTGCGCGACAGGAACGCTCCTCCCCGCATCCAGCAGCAGCGGCGTGCCCGTAATGGTCCAGCCCGGCCTCGCCTCGGTCGCGTCGTCGCCAAAGAGCAGATCCACCCCTGTCACCGCCTCCTTGGAATCGCTCGCCCCCTTCTTGCTTGATCGTTTCACCCACAACCCCGAGGGCCGCGCCTCCCACTTCTCCTCAGCCGAGTTCCCCGACTTCCCGCCCTTCCCCCCCGGATCCAACCTCCCCACCGACACATCCACCACCACCCGGTCCTCCGCCGTCAGCTCCTCCTCGCGCTTGCGCCGCACATGCAGGAACGCGCTCGAAAACGTCGCCTGGTTCAGATACAAGTCCTTCTCAATCCGATGCCACACCTCGGGATCTAAATTGCAGCTCGAAAACAAATTGTACGTCGAGCAGCTCGTGATGGTGATATCCGTAATCACGAAGCCCGGATGGTGCGTCGGCAGGAACTCGTGCAGCGCGTTGGGCAGCACCCGAAAGTTGCGGTCGAGGAAAAAGACGACGACGAATGTGAATACGGCGGCCGTGGCCACCTGGATGATGGTGCGGACCTGCGATGCTCGGTGGCTACGTCAGTTTCTATTGCCGCTGCTGCAAGCTTGCGCGCGCGCGGTGGCAGGAAGGGACAAAAACGCACGATTCGTCTGGTCATGATGGCGGCGACGTACCCACGCCCGGCTTGCGGGTGGGTTTTTCTTCCTTCCTTCTCTTCTTCTCCGTGCGCGCGCTCGCCCCAACTAAGGTAGGTAGTCGACTGCCCGAGATACCCTCTACTTTCTTTTCTTGTATCCGTTTCTACCTGTGGTGGTGGTGTAGTGTCCCTCGTGACGCAATGCCCATTTTCCAGGGTCCCGTCCGTCCGTCTGTCGTCTCTCCAATTCGGGGAAACCTACTGCAGCAGCGGCAGTGGCAGCGGGAAGCAAGCTTGTGCGAGTAGGTGCGTGCGGCGGCCGCTTGTCTCGTGTAGCTGTAGCTGTAACTACCGTGTACTGCGGTCACCCGACGGTCGGTGAAACCGTTGAGGTCGAATTTGAGTTTGCGCTTGATCGACGCGCGGTTCGAGAAAAATGCCAGATGGACGTTGCAACAAGGAAAGGGAACCTTGCTGCCGGACCACGGCTGGCAGCAGCCTCAGGGGTGTCCGGCCCAGTGAAGATCTGGGGAAATTGGGGGCCTGCCAAGCGCCCGCCCAGCCCAGCCAGAGCCGCGCTGGCGTGTCGCGATAACGAAGGGCCGCTACAGGAAACGGTGGGAGCAAACGCCTAATTTCCTGTACAGAGAGAGTATAGAGCCGCTATGTTTATTGAGACTAGGTCTACACTCCTAACCCTGGCTAAGTCTTGGGATTTATCCATCCGAAATCGGAACAAGCATGGTGAAAATAGCACACGCCTGCAGCCACAAGTTGCAAACTCAATCCCATCGAAAGCGCCCTCACAACTTTCCCATCCTGCCACCAAACTCTAAAATCACAGCCGCATGTGTCAGAATTCACAGCCACACATGCCATGGTTTGCTGTCATGGAACTCCACCACATCATACTTTTCCTGTCAACTTTCACCCTTTCCAAAAAGTTAAACCTTTACACAGTTCCATTGCCTGCTAACTGGATCAAAAGACTGGGGGTATCTCGCATGCCAAAACACAAAAATGCCAAGACCAGGCATCATCACCAAACTCCGTTTCCCACACTGTTGCCATTCATCACCACCGCCATTCCCAGTCCCAGCCTGTCCACCAAAGTATCCTAACCAGCAGGCTCCTCATCTCTTCATCTCTTCATCACTCATCACTCTCAATGCCCGCGCCGGTATTAATAGAGTATCCTCCACTTCACCACTCCTCTGTCAGCTCCATATGGTTCGTCTCGCACGAGGATCCAAACAACCCATTAGAGCGCAGCCAAGTCCCGCAAGAGACTCCAGCTGCAGATTATTAAAAGCAAGCTATACCGAAAAGCAAGATCCCCTTTTCGTTCCAGTCGATCGGGTTGATGTCGTAGAAAGGAACGAGACCCAGGCTCGAATGATGAAGGGTGTGTTTGTCGTACTGTGTATACCGACGAATGCCAATTAATGGCGATAAGACGAGTCTGGAAGCGTCTGGAAGCGAAATGTATGTGAAACGACAGGTACCGCCCTTCGCAGGGCGGCATAGTCCTGTCTCTGAAACAAACAGTCTCTTGGGCTTGCGCCCTCTGGTGTCTTGTGTGGAGATTCATCTTTGAAAAGAAATGGTGACACGGAAATCTGAAACGGAGTGGTGTTGCTCAAATGCTAGCGACTCGGACGCGGGCGTCATCGGGAACCCGCGCATGGCACACCATGAGCTTGAGGCTCGAACCCCATTCCTCGCACTCGGAAAGTAAGGGTTTGTCGTTCCACAACCCGCCGCGGGTACCTGCAAAGGGGACAGGAGCTGCAACGCTTTCGTAGCAGCGGCTGTACCACCATCGTCCGACCTTGGCCACCATCTTGGTAATGCTCTCATCGGCGACGGGACTCTCGTCGTTCATCAGCTCGGGGAGGCTCCTGTCATCCTTTCTTGTCTTGCTGGCGGACCTCGTACGGCTACCTCCGGTTGACGACCTCTTTGCTTCGCTGCTCGATGACCGAGCGATGGGGCTTGCAACGGGAACGCCGACGCGACACGTCTTGATATCGGTGAAGCCCTTCCTGCCAAGCAGGCGAAGAAGGAGGTCCGACGTGGAGCCGAGATACGTGTCGGGGGCACCGGCGTGAATGCGTTCCTTGAGACGGCGGACTGTGCGACGACCCCTGTTGCCCATATTGTTCAGGTCGACATCGAGGATCGAGAGCTCGATGAAACCCCCAGGCTTCAACACGCGCCGGGCCTCCGAGATGATGTTCCGATACTGCAGCTCAGGGCCAGCTGCTGGGAAGCGGAAAACAACTGCCGTGATGCTCTGCGGGCCAAAGGGAAACTTTTCGTTGAGCGACGCGAACTTGATCTGGTGGTGGTTGGGAGGGCTCATGGGAAAGGTAGACGAAGAGCTTCGGTGGTCAGGGGTCGGAAGCGGCGCGCGGGGCGAGAGGTTGAAGAAGGTCGCGGCAGGGTAGGTCTCGGCGGCGTAGAAGGACCAGTCATCGTTGCCGAGGCCATCCACCACAAGAATCGAAGGTCGCTTGAGTGATCCCACATCCGAGATCAGCTCGTCCCGCACAGGACTGAAGAGAACATGTCCAAAGGTGAGCCATTTGCTGACAGTCATGGAGCCCACCCGAAGGTTGACCTGAGACAGGGGCGAGCTGTCTTCGGACCCGAAGCTGGTCCCGCTTGAGCTTGAGTAGCGAGTCTGGCGGACCGATTGGTTGCTTCCTCTTTTGGCCTGGTCTGCGGCCTTTTTGAGGCTGTTCACAGGAGCCGCGTCGTTTTGGGCAGAGTCTAGGGCATTCTTGACTTGTTCCGTCATGTCCATGCTGTAGATGCTGGATACCGGAAAGTCCCTGCTTGCCATGATAGCTTGAGCCAGACTCTGTGCTGGAGTTGGCATGACAGTGGGCGACTCGATTGACGGCTCCATGTGCTTCTCTGGCGACTTGGAAAGATGAAGAGCCGCAGGCTTTTGGGAAGACGCAGGGTGTGTGGACAGCCGCACCGTCTCATCTGCAAGGAAGTCGTTGTACTCGTCCCAGATCTCATCCTCGGCGAGAGGTGCGTTCGGTGGAGGAACAACAGCTGTCGCCTCGGCATAGGTGAACACAGCACCCGAGCTGCTCGACGATGTTGTGGTGCACTCCGAGTTCTTCCGGGGAGAGAATGAAAAGAACTCCGAGTCGTGCTGGTTAGGCTCCAAAGCCAGGTCCTGGGGGACACTGTAGGTGACCGAGATGTTGGTCCCGCTCGTTGTCGCTGACTCGTCCTGAATAAGGTCGGGCGTCGGAGTCGACGGTTTCGGCGGTGATGGCCCCTTTGCCACGAAATCGGGATCCTGCATCTCGAGAGCCGGTGGAGGTCCCTGCATGCTCAGTCTGTGGAATGGTCGTGAGAAGCTCTTGGGCGAGGTTTGCTCAGCCCGGGCGCTGACAACCTTGGGGATGCGACCGACTTGAGGCAGCCTGCTCGGACGGCCCGGTGCTTGGCGGACGGTCGATGTTGATGTCGAGGTCGAGCTATGCGAAAGGGGCGGCCGTGAGACCGACGTCGCTGTGGTTGGCTTGAGCCTAGCAATGCTCGACGACGAATCCTTGCGCGTAGGTGGCTCCCTGGCAGATAGCCTCTTGGTACCAACGGCCTCGACAGTCTTGGGCTGGGGCTTCGGAGCGGGCGTAGCGAGGCTTCGCGCCTCGCGAAGAACCTCCTCGAGATCAGGGGACTCGCCATCCTCCTGCTCGGACGAGTCCATCATGGTGTAGAAGGCAATGGGCTTTGTCTGGACTGCCTTCACAGTCGCCGCCACCGTCTTGGAGTTGTCTGCTTTCTTGGCCTCCACTGCTGGCTGGCTTTGAGACCGACTGAAAAAATTCCATTTACGGGGAGAGCGAGCACGCCGCAGCAGCTTCTTGGGGCCGGAACCAGCTGCGGCATTTTCCGTTGCGCGCCCCACCCTGGTCCCCTCAGACGGGGGACCAAACACGGAGTCGTCCGACATGATACTCGTGTCGTGGCTGGTGATTGACGGAGGCTGTGTATGGGCTCGAGTAAGGATAGGCTTCGGGATCTTCCGGTCTTGATCCTTGGACTCTGGTCGTTGCGATGATCTTCGAAAGGCCAGCGTGGACTTCATGTGGAGTGCTTCCGAATCACTGCTATCAGATGGCCGACGGCCTCTGACCGGAGGAGCCTGGACCGAATTTCGGGGGAATGGCGAGGGCCACAATGTAAAGCGCGGCTCCTGGCTGGACGACATCGAGGTGTTGGAGTCCACACTCGGCCTCCTGTGAGCGGCGCTCAGGTTGCTCTCGGTGCGACCGAGTTCAGCACCCGTGTTCAGGTTCTCGACAACCTCTCCGCCGGCGATGATGACCGGGGCCATACGCTCAGCAAAGAAGGGGTCGAAAGACTGACTGCTGCTAAGGCTTTCTTGCGATGACATAGTCCCCGGAATGAACCGGCCGGAGTTGGCGTTGCTGCTCCTCCGGCGGGCCGAACCTAAACGTCCGTAACCCTCGTGTCCTGTTCCCGCCGCTGGGCCTTTGCGCACCGACTTCTCCTTCTTCTCTGGCTGGACCGTCTCAGGTGCTGTCTTGCGTCGCCCAAAGATGGGAAAGCGAGATTTGAAGCTCGAAATACTAGGGCTGGGGGTGCGAGTGGCCCTCGCTGACTCTGGCTTCGAGAGTGTAGCACGAGCTTGTGCCGCAGTGCCTTCGTTCTCAGATGGCCGGCGAGAGCGGGAGCTCTGCTGGTCAGGGGGCGGGGATGAGAATATGGGACGACCGACGGGGGCCGAAGCCAGGAGGTGGCTTTGGCGTCTGTCAGATAAAGAGGTCGAGGAGAGGTTGCTCTGGATGACAGGAATCGGACGCCCCAGTTGGGACTGAAGGTCTGGGGTTCCATCTCTACTGGGCCTGGCCGGCGGAGTAGCCTTGCCGACGACGGAAGCACCGGTCTGGGCAGCCAGGGCTGGGCGCGGCAGTGAGTATGAGGGGGCTTTGCTTTTCGGCGGCGATGTCATCAATGGTTGGGCAGGATCGCGGGACGACTTGGAGGGAGACTCCTCCTCATCTCGGCTCTTTTTGGATTTTTGCGATGACTTCCGGGGTGGGGGACTCGGCGGGAGTGGTGATAGCCTCTTCTTCTTCTTCTTCTTGTCTTTGTCCTTGCGGTCTGCCTCGCGGACCGTTGAGTTTGATGATGAAGACGTCAAGGATGATTCCCTGACAACCGACAAGGCCCTCGAATCGGCGCTTACAGGATCAACGTCGTTTGATATGCTGTCGGTTCTTCTCCGCGTGAGTGGTGGTCTGGTCAGGGCCGAGTCAACCTGCCTCATTCGGCTCCCGGCTGTGGGGATTCGTATTGGGGCCACGAGGCCCGGAGATTGCGATGAGATCGAGGTAGGTGTGGTGTCTCGGCTGTATGGACCGGGGCCTGGCGAGCCTGAGAAGCGTGTTGATGGGCTCCCGCTGAAGCCGCTAATTTGACTGCTCGTTCCAGAAAACAGGGGTGTGGGCGGCGGCAGGTCGTGAGTTGCAAGTCTATACAGCATTATGTCAGGGCCGGGGCCGCCAGTCAGTGCCTGATGTTCAACCTCCCGATACCTGTCGAGCTCTGGGTATATTGTCACCGGGTGCGGTGTCGTCCTTGTCGCTTCGACTTTTTGCGCAACGCCAATCTCCAGGGGGCTCTGCGTCGCGTCGCGATCGAACTGAAGGCCGGAAAAGCCGTCTAGCGGAGTTTGCGCGCGAGCATTGGACAGAGATGAGCTCGTTCGGTTCGAGCTGCTGTTTTGTGAGTCGTTGCGTGAACCCGTCATATCTTGCGACAGGCCGGACGGCTTCCGGCGCAGTATGTTTCGTCCCTTCGAACCTGGGCCCGGGAGCCTGCTTGCCATCGGCCCAGGCAAGAGCGACGCGTTCGCACCTGATATCCCGGAGCTCCCGCTGCCATTAGAGTCCCAGGACTGGCTCTGATAATGTCCACGCACTTTCTCAACTTCCCCAGCAGATGGTCGCCTGTTATGGAGTGACTGCGGTAGGTTGCTCGGTACCCTCGGTTGGGCCATCGTTCGGGTGGGTGGGAGACTTATGCCCGTGGGCCTTTTCGTCCTCCGGCTTGCATCTTCTTCCCTCGAAGGCTCGGCAGGCGCTCTGTTGCCTTTCGAACCAGTATAATCCGACCGGCTGCGCACCGGCCCCAGCAGGCGGGGAGACATCTTGTCCTATATCCCGCAAAATCCCTGGTCTCACGACCACAATCAGTTCAGATACGGCGATTCACAACATGAGAGCGACGCAGAACCAAAACTATGATGCCCTGGGTGGTCAGCGGGAGTACGCGAAGAGTGGCAGAGGTGACGGGAGCAACCTCTTGTTGTGCCCCGGAGACCAAAGGCTATTACGTGGGTCACTTGGGTGCCGAGCCGCTGCGGGACTCCTGCGGGAAGGGTAGAGGATCTCAGGGTAGTCTTGGTTGAGCAATGGCCATAGCTGGTCAGCAGCCTTGGGGGTAAGCCGGTCTCCTCGTGGTCCAGCCTCGGGGGGGAGATGGTGCTCGGCGGTGGCAAAGACGACTTCAGCTAGCGAGCTATGGTGGCTGAACGAAAACGACAAGTGTAACAGAAAAGTCCCAAGGACAAGAGAGATTACTTCTGGCAGCTAACACCAGCGTAAGCAGCGAGGGTAAGGTCAGGAGGGTCGTGAGGGGTCGTAAGTCTGCCGCGGATGGTGTGTAAGACTGGCGCGTGCCGGCTCAAAACGGAGGGCGGACCGGGAATGCGTATTTGGTGCGCAGCGCTTGCGCTTGCTTCGAGCTCACTCGGTTCTTGTGCCTGTATCTGTGCTACACAGAAGTTGAGGGAGGCTCGGTCAACGTAAGCGGAGAGACTTCGAGTCTAGAGGGACGAAGTCGGTGACAGAGGCAGAGATGAAGGTAGAGAGAGGCGCGTAGAGGAGGACGGGCGAGTTGAGAAGATATTGTCAACAAGGAGGGTGACGGATTCTCATGTACATGCGGGGAATAGAAATGGGAAAGGGATGTTTGTAAGTGCGATCCTGGGATGCTGGGATTCTTCCGTGGGACTTAGGACAGGGTCCCCGAGAGGACGATGCCGGCAACGGCGTAGTTCTATCATCGCACCCATCCACATACTGATGTGGGGTGGGGAGGGGGGTGGGACTTCGTGCCGTCCGCCCAGAAGCTCGATGGAAAAGTGGCACCGAGGTACTTCGCACACTTGTACACCGGTATCCGCATGCAGCAGCGATACTGTCTTTGCCCAAGGCCAAGGGCTGCGGCCTTCAGCAGCGATGGGTTAAGTCAGGTGGCTCGAGAAAGAGAGGGGCCGACAGCGCAGTGCAGGCAGGCTGGATTGGGCAGAAAGACGATGCAGGTAGTAGATCAGACAGCCAGATCGCACCACTGAGTCACCCCAGGGTCGCTGGCGGTCGAGAGATACGACAGCCACTGGTGGGGCTAGGCGGACGGGCAGCAAGCAGCGAACAGCGAGCCGGCGGGCGGGCGGGGCAAGCGCATGCAGGCGACGCCAGGGCCGTTGGCATTGGCGTTGGCGGACGTCAGATGTTGGTTGCGGTTCGAGGGAGCCGGCTTGAGCGGGAAGCCCACGGAGGGCCGCAGGGCGAGTGACAAGCCCAGGCGCGACAGGGCGAACGGCCAAAATGGTCTCGTCCTCGCCTGAGAGCCAGATTGTTTGCGAGCGAGCTGCGCCCTCCATGCGGGCAAAGGGCAGCCCTGGGAGCTGCATGTCGGCGTGCCCTATGAGCGCTCAAAATGCAGCATTTGGGGCATCATTGGGCAGCATACCCTTGAAGCCCAGAAGACCCTCCACTTCGTTGCATTGGAGCTCTGCGAAATCGAAAGCTCTCACTCGCCCAGAACCACGCGTTGGACTGGAACGCTTCAATGTCAATGCACGCCTCCAATTTCTGCCGCGCAAGCGTTGGGGCGACGCGGCGACGCGGCGAGCAAAAGACGATATCGATGGACGCGTCGATCTTAACATGGCGGTCGGAAAGGATGAGCAGGTGAGCACGACGAATCTTGGTACCGCTCGCGATGGATGCTCGGTTGACGACGGGAAAACCTGCTCGAGGTGGGGTGGTCAGGAGCTCGGGTAAGTGCGGTCGCCGTGCCAGGCACAGCGTGGCTTCCTCGTTGTCAGGGATCACGGTTCAAGCGGTTCAATGAGGCTGGGGAGGAAGGCACGGTGAGACGGGACAAGCCTTGCTTGACCTTGCTCCCCGCTGCCCGAGCCCGCTCCCGCTTCCACAAGACTCCATTTTCAACCTCCCGGATTGGCGGTGATACCCCGGAAGCCATCAACAGCCCACGAAGGCCCGGAGCGCCACGACGCTAAACCACGATGGTATCCTTGCCAGGACAGCGCCGTTTGCTCGTTTCTCGGCCTGTCTGCCCCTCGACGACCTCACTCAGGTCCATCAGGATTTCATTTCAGCAACGGATCCGTACTCAGATCAGAAATCTCACTCATCCAACTGAGCCGTGTTGGGGAAATACAGGCAACCGCGAACAAGGGTCCGCATTTTTTGCCAGTGTACCGGGACCCAATGTCTGCCGGCATCTTGGTGCCTTCATCCTCCACAGATACGAGCAGACCACCTTTACCGAGCTTGAGAACACCCACGGTTCACTGCGACAATGCCGAAGCTTTCCTTCTCCACACACACCGTAAAGGACCCATCTCAGACCACCTCGTTTGAATAGACGCCGTCAAGCGCGCCCCTCATTCGTGGATGGAGTCTCCAAGGACCGCAAAAATCGCTCCTCAGTCATTGGATTTTCTGATTCGTCGATGGCCGTCTATTTTCGCCCAATCAGCATCTTCTTCATTCCTCTCACCACTCTCTTCCCCGCCTCCCCGGTATATGGACTGGTCGAGCCCGCGATCCTCTGCAGGCTTTTCTTGCGCATTTTTTGATGAGAGGTGAGAGATGATAGACACTCACGTGGTGGGAGATTCCTCTTTCCGGTGCTTATCACTGCCGAAAAATCGCTGGAAGGCCCACTGAAGCGCCCTGTAACTCAGCGCTGACCGGAAAGACGAATCTCCCACCACGTGACACTGACCATCTCCAGGCCCGTCACGAAAACCTCTCCCTTGGTCAAACGGCAGGGTTCTTAGTCAACTTGAACCTGCAAGATCCCAACTGTGCGATATGCGAACCGTCTGCAGGTGCTCCAACCTGCTCACAGATGGTGTATTAAAAATCCACCAAGCCGGGTCGCCGCCGAGAGGCTGATTTCTAGAATGGGTGGTCCTTCATTTTCCTGAGTGGCTCGCAAGAGCAGAGCTTAAGCGCCCATGCCGTCTTCACCAAAGTGGGGGTGCTTCGACCCATCTGTCTGCAACTCTACGAAAATACCACGGGCTTGGACGTGATGGCAAAGCGTCAACCGGCAACTGAAGTGTTATACCCGGGCCAGGATTTGTTTGTTGCTTGTGAGCCTTCAGTCAGTCACTCTCAGCCGCGGCCGACTCGGCCAGGAGACGGAATACACCCCGTGAGCGAGCCGCCCACAACCAAGCCGCAAGTCTTTCAATTTCGGAAAAAAAGAACAGAACCGAATGCTGATCAACTGCATCAAAAGCACCGCAGCTGAAAATTCCTTGCGTACCTTACATATTTCGTGCGTTGGCAACTGGGCAGCCCGCCGAGAGGCAGATCACGGCCCCGGTGCCTTGTCGTCTCGCCCGGTGCATGCGGCTTCTGCATGAGTTGGGACTCTAGTTGTGGCGAGTGTCGAGGGGATGCCGGTTTTTGGCCAATCAAGAGCCGCATTCAGCGTAACTGCACTCCGCCACAGCCATTTTTTCGCGGTCCCCGAAGTGGGATGAGGCTGGTGACGTGGCGGCTGCCTCCCAGCGGTATGATCGCCGTTGCCATCGCAGTCGCCATGGCATCAGGGAATTGCGCCAGAAATAAGCGATGTTGTACGCAAAATTTGCCTTCAGATAGCTGATCGCGCGCATTACGATTACGACACTGCTACCGGATTTTCGCAATCATGGAACTTCCAGCGGGAAGAACTTGATGGCGAGAGGACAGGACGGCGTTGAAGCAAAGGCAATGGCATCATGGTCATCCCCTGGCCCTTGTCAGCCGTCCAATCGCGACCGCTGGCAGGGGTCCATCCAGGTGAACAGGGGTCTAACGCTTTTTATTGGACAAGAAGTGAGACATGCAGCGGCAGGATCTGCCTTTCTTGGAGACCTCTTCAGTAACGTGACTGCGAAGCGGATGATGGTGTGAAGGTATCGTCAAAACCTCCAGTTTCTGCTTCCTGCACTCCCCCTGACGCTGAGCGCTATATGCATTGCCCTTGCGTATGCGCTGGCAGTTTGTGCGCTGCATGCTCTGCCACTTTATCGACGCTCCCGACGAGCTGGTTTTGCATCTCAGCCATCATCTTTTTTTAAACTTCCAAATGGGAGCGAGCACCGAACCCAGCGGCCGCGTCTGCAGCCTGATCCTCGATCAAGCTCGCCTCAGCATGCGGTATTAGCGCGCTGGGCCGCGTAGCTCAACAAAGCAGCCGAGAATCATCGTCTTCGGTCACGAGCTTGGTGGGAAAAGTCAGACTGTTGGATGACTCTCGGCTCCGCTGACCAGTTATTCCAACCTCCCTCGCCATGCATCTCGCTGTCCACCTTGTCCAGGAGGGTTCTCTCTCCTCCTCTGGCTTGCACGAGATCTGCAAGAGCTCAGCCGGACAGGCTCCAAGCTCCTACCCACGCCCTCTCTCCACGTCCACTGAGAGGCTGCACGGTTATCATACCTCACCATTCCTTGAGCCTCTCCTACCCGCGCTAAACCCTTTTGCAGAGCATCGACCTCGTCGGCGCACGGAGAACAGACTACGCTGCCGTTTTGGAATGTCTCATCCACAGGGCTCGCCTTCAGCCGACGCCGCCGGCTTTTCCGACCCCGGCCAACGGGAGAGCTTACGCCCTCTTTCCAAGTCCCGGAGGCTGACTGAGCTGCGGTTAGCCCCCAACTCCGGCTCGAGCCTGGCCAGTCTTTGGACAGTCGTTTTCTAGGAGCCCGGCGGAGTCGCCACACCCAACCGTCTCTGATAGCGAGTGCTTGAAAGGGTCGGATGTTGTCTCGGTTCGGGCACATGACGGGCACATGACTGCTGAGAGTCTCAGGTCTTGGGTCTTTCGACTCCCGTCTGTGGACGTAAGCACAGGCTCCTCTGCTTCATGGCTGTCCCTCGGCGGCCAGTTAGGCCGGGTACTAGCCTGTTGGTCGGAGGCCCAGCAGGGCTTGATCCACATGCCGCGAGCCCGTCAATGCCCTAATGGGCGGCTTTGTAGCTTTATGGATAAGGTGAATTTCATTTACTACACCGTTGGTCTCCTGACTGGATATCAACGTTCGGCCGGAGACGCTATACCTGAGACCCCACATGGGAACGGGGAGTCTGATAAGCATCATTCATGACCCAGCCGATTTTCTTTCTGGGTTGAGCATCGCGCACAATATTATTGTCCGCAGCCAGCCAATCCGGCCATAGGGATGGCCTTGTGCCGCGTCCGCCATATACAACACAACGCGTCCAGTGGCTGGGAAGCTCCGTCTCCTCTTTTCACGGTACACCTCCTCGTTCCCTTTTCCGCCCAGCCAAACATCACCTTGCGAAACACCATCGCGTCATTCAGCCAGCCTCCAGAAGAGAAGCTATTCTCGACTTGGACGCCGTGGAGCAAAAAGGCGCAAGACACCAACCACCGCTGGTGGATGCCACTATACCCCCAAGCCCGCGATATCACCAGACATCCCATATACCTCTCCCCCAAGTATCCTCAACTTCCCCAATCTCCCCAAAATGAATCACACTCCTCTTCCTCCCCTGGCTAACCGCCTAGCGCATGTCACGGCATCAAATGACGTGCCGATGACTGCCGTCTGCCGAGTTCTCCCCTTTCCCATCGGTATGAGACTAGCGCAGGGCGCGGAACCATCGTCCGGGGTTGCACAACGAGGAAATGGCCGCCGATAGCAGAGTCTCAGCTGGCCTTGTCGGGTTGTTGCGTTTCGTGCCTTGCGGGGTCTGCAGTGTTGCTGATTGTGATACACACTCGCGCCTCCTGGACTGGTCAGCCGCTTGTGTTATGTTCTTGTGGGGTGGGGTATTTCTACGAATGGGGAGGTCAGCCAGTGCCTTGTAAGATCGAGGCTGAGGTAGGATCTGCAAACGCCAAAGGGCGAGATACCTGGACTGTGATGGCGCACTGGGAGCTTGTTTTGCTCAACGGCGGCTGACGGCAGAGAGATCGTGGCTTGTGGCTTGGTTTCATCGCGGTTTGCAGCGTAGAACGAGGGGCGAAACAACATCAGAAGGTTGGATTCGTACACGCCCCTAGGCTTGGAATCAAGTATCGTGAGCTTCAACTGGTGAAGAATCTGAGGTTGAAGTATCTCGCTATCTCGTTCCCACCGCTGACTAGCACCCTGCCTGCAGCGAACTGCAAAAAACGATATCGTAGAGGGGTATGCAGTAAGTTATGACATTATAGCAGATTAAAGCGCGCTCGTGATGAAAAAGCGTGCCATCAATGTTAAGCTATAGGGCGCTTCCTGCCGACCTTCCTCGTTCCCTCCTCGCACAAAAACGGCCCAAATGGGGAAATTCCCTAATGATTCCCGAAAAACCCTGAACGCCGCCATTCTTCTCTCAAGTCTTTTCTCTTCCTCCATTCGAATCCTGCGGTATCGTATCATCTTTCGTTTCGTTCCTCCCTCAAATTGATCCTCTGCCCCCATGCTTGTCTAGAGGCCTTGCGCGAACTTGGTGCGAAATAAAAGTCCTCCTTCCTTGGTCATGTCTGCTCTCCGATTTGTAACTGGCGAAATTCTTTCGATGATGGACAGCAGAAGAAAGAAGTAGTCAGCTCGAATAGTATGGTAAAGGTCGAGCTGGACTGTTGGTGGGGAAGCGTTCTCGCGATCCGAAATGATGCCGCGCCAGAACGTAACTGAACTTGCTTTGTAACTGAAAGCTCAAGCACCTCCAAATCTCTTAGCCCTGGCCTCAAGCTTGGCCTTCTCGGCGGGATCTATCGCTGGAGCTGCCTTCTTCTGCCCGTTAGGCGCACCGCCCTCCTTTGCGCCGCCGCGGCCTCGTCGACCACCTCGGTTGTTGTTTGAGTTTTGGTTGTTGCCGCGACCAGCGTTGTTGCGCCCGCCTCGAGCGGGGCCGCTGGACTGGCGCTTGTTGGAGCGTGAATCCTCCTCCTTCTCCTCTCCGCCACGGTCGCGGCCTCTCTTGCGGGGTCGGTCGGGAAGCGCGCTGTCGAGCGCAGAGACAGCGTCATTAGCGATGCCAAAGCGCGCAGCGCGGTCCACCTTTTTGGCCTCTTCCGATTCCTTGTCCGTGGTAATGCCGAATCGCGCGGCGCGGGCGGCGCGCTTCTCAGCTTCCGACTTCGCGTTTGTGGGGGCGAGGTGCTGTGAGAAGAGGGGCTCTGTGGATGCGGGGGTCTCGGTCTTCTTGTCTTCGCTCTCTGCCGGCTTGGTCTCGGTGGGCGCATCTGCGCTGGGAGCTGGTGCGGCAGGCGTCACAGTCTTTGTCTCTGTGGCGGGAGTAGCCGCTGGCGCGGGTGCCGGAGCGGGCGCAGGTGCGGCTTTCGTTGCGGGAGCAGCCGGCTTTGTGGCGGGGACGTCATCATCTTCATAATCAATCTCATCCTCGAGGCTGTCCTTCTTTGCTGCTGTGGGAATCGTAAGGTCAGCCTTGGTCAAGGGCTCAAGCTCCAAGTCGAGGCCCAGCTCGATGTCCTTCCAGGAGGTGGTGGTCTTGGTTGCAATAGCGGTAGTCATGGTGAAGATTGGGTCGAACAAGTGAAGCGTAGTAGGGTGCGTAAGGAAATAGTTGAGCGCAGCTCAAGAGAATGAAGTAATCGTTAAGGCAGGTGAGTCGCGCGACTAGCGGGCGAGTGTGTGAAGGTGGTTTGCAGTTTGAAAGAGTTTGCAAAGTGAAGTTGCGCAAAGGCGGAGGGGTGGAAGAAAAGTTGAAGTTGCGAAGTTGGAAGACGTACCAGCGCTGGGCTCCGAAGCTTTGGCCTGCTCCTTATCATTCTCGACGAGGCGCGCAATAAGATCAGCTTTGTTGCCGGCCTGTGTAAGGCCGCGTTCGCTCAATAGCTTCTTAAGCTCCGGCACCTTCATGCTATTGTAGTCGGCCATTGTTGAATAGCGGTGCCGCGCGCAACAACAATAGGATGAATAGGGCGAGAACAATGGCAGCCAACCGCGCAATAACCAGGTAGTCGCAAGGGTGCACGCAAAAAGAGATAGGTAAGTGCGGCGGGCTGAGATATCTCGAAGTTGCGGATAGACTGATGTTGTCACGTTGCGAAAACTGGTGGCTTGAACGATGAGGACGGACCCGTCCGAAACTTCGCGCGGCAACGCGACTCCTGTTGGCGTCGCGAGATCCACTAGCCGCTTGTGCCTGGTCAGGCGCATAAGTGCATACCAGAGATGTACGTCACCGGTGAATGCATTTCCCCACTGAGCCACAATTGCTGGTTATTCACATACCTAATTGATCGGATAAAGGCATTCACCCTTTGTGAACTCGATGGTATTACCATGAACCACTGCAGCGTTTCCTGCCTTCTGAGATATTTCTTTGATATGCATAGAGCAGAGCTCACTGGTTGGACCTCAAAACAATTGCCAGAAGTCTTGGCTGCGTTTCAGTTGCTTTAACACTTCATTCAGTTCAGTTTGCCGTCCACAATCACTCACAACTGACAACTCACAACTGACAACTGAAATCGACAAGATCACATTCCACACACCATCACCATCACGACAGGTATACATGTAACTCACTCCCGACCTACAATCTACCCTGGCAAAAAAAGCCATGGATATCCCAACTCCAAATAACCCCATCACTCTCCCAGTCAAAAACCCCAGCTAGGCCAGCTAGCCATACACCAGAACCACAACCAACCCCCCCCCTCCCCCTTCTTTCAATCCACCCAAACAATGACAACATAGAGCAAGGATTAGAAACCGTAATTCTGGCGGGTATAGTAGTCAAACAAACAAAGAATGCCCCTGCCCATGCCCATGCATTGCAAGTCACTAAAAAAGAACGCAACGCTATGCATTTCGCCCACCCATCCCTTCATACCCATCCCTCCATTCATCCCTCACCCAAGGAACCCCCTCATAGAAATCAAGGACTCCCCTCACATCGATACTTCTCCACCCATCCCCTCCTCACCGCCTTCTTGAAAAGCGGCTCACCAACCCTCTTCCTCCTCACCGTCCTCCTCACCGTAGCCGCGCGCGAGGACGCCACCGGGGACACTGGTTCAGCTTCCTAATTCCCCATCAGACCCGGTACCTCCGACGTGACCAACCCCATGATCATGCGCGCCTGCTGTGCGCTCTTGCACTGAAAACACCACTTCGTGACCCGCCCCGCGAGCGCTCCCTGCGCGGGGGCGACGCCGACGTTCCCTTCTTCGTCACGCAGGTTCTCCCATACGCTGCACATGATGCCTCGCGCGCCAAGCATGCTGAAGCACTTGGAGCCGAGGACGGCATCGAGGAGGATGGTGGCTTTGTCGCCTGTCTTCTTTGTCATGTGTGTGACGATGACGCGTTTCTCCATGCCGTGGTAGAGACGAAGCTCCTGGCGGACACCTGGAGGTGGCTGGCTGATGTGGAGGATGCAGTCGCCCTTGTCCGCCCAGCGGTTGTTGTGGACATTGAGGTGGCAGCGGATCTCGAGCGGGCTGTCCGGGGAGAAGGGCTTCTGAAGTCCGTTGGACCAGCGGCTTTGGCTTGCACCGGACCCTGAGAGGGAGATGGACACGCTGCGTGGGGGTGTCGAGAGAGCGCCGGTTGAGGATCCGCTAGATGACCCCATGCTGCCGCCACTAGGACCCGCGATGGACGCTGGTCGGGAGTGCTTGTCAACGGAAGACTCGTCGATATTGAAGGATGTATTGCCTCCGCCTGTGAGTCTCCTCAAGAAACTCGTGGCTGAAATGCTCGTTGACCCGCTGTAGAGAGACAAGCTAGGCGCTCGAGTCGAGGCACGGTAGCTGTTCTTGCGGCTGAAGAAACTACGACGACGACTCCAACTGTCGCCATCCGCACTGCCATCCACTGGCCCGTTTTGTTGTGTGCCGAAGGAGCGGACGCGGGCTTCTTCGCTCAACTGGATGTACCTAGCATTGTTGAGCCGGCTTCGATGAACTGCCTCGTAGAGGTCCTTGGCTTCGGTTTGTGAAGGGGCGCGGAGACGGAACATGGCGCTTCCAGTCTTGAGCTTTGACTCTGGTGACTCTGGGCTCCGAATCTCCAGGTCCAGGGCCGTGCTTCTGCGGATCATGACAACTGGCGTGAGGATTAATCCCACGAGAGGAACAATCCCGCCGGCGTCCTTGTCTCGGTTGTCGACCTCCGAGGTTCCGCCTGATTGCAGTTGGAAAGCCTGCGAATTGCGAGCCGACAGGCGATGGACCTCCAGGCTGCCTGGGTATACCGCAATAGACAGTTGCCCGGCTTCAATGTCCTTCCACTGGCCTTTCCTACTAGACCAGTATGACACGGCTGCCACAAACTTCTGCGAAGGCCGCTCCTCGTCGGCTCTGATTTGGGTTTTCGCACCCACCTGAGAAGCAGAGGCCGAAGGCGTTATGCTGCTCTCTGAGACAACCGACTCCGCAGAAATAAGCTCAGGTTTCCTGATGCTGTAGCCCGGGATCGTGTCAGGAACCTCGTCTTCATCGAGTTCGTCACTTGAAGATTCGGACGACTCTGAAGAATCGCTCAGAGCGCTTGAGCTGTCAGATGAAACATCCGAGGGGTGATATTCGTGCTTCAGCGGGGAGGATCCACGGCGTTTCACTCGGGCAAGACCGGTGTCGACAGGAGCGGGAAGTTGTTGGCTTGGACCCTTGACTGTCAACGTTCGGTGGATCGGCGGTGGAGGCGCGCCATCTTCCCTGAACGGCGTGGAGTTGGGGGCTGCCCTGGCAGACTTGACTGGATCGCGATGTTGATTATCCCAGGTTGGGGTGCTCCCCCTTTCAGGTGTTGTTGGCAGTGGACGGCTTGGCGAAGATGGCTTGGCGTAAGTCTCTCGAGTCGGTGTCCTCTCAGGAGACAGTATGGGGAAGCCATCCGTTGGAGACGACGGTGTTCTCGGTGCATCGGGCGAATGGACCGTACGATACCGGCCTGGTGTCGGCGTCTTGACTTTCTCAGGGGTTGAAGAGGCCGAATCCGAACCCCCAAATCTCCGCTCTCCGACCGGGATATCAATTGCGTCTGACTTTGTAGGTGTTGTCGGCAGAATATCAGCTGCGGATGAAGGCTTTGTGAGCGGGGGGAAAGGGTACGACCCCAAGATGTCGAGCCAATCCAGAATTTGGTCCTCGCTGTCGGTGATGAACCTAATGAGCTCGAACCATTCCTGCCTGTTGTGTGTACCTCGCACCATGACTACGAGGACTTGG
This sequence comes from Podospora aff. communis PSN243, assembly GCA_033296975.1. NCBI lineage: Eukaryota > Fungi > Ascomycota > Sordariomycetes > Sordariales > Podosporaceae > Podospora > Podospora aff. communis PSN243. The sequence continues at coordinate 268,585 of MU865921.1, forward strand.
TTGCTTTCGCCCCTCCGCGCAGACACTCTTTCTCTCGGCATGGGCGGGAATAGCAGCCAGGACTGGCGTCCGTTTCCGACCTCTCGGACGAGGATGTCACCCTTGTCTGCCGGGTACTCCGGCTTGTCTCTGTGGATCAGCTCCACCTGGCACTCTAGACGCTGGCCGCTTGAGTGGTCGAGGTCCATCTCAAAGGAGTCTTTCGCAGCTACCTGACGTGTTTGGTCAATCATGACGCCGTCAAGGGGAGCGAGGTTACGCAAATCCCGGGCACGGGTGGTGTCCGTATTGTTGGCGTCTTCGTCAGTCATGCGAGCAACCTCTTCTTTGTGACGCTTGCGAGCCTTCTCTTGAAGAGACTCGTAACGCGCAAGAAGATCATCAGCCTCGCGAGTTTCCATAGCCATGACGGCAGCCTGTGTGTCAAAGTCAGCCGAGTTCACCTTCTGAGAAAAAAAGGGGGTGCCCACCTTGAGGAACTTGGTGATCCACTTGATCCTGACCAATGGCCTCTTGAGAAGGTACGCAACATCCACCCGTTCGCCGTGCTCTCCCAACACATCACCATCTTCGTTTCGAGGCAACGCACCCACCAGGGAATCCTCGTCATCGAACCGACCAGCTGGTGCGAGATTGACAATCAAGTCCTGGAACCCCAACCTCCAGACATCCAGGTAATCATCGTAGACCATGGCTACCGTCTCGAGCCATGTGAGCAGGTGACGGATATCCGATAGGGGCACGCTCCGGTGGAGATTCCGAAGCCTCTCTAGTGTGACACCCATATTGATGACAGCCTTCGCCATGGCATCCTCCTTTTTGCGAGCAAAGCTACTGGCTGCTCTGCTCGAGTCACCACGTATCACATCCTTTAGCAGCACCGGAACCACACCGTCAACCAGAGTTTTAAGCTCTTTGTTGTAGAAGTACTCATCATCCGAGAACTCATCCAGCAAATCGTCAATCCTGTTTTTACTCGCCCTGCTGGGTTTCCGGTGAAGGCTGTGAGAGGATTTGATGCTCCTCGATCGGTTTGGCGCGTGAAGATGGGCCTCGCCAGGAAGGGACAACACAGACACAAGGTCCGAGTGTTTAGTCAAGCGTCGCTTGAGGGAGGATTTGTTGCTCTTCCGCCTCGAAAGATCGGTAGACTTGGTGAATGCGGTCTCTTGTGTGATGGTTGTGTGGGAGATGTCGGATATTGTGTCGGATATGACGGTACTAGCTTCCTCAGACACAATAGTCGACAGCGCATGAGTCCCATTCGTGGGTGGTCTCCTCCGGGAGGGGTAAGGGTCAGTGTAGTCCGAGGATAGGGTCGAGTCCACTGTTGATAGAGGATCCGGTGAGCGTGACCGTCTGCTGGATCCCGATCCAGAGGAATGACGTCTGTTATTGCTGACCTCCGTGAACTCGGACTCCTCATCCTCAGGGCCCAACGTTGATTCGTAGTCTGTCTCGCAACTGGGGTAGACCATTGGAGGCAATTTGTGGCCACCAGACTCTCCGCGAAATGCCTCTTTCAGGACTTCCCGGAACGGCTTCTTTCCATTGGGCTTGATTGGGGACGAGGCACTCCTAGTGGCTCGCCGTCTCTTCAGCCCAGGTGAAGCGGTAACAGCTGCTTTGGCTTTCCTAGATGCTTCGTCGCCATCATCCTGTTTGGAGTCAGTGTTCTCCTTATTGTCTACCGCTGGGAATGCAGTGGCAAGCTTGAGCGGCTCAGGACGTCGGGCCTGAGAGACTGATCGTTTTTGAGGTTCTGGCGATGCATCTTTCGGTCGAGTGTTGGATACCGAGCGTTTCCTTGGCTGCTCGACCACTTCCTGCCGAGCCTGGGACACAGAGCGCCGTTTCGGCTCTTCGACAGCCTCCTTTGATCGAGGTTGAGATACCGAGCGCTTCCTTGGCTCCTCAAATACCTCTTTCTGGCGAGGCTGGGAGACCGATCGTTTCTGGGCTTCCGGCCGCTTCTCTTCCGCCGGCTGCTTCTTCTCAGTCGGCTCCACAAACGGATCAACGGTGTTGTTCAGCCACTTCTCGATGCTTGGTGGCTGGTTTGCTGGCTTGGGCGGCTCAACCTTTTCCTGTATCATTTCTTTTGCGCCAGTCATGACCTTTTTGAGAACGTTAGGCACCGCTTTGAAGCTGGGGTTCCTTTGTGCCTTTGGCTTTTTGGCACTGTTCTTGGTGGATGGCAGATCCAAGACGCTGAAAGCCGAGTACCCAACCGGAATATCAGCAAGCGATTTGCCTCCGGCAATGGTAGGGTGTATCTCGGACTCGTTGTCTGATTCTCCCTCCCGCTCAGTGAAGATCGACGTCTCCACTTCCGACGGTGGCGGCTTCACCTTGCTAGCCCTCACCTGAGGGCTCGGGCCACGAGTCTGTCGTAGCTTTTGTCGACCAGAGGTTTGCCTCCTGGTCGGCGTATTGATCTCCGTCTCTGACTCTTCAATGACCTCGATCACAACGGCGGGAGAGCGGTCGCGCCTGGTACTTGGCACCCTTGTGCTCCGGTCCACCGATGTGCTTCTGGATGACACCGAAGAGGTGCGAACCGTCGACTCATCCACCGACTTCCGCCGCCCGGGTCGAATCCTGATGCCATTATCAGGAATCTCAGCTTTTATAGGACGGACTCGGATGCCATCATCTGGCAAGGAGGTTGAGCTCGTCGTTGGTGTTACACGAATGCCATCGTCCGGCAGGGGGGCCGAGCTAACCGTCGGCGTAACGCGAATGCCGTCATCTGGGAGCGAGGCGGAGCTCACTGTTGGTGCCACCCGAATACCGTCGTCATCGGGCGGCGCCTTGTTTCTCACGGGTATTATCCTGATGCCATCATCGGCCTCGGCCTTTGGTTTCCTGGGCTTTGTCGGCCTGATTCGAATTCCGTCATCCTCCAACGGATCTGATTTGAGCTTCACGGGCTTCACCCGAATGCCGTCGTCTGCGAGAGGGTCCGATCTCGGCTTGGCTTTTTGTGGCGGCTCCGTTACGCTCGAACTGTCCTCCTCCACGGTGACTCTCTCTCCAAATTTTGTGTGGTATTCCTTCACCCGCGGCTCCTCTCGCTTGACTCTTATCGGTTTCGGCGACTCCATGGGAACAGGATCAGGTAACTCAACTCGTTTCGCCCAGTCCTTGACCTTGTCCTGCACCTTTGGATTCTGCGCCGTCCGTTGAAGAAAGTCTTTTGGTATTGGCGTCGGACTGCCCTCTGATTTTGCCTTTTCTTTCCCTTTATTGCGCTTCATCCAGTTCGAGTCACTGACGATTCGCTTCTTGGGGCGCTCCTTGATCTGAGTCACTTGCGCAGGCTCCGCAGTGACAACTTCAGGCTCTTCCGCCTGGTCGTCTTCCTCGTTCACTTCGTCCCCTTCAGCCTTCGGCTCGCCGGACTCGACCTTGGCCTTTGGTCTCTTCGGCTTCTTGCGAAATTTGATCCTCACTCGATCCTCCTCCGTGACGCTCTTATCGTCGATATGGGCTGCTACCTCGGTTGGCTCGCTGGCGACATCTTCGGCATGCGGAATACCGCCCCCTTCCGCCTTCATGGCCGCCATGTTTGTTTTTTGCCATTGCTTTACTCGGGCATGGACGCCATTCGGTTGTTGTAGCCTCCGTACGGCCGCAGCTTTCATCTCCTGTCGCAGCTCCTCCCGCACTCCGGCGGCATCCAATGCGACACTTTTCCTCCGCTGCGTCGAGGCTGATCGCTGACGTGTCCGCGCTGCCGATGGACGGCCGAGGAGGAAGTCGGCCAAGAGGCTGGGCTCAGGTTTCTTCCTGCCGGCAGCAGCCGGGGCACTCTTCGGCGTTGCGCCGGCCTGCGCGGATGCGCGCCTGTTCGCGGGCGTTGTCGGCGCAGCGGCTGCATTTTTGGCCGTCCGTTTCGGCGTCCCGGGAGCCGGCGGCTCCTCTGGTTCGGGCGACATTGCTCTGTCGAAAGAAAGAGGCGGTCAGCTACTAATACGGCGGTGACATTCCTCGGGCTCCGGCACAACGATTTATGCTGTATGACGTGGGCGATCGATCCATCACTCGTTTCAGCGCATGGCGATTTCGAGACGGCGACTCAAAAAGAAATAGCAAATGAGAAGTTCTGATGGGGTTCCCAACGGAGCGTTGTCGTCCCGAGAGATCGTGGGCAGATTTGGTGGGAGAACATGTCAATAAACATTCATCACACACCTAGGTGAGCTGCAGCATGGTCTGGGGAGCTGCGCTCAGGAATCAGACCTATGCGCCGCGCGCAGCCCAGCAATTGAAAGCACCACAAGTTGAAACTGTGGGAAAACTGCCGAAAACCATGAGCAGGCAAGACAAATTCGTGAACTGCGAAGCGCTCTTGTCGGATGACGTTTTCTGAACCAGATCAGCGGATCTTTTGGAGGTGAGGAAAGCAAGCTTTGGCAACTGGCGAGTGGAGCTGGATGCTGCCGCACCTAGGACGACCTGGATGTAAACATTGGAAGGGGGACCCACAAATGGGCCCCGCCGCACGGGCCAGGTCGCATTTGCACAGGCCAAGGAGAGCGGGAGCAGGGATGGCATAGGGGAGCTCCGGACGAAACAAGAAGCAGGGAACAAACCACACCACACACACACACGCTTGTCCTCGACGCAACGCAGCCGACTTGTCAGCTGCACCGAAATTCGAGACGCGGCAGTGTGGGTGGGCCAGCTGCTCACCTGGCCCCAATATCGTCCCGCGCTCAATGCCGACCTTCTTGAAGTGTGCTGGGTGGCTTGCGCGCTGAGCCGGAACAGCTACACACGGAGACCTCAATCTGCAGTCGCTATTCGCGCATGTGCGCGCCGTAACTCAATCTCATGTACGGATCCGTATGCCGGAGCTGTCAGTCTCGCCCAGCGATAGGCATTTTTCGATCGCAGCGAGAATCATACGCACAGATTTACGGTCACAGACCATCGCCGGGAAAAGATCACGTCTGCGATAGCAAGGCAGCATTATTATTACTTCTGCCCTAGATCCAACGCCCAACATCCAACATCCCCAGTCTACTGTAATCCTGTTGCCTGAGCTAACAATCCTCCAGATACAATTTGGTACAATCCTCCGGCTTCGAAATCAAGTCCAACCACCCCAAAAGGGAAAAACGCCAACGATGCAACCAGTGCCCAAACCATCCAAAAATGCAAAATGCAAAATGCAATAGGCTCACGCTTCAGTTATACTCGTCCGGAAGCGCAAACCTCACCCTCTTCTTTGGCTTTGCAGCCGGTATATCTATCCCCTTACTGTGTCTCAGATCTGTACTATGGTCGCCTGCCATGGCGCCGTCTCCCATGTCGCTATGGACTTCCTCTTCAATTTCCTCCTCAATGGACCAAACGTCTGGGCTCGGCTCCCGCCACGCGTGAGGACTACGCCGGGAAGTCGACGCCGTCGATCGGGACCGGCCCCGCCTCACACGGCCGGGGCGAGGCTTCACCCGCTCCGGTGTTGCGCCAGGTGGTAGCGGAAAGGAGAGAGACATTGGGTCGTCAGCTGGCTTTCTCTCTTGAGTCTTGAACTTCCCGGCAGCGAGGTCTCTCAGGGTGAAGGGCAAGCCAAAAGAATGAGACCGCCCCTTGCCGTCGAGATACATGTAGCCCTCGTTGTCCTCGGGCGTCAAAGGCATATCCCGATCGGTGTCAGGACTGATGGAGCGGCTGGGTGGAGTGGGAATGCGAGGCGGCGTGACTATGCGCGGTGGAGGCAAGCCGAGGCCACCGAGACTCGAAGGACTGATGCTCCTCACGATAGGAGGCGGGTGCTTTGCGTCTTCGATTCCAGCATCAAACTCCATCTCGAAGTCCATGGTGTCGCCATCGTCGTCGTAGAGACTTTGAGCGGGCGTCAGAAAGTATGTGATGGGGTCGTCATCGATCCTGGAGAGATCGAGCTCATCGATCTCGGCGTCACTGCGATCGTTGCTGGGTCGCAAGACCATCCGAGTCGGTGGTGAGCTACGCTCGGAGCGAGCACCCAAGTGCCCCGGCATCATGCTGGACGCGGATGTAGTTCAAACGGAACGAGGGCGAGGGCAGGCAGCAACAAAACAGCACAGCCTACTGCCGGTCTAGCCGGCTCGAAAGCAAGTGTCTCAAAAGCGAGTGTCCGGGTTTATAGACTCGATGTCCTCCCACGATTCGAAAACGACGGAAGAGAGAACGGAAAGGTAGGGACCGGATGTGGAGAGCTGAGCGGCACACTGTGCAGATGATATATGCAGCGGGACATGCAAGGCTGCCACACTTTGTCGCGAAGAAGTTCCAACGCGTGTGTGAGCCATCTTAGTCAGGACCAGTCACCGGTGAGTGCCAGCCGGTTCAGCGGCAGCCTTGGTGAGGCCGACGAGCAGAGCTGTCACATTTGGAGGGTGTTCATCCTAGACATGTGTTGGTGGGGGTTCTGACCAATCACCACACCCACCACACCCTCGGAGGCGATGCAACAGGCAAGAAAGGGTCCGCCGAGGTGAGCAGACCGGGGCGATGAAGGGCGCCCGGCCGTCACGAGCGATCTTGTAATGCGACAAGGTGTGTAAGACCGCTCGAAATAGGCCCGCGAGGGGTGCAGAAGATCTGTCAGAAGTGGGATTTTGGCGTCGTTTTTTCCTCTTTTGCCAGGCGGAACGGGGAGAATACTCGATATCGGGCTTGCGACGGCGACCATAGCGCATCTTTGGCGCGTGACAGTCGAAGGCGCGCACCCGCTAAACTCCGAGTCGGATGACTGCCCCCCCTCCACCTCGAGGCTGCCATCCGACTGATGAAGCCGGCACTTCCTTGGTTTTACGAGCCTTGTCCGCGTCACGACGAGGCGCGCCAGCCGGGCAATCAAGGCCGGGACTGGTCAGGCTGGCTTGTCTCATGTTACGCCCAAGTTTTTGCGAGACATTTTCGTGGAGAAAAGCAGGAAGAGTCTCTTTTACACTGATGTGTACCTGCATCGCGTTGTGTTGCCCCGTGGCGCAAACTGTCCGGATGACTGGGCTCATCAAGGCTTTCCTATTGGGACGACTCAGAACAGGCATCGACCGGGCGATGGTCGATCGGGGAGGATGTTGGAGGGAGAGGTGCGTTCGCGCTGCCCACGAGTCTCAGCCTCGATCAGGAACAAGTGAATCTTGCATGATGCACAAGTTCCATTCCCCTTCCCCTGAGGACGTTTGGCCACGTCACCCGCTCGGGATTCTAGAAGTAGGGTACGAAGCGTCGGTAACGTAGCTTCGTGGCGCAGAACGAAGCCAAACGGTTGGGGAAGGCAGGCTGACGACTTTAAGGTTAAGGTTGACGTTGAGATGAACCATGGAAGGGCTAACTGTTAGTGCATGGGATAGACCTCAACCGGATTCATAACAGGAAGCAGCGATCCAATAATAGACAGCCACAACCCCACGGTGCCGTGAAACTCTACCGTCCAACGGAAACCATCAACAATGATTGTGTTTGGTGCCCTCTATTGAGCATTTTTTTCCCTAGTGAGAGTCACCTCAGTTTTCGAGCCTCAACCTGAAAGAAACACCCGAGGCATCAAACGCTGTTCCACTGAGACAATCCCTTAGCTGAAAGCCCTCTCACCTCCTCGAATACCTCAACATGGCAGCCTCAATCCCCGTCAGGCTCATAACGTACAACATCCGGTTCGCCATCCCTCACCCAGTCAAAGGCGAAAAACCATGGAGCGTCCGCCGCCCCAAGCTCTGCGCCCAACTCAACTTCATCACCTCCGCCCACCCCTCGGCCTTCATCTGCCTCCAGGAGGTGACTTACCCGCAACTCCAAGACATCCAGTCCTCTCTCGGCCCAACCTGGGAGCACATCGGCCGCGGTCGCAACGACGGCATGAAAGCCGGGTAAGCATCCCCCTACACCTTTTCTCACCATTCACTAACACACCCCCCAGCGAATTCTCCCCCATCTTCTACCAACCCGCCCAGTGGTCCCTCTCCCGCGCCCAAACCTACTGGCTCAGCCCCACCCCTTCCGTCCCCTCTCGCGGCTGGGACGCCGACCTCCCCCGCGTCGTCACCATAGCCTCCTTTCGCCACATTCCCTCTGACGGAACCCCGATGGTGGTCATGTCCACGCACCTGGACTACCGCGGCACGGTCGCGCGCATGGAGAGCGCAAAACTACTCCTCAAACTCGCGCGGACGTGGAGGGAGGAGGAAAGGGGTGCGGCGGTTTTTCTGGGAGGGGATTTCAACAGTGCGCCGGAGAGTGAGGTGATTGAAAGGATGACGGGCGAGGGGGGGATGCAGGATGTGAGGGAGTGTGTGGAGGAGGCGGGGAGGTATGGGAATGGGGAGGTTACGTATACGTCGTTTGGGGAGGAGGGGGAGACGTCGGGAAGATTGGATTATTTGTTTGTGTTGGGGGCGAAGGGAAGGGAAAAGGGGGTGGGATTTAGGGGGTATGGGGTTTTGGCGAATCGGTTTGATGATAAGGTTTACTTGTCGGATCATAGGGCTGTGGTTGCGGATGTGGAGTTGGCTGTGAAGGGGGGGTAAGGAGGTCTTGGATGTTGATGGTGATGGGGTCTGGGTGGGATGAGAATTTGTCGAGGTGCCGGGCCTTACGGTTTGTTGCGGTGAACTGCATACTGAGATATCCTCTCGATCAAGGGGGTGTGTATTGGCTCGGGGAGAACCGAGCAGGTATTCAGACAGCACTCCACTGGCAGCAACTGAAGCTGGAGAGGGAATGGTCCAACCAGGACGGATCCGTACACATTCTAGGGGTTCGGAACACAGAGACGAACTGTGTTTTGCGCTATGAACCTGGAAGGGATGGTGTTTACTAAAATGCCGCCATTAAGACGCCAGCCTGGAATTTCCCTCGGGCATCCGTTCCGAGCCCTCTCAACTTGGAGCGGGTGTCGCACCGGGAGCCCCGGCTGAGGTTGGATGTGGCGTTGCTGGTCGACGCGCAATATAGTGCGATGCGCTGGAGGGTTGCCAGCGAGCTCCTCCACCAAAAAAGGCGGTGAAAGATGACTATGGTGACGGGAGGTGGTGGGTGACCGTCACACACCATTATCGCATTCCCTCCACCGACCGGATCCCAGCCCATTTCATGTGTGCGTGGCAAAAAAAAAAACTAAAGGCCGCCAATTCGCTTCACTCAGCTGGCAGCCGGAGCGGCTCCGTCTCCGTGTTCTTTGGACGGGACCCCCCGGGCGGTCGGTGCCTCGAAAACCGGCGGTGACGGATGACGGGTGACGGAACAGCCACGCTGTCCCCTCTCTCTGGAAGCCCCGTACACCTCACCACGTCACGGCCGACATGCAGCCGCAGACGGGTGGCCGTAGAGTCACGGGATCTATGCAAGGCCTTGCGTCAGTGTATTTTTTCGACCATTTACACCAGGTGCCAGCCAGCAGCCGGCAGCCTGGACCTCCCGTCATCTCGACCGAAGGAGTCGACTTGCATGCTCTGTGCGGACATCTTCCATGCGTTGGATGCACGCTTGCTGCCCCATCCCGTCTCTGGCTACGTACCTACGTCCCGCCGTCGCTATCGATCAAAATCCCACCACTCATTCACAATACAATCGCAGCTTGCCCCGCCGATGCGGGACCAGGCAGGGGAACCATTTTTTGCTTTTGACTCACCCTCTCACCAGCTCGCCATAGATTTTGCGAGATCGAGGCTTTGTCGCAACGCGCATGGCCTCTCTTCTCTGAAACTGAAAATCCGCAACCAACTGAATTGCTGCCGGCGAACATGGCGATATAGCATGACATGCAGGCCCTTCTCGCGCAGTTGCGTAGTTGCGACAATGTGGAGAGCACCGGAGACGTCTCGGCCAATCAATTTGCATGCACTCAATCGACTCGAGACTCCGTGCCTCTCTCTGTTTCGACGGTTTCTGTGGAGAATGCCGGCCAACGGCCAACCTTCTTGACTACACTATCTTTATAACCGGTTGGGAGGGTATAGCTACAGCTCGATTGGCCGCTGTTGTGCGCGCAAAGACGTGCGAGGCCAATGGGGTCAAGACGAAAAGGACGTTCGAAACGGACGGGGTTCGCGCCAAAGACGTTTGGGAAGTCGTCCCACGTCGGAAGGGAGGGATCCCGATTTGGGGGGAGAGAGATGGAGGGACGGGCTGCTCTCTCGTCGTCGTCGAGGACACGCTGCCGCTTTGGAAATCACAGAATCGCAAGGACCGATTATTGGGACACTCATGAAATATCCCGCATCGATGATCCTCGCTCCGAATGGGGGAGGGGGGACGGCACGCAGTCCATCCTTTGGGCAGAAGGGTGGACAGGGGGAGCGCGTTCGCAATGAGGGAGCGATGCGGCAGTCCTGCGCGATGCTGTAATCCCGAGGAGAGGTTGCCGTGTCTTTGACGTTCCAGGGCGGGCAGCTCTACCGCGGGCAGCATCTGCGACAGTGGTATGTTCGCAGCTCATGGTTGATGACTCCCAATGCCGCGACCAGGAAAGAGAGAAGAGGGGAGGAGAACCTGGGTTAACTCTTGCCTCTGACGGCTCTGCCCTATGAGAAGCGCCAGGCGACCTGCGGCGTGCATGCATCTCCAACCCAGGCTGGCTCCAATGAGCGTCGGGTTGCATGCGGGACGGAAAAGGTGTGCTGGCGTCTTTGCCAGTCTCTCTCTGCCAGTCCCCGTGCCTGCTTGCCTGCCCTGCCTGCTCAGGAGCGGCGGTCATTCGATTTGGTCGAAAGAGAATTCAACTGTTTGGTTCCGTTGCCTTCTGCCGGGGTGTGGTTGCGAATCCCCTGATATCCACGACCCGGTGGTCACCCGCCGGCCCCTCAGCCCAAGTTGCTGCCGAGAGAAGCAGAGAAACAAAAAGAAACACAGCTTGATAGCTGTGGTAACACTGGTCGTCTGTCCGTCGCCGTTGCTGAGTGTATTACCAAGGAATCTGGTCAATCCGCTGGCGGCCTTGTTACAATTGGTACCCAAGGGAAGAGTCGGGCATTAAAACCGAGGGCACCATGGGCAGAGCCGGAGCGGCAACTCGCGAGTCGTCAGCGGCTCCTCAGGTTTTTGGGCTTTCCCAATCCCGGTTCAGCTTCGAGCGGCGCGGGCTGGCTGTGCGGAGTGGCTCGGCTGCCACTGCAGCTGCTGTCGCCCGGCTTTCTTTTTTTCTGCTCCCCTTTCCATCGTCTCGCTCGCTACTACGGGGCTGCCCAGTTGTCTCTCCGCCTGCCCATGCGGAGGCTCCACAGACACGCAAGAGTACGACCCAGTTGAGGCCTTACCCAAAATCCTCAACCACACACAGTCTCCCAAGTCGCCGTACGTGCAAGCGAACTTGCAGGCTGACTCCAGTTGCCACAGACGGCCGTGTCTCGGTCGTCCGAACCCCATCGTCACCACCTGGCACCTAAGCCGATGTACAGTGCTTCACACAAGGGCTTTGCGTTGTTGCGCTGAGCCTAGCTTAGTGCGCGGTGTCGTGCTGTCGTGAGCCCGACAAGCTCTTGTTGGGACTTTTTTTCTTGTCGGCCGTCTGGGCAGATCGCAAAGTCGCCTGGGATCTGAGCAGGGTCTTGGTAATCCGTTCCTCGGGGCGATCCCACCTCCCGCCTCACACCTCACAAGCGGAAGAGAGAGCTTGCCTGCTTCGGTCCACCCCACGATCGCCAACAAGAAGGCGGTCCACAAGGCAAGCAAAGCAAAGCCAAAAATCACAGGTGTTGTCTGTCGGTCGATTGTTGCCCCCATTTCGCCCAACGGGGAATTGCAGGCTCTTGGCTGCTGCCAGAAGCAGACGAAGAGGGCGGGTGTTAGCCCGCTTGTTGCTCATCTCGTCCGTCGACCGTCACCCCGTCACCCGGTCGTTTCCATCCCGTCCCCCATCGGCGGGGTGCTTTTCCTTGCTCGCGGTGGTGGTGCTCGCAGGTCCCGTCCATCCATGTTTGCTGGGGATTGCCTGGGTCCCGTCGTTATCGATAGCAGGAGCGTCCCGGGACACCCCTCTCTGTGGTGACATCTCACACCCCTGCCCCCTTGTCCCTGCCCCGGCTCTTGTCTTGTGCTCGGCGGGTTCTGGTTGTCAGCGCTCGAACGGCCCAGCGACCGACGCTGCCCAGCACTTGCCCCAGGCGAGCCAGATTCGCAGCTCCAAGAGGCCAAGCCCAGGCTTCCCTGCCGCCCACCTCGTCCATCCCTCCACTCACAACACCCACACCCCCCCGCAGTCGACTGAATAAAACTCATCACTGCCTGCTCCTCCTCCACCTTTTTATTTCATCACTACCAAGCCGTCCCATCTCTCTGCTCCTTGGCCCACCACCGCCGCCGCCGCCCCAAACGTCAGCAACATATCGTCCGAAATTCTATTCGAGCACCGACCACTCCGCTCCGCCGCTATTATTGGCATCGAATATCGAAGACTGAACAACGACGTCGAACCCCGGACCATCCCCACCTGGCTGGACGCTCGGGTTGCCGCCCGTCGTCGTCGACCCGATTTATATAACCTCAGCAGCGCCTGGAGCCGTCGAACCGCCAACCACCGCCCTGCAACTGCGTCCTCCCCACAGTGGCCGCCTCAACCGTGAGGCCTCGTTGCCTCTCTTGCCATCCCATCTAGTGGATACCGTCAATCCCCAATGTCGGCGAAGAGCCGCCAAATATTTGCGTCTTGCGAAGACGCCGACGAGTCGGACAATCCCATCGAGGGAACCCTGCGCCGCGCTACCTCCGTCGTTGCGAGCCCAGCGAAGGAGCAGCCGAATACAAGCAGGACGAGGAGGGACAAGAGGAGGGATTCCATCTCCCCTTTGACCGACTCCGACTCGACCGTCCATCCCTCGAGGCAGCTGTCAAGGAGGGATAGAGAACGCGAGCGACAAAAGTCTATATCTCACAGCGACAAGAAAGCCATGATTCCGACGTCGCAGCAGATGCGTCCTCCGGTGAAGCACTCGAGGACGGCACCGAACATGCAGCGAAGGGAAAGCGAAGCATCGTACTACGGCGTCAGTCCCGGTCCTGTTACCACAGCTGCGACCTCTCGATCCCGACCACAGGCATCCCACGCCAGGCCCGTGAGCTACTATGGCAATTCATCACGCCCTCCACCAGCAAACGCCCGCTTTTACGCCACTCAGCCAATACCAACACCACCAACCTCATTCCCGCCACCATCGTGGTCAACCGGGCCAGGCCCAACCGGCCCCTTTCAACCACCACCATCACAATCTCCCATCGTTACGCACTCACAAGCCGCTCAGGATTATTTCTCTCGCCCGCTCGAGGACCGATTCTCCAACGGCCGCCCACAGTCGTCGATTGGCTTCCGCCCACCACGGGCCTCATCCTATGGCGACTATGACTATGATGAGGAACCCGTCCGAGACCGTGACGTTCAGTTGGCCCGTCGAACATCGATGAGCCAGCGGAGGCTCTCCAAGATTGAAGATGACCGCAAAGCGATGCCGCCGCCGCCAGCAATGCGAAGACCAGCCACTACCCGCCCTACCACGCTCGCTTTCCGCCCACCACCGTCGACGCCGGTTGCGAGAAGGAGAGCCTTCGAAGATGAGGATCTTGGGGGCGACGATGCCCTGTTTCAAGACATCTCACCGCACCATGGGTACGAGTACGGTGCTTTGCCCCATCGGACTCGAGCACGGCGCCCAAGCTACGGTGCAACTACAGCAGCGTACGATGCTGACAACGTTCGCACTGAAATCGCCGGAAGCCGCAGCAGGCGAAATTCCTACTACGGAGGAGGTCAGACGTCGTCTTCCGGGAGCGGCTATGAGGACAAGATCCGCCAGGCGACCATGTACCAAGAGGAGACGGGCGGTCCCCCAGTTCAGCTGACTGCCGAGTCGCTGCGCAAGGCAGGCAGGAACGTCAGCAGCAGCAGGTCCTCTGGCAGCTACGATGAGAGCGACTACAGGCAGTCGGCAACGACAAGGACCACACGGTCGAGCAACGAAAACGAGGAATTTACAATCAAGATCAAGGGTGGTGCGACTCTCAAGGTCGGCGGGACAGAGATGAAGTGCAGGGATGGCGCCGAGATCAACATTGCTTCAAGAGGCCCTCCAGGCTTCGTGTCCGTCAGCGATAGCCGATCAAACTACATGGAGGAGGAACAACGCCGACTGCCACGGATCGAGCGGCCCCCAACTCGGGCCCGTACGAACTCGCAGTCTGGATCATTCTCCAGGTCGCTACCACGTTACGATGCTCCCTTGGGATACGGGTCCTACTACTCTCGAGACTCGTACCAACAGGACATTCCGCCCTACCCGGCATACCCGCAGCCGAACGATAACTTCTTTTAAACGTCCAACGGTCACGACAGCGGACCTTTCTTATGATGAAATGACAAAATCGATGAGGATGATGACAAAGCGACGGTGACGGGGGCGGGAGACGTTGCTATTTTATGGATATGGCCTGCATCATTGTTTTTCCTTGAATGTTTTGGACCATGAGCGAGCGTTGAAATTTCGTTGAAATTTCCTTGGTGATTTGGTTGGCTGCTTGTTCTGAATACATTTCTACGAAGCGCCTCTTCCACAAATTTGCACTGGCGGTTGAACCCATTATACCACTTCGCTTCTGGTCCTTTTCTGTATCATTGAGCTACCGCATGGCGGACTTTGTTGCTGCTTCATGGCCTGATGGCGGAAAAGTTCAAAACGCTTCCAAAACTGGCATGGGAAAACATCAGCGTCGGCTGCGTTTTAATACCGATACTATAAGTTTCCTACTTTTTGGGCCTTTACGAGCCCCGTTTCCTTTTCTTTGGGAGGGCTTCTTGCTGGGTATAACCAACTGTATAGGAACCTTGTTTCTGGGTTGATTCGGTCTTCTGTTGTCACGACCTGGCAGATAGATTCTGCCTGGTTGTTAGGGAGGCTATTTTACGCATAAGGACGATCTTGTGAAGCCTCTGGGCTCATCATCTGCTTGTACCAAGTAGACCGACAAAGATAACATCTCAACTATCCTACCCCGATGTGTCTGGTCGTGTGTGTCTAATAACTGATGCGGCTGTGTGCCATAATTGATCCACTGTCTGCCTGCTAAAGTCCTGTATCCCGCGCTGTTTCGTGTTTATGAACACCGTGTAAGCAGTTCTTGCGAGCAGCTGGCAGCGGGGCTTGGAGCAAGGACGAACAATGCTCCGGGTCCCGTGTTGCGAGGTGTCGGGTCATCCCTCGTGTTGCGAGGTGTTATTTTGAGAATATTACCGGCGCGGTCCGCCGGGGTGCGTATCGAGAGATCTGTTTCGGCTAAGCTTACACTCGCTTCCTTCCATTGACAATGAAATGATTGTAGCATCGGGCAGGGCACGTCGCGGGTGGCTGTTTACTCGATCAACTGAATGAGCTGTAAATATCCAGGAAGGGTTCACTATAGATAGCCTTGTATCAAATACCAATTGTAAAGATGTTGCATCCTGGTCCAAATGTCACCGCCTCGCTACCCATCAGACTGGCCGATGGCCGGTCGGTCTCATGTGCCACCGAACCTCCAGGTATGGCGGATGTACAACTGCACCGCATAACAAACATGCGAGGTCCGTATCATCAGCACACACATTCCATGGACACAACCGGTAAGCTCCGGGCTGTCCATTGTTCCTCCGTGGCGTGTGCTGCGCTGCACTCGCTGTGGTAAGTGTATCTCGAAGGACCGACCAGCTCGGAGGTTCAGACGCACCGAGGTGGCCACATGTTTGTGATACGGGTCTGAAACAGGGCCTTCGAGAGAAGAGCAGACAGTTCTCGAAGGAGATGCGGTCGGTCTGATGGGTCAGCTTGACCTTGTAGAAGGCCGAATCTATGCTATGCTATTGCGGATCGGATAGTCTTGGATCTAAGGTAGGTAATACCCAAACCCCCAGACTACCCCGTGACACAAGCACACACGCCCCCCCCACCCCCGGCGCTGCTGCTGCTGCTCACAGATAGAAACCGAGAACAGAAAAAAAAAAGTGCACATTCCATCCTGTCCCCGGCGCAGCCGACGCACCGGTGCCACTACAGTTGGTTTCGGTACTCGTCAACTTTTTGACACAGGCAGCGGTCAGATTGTAGGACAGAGACGAGCCCTCCGTGCATATCGAGGATGCGGTGTTGCGATAACAGCGAGAAATTTCGAGACATTTGTTTGGGTCACGCTGCACTGTACGATGATGGGGCTCTTTTTTTCCTGTTCGCGTCGCGGCTGGGGGTTATTGGATGGTGGGAGGGCTTGGTGGCGAGTTTGATTCTGGCTGGGGTTATGTGGCGGGTTGGGGGAAGTGGTGAAGGAGATAACGGTATGCGATGGGGGGGTGGGTCAGGACGGTGTAGCTGTGGTGTGCGTGTGGTTTATGGAGACTCTGGATGGGTGAATTGGAGGGCAATCAACCTTTGACGCTTGGTGATGGGGACTCGTGGTGGTGAGGTTGATGGAAAGTGATGTGGATGGTTGGTGGCTTGACAGCCAGGGAGCCCCTGTAACTGAGGCTGCAGCGAATCCGCTGATGCCGTCTCCTTGGGTCGGGTGGAGATGGTGGGGTAAGCGACCGTTGCTCCCCCGTTGCTGGGCAAACCATTGTTTACTGACGTAATTGGTTGCTTCCGTGAACGCCTCAATCTGCAACAACAAGTGGTTTCCTAGGGAGATGCAGGAAAATTCTTGATGAATTGAAAGATTACCATGTGTAACTGAGATACATGAGTTTTGGGCCAATTGGCGAATCGTTGATTGCAAATCCAGCCGTTGACCTTGAGATTCCGCCTCGATCTCACTCCAACCCCTTGCAAAGGCAGGCACCCAGGCCACCCCAGCCTCTTCGTTTCTGTGTCAACCAGCCAACCTAAACATTTGATCCGCGATTCTCACGCTTTCAATCACAGCACCTGACAACAACAAACATCGACCGCCTTCACATTCCCGTCGCCGGGTTTACCAGACTACGAATTTTGCCGCTACCAGTCGTCTCGCGGAGCGTTCGGAAGCCCACTTGCTTTGGCAACCACCACGCTTGACTTGGCTGGTTAACCAGCAATCACCAGCCGAGTCAATACCTCATCCTCCCCGCAAGGGCTGCATTCCAGTGCAGAGCCACGACCATGGCACCCGCAATCATCTACGCCATCATCAAATCCACCATCGGCACCCGTCAAGCATCCCCATCCGACCTCACTTCCCTAGGGCCGCTCACGGCGCGCGCGCTCCTCACCGCCCGCGACAATGCCAAACCTCAGGTCGAGCCTGGGGCTGGCATGATCAACCCGCACGACATCAACAACAATGCAGTCTTTGCCATATTCGGTCTCCTCGGAGCTGGCTTCGTGATTCTGGGAATTTGGTTCTTCTTCTGGGCTAAGAACGGCGGCTTCTATTTCAAGGAGACCGACTGGGATGAATACAAATCCACGGTTTTGCGGCGCAAGGGCCCCAACGGCACAACCCTCTCTGGCGCGACGGAGTCTACGGTTCTCGGCGGAGGTAGCGTTTACAAGGACGTGGACGATGGCATGACGAACGATAGAGAAGACGCAACGACTGTTATCAGCGCCACTACGGGAATCACTGGCATCACCGGCGGCGTTTCGGATTTTTCTGGCAGGGAGAAGCGCCGGAAGAAGCGTGAGCAAAAGGAGCGAGAGAAGGAGCGGAAGCGGGAGGCGAAGGTGCGCGAGAAGGAGGAACGCAAGTCGCGTCGCAGGGTCGGAGCCGATGGTGTCTTGGTCGACGAGGAGGCCGAGTACGATGCTCAGGAGCACCTGCGCAGTTATCGCCATGAGAAGCCTGCCCGTGTCGGCGGTCTCAACAAGGAGAGCGAAGCCAGCGAGTGGGATGGGTCTACTAACCCCAGCCACTCGACTGCCAGTGGCAGCGGTGTGGGTTACTCGACCGAGAGCGGCAGCACTGTCACTTCTGAACTGATCAACAACCGCGAAAAGACACCCACCAGCACACCGACAAAGCTCAGAAAGGCCGGCGAGGAGAGAGCTTCAGAGCGCAGCGGTGGCATTCGGAAGGTTTACTCAATGGCGGACAAGACGGCTCGGCGCGAGGATGAACGGCTCCGTGCTGAGGCCCGAAGGCTCGCAGAGAAGGGCCGCGCACACCGTCGGGAGCCTAGTTGGCATCGGTCTGACGATCTTGCCCTGCGCCGTATCGATGAGCAATCTGAACAATCCGAAAGCCTGGTCAGCCGCAGCGTTGTCAGCGAGTCTGTCGTTACGGAATCCAGAGCTCCTGAGTCTCGCATCCCGGGGAGCTGGGCAGAGAGCGACCTAGGCACCTCCAGCGACGTCACAGGGACCAAGGTGTACAAGCATTCTGTTCATATTCCTGTGAGCAACGGGGGCAGCTCCGTTGTGGGCAGTGATCTGTCCTATGCTGAGGAGAAGCGCAGGCGGAGACGGGGTTAGACTTGATTTGCCGGAGACCAGGACGGTGTGGTATGGTTGCTTTGGCTTCTCGACTTTTGATCGGCTCTCAGATGTGAAGGGGTGTATACGACGCAACACAAGACCGGGCATCGTAGCAGGCGCTTTTGGGCGGCGGACTTGGCTTCGATGTTGTTATCACTCAAGTTATGTGGGAAATGATGGTAGATTTGCTGCCCGGACAGGACGAACGAATACATGTTTGAGTAGCACATTAAGTAGCTATGAATCAATGAGTTATTAGCGTATATCGATGCCTTGGCCGTGTTCAGTTGTCCTCGTGAAGGGAGTGTGACGGTTGTAATCCTTGACGCCACAGACGCCCTTTGTACCTAATCAGGAGGCCAGTATGGACTGTAATAAGGACACTAAACTCACCCTACTGTAACTCGACGAAGACGATCCATTGACTCGCCCTGGCGACCTCGGACTACAGCGGGAAAAGATCCGACTGTCCCGAGCCACAGCCCTCTCCGGTCGACACACCGAAGGGATTGTGGCGAGGTGTGATGTTTGCTCAGTTACAACCTGGGCGGGCTCCTCTAAAGCACCATGCGACGAGGGCGGACGTTGAAAAGGCAAACCGGCAGGGGATCCGTACTTTGCCAGCATCAGTCTGCGGCCGAGACGGTGGGTAAACGTCACTAACACACCACATCCCGCGCATTATCCCAATAGGTGACGGCAGCCGATGGCAATACCTTATTTTAATCCGCCAAGTTGAGGCTGGACGGCTGCGTGACATAGAGCTATTACTCCGTACACTCGGCGCGTGCCGCGCAGAGGCGAGCGTCGCTTGTTCAGGCCGCAAACTGTTGCGCGCTTCACAGGTCGTCAATCGACCGTCGTCCAGCAGGGGGCCGCTGGCGGAGGGGTGGGATCCATCCGAGACCCAAGACGTCCGTCGCCTGAAACGGGTGCTTTGCGGCCGACCGCTTCAGGCTCAGGCCCTCCCGAAGATCGGGGACGGGGCGAGATCATGCCTCCCGGCCTTGAATCCCATCCTCAGAATTTCCAACGCTGGAACTAGTATTTCTGTGTAGCCATCATCCCACGTGCTCAAAAGACAGGAAAGTTCGAGACAAAGGTGTTCCGGTGCTGGTCGCTTGACCTTCTTATCCAGGCGGGCGGGGCACTGCGACTTCAGTGCACCTGGATTTTGGGATCTCCAACTGTCGAACAGCGTCATCTGGCCCGCGCCCTGACCCCAACCTGCATCCTTTCCCCGCCACGATAGCGGACAAACGCATCCCCACTGTTACAGCTAAGGTTTATTGTTAGCCCTTTAGCGCAGCCAACCCCGTGCCACAGGAAGCAAGGCAGATCACTGTCTGAACCATTCATCAGGTTCTCCTTGCGTCGCTCCTTCCGCCCGTCTCTTTTCGCCGAAAACGCTCGACAATCCCGCCACCATCGTCGTAGTCTATTTTCTTGCTGTTTCGTCCTCATTTTCTGCTTCTTTCCATCCCGACGGCGACCTTTTCCGTCAATCGTCATCTCTCCGCTCAGCTGCGCTGTTATCGGCGACCGCGGCAAGCCCCCCAACAGTAGCGTCTTGGTTGCGTGACGAAGCACTCCATCCGCCCGCCAACGCCGAATCCAGCTGGCCCGCCACCAGCATTCCTAGAAGAACGACGCTTGCAGAGACGGCGACCAACACCGTGGGCACTGCCATTTTCCTTCAACATTTCCATTTGTTCTCAGTTCGAACTGCAGGCTCGGTCGCACACACAATTCCGCACGCACGCACGGCACGCACCTGACGACTGCCGCTGCTGAGCAACGAGTGAGGGGGCGAGGGCGCGACCAGAGGCAGGCCGGGTCGCGAATGCTAGTCGCCGAGGCGGTGACGCCAGCGAGCGACGGCCGTTGAGCTGTGCGATTGAACAAACGCAATACACGCCCGGATCGTCTTCACAATGCCCGACTACAGCTCCGGGCAGAGCATCATTATCGGGTTATTGTCGTCCTTCGGGTCGGCGATCCTGATAGCGTGCATCTTCCTCGTCTTTTACTTCTTCCGGTACACAGCGTCGGGACGCATCTTCCTCGACCGTATCGGTCGACCCGGCGAGTACGATGACGAGCAGGCGTTTGCGCGGGAGGAGGCGGAAGCTCTCGAGACGATGGATGACATGGCAAGGACGGAATACTTGAGGGCCAAAGGTAATGCGGCTTGCTCGCTGATAAGCGTTGTCCCGGCGGGACTGACTCCTTGGACTGTCGTGCTGATTGTGCTGGTAGCTTTCGTAACGGCGAATCCGCCCGAGTCCGTGCAAACAGATATCTCGCTGTCGCAGTATCTCGCCATCCAAGAGAAGGGCGTATCCGCTTGGGAGTTCGAGCCGGAGCTAGAGATCGCTAACTGCTTCGTCGAGGGGAGGACCGAGATTGAGTTCTTTGATTCCGAGTGTTCCGTCATGAGCAACTTGCCGGTTCCAAAACAAAACGAGGTTTACTACTGGGAGGCGAAGATCTACGACAAGCCCGAAACGACATTGATGAGCATAGGAATGGCAACCAAGCCTTATCCTTTGTTCAGGCTACCAGGTACGGATATTCTTGTCTTCGTCTTCGAGGCGCCTTGACTGACCGTGCACAGGTTTCCATAAGTACTCAGTTGCGTACCTGTCCAACGGAACCCGCCGGTACAATCAACCGTTTACGCCGACGACATACGGCCCGAATATTGTGCAGGGCGACGTTATCGGCGTAGGATACCGACCACGGACTGGCACGATTTTCTTTACTAGGAACGGCAAGAAGCTAGATGACGTCGTTCACGGGCTGAAGTCGCAGAACTTCTTCCCCGCCGTGGGCGCCAACGGGCCGGGCATCGTCCACGTCAACTTTGGCCAGGCAGGATTCGTTTTCATTGAGGCAAACGTCAAGAAATGGGGCCTGGCTCCAATGACAGGCTCCCTTGCACCACCACCACCCTACGGTTCTGAAGCTGGAAGCATCCTTCTCGAGGCCGGGAGAAAGGACGGATATACGGGGTCGTCTGGCCGCGGCCATGGATACAGTCACTCGGTCCAGACCTACCCAAGACAAGGCCCTGCTGCGTTGGATCCTGGTCACAACAGATCGCGGTCTGGCAACTTCAGAGTTCTTCCCCCTACTAGTCCTGGACCTCTGCGCAGCCCAACAGACATCTCACTCGCACATCTTGTTCCTACAGACGATTCCGCTGAGGCTAGCAGTAGTGCTGCTGCTGCAGCGGCGGCGGGTCAACCAAGGTCCGATGAGCAGTCAAGCGTCGGGCTTGGTGTCCACGATGCCAGCCAGCCACCTCCTCCCGAGTACACTAGCCCCGAACACACCGACACTGAGGATGACAGCCGAAGGAGTAGCACCGATAGCGAGAACGCGCCTCTGATTCGCCTTACAAGAAGCAGAGGGGGTTCGTCTGCAACGGTGCGAGCGATCCCCAGCAACAATCGGAACTCCCAAGGCCCGCCAAGCCCCCCGATCCCCAGCTATCAGGACGCGGTTTCTGGCCGTGACAGGAGCGACAGCACAAGAACCGTCACCTCCGTCAGGTCTTCCAGGTGACGAGACGCGGTGCTTGTTTGATCAGCTGTGGGTGGATTGAATCATTTTTAGATGGCCCCGGGGCGTTAGCACCAAAGAATTGGGCATGACAGCCTTGGAAATGGGCTTTGCATTTTGCGCGCGTTTTTGCTTTGAAGAACGAGAGGATCGGCTCGCCCTATTGGGCCAAAGTACCATGATACCTACCTTGACGGAATTGTTTTCTTTTTATCTCCACGGGGTGGAACCGGCAGCGACAGGGCGCATTGATTTGTGTGGCAGGGCTTGGCGGTCAAGCATGAGAGCATGGAGAGACATACATTCTCCTCTACCTAGTTATGATAGACTGGTCCGTCCTGTTCTCTCATGGGGATATGGACGGGGTATATCACTGCTCATGCGCTCACTCACTCGCCCATTATATCGTATACTTTCATGCAAAACGGTTGAAGCATATCAGGCCTGAGGGCTGAGGAGCTACGACGCAACTGGCAATACCCGGGGCTGAAAAGAAGATGGTCGACTGGCTGGAGTGGTTTGGTAGTTGAGGGATGGCGTTTACGGAGGGTGGGAGGCTATCATCGTACCGGTTGTTCAAGTTTGCGATTGCTTTTCTTGAGTCTTTCGAAGCACAACGCAGTATCCGTCGGCAGGCAGGCAGGCAGGCAGGCAGAGAAGCCGAAGAGGAACAGACAGCCCCGTTGAAGTGACGGAATTGAGACACCGCCTAGATCATCAGTGGATAATACAGTATCGTTGTCTTTTAGGGAGTCTGCCGCTTGCACAGTGCCGAAAACTTGGTCTGGGAAAGGGGCTGCTGCTGCTGCTGCTGCCTTGTCATGTCGACGCGTCCCTGAGGCTGTCCCAAGTGCGGTGTAACAGCTGGGGAACAATACCACCAGGCAGCATCACCCAGGCGTTGCATCATCCACGAAGAAATGAATCATCAAGCATCCAATCTGATACCACACAATCATCACATGATGAAAAGACTTCCTCTGCAAGTGCGGCATCATGCTAGATGAAGTTTGCCCGTGCCAACAGATTGTTTGACGCCACCCCCTCATGTCTTCCTTTCACCCGGTGTTGGTGATGGGTGACTCTAATGTTTGTCCCAGAGCCCCAACTCGCGTGGCGTAGCCACCTCTACGCTATCGGCTCGCACTTTGGGCGCCATTTTCACTCGCCATCTCTACTCAAGGCACACAAAGAAGTTAAAGCTTCATAAATATTCGCAGGGGAATAGATGTCAAGACAATCTTCTTTCTTCATTGTTATTATTATTAGCATTAGGATCCACGACCACTTCTGATAAGTTGACAGGCACAATCCTGGCCATCGGCAACCAGCCTCCCTGACCAAGCAGGGTAACGAAGAACTGGTGACGCGTAAACGTTGACCCTTCACAGAACAAGACGTGGTCTTTCCCAACCTTCCTAGACTTTTCAACCTCTCCAACCCACAGCTTATTAATCTCCAACCCCACACGTTGGACTATCCCTCTCCTCACAATATATTCAACAAGAAGATGTTACCTCGGAGGTTGTCCCAACCGGGTACAACCTTGAGTCCGGGCAGGGAAATCGTTGCACAGGAAAACGCCGCCCAATGCAACTCGCTCAACGCCAAAACAGTACAAGACAAAAATGACCCTTATTTTCCCACATGGCCAGGACCTTGATGGTTGAATCTCGCCTCCCACGCGAAAAAAAAAAAATTAGAAAAAAAATTGAAAAGGTAAACAAAAACTCAAACAACAGTCGCTATGCAGTTGGGTATCCTGATCATCCAGCGTCGCGTCCGCAAGGAATGTGTGTCTATGCCGATGATATCTCATCTCATGATGCCAGTCATAAAGGAGTGTATGTGTGATCCAGAAAAAGGAGTGTCTATGGGGACCAGCCGGGTATATATCGATAAAAGGAGCGTCGTAAGTGGGTATCAATCAATCCGTCGCAGGGATGACAAAGGAGCGTCGTTTATCTATTAGGGGTCGTTGCAGTCGTAAGGAGCGTAATAGGCAGAATACTGCCTGGAATTGCTGCGGATGGTGTTGTTGGATTGTATCATCGTCTAAGGAGCGTTTGGTACAGTTGCGTCTGCGTCGAAGCGAAAAGATAAAAAAGTCGTAATAATTCGTTAAGCGGAGACGGGTTCACCGAGGAACACCGTCCACACCCCTCCCTTCGTTCGGAACCTCAGGGATCGAAAGACCCGCAGATGAGGCAGGGTAATGGGCCGGAAGGGCTATCAGCGGCACAGGCGACTCCGGGAGCGGGAGCATCTTGAGCGGTTGGGGACTCAGGAAAGGCGAGGGAGCGGGGTTCAACAGCGAAGACAGAAAGGGGGCACTTGGCTCCTCCAGCGGTGGGTAGCTGGGAGTAGTGCTCAGCAGTGGTGACCTGGTGGGATGTGTCAATCACGATTGCCTCTCTTGAACGCCGGACATGGGCCGGTATAGTGACCAGGTGTCCTAGATGAACACAGTCTGGATTGGAGGAACGAACCCGGCGCCATACATGTGGGGATTGCCTAGCATGGGAGGAGTAGTCGACAGACCAGCGTCGTACGAAGCGTACTCGTCGGTGTCGCTGTAAACAATTGAGGACGTCTCGCCGAAATCGCCACCAAAGGTGCTTGAAGCAGGGCTGTAGCCGCCGTACGAAGGGCTGGGAATGTTGAGGTAATGCGGGTTTGCAAACGGCGACGACAGCTGGAGCGGGCTGATGGCGCTGTTCGGGCCAGATTCGGGGGCGGCCAGCGAAAGGTCCTCGGTGCTATAGCGGAAGGCCAGATTGTCGCCATACGGAAGGTACTCGGATGTTGTTACAGGAACGACCAAAGGCGATCCCTGGTTCATGTAGAAGTTGGGTGTGCTGAACTGGGGAAACGAAGGAGTGCGCACTGGCTGGGCCCATCCCATCCGGTGCCGGAATTCCTGAACAGTGGTGAGAGGGAATTCCATCAGGCGTATCGGCTCCTGGAGGTCTCCATCGTGCTCGGCCGTGCTCTTCATGACAAAGAGCTGATGGGCAATGCTCTCCAGCGGACGAATGGCCATGCTTCCGAAGTAGGCAGCACCGATCTCAGGGAAAAGGCGTTCCATGATCAACCCGACAGTGTAGTAGTGGGCAATGACAACTAGACTGCTCGGCGTTCCGTGGGTTTGCTGGAGACACATGACGGGCAAAAAGAACATCCATGTGCGAAGGGGCCGGAGGCGCTCGAACTGTTGGGACACAGACAAGGTCGGGCTGACTTTGCGGGCACCCTTCAGGAAGCTGATGAGCTGGGCAATTGTCTTGGTGTCCTCCCGCTTCCGCTTGAGGTAGAGCTCGACCTCCTGGAGCTGCTGCAAGGTCTGCTCGAAAGCTACCAAATCCTCTTGGTGTGGCTGGCTGGGCTTGTGGTCCGGAGTGGGCGAGGGCGGCGCGGTCGGGAACGTGCTGCTCTCCGAAATGAAGTCGCCGAACTGGGACTCATGCTTCCAGGGTTCCATGGCCTCGATGATCTTTGTTCCTGTTAGCTCGCGGCTCTCAACTCCGTTCCATATGCACCTTACCGTTGAAGTCCCCTGCATGAGTTGGGTCCAGGATCGCCTGAAAGTGGGTTAGCCCCTGTTCATGAACCACGGATAGCCACATCCGAGCTGCTTACCAATCTGTGGCCTGCCACGACAGCACCAGGGAGGCGGCAAGAATGGCATCCATATTTTCCTGCGAGAAGCTGCCGATGTCCTCCTGAAGACCCTTGAGAGCCTTCCCGCGGTGCTCGAACGCCATGGTCCCGACTAGGGGGCAGTCATTCAAGTGCGTCATGTGCATGGCTGAGAAGGCGAGCAGAGCCTGCAACACGTAGTCGTGCGTTGCACCAATCTTGATGATTCTAGAACAGCGTCCGTCAGCACTGTGCCTCGTGTTACGCAAGCAAGCAAGGGGCCAGCCTTACAGCGGGATTTGTCGAGTCCACAGGGTGAAGCCATTTGCACCAATCTCGATCATCCGGTGGCTGATCGAAGCAACATGATGAATCAACCTCAGCTGCTCGACCTTGAGGTGCTGAGGTGCCGGTGCCGGGTAGATGTTGAGGCTGGGGAAGGGGAACACCCCGGTGCGTTGCCATTGGTCAATGCTGGCTTCGATCTCAGGAGTCCAGAGAAGATCAGGCTTCTCAGGGGTCCCTGCACGGTCATCGGGAACAGTGATATTGTTGTACGGGCAACAGATCTTGTGCTTTGTGCAGTTGCGGCTGAACGAGTGTCAGCAGCGCGGACAGGGACAAAGACGTGGCAGGGGAAATGTACCATTGGGGGAAGTTCTCATCGCATCGGATATGACGACGTTTGCTGGTTCCAGGTCAGCTTTCCTGCGCCTCCAGACCTTCACAACACATGCCGCCGCGACAACCTACCAGGCATCACAGCCCTTGCGGGACTTGGTGTGGCTCCGCCGAGGAGGACCACCACCGGGACCAGCCATTGCAAGAGCCTTCGAGTTGGAGCTTACGAGACAGACTGACACCCGGTTAGCGTCTCGCAGGTTCCCGGTCAAGCGCAGAGGCTACCAACACGATACAGAGACGCAATCGGTCTCTGAAAACCAGGTAGCGAGCGTGGGGGGGCCGAGGTGGAGAGAGGCGCGGTACGCAGTGTTCGATGGGTGTTGACCCAACCGGGTAGCGAGAGTCAAGTGGCAGCGAGCGGTATTGTTGCAATCGGGAAGCGACAGACTGGACTGAATGGGGTTCTGCGATGATGCTGGGGCGTATTCTCGGTTCCTCGATCTCCTGATCCTCACACCTTCTGTTTTTTCTTCTCGTTCCTTCTCCTTCCTTCTCCAGCGGTAGCGATCGTGGGAGTACTTGTTGGGTATGGAGGGTCGAGGGACCACAACGAGGATGGGTTGAAGAGAGCTAGGCCTTGCACGGGGACATCTACTTCCAGAGATTGGGAAGCGAGTGGACGATGCTGGTGGTTTTAATAGAGCATGGACCTGTGCGGCGCGGGTGATACCAAGGCGTTCGGGAGGGGGGGTCTGCTCTGGTTTCTTCGGCTTCTCCAGTACTAAAAACAGACAAAAAGGAAACAAGCGAATGACAGGAGTCAACGAGGACTTCCTAGGGGTTTTGCAAAAAGCGAATGTGAGTGGTGCAACGGCGGCGGCAGCGGCAGGGCTGGAATATCTGGCGATGTTGATGGGAATCAAGAAAGAGTGGGTGGACGGCTGGGGGGCGCTGCCAATGTTAAATACCATCCAGCCGGCGTGCAATGCAACATGGGGTGGGTGATGGACCGGCAACGCTAAAGCCCAGAGACAGATGCCCCATCGGGAAAGCGACCGGGGGCCAAGCTGCTTACAGAGTGCTGCAGTGCCCGCGTCCACTGAGAAGCGGGGCACAGCCGCTTCCCCATAAGGCTAGACCCTGCGAATTTGACCCTCGGCCCCAAACGGTGCCTCCCACCGTGAACCCAGCGACTCGGGAGTATCGAAACGGAGCGAGGATGGGATGCTCGGAGATCGACCCCTCATTGGATGTTTGTTCCCTGCGAGGAATTCGCCTGGAAGTTTGCTGCGCTTCTGGTCACCTAACCCGCGGAGCTTCCAGTCTCGGTTGGACCATGGTGATCAACTACTGATGGATGACCCCAGCTCAGGCACTATCAGTTGAAAGAAGTGCATAGTGGCCCGAGCCGACCTGACCTTCGTGGTGGGAGATGACCAGGTCTGTGGGCTTTGAGACAAGTTGCGGGCGTGGCCCGGAGCGAGGATGAGACGGGAGGGCGGCCGTCTCTCTGGTCCCGTCCGTGGCCTGCTTCGACCACTCGATGCAGCATATGTGCCATGCCATCAAAGCACGGTAGAAGAGGCTTGTGTCGGGGAGGGGGAGAGTGCCCTTCTCGACTCTCAGCCATCAAAAGGGCCGCTACATCTGGCTCCTGCAGGGCAGAAACACAATGGCCACCAGTCACAATCCGCAGTGCAATCCGCTGGTGGGAATATGCCCCCGGCCCGCGGTACAGTGCGGAAGCAACGCGCCTTCTTGCCGAAAAGCTCGACGAGCACAGTGTGGTGCGTACCCCGCTTGGCAGACACTGTGCCTAAGTAGTAGCCGTGGACGCCGTTGCGGGCTGGGACGCGCCCGATGGAACCTGCTGCGGACGGGACGGGGGAAGAGAAACTCGGATGTTCCTGCCTCGATTTCTGTTTCGATTTACGTCGATTTACAAAACAACCCCTTTCTATTCGCCCACTGGCGCATGGGGGTGGTTTTGGTCGCAGTTACATGCGTGGTGTTGTGTGGAGAAAGCAGCTTTTTCACACATTTCTTGCGCAGGCGAGCGTTTCCTCTCGCCGCACTCGGGCCGGGGTTGTGTATCCGAGCTTCCCCCCCCCCCCTCGCTTGGTGCCATTGCTCAGGGCGAATGCTTCAAAAGTGCGGTTACGTAGTCTGTGACTGGGCTCCTAGCTCCTCTGCTGGTCTCCTCTGGGTGCCACACAGCGGCAACGGGGAAGCGGTCGAACGGACGGCGGAAACTGGCCGAGGATGACACCCTTGCACCTCGAACCAGAAAGCGACGTTGTGGGTGTGCGCTACCTCGTCCGGGTTTAGCGCGTCCCTTCCCGCAGAACCACAATTGGGGCGGAGCATATCATGCTATTCTCCAAATGTTGCGGTCCAGCAACTCGCCAGCAAATGGATGGGGCAACGGGCTGTCCGCTTTGGAGGTTGCTTGCCGTCGCTGACTGACACCTGAACACCTCCAGCCTGAGCGCCTGCCTGGGGCTGCCTGTCTGCCGCAGTCCTGGCGTGGCGCGACACCGCGACGCCGTCCACGTCTCATTTCCTGGCGCTCAGTTGGCTCGCTGGTTGTGAATAGCTACCCACTCACCGACCGCCGCCGCCCTCCGCGTTGAGCCCGAGCAGCCCCGCCCGCATGACTCTGTCACCCACATGGACAAGGAAGAGTTTTGAGACTCTCGGGCAACGAACCTAGCACCAGTGCCCACCCCGCGGATGCATCGACCACATGTCCCGCAGTTTCTCGCGCTACTTCGTCGAGATGTGGTGCTAGAAGGGGAGGTTCAGCCAGCCCCCTCACCCAGAGTGTAGGGCTAGGTCTCGTCAGTTTGGTTTCACAGGTCGCCGGCTGGCTCGTCCATTTCCACTCGTGCCGCCCGGCGAAATTGAAAACGGGCGCAGCCGGCGTTGAGCCTAGAGGGAGGGTATTGGGCTACCCCCATTATTGACACGATACGGTTTATCTTTCCATACAGAGCTCACTGCATGTCGGAGCTGGAAGGGGGCCGGAAGCAGTGCCGTCGAACGCAACCAACCCATCTCCTCTCCATTGCAGAGAGACCGCATCAGGGAGTTGAGTAGCGACATCAAGTGCACGGCGCTCGCCCAGCCGTTCAGTGTGGTAGCATGCAGCATGCGCTGCAGAAAAGAGAGGCGGGTTAATATCATCTCAGGATCCTGTCACAAAAAAACAACGCCGACCATATGGCACAATGAAAGGGAAGCCGCGGACTCGACCACTGCATCTTTTCGAAGCAGTTCCTGGGGACACCATTCACCGTTTTCACTGTTGTTGTCTTCCTGTGAAACACAGGCGCCCATCTGGCCAAGGGCTCTATCGATCCTGCGATGTCTCCAAAGGGGGTGGAGAAGTCCAACCATGGCTGGGAAGCTCGGCGGTTCTGTCAACTCTGGTGCCGACCGCTCGCTGACTGTCGAGGCAGCTGCCATTTCTTGTTGACAAGACACAACTGATTATTCAACAGCGGGGCCTAGGATCTTAGTCTCCTAGACTATGGATCGAAGCGCGCCAACTAGGCGGTCTTAGGCTCGGAGATACGCCTTGGGTGCTGTGTGCACACCACAAAACCCGCAGACTTTTACTTGTTGAGATTAGCAGACGGTGATTCAGACCGCTACCTTAGGCTCGAAGCCGCAGGCCAGACGCTGTTTCGAGGACTTTGCCGAAGCACGCACTTTCATGTCAACCCCCGCGCCTGCCCGGAAATGCTGCATTGAATCCAGAGGGCCAGGTCGACTGACCTTTTCCCTCGGTGGTTGTTCGGCCGTGGTGCCGGAATTCGTTCCTGGTTTCTGTTTCCCCTGTCGCTATCACCCATGTTATGTCACGGGCCATAAGCTTTTTTCTTTCTCAGTTAGGTCTGGCGCTGGGCAAAATGTGGCAGCCTGGAACCCACCGTCGCTGTTAGGACCAAACTGGGGCTGGCTTCCGACCGGAAGCGGAAGGCCTACCCAGGATTGGCGGTTTGGCGACCGTGGCAGCTCATGATGTCAAAAGATGCTCGGCGAAGCACTGCTGGAGGAGAAGGACTCATCGTCGTCCGCCGTCTTTGGAGAAACTAAATACACTGCGCATCACACGCCGAATTGCTCCACGAGAGGGCCCCGCCATCCGCGATTTAGACTAACTGTGCGAGGTGTCTGGCGGGCGGCTGGCGCTCGGTGTCGTGCAGGACCCTTGTTGCCAGAGGCCGATCGGAGTTTTGTGGCTGTCGAGCGCTGGGGTTGGTTGGATGAAACAGCCGTTTCTCGTGTCCATTTTTGGCTGCACGGGGACGGTCTCATAATACCCCTGCGCAGCTCTCCCCTGCCCTGAGTTATACCCCGTGCCCTACTCTCCTCGTGGGCAAATATCAATTCGACGACGACGGAGAGAACTTGCCTTTGGTCGTCAGGTCAATTTGGTCGAAACTACCCACGGTACTTTTCAGAGAAGGCCGCTTAGGCGAAGGGACACGGGTCCGTGGAAGCCGAAGGAAGCGAGCAATTCGCCGTTGGGCAGTGAGAAACAGGACTCACTCAGCGCAGAGCACCCTCAGATTGGGGCTCGAGGGTCGAGTCCTGTCAGCCACGGCTGCCGTTTCGCAGTCCCAACCTTCGCCAGTTTGGGCGACCTACCACGTCATTCCAGAAGCATTGCTAATCAGTAACATGAGCGTTTGCTGTGTCTCAGCGGCGGAGTGTGGTGTGGTGTGTTGTGGTTTTGCGTGGCTTCGTCGGCGGTCTTCTGGGTTGTGATTTGATGGTGTTCTCGAAAGGGTGGGAGAGCTGAGCCAGTGACTGGCCCCTGTCTGCTCTGCAAGCCCCGCCGACGCCGCCGTTGTTGCTCTTGCCTGGGGAAATCGTCGCCGCAATCCTCTCATCCCACGTCCCGTTTCCTGCCCTCTAGCCGCATTCGGGATAAACTGTTTCTATTCTTGCGAGCCATTAACGTCGCCGCAAAACGGGGCTCCAGAAAGAAAGAAGGCAGACGTCACCAGCCACATGCTTCGAACTCGGCCTCACTCGCCCGGTCACCTCTGCGGAAAAAAAGACAGGAACGGCCAGCTGACTGGTGCGCATCCCGCGGCGACACAACGTTTCCTTTGCTGAACCTTGCCTGCGCATGTCCAACAGCCCACGCTGGTTACCTCGACTTTACTGATCTAACATCGCACTAGAATCCCGTCACGGCCCCAACTGCCGCTGCCACATTACACGCCGGAAGCTAGGCCGAAGCGGTGGAGGGACAGTGGCAGAAATTCGAGGCGATCTGAAATCGGAACTGCAACATGAGCACATGCAGGTGTGATCGCCAGCTGCCCCGCACCACTCGCCAACGATTTCTTACTCCGTGCCTTTTTTGCTAGGAGCCGTCAGTTCCCCACTGTGCCATGCGAAAGTCAACCAGATGATCCTGCGAGGCGGTCTTCGCGAGAGGTGACAATCGCAACAAAGAAAGCAAAAAAACTCCATCTCCATCTCGGCGTGGCTGTGGTCGCCGCCGTCGAAGACTGGTTCATCGGGAAGGGGTGCAAGGAGCTCGATCCGGCCCTTCTCTCGGTCATGCTTCAACCAACGACCCTTCCATCTCAGCCGCCCTATCGGACACGTACACAAGGGAAACGACAGGAACGAAGGCAAAGCCGGAGATGGGTCTACTAAACACTATCGACAGAGCAAAGAAGCTTCTTCGCCGTCTCAACCGTCCGGGCAACTGGAGCCGCCTCTAAATTTAGCTTCTTATCCCCCAAACCGGTAAACCGGGGCGAGGAAGTTTACATGACAGATAGCAGCAAAGCAGAGTGGTTGAGAGGGCGACAACACCACGCCAACTATCGACTTTGCCCCTACACCACACCCAAAGAGCAACTGGCGTACAGCTACCACCCAGCGCCTGGCTCGACCTGCCGAGGCCGCCGCTCCGCTACAACGGCCTGTGATGAACCACCGTCTCATCGGGTTCGGCTTGCATTCGCCTGTCCCTCCCAGGTAATAGCCGGCATAGCCAGTACCTTGCGCGCATCTCCGATCTCACCGGTCGACGACCTTGCCGTGAGACGCCGCGAGGGCCGGTATGGCTTCTACTCAAATTCACTACTCCCTCTTGCACGCCACTCGGCGTCGCTGCTTTCCCGCGACCTATCCCCGATGCAGATAAAGAACGGGAGACATGTCACAGCAGGTCATGGAAAGGGTACTGAGCACGCCACGCCATTGCGTGCATCGGGATTTCATGTGCATACTGTCCGTACTTCCCCTGTCAGACCTCAAGTCGCGGTGAGGGACGCGGAAATCCACAAAGCCTTTGTTTTGCATGGAAGCAATGTTGCACGAAGGCGCCTACGAACACCAGCTCCGGGTCACCTGGATCAATCTCACTCTGCGAGCCCGGTTACGCACCTTGGGATTGGAGGAATCAATTTTGCGTGCCTGTTCTCAGCCTCTTCCGTCTCCCCCCTCTTCCCCTTCCTGGAACCAAGTGGTTGCGTGGAGGAAATGTTGGTTCCCGGCGCGATGCGGGTTCCCGTTTCCCGTGCAGGGTTCTCCCCGTTCTCGATCAGCCACGAATTCAAGCATTCTATGCACCAGTATGGGAAGCTTTACGCTGTCTTCGAGTTTCCAGGGGCGCTGACAGATGCTGAGTGGCGGTGGGTTTGTGGAGCAGCACCGCGACACATGCCTGCTTTGTCTTAGTTGGGCAACGTTATGGGTCGCCGACCCAATCAAGACTCTTAGGTCTGGGGGCAACAAGTAGAGCGGTCAAAAAGGCCCGAAGTTGGTGTGTTGAACGTATCGCCCCTCATCATCATTTGCCTCTATTATTCGTGGGGATGTTACTGGGTGTCTGCAAGGCTCGTCTCCTGCTTCGCGCCGTCGGCCTCCTTCATCAACGCCGGCTCTCCTTGCCGCCGTGGCCGCGCAACCAGGCTGTCAGGGGGACCGGGCTGTGCACCAAGAACATGGGATAGTTTCAGTTGCTCGTGGATTCCTCTCTTCGACATTGGTCATGCTCTGCGGGTTCGCGGGAGGAACAGGCCGGGGCGGGAATAACAAAAGATACTGGTTGGCCCTTGACATTATGCGACAAAGGACAACCAAGGGGTAATGGGTCGTGGATTTCCAGGTCACAGCTTCAACTTGGGAGAGGTGTCGAGTGATATCAACGTCCGTGGTCCACTTCCTCCTCCAATCTTGCCTGGGAAGCGGAGAAGATACCTGCATGGCCAGAGCACGACGGGGTGGAAGCATTACAGGCATCTCGGGAACCCCTTTGCCCTCCTCCACAGTGTGATGGGAAGCTACGTGGTTGCTGTCATTGATCATCGGCGCCAACTGATCCTGTTAGACCCGTTATTCTCATCGACATTCTCGGCTGAGAGGGTATACGGTTACGCCCCGCGCTAGTGGTCAACGACCATCACCTTCTCCGATTCTTGATGCGCTTGGTCACTACACTGGCTCGCCCGGGCAGTGCCGTCGTGGTAACGGCTGGGCGGGCGGACAACCCGCCACAAGAGATGCTCCCATTGTATTCCCGTTCGACGTTGCTTCCCACCGCAGCCCTGGAGATCCATAGTGGATTTCTAGAAGTGTTGTGATAGTAGCACACTAGCCAAGCAAGTGTAGCGTCGGCAACGGCTAATCCTTTCCCATTGGACGGCATCCGAAGCTGTGCCGGGCTGATGGGCGCGGAACGGCACTCTTTCATGATGATGTCGTGACAGTCAGTTGACGGTGTCAACAAGGCTAGACACGTGTCGGTAGACAGACAGCCTTGCTGCATGGGCTGTCGAGCGCAAGCGATGAAGACCCAGTAGGATCATGGCGCTGGCGACGCAACGAATCAGAGCGTCTACGGAGATCTGCCCGGGACACAGCCACTGCCGTCTTGCCATTGGATGTGGAGATTTTATCAGTCCAGTGGACTCTCGGGTGCTCCTCCAAGTTGGTATTCCATCCCCCCGCTTGGCCGTTCTCGGGAAGCCACTGATCCTGTCGCGGCAACCGCCAAAATGAAGGCGGCATGGTTCCGCTCGAATGGGACCCCAAGATGCCGTCTTTCTTGAACCGAGGAGGTCCGGCAGAGTCAGAAATCAACCATGAGTTTCGAGAGCGACAATTTGCAAAGGGAGCACCGAGCCACCGTCGCGTGACAGTGCTGCCCCTTTGCCTCTTGCGTCGGCCTCGGCCAAATTGCTTCGTCCCAACTTTGGCAACACCATGCAGCCAACACTTGGGCACGCAATACCCGATTCAGCTGGCTACCAGCGTAAAGGGAACGAAAAACCCATTCCGCTCAGGCACAACCGGTACCTGACTGCGGTATGCGTTGTTGGGCGTAGGGTAGTCTGATGTCAGCGGCTCTATGCGTCCTGCCTCCCACTTGTGACTGAATGGGTTCGGGTTACACGAGGGCTCAGCCACCTTGCTAATCTTCCTTCTTTCCTCTTTCGGACTCACCTCCCCTTTTTTTTCCCCTCTGGCGGGTTGCCCTTTTTGTAGTAGTGTTGAAAGTCAGCGTCTGCAATGCATGCACTGCATTCCAAACGGTCCAGTAGAATCAAGGCAAGGCAACGTTGCTTTGCCGGGCTTGTGCGCGATCTCACTAATGGAATATCGTCGAGGAGCGACGTTGAAGTTAGGGCTTGATTTTGTTCCTTTCGTATGTGGAAGAGACTAGGTAAGGTACCGAGGGCTGCGGCTTCCAGAAGGAATCTACCGCAGGCGATTAATGGGGTAATGGGGGCGGGGAAATGGGAGTGGTAGGCTTGCTGGGCGTTCCATTCTTAGCATTTGCTCGATCGGTCGTGAGATCCGAACCCTTGGAGTTCCCGGGTTTCATTCGCATCGCGCGGCGACCGACCCGGTGAGAAGTTCGCAACCTGGAAGTTCCAGCTTCGATATAGCGAGGCAGATTATCCTTACAGTAGCCCACAATCCTTCATAGCACGTACCTAGATTGCTCTGCAAATGACTCCAGGCGAGAGAGTCCTCGCCGAAGCGCGCATCGGCAAGAGCCTGAGCAAGCGCAACATTCTGCCCAATCCGCCCACTGGCATAGCCATTTAATTTATTCGAGCTGCGCGGTTCGCGGCTTGTGTGACCAAGCGGGCTGCATCTAGCGTTCTCGAGCGTGTTGTTGCCAGCAAGGTCGGGGCAACGGCGTGTGACGATGAGCGTGGGTGAGTGGGTTAGGGGAAGACTGTGTAACATGGATCCCACTTGCGGACGCGATTGGCGATGGAAGAAGGGCTTCCCTCCTTCGCTCCTTCCTTGGACGCTTGCTTCACCGCACAAGCCCCAGAGTTTTGATTGCCCACCAGCTCATTTCTCCCCATAGGATGTTGAGCCCGTCGGCCAAGTGACTCACTTTGCGCCGTTGACGTCCTCATATCCGACTCCCCGCCGACCAAACGATCACCTTCCTTGGCAGATTCAAAGCGGCAAAGCCGTTTTCTCCCCCCCGATCCTTCCCTCTGTGCCTGACCGTTTTGTAGAAGGATGGTGGTATCCTACCCGGTAACCACCTCATCAAACAATACCACTCGCTGTTAAGTCAAGTGCCGTTCCCAGGAAAATAGAAAATAGAATAAAATAAAAAAACACCATGGTGGTTAAAACACCAAATATCACCACCCTCCACAGCCTCACGAAACGAAACCAAACGAAACATCTCCAGCGGGGTCGACAAACTCCCTGCCCAGAACCCACCCAAAAAGGAACTGGCCCGTTCCCGAATCCCGACCAAAACCCATCTCCCCCCTTACACTGCCTCCCTACGTATCATCAACATCCCCCCGTGCCAAACCACCAAGACATCGCCCGTCCCCATTGATATCTGCACCTCATCACCCCTTCCAATCTCCCCAAACCCACACGTTCCCTCTCCTCGGTATGTAGCAGTCAAAACACGTCACGTAATACTCAGCATCTCGTGTACTCAGCAAGCCAAGTGCACGGGAAATAGCCCTTACCCGCCTCCCCCCTTGGAGATTATTGAGGCTGAGCAGCGCCAGACGCGTAAGGCCAGCGCGAAAAAGGGGAACCAACCCCTGAGCGTTGAATCTTGGACGTGATCTGGCCTTGGACGGAATTATCGATAATGGCCTAGCTGGGCACCTTGGCAGAGCTTGGTTTGTGGGACCGTTGGACGTGATGGGTGTTGACAGCAACGAGGATGTGGGGTGTTGAGGCTCCGGGAACGAAGCGCAGGGCAGGGGGGGGGGGAACACAACTCCCGTCGCTTTGACTCTCCGTGAAGAACGCCCTGGAGAATGCCTATCACACTGCAGACAGAAAGAGGAAGCCTATACCCCTTTCGGCTTGAGACGTAACTGCCTCCCCCTTGTCAACATCACGAGACAAAGACCGAGATGTAAACATCAATCAACTCAGTTCAACCTAGCTGTGGTGTGGGGACGATGCCCACGACTATCTACTGACTCCGTTTGGCAACCCACGACCCGGCCCAGTCCTATATCCCATTCCGTGAAAGCTCATCCATCGCACCGTCAGCACGACAGCTCGACAGCTCGTTGAGTAGCTACTCGCCTCGTAACCACGACCTCTGTATGCGTTGCACGGTTATCTTTCTCTTTCTTTGCTCATCATGTCCATTCACCCCGTATGATCGTTACGTGGCCTATGCCTGGTCGACTGCCATCATGGATTCCCATGGCGTGCCTGTTGACAATGTGTTCCCCCTCTTGCCATATACCCTTTACCGTCGTTTATCTTCCATTTTCCTCCCCCCTGGATAGACACCCCCCTATACATGCGTCTGGCCAACAGGCGCAATGTTGACAGTGACTTTGCTCGCTGGCGGCACCTCTTTGCAGAAAATGCCAGAATCTTCGGGGGGTATCTAAACTGCAATGATGAAAAGCTATCTACTAGAAGTGCGGAGTCCTGTCGAATACGACGAAACCCGCCAAATTCTCATCGAATCTCGGGATGAGAGGCAACTGTGATTATATCGCATAGTTCGCCCTTAGCGCTTGCTGATCTTGAGGATCCAGCCGCCCGATGAACTCGTTGAACTGCGGAATCAGCTGTCGGTAGATGTTGAGCAC
This sequence comes from Podospora aff. communis PSN243, assembly GCA_033296975.1. NCBI lineage: Eukaryota > Fungi > Ascomycota > Sordariomycetes > Sordariales > Podosporaceae > Podospora > Podospora aff. communis PSN243. Next base: position 305,909 of record MU865921.1, read on the forward strand.
CTGGAAACATTGGGGTTAGTCCGGATTCTATGTTTCGGCAGCGGCGGGATGAGACTCACGTTTTGGAAGACTTCGTGGAGATCCGATTTGATTGGCGTTCGCAGTTTCAGATCCCGATATCGTGCGATAGCAACGAACAGATGAAGCAGGACGTTCTCAATGGCCTGTGGGTTCTGAGCCACGGTCAAACCGAAGCCCTTGAACGCTGTCGCCTTCTCTTCGGACGATTCAACCTCGTCCATCGAGTTCAGGAACTCTTCGGCAAACTGCGGAAGGTGAGGGCCAAGGAGAGCGTGATTGTCAATACCCATTCGCCCGAGTGCAATTGCGGCGTTCTCGTTGACACCCTTAGGGACACGAGGGTTCGCGATAATCTCAACGCAACGTTGGAGGAGCTCTGAAACGAAAGGAGCTAGCCCCTCCTTGTACTGAACAGCAATCTCGCCGGCACTCCAGCATGCGTTGTTCACGACGCTGAATCCGTTATCGATCTCCTCGTCCAAAATGTTGTCCAGATCCAGCCGTTTGAGAAGGATGGGCATGACAGTGGGAAGGGTTGGCTTGAGCTGCTCGAAGACGTACTTGGCGCAATCACCAAGCAACGCATAAGCCGATTGTTGCACTTCGTCCGATGGGTCTTCCAGGCAGAAGCTTAGCAGCTCGAAGAAGGCCGGCTGGCTGCTCTGGACCAACTTGGTAGCCTTCTCTTCGCCGAGAGCCTGGATGATAGCGCTGAGGAGGTCCAAGCTTGTCACCAGGAAGTCCTTGTCAGGCTGGTCAAAGTTGGGGTTGCTGTTGGCCGCCATAGATTGTTCCAAATTCTGGTGAATGATGTTCACGCACCGCGCGAAGATTGGTTCCGCATACGGCGAGAAGGCGTCGCCGAGGGCCATAGCCACGTACGACAAACACTCCAGCAGGGGGAACATCTCGCGGGACTGATCGGAAACCTTCTGCCATCGGTCGATCAGGGCCGGCATCAGCTGATTGCGAAGCTCTGGGCGGGCGAGAACTGGCCCAATGTGTTCTGCCAGCGTCTGGACGCAGTCGTAGAGGACCCATCTGTTCTTGTCCTTGTACTTGCTGAAACACTGTACGTATTGGGCAATAATCGGCCCGCAGTACGGCTCCAGCTGCTTCCCAGCCTTCTCCTCCAAGTTGGCCATCGCAGATGCTCCGGCCTCTTGAACTTTCTTGTTCTTGTCTAGCATCTTCTTGAGGATGCCGTCCATGAGAGGGAGGAAGTACGTGTCTTTCTGAGCAGGGTCCTCGAGAGCAGCAGCCCATGCGGAGTACCGACCAAGCGTCCAACATGTGATCTGTCTTACAACAGGTTCTGGGTCCTCAAGGAGGCTGATGAGGTAAGGCACCAGCTCCGGGAGGTGCGGCGTGACCACATCCATGCAGCCCTCGGCGACAGCACCGAGCGCAAGCACTGCAGCCTCGCGATACGGCCAATCGGCATGCCTCAGGTTCGTCTGTAAATAAGGCAGGATGGAATTGAAGACGGTGGCGCCAAAGTCGGTTGCAAAAACGTCCAAGGCAGCAGCGGAGCACTTTCGCAGAGTCCACTTCTGATCTGGGTTCTCGTCACCCTCATCGTCGTCCTCCAGCTCACCCTCCTCCAGTCCTTGGTCCATACTGGCGAGCTTCTCGTAGGAGTTTCCATTCTGGTTTGCGTCGGCCGAGGGCTCACCACCGTTAGCCGTGCGGGTGAGGTTCTTCTTGGCAAACTGTGGCTTGATATCTTCCTCCCTATCCTCTTCATCTTCGTCGTCCGAGGCTCCACCAAGCGTGGCGATATCTTCGGGGCTATAAACCATGCACTCGAGCAATACCGGGATGATCTTTTGCACGTAGGGCTCCAGAGCTTGCCACAGGTTCTCGTGCTCTCCAACTGATAACCAGAACTCGGCGGCTTCGCAAGCAAGTTCCTCGTCGTCGCTCTTCTGCTGTGTGATGATGTAATCGACAAGGCCTTGGATATGGGGTAGAAGCTTGTCCGGTCTTGTCTCTACCAGTCGGACGAAAGCCCGGCATACCTGGCGGCGAATTTCGGGTGCCGCGTCGTCGGAAAGATAGAACAAATGTTGGAGGAGGTTGTCGATGTTGTTGAGCATCGCCTGCGACTTTCGCGGCGTGAAGACGTTGATGGCCGTGAGAGCCTGGGCGCGGACTTTAGGGAGAGGGCTCTTTGTGGCCTCAATGAACTTGGGGAGGAGAAAGTTGAGGGGTCTCTCGCCTCGCTGTTCCCTTTCCAGCGCCTTGGCGTTGTCCTCGCATATCTTGGCCATGGCCGACATGGCACCCTCTTGAGCCTCGTTTGAGACCTGGCCCGATTCATTACCGATCAAACTGAGGAGCTCTGGGAGCAGCTCCGGCCAACTGTAAACGCCTCCGCGGCGAATAATCTCGGTCGCAATATTGCCAGCATAGTTGCGAATTTGGGGGTTCGTGTCCTGGATACCGAGCGGGACGGCCATCTTGACGAGGGCTAGACTGGACTCTGGTATCGCCTTCTGACCGGACTTGACATTGTTCTTGAGCATAATGGCCGCGGCGGAGCGAACCAGGTGCCAGTCAGTAGGGGCCAGCCCAACATCCGGAGGGGGGGTCGCAAGTGAGAAGATGTATGCGAGATAGTTGTTGATGTCCGGGGACGATTTCGCCTGCGCAAGCATCTTCAAGAACGAGGGGGTCAGTTCTCGGCGTGCCGCGCAGTCTCGAGTCAAGAAGGGCGCAACTTACGATCTCGGCAGCCTTTTGCGCATTTTTGTCGAAACCGCTGAGGGAGTCTCTGAGGCAACCCGCGAGGGTTGCCAGAGACTGCTGGTTCGGTTCCCAGGACATCGCGACGAGGGGTGTGGGTGGTTGTGGGTTTGGAAACTACCGTTGCTTGGGCTCAAAACGGGGCGATTGAGCGCTGCTTCGAGGTTGACAATGGAGGCAGCAGCCCGGGTAGAAGTCCGCGGCGTAATTGGCGCTTCGGTCAGGTCAACCCGGGTTGAGGATCGGAAAAGGTGTGGGGGTTGGAGTTGGTGAACCTGCTCATCAGAGTCGGGAATCCAGCTCCGGGCATCGAGGGGACCGCGCAAGAATATGGCAGGTGGGGTTGGCGGTGCCGCCCGCACCAAGTCTTTGCTGGCTTTTCACTTTTTCCTAACTACCTTAGGGTTAGGGTCGAGGTTACACCCTGGAAAGCGGGCGCTAGCGCACCCACAAGCTCTAAGAAGGGCAGAAGGGCCTGTGAATGAGCCCAAAACTCCCAATTGCACGCTTCCTTTTATCTAGACTCGAACCAGGATTCCTGTCGGCTTCCGCGGCTCTCTCAGTCCCAGCAAAGCGGCCAGATAGCTGAGAACCCAAGCAGCTTGCCGTTTTGTGAGGACCACAGAGGGTGGAATCGGGGACTTTTGAACACAGCAAATGCCGTAGAATGGCACACAAAACTGGGAGCTGCCGGGACTGCTTTTGGGAACCTTTTTGGACGGCCACCACACACACACACACAGACACACAACACAACAAGGAGATCGCTGCCCAGGTCAACGAAGTTTGCTAGGGTGCAGACATCTCTTTGGCTTCTCTTTCCCTGTGCCCAACCGGTTTCTCGCCATGCTGTTTCCATCCCTTGGCAGCGCTGCCCCCTTTGGCTGGTCTGGTCCCTCTACGGGCTGCCTCGGACAAATCGTTCGACTGGCGCGCGAAAGGGTGGCAGCTGGCACAACCGCTGAAGCCGGTCTCGTACATGATGTTGTGCTTCATGACCTACACCGTCATCGGATGGTCGCACTCAGCAAGGCCCAACTGAGCCCATCGTTGAGCCGCGATGGTGTTTCCCTTCAAGACACAAGGCCGTCCGAAAGCGGCTGTGCGGCCTGGATAACGGGTTGGAGTTTTGACAAGACCAGGGCGGCCACCTTTTGAAAGGCCTCCATCTCCTCCTCGACCGACCCTCCAAGTGCAGTGCTGGCAAAGCTGATCGAGTTGCCGACGTAGGTGGGCAGTTGGGTCTTCTTCGACACCAGCTTAGCGAGCCGAGTAGTAAACTCGATCGTCGGCTCCACTGTGCATAACGGCGTTGACAACGGCTGAGCTGGGTTGTATCTCTACAAAGAGAAGTCTTAGTTGACGTCTTACGATGAAGGGAAGCCGTAGTATAGCAAACGCACATCGGGGAGGGCGTAAACAAATGAGCCCAAAGGGGTTGGATTGCTGGTCTCGTCTCCCGAGGCGGTTGTCAGGAAGAGTAAAATAGACTTGGCCTTGATCGTCAGATAAACATAGATTCGTGTGTCCACCGCCCCTGGTAGCGGCAGCGAGAGCTGAATTGGTTGATCCATCGCGCTGTTGTTTGCAGTGTGAGGGGGTGTTGGATGCTAGCTGTGGTGAGCTGGGGGAGCTGCGGCAGGGTCCGCAATTTCTCCGATGCCATGCACGTCAGGGGCTCTGGGTTTCCCTCCCGCTCGTGGTGGCGTGAACGTCTCTGTCAGCAGCCCCAAAGAAGGTTGCAAGTTTGATACCCAAACAAGCCCTTCCTTAGGACAACAAGGGCTGCTCGATAAGAGGGCCAATTTTCTTTTGACATGAACTCGACAAACCCGCATTCCTTTGCCAAATTTGGTTCGTTCCTGCCACATTGCAGGCGCTCGCCGAAACTCAGGGTCACGACGCTGTGGAGAAGGGGCAAGTGAGCTGGAAGGCGCCGGTCGACCTAAGTTTTCTCCCGCGCTCCCCGCAAACGCCGGGACGCCCCGATCTAGGAGCTGTCATCTCGTCATCACGCTTTTCCATACCTGCCGACCCGGTCGACCGCGGATTAACCTTTTAGGTTTAACATTGCTATCCCATCACCGTTCGGACGTAACCTGGAAAAAGAGCGGCGGACAGCTATGGCACAAGAAGCAAGCGAAGAGACGGAGTGGCATGGAATCCCGGACTCTCTAGACGACCCCGAGGAAACTAAGGTCATCTTTTGCGCCCTGGACTCCTTCTTGTAAGTGGACAATTTCTTTTCCTACAGTGCCAACATTGCCAACACTCGGACCTTTCAATCCGACCTCATTCTCGCATTAGCCCTTGCCCCTGCCCTCCGTGTGGCGAGCGAGGTCACACAACTTGTCAGTTCGCTGCATCCAGGGGGCTGAACCCCTGATGTTGACATTCCATACCGCCAGCAACATGTCCTTTTTTCGCGTTTTCTTCTTCTAACTCAACACAGACAATATGCCAAAGTTGCACATTTCAACTGCACGCACTTGCGGAGGCAGTCTTTCTACGCGCTGCCGCAGAAGCAATGGCAGATGTTGGCAGCGCCCCCCTTCAACTACCTGGAAACGTTGGAAAAGGTCGATGATGCGATAGATGCCAACGCCGAACTAGCATGCAGTATTGCCAAGACAGGCCTTCCATCCTTTCTCAGCCCGGAACAACTGGTGCCCGGGCAAGAGCCTCAAATGCCCGCGCAATGGAGCGGTTGCGCTAAACACCAAGACATTGACAAGGCGCGCAGCACGATACGGCAATTCTATCGCGATTGGTCTGCCGACGGCCGAAGCGAGCGCGAAGCATGCTACGGCCCGATCATGCGTGCTTTGGAAGCGGAGAAAGCTTGGAAGCCAGACTCGGGGCCGCTCAAGGTTCTAGTCCCCGGAGCGGGCCTCGCTCGCCTCGTCTTCGAGCTCTGTCTCAAGGGATTCGACACAGAGGGCAACGAGATATCGTACCACCAACTCTTGGCTTCGTCTTACATACTCAACAAGTGCAGTGGCGCCGATCAGCACACCATTTATCCGTGGATTCACACCTTCTCCAACCATCAGAGTCGAGCAAACCACTTGCGAAGCTACACAGTTCCCGACGTCCACCCTGCCACGGAGCTCACCAGGGCGGCGCAGAACGGCGCCGTCGGCGAGATGTCCATGGTCGCGGCCGACTTTCTCTGCCTCTATGGTGACGAGGACCACGCTAACAATTACGACGCCGTTGCCAGTGTGTTTTTCCTGGACACTGCGCCCAACCTGATACGGTACCTCGAGACCATTTTCCACTGTCTCAAACCAGGCGGAATACTGGTCAATGTCGGACCGCTCCTCTGGCACTTTGAGAACCATGCGCCTGGCAACCACGGATATGACGATAACGGCGAATCAGAGAATGGCGACACCTCTGGGATTGCTGACCCAGGCAGCTTTGAGCTCTCAGATGACGAGGTCATGGCGCTGGTGAGCAAAGTCGGGTTTGAGGTCGTTTCCCGGGAAACGGGCGTGTTGGCGCCGTACATTCTCGATGAGCAGTCGATGTTGCAGACGGTATACCGAGCAAGTACTTGGGTGGCTCGCAAACCAGTCGAAGAGAGCACTTAGCCAACCGAAGGCTATGAATCAAGACGGGTAAGAGGCAAGACTTTGTACAACTGCCTTTATTATTACATTCAGCGAGACCTAGATAGTCTATATCTCAACAGCGTACATGTTCACAGCTTGGAACCCGGGTCCATCAGCTCACCGCTCGCCAGGACAGCTCCTCCATCGACCGGAATCGCAGCACCATTCACATGGGAACCAGCTCTGCTCGACAAATACACCACAATGCCAGCGATGTCGTCAGGAATGCCGAGTCGCAGCATGGGATTCGTCTTCGCAATGTTATCCGCACCACCTACCTGCTCCAACAGGCCATTACTCATCTTGCTCGGGAAGAAGCCGGGACATATAGAATTGACGGTGACTGGAGAAGATTAGCCATAAACCTGACCCTAACTGTAGATCTATATTGTGCTCATTTTGAAACTTACTATGCCTCGGCCCCAGCTCGACCGCCAAGTTCTTCCCCAAGTGAATAACCGCAGCTTTGCTAGCACTATACCCGTAGGTACCGTGTGCACCCAGGGTACCGATTCCCAGACCGGCCACACTCGCCGTGATCAACACCCTGCTGGGGTCCTGGACAGTGCCGCGTTTGCTGAGCAGCGGTGCGCACTCCCGCACCAGGTTAAACACACCCCGGACGTTCAGGTCCATCACCTTGGCGAAGGCCGCGTCAGGGTGCGATTCAAACGGCGCACCCCCTACGATGGTGATATCAGCTCTCAGTCCCCGCGCAACATCAGGAGCAGCAAGTGCGTGTTAGTTAGAAAAATAAAGAAGAAAACAGACTGACAAGTGGCTCCGGCATTGGCCATCAAAATGTCCACATAGTCCGTCTCCTTCTTCACTGCCTCAACGAGACTCTTGATACCCTCCATCGTAGCGCAGTCCGCCGGGGCGGAAATGGCTCTTGCTCCCGGGGCCAAACCGGGGAGCGCGTTGAGGACTTTGCATGCCTCCTCGCAGGCCTTGGCCTTGCGGGACGAAATAAACACTTTGGCGGCGCCGGCTTGGAGGAGACTTTTTACTCTGTTTTAGTACCAAGAAGAGAAAGCGGGAAACAAGGGAGACATACGCTGATGCGGCGGAGAGTCCGAGGCCTCGGGAGCCGCCCGTGACGACGGCGACTTTCCCTTTGAGGGAGAAGAGAGAGGGGAAGTCGTTGATCTGGGCGTCGTACATCTTGAACCTGGGCACAGTACAGGCAAGAGAATCAAGGTAGATGATCGAATGAAGAAGAGCAGAAGCAGGTTTACATTCCTATAAAGGGAGGTCCCCTAATGATGTAAGCCGCCCGCCGGAGCGCCCGCTAATCGCGACAGTGCCCACTTAACCCCGGATCATCGACCCCGGATCGAACATGTTACCGAGGCTCCTCGCCCAAACCCCACCCCGTTCAGCCGCCCCCGGCTTCTCCTCTCGGAGAACAGTCTAACCCTGGCGAGATCCCAACCCACGTCCTTGGCTCTCATCGTTGCCACTTGCCTGGTACATATGTCGATACGGGTTACTTGATGCTGAGATGGGGATGCACAGTATATTGCACTACAAGCGCTCAAACGCTTCAATCCTGCAAAAAATGCTACAAACGCGCAGCCATGTGGGTGTCGCTTTTCTCCCATTCCTCAAACGCCAACCCCCCTGCGCCGTCGCTATTGCATTCTCTCGTCGAGTTCATACACGTCGGATGCAAATTATTCATGCTGTAATAATTCTTCCTCAGCCGACATATTCACCCACACAACCTTCGCCCCCGCCGCCCTCACCTCCTCACAAACCGTGCCAGAGTCATACACCTTCCTCCTCAGAGCTCGCATCGTCACTCTGTTCGGTGAACTGACCTTCGCTGCTTGACTCCTATATCTCAATCAGGTTTGGCTCGTCCAGAGCTGCCGGCTGTCCCGCCGGCGCTGCTTCGTTCGCTACCTGCTCCCCCTCCACTCCGTTCTCAGCTTCTGCAGCTGCTGCTGCGGCGGCGGCGGCCGTGGCGGCAGCTTCCTCGGCCTCCCTCCTCTGACGCTCAGCCCGTTCCTGGGCTTCGAGATGTGCAATGTGCCGCTCAGCAACGCCAGGAGCTATGCTCGCTAGAAAAAGCAAACTGGCCCTCTCAACCCGTCGAACATGGTCCAGAAGCCAATTTTCATTCGCTCGCCTGCGTTCGGCAACTAACCTTGCAGCTGTATGTGCAGGGTTCGGCTCCGTCGGGGCTGCTCCTGGTTGCGGTGCCGGTTGCTGAGCTGGAGGCTGTGGCTGCTGGTTCGGAGCTGCGAGGGGGATGAGACCCTCCAGATGCTGTCGAAAGGGCTCCCAAGCTTGGTTTGCTAGTCCGTTGAGCATGCCTGTGTTCAGGACAAAGACGAATATGGCAAGTGCTACTATAGTCAACCAGCGGGACCAGCTGGGGTCGTTGGACGTGAACCACCACACGAACACAACCAGCCTGATCAGGAGCCAGAGGTGAGGCCATGCAGCTGCTACGAAAGCCCCAGCCCCCGGGTTGTTGGGGTGCAGCGGACGGACGGGAACTTGTTGTGCAACTTGCTGTTGGCGTGCCCGGACCCCGACGCCGATCGGTGCCGCCTGGTTATGCCCCAGCAGAGGCACCGCCCCTCCGCCTTGCGCTTGTCGTTGATGTGGTTGCTGCTGTGGAAGTTGCACCCCGGACGACCAAGCCGGGGGAAACATTGGCACTTGTGGTCGTAAGGGTTGGGCCAAAGTGTTGAATTGGAGCGGGTTGGGTTGGCGATGAGCCGAAGGTGTCACGTACATCTCCGAGCTGTTGTGAATCAAGAGGCCTCGGGGTCCCGTGGGAGAGGACAAAATATAAACTTCGGGTTGCGGACTTGCCTGTGCGTTCGGCGTTGAATTCTGCGGCGGAGCGTGATGCGGCACCGGCCTTACAGCTGGATCAGGAGTGGCGGTACGGCTTGCGTACCTCGGTGTCCCGGGGAAGAGCGGCGTTGTTACACCTGGCTGAATTGGCTGGATGGGGCCGTTCAAGTTGGCAAGATTCGCCATATTGGCTAGCGAGGCTCCTGATGCGCTCCGGTGCATGGCATTCGTGATAGTCTGAGTTGCCTGAGTGGCATCGGCGCCGCGCATTATGTTTGCGATATCTGCTGGCGACAGAGGACCCAACCTGGGACTCGCTGCCGGCCCGCTATGTTGAGGGACGATTGGTATGGCACTAGCCGAGGTGACCGTCTCGTTGACCGTCATCCTCCAGTATTGGCCATTGGGACCAATCCCTTCACGGACGACAGTGTGCGTGGGCATTGGAAAGGCAGGGCTGTTTCGCCCTCCTGTGTGGTCCGGCACGCTCGGCTGCCCAGCTGCTGGGTCCTGGGGGCTGTGCGTAGCGGCTGCCGCATCACGCTGGGGAGTCAACCCCTGACGATAGGCCCCTTCGCGTTGCAGCTGGTTCATCCACTGCAGCATGTTCTGCTGTTGTTGGTGCTGTTGCTGTTGATGCATTTGCTGCATTGCGGCATGATGCTGACGGTAAAGCATATGTTGATGTTGTAGATGAGCCCGGGGCCCCGCCGCCGGGCTCTGGTTACGGAGAGGGGTTGTGGTCGAGGGAACTGGAGCGGGAGCCTGGTGGTTGGCGGCATCTCTTAGAACGAGATGTAGAGTAAGCTGCTCTCCGGTGCGAAGCTGTTGAGCATTTGTCAGCATTTCTAGTGTTCACCATCTAGGCGCGCGGTAGTAGACCTACGAGATCTTCGCTAAAAACATCCCTCAAGGTATCGCCATCGCGAGCAAGGAGCCTCCCTCGGTGGATCAGTCGCTGCTGGTCGTCGGTCGGGCGTGTTGACAATGTGTCTCGGATCTTTTCTTTCAACTGGCGCACCGTCGTGTTGTGAGGGACGGCGGAAAAGACCAAAGTGCCAACCCCTTCAGTAGGGGAAACGATCTGGAGGTTAGCAGTGAGGGGCATCGAGTCGTGAGAGGGCTGCGCGTCGCCCGTTTGCGCATCCGCATCCGACATCTTGTCGTGGAAAGTCGTAGTCGTCGATACACAGCATCAAAGAGAGACCGGTCGGTCGGTCGCGCGATCGGGAAGGCTGACTACCAGCACTCAGAAGCTAAGCAACAGAAGCCGCATCCCTGGCAAGAGGGTGCTGAGCAGATTCGAAGTGGCAGACTCCGAAATAGGTAACGCTGGCGGGGGCTCGTAGGAGGAGCGCAAATTAGCGAGATCGCGACGGTCAGGTTGGAATAAAAGGCACGTTGTCCTGAACTGGTTGCAGCTAGGTGTTGTTGTTGAAGACGACGGGAGGTTCTTGGGGTCAGCTCCAAATTCCACGCTGTCTTCAGAACCACAAGGAAATGCGCTTCGCAAGTGCACGGTACAACAGCCCCACCATCGTTCGGGAGGTCAGAGGGAAGAAACCACGCTTTTACAGAGGAATTGAGACCAGGCCAATGACATAGCTATCTGAACGATCGGTTTGTATCCAATAACCTTCATAAATTCACTTCAAGGTGAAAATTTACGCTGCGTCTTCCGCTGATGCCATCGGGAACCCGCCGCTGTGGAAGTAACCGGTACAAGGTTCGGAGGCCCAGGCTACTACTATCCGTCTTGGCTATCAGCGGATAACGCCGCTGACACTGCCTCGCCTATCAATGCCTGTGTTTGCCCAGCGTTCGCTTTTGCATTGGCTCCTGCGTCATGATGCTGATCCTTTGAAGCGTCTTCTCCACGCTCGCTTGATCTCTACATCGTAGGCGCATTGCTCTCGGATCCGTACGGCGATTCCGTGATGCAGGCGCTCTAGCTATAGCGCACCCGTTTCTCCTCGCGCCCACGACTTGTGACGGATATCGCAAGATGACCGCCGTCGCGTTGTCTCCCACTCTGTCGAGGGCCAGCCTTGCCCGGACGGCTTTCGGACGGGCTCCCAACTCTCTGCACCGGCGCACATGTTTCCAACGGGCACAAACCGCGGCGCAGCGTTCTCTCGGTCGACGTCCCTTCTCCCAACAGGCGCCCAAACGACCGAAACCCTCCGGAAAGATTGAATGGTACCCCATCCCCATCGGCTTGGGTGTTGGGTTTCTCGGGCTCGTTCAGTTCTACAAGGTTTATTCGCGGGAACAGGAGAAGGAATCAGACAAGAGCGGAGAGCCGGGCCAACGCCCGAAGAAAAGGCCGCGGATCCGGCCGGAAGGCCCATGGTACGTCTCCATCGCCGGCATCAAACGCTGGTCAACCTCCATTAACCTACGTTCCAGGCAGGTCCAAATTATGTCGACGCTTCCGCTCAAGGCAATGTCCAGATTGTGGGGCAGATTCAACGAGCTGGATATTCCATACTATCTCAGAGTCCCTGGCTTCAAATTATATTCCTTTATCTTCGGCGTCAAGTAAGTACCAAACCCTCGCTCACATCCTCAGCTGCTTATGGTGTTCTCCAGCTTGGATGAGATTGAGGAGCCAGACCTCCACAACTTCCCCAACTTGGCATCATTCTTCTATCGTACCTTGAAGCCAGGCGTTCGACCATTGGATCCCGACCACAACGCACTCCTCTCCCCTGCCGACGGCCGCGTCCTCCAGTTCGGTCAGATAGAAGGCGGTGATATCGAGCAAGTTAAGGGCATGACCTACACTGTTGACGCCTTGCTTGGCCAGGCCTCGCCGACACCGAGCATCTCGGGCCTGAGCTCCTCAGACGAGAAGCCCCAGCAAGCCGAAAGAAGCCTAATAGGCAACGAGGAAGTCGTCAAAAAGGACGAGGAATTTGCACGCGTCAACGGCATCTCGTACACCCTCCCAGATTTGCTTTCGGGTAACAAGAAATCGAGCAAGCTCCACAAGGCCAAGGACGAGTCGGTCACTCCATCACCCGTGTCTGTGTCTGAGGTCCGCGCTGAGCTTGCCCTCGGCGAGAAGCCGTGGTACGATGTCCTCTCGGCCGACAAGCTTCACAAACTATACTACTGTGTGATCTACCTGGCACCTGGCGACTATCACCGCTTTCACTCCCCCACAAACTGGGTTGTCGAGAGCAGAAGGCACTTTGCTGGTGAGCTTTTCAGCGTTTCGCCGTACCTACAGTGCACACTGCCGGGATTGTTCACCCTCAACGAGCGCGTTGTCCTCCTCGGCCGATGGCGTTGGGGCTTTTTTAGCTACGTCCCTGTCGGCGCTACCAACGTTGGTTCTATCAAAATCAACTTTGATCGGGAGCTACGGACCAACAGCCTGACTATGGATACCGCTGCTGATAGGGCAGCTGAGGAGGCGGCTCAGAAGGGCGAGCCTTACCTCGGCTATGCGGAAGCTACCTACGAATCGGCCAGCGCTGTGCTTGGTGGCCATGCGCTGCGCCGTGGTGAGGAGATGGGAGGATTCCAGCTGGGCAGCACCATTGTGCTGGTCTTCGAGGCCCCCGTCGCCGAGAAGGACGAGTCTGGCCGGGTCCGAAAGGGCTGGTCGTGGAACGTCGAAAAGGGGCAGAAACTAAAGGTTGGCCAGGCTCTGGGACGTGTGCACGAGGAGTAGCCGATGTAAGTAATGAACTTTACTGTTAGTCTTCCATCGCTGGTCTTTCAGCATCTCATGTGAAGTCGTCGACAAAGAACAACGCGCTCTTGTTGCACCAATTTAAGAGTCAACGAAATCACATCAAATCGAGGTCATGCGCTCTTTTAGGGTCTATTGATCTATTTATGTATCCGTAAGTCCATCTATGCCCATCCGGGTGTGCCTAAACCGAACAGCCCTCTTTCAAAAACTCCACCCAATGCGTTGCAATGCCTGCTCATTACTCCATCTATGCCCCTCTAAGCACCGAAAACCTTGAGCTTTTCCTCAATGGGGCTGAACGTCTTCTCGCCAGCCTCACCAGCGCGCCCACCAAACACCAACTGGGCGTTCAACTTCCAGGTCTCGGGAAGCTTCCAGATCTCGGCAACCTTGGCGTCAACAAGAGGGTTGTAATGCTGAAGGTTGGCACCGAGACCCTCCGCCTCGAGCGCTGTCCAGAGAGTATGCTGCAGCATACCCGTCGACTGCGTCGCCCAGATGGGGAAGCGGTCGGCGTACGTCGCGAACTTGGCTTGCATGCCCTCGACGACGGTCTGGTCTTCGAAAAAGAGGATCTATCATGTGGTGTTAGCATCTACTCAGGAATTAACAAAAGGAGAGAAAAGCATACCGAACCGGCGGCCCCCTTGAACATGGCCATGCGCCCGGCGGTGGCCTCGAACCTCTCCGCGGGCAGCATGGCCTTGAGGATCTCGGTGGTGATGTCCCAGAACTTGTCGTGCTCGGCGCCAAAGAGGACGACGACACGGTTGGATTGGGAGTTGAAGGAGGAAGGGACGTGTTGCAGGGCCTCAGTGACGATCTCTTGGATGCGCGCGGGGGTGATGGTAAGGTCCTTGTTCAGGGCGTAGATGGAGCGGCGAGCCTTGATCAGCTCGAGGAGGGTGTTGGCGTTGGGGGCGGCCATTTTGGGAGTTGTGGTGGAGACGAGACGAGGAGCGGTTGTGGTGTTAGGAGTGGTTGTTTGGCGGGAGACAGTTGAAAGTACTCTGGTGGCTGCGCGGGCGAGGCGTTGCATAGGTTGTAGGTTGGTGGGTCGGTGGTTGGTGATTTTGTGTTTACTGCGCGTGTAACGGTGGAAAGGGGCGTGATGGAGGAGATTGGATTGGATTGATGGGAAGAAGTCGACAAAACGATGGAAGGAAGACTTCTCTTATACCTCTTTCCAGGTTGCATCCATACCTACTCCGTACTTCCCCCTCATTTATCGCACTATCGTCGCGCTTCCATAATCATCCATATCCATCTCCTCCATAGCATGGCACGGGAAAGCGCGAATACAGGCCTCCCCTCACCCGGGTTTCAATGGAACCCCCACTTAGTGTTTTACCTAGCTGCTTGCATTATGCGAAATCACCCACCCGTTTGTCAGCGCTCCCTCCATAAGCATATGTAAGCAGATCAGCCAATCACCTGCCGCACGTCTTCCGCAACGGGAACCGCAAAGATGGAATCTGCCGCTGCCAGATCACCGGCTCGGCGCTCTCAGGCCTGACTAACGCCGTCCCACTCAGATCTCCCGCGCGGCTCGACAACAGTGTTCGCGATCCACCGGACCTTCAATCAAAAACAATCAGCCTGACGAAAAAGGAGTAAAGAGAATTTCCTCGCGTCCCCCCTCCATATCAACGGATACGCTCTTCTCTCTTTACGTGCATCCCAGCCAAAAGACTGGAAGTCTTCTCTCACGAACTTCACAAGCCCTCAAGTCCCTTCGCAACTCCACTTGGCGGATGCATTACCCGGGTTCAGCCCTGAGCGGGTTGCTGAGTGAGCCCTCTCGCTGGGTATTTGTTGACTTTGTTGCAGGCTCCCCTTTTCTGAGCAGGCAGCGAATCAAGGCAAAGCTGATAGTGTCGAGCCAAGTTACGGGCCTAAAGAAATCCTTCAAACCGAAACATCCAAGAAGCTCTATCACACCGCCCAGTCTCCATCCGAGCTTCCTAACTGGTTGCGAACTTACGGGACCGAATTGCATCACCGCATACCATCTTGATTGTGACCGTTGTCGGCACTTATAGCCGGCTACCTAGGTAATTTTAATGCCAGAAATCTGTATTCGCAACCCCAATCCAGAAACTCGTATCGCGTAGTAGACAAGGTAGTGTATACCCTGAGTCAGATCAGTACAGATACGCGTAACCCATGTCTTTTGAACTCAAGATCCCACGTGGACACCTACCAGAAGCTTGGCTGAGTGAAGGTATCAATATCTAACCCGGAATTTGTCTAACCCGGCCCGAGCCCCATTACTTGTAAACGCCCACAATGCTTGCGCCGAACACCGGTCTCAAAAGAAAAACCAAAAAAAAAAAAATTGACGACAAAAACCGCAAACCCATATATACCTGCCTCGCCGTGGCTCCGATCCTCAAAACACCCGTATGTACGAAACATTAAGAACGAAGCTCATCACCATGTCTCGGCGATGTACTGACCGGCCTCCTTCTTGAGGTCCCAGAATTGCTTGGCTTCCTCGCGCTCAAGGTTGCCCTTCTCCATGGCAACCTCGATGAGGGCATTCTCGACACCCTCCCCCATTCCCTTTGAGCTTCCGCAAACGAAGACGCGCCCATCAACCGAGTTGATGATGTACCACACAAGGTCAGATTGATGCTTGACCTCCTCTTGCACATAGCGTCCCTCCCCCCTCCTGCTTTGCACGACTCGCTTGACTTCGTCCTCGTGGACACCCCACTCGCCGCTATACAGCTCGTCGACAAGTGAGTCACGGATGCCCTGGAGAACCCAGACTTTGTTCGCGCAGTTCGCGGTCTTCAGGCGGCGCTGCACAAATCCTCGGAATGGAGCTATGCCCACGCCAGCGCCAATGAGTAGCATGGGGCCGTCCGATACGAATTCCTTGGCGAGCGGATTGGCCATCAGCCCCTTGAACATTGGGATGTAGAACTCGGGATGCTGCTCGCCCTTCTCCTTTGCTTCGATGAACTTGAGAGCTTGGCGTTGGAAGAATCCAGACCCTATCCCGGAGCGACTTCCTGACCGCCAGTCTGCTGTCTCATGAACAGTGACTGCAATCTCAATCAGGCGGTGCTGCTTTCCGTCACGGGTCTCGAAGGACTCGTGTGGGTCGTTGGAGAGTGAGTAAAATCGAGGCATTAGTGGCTGGAGAACTGAGAAGAGGAGGTCTAGCGGCGGCTTGGAACTCGGGAAGGCGTGCAAGAGTTGGGCGAGGGTGATATGTGGGCCTGTGCGGAAGTCGCAGAACACTCCTTGGCCCTCGGCGGCGCAGAGGAAGTTCAGAATCTTCCGCTCGTTCTCATCGGTGGCGTGCTCGGCGAGGACGCGGAGAAGCTGCTTTGTTGGTGGGTAGGACTGGATGTCGGAGCACCAGGTCAACAGATCCCGGCGGGTTGTGACAAGCTCCCGTGCCATGTCATCGCCCCAAACAGTAGGCCAGCGACCCTTGGTGGTCCGTAGCAGAACCGGCTTGTCGCGTAGGAACCGAGGCACGAGGAGAAGGTCCAAGATCTCGTCAACCATGGACTCATCGTTGGGCGCCGACACTCCGATAGCTCCGCCAACCTTGAAGTCGACATCCTCACCGTCCGGGTAGTCGGTGACGTCGAGGTCGAAATGGAATGTTCGCTTCTCAGCACCCAACCCCGTAAGCTCGCGGGTGTTGTGAATGCGAGCTGCGAAAACATGGTGAGGAGGATGCGGCTGGACAAATGTTGGTGGTTGAATCTTTGTGTCCAGATTCTCCAAGCTGAGGGAGTCCAGCTTCGTTGCGACTTCATCTGTAAGTGGTGTTGCCAACGAAGGCTCGATTGGCGACGGGAGGTTCGACGGTCGGCGCACCGGCTGCAAGAATGTGGTTTGTTCAGGCAGGTCACAAACGTTGCTTAGCGTGGTAGGGATCGCGTCGATCTTTAGAAACAAAGACCGATATGCGTCATTGTCGGGGTAGGTAACGCGCTCGTAGTCAACGCCCTCCTCCTTGGCCTTGGCATTGCTGAGACAGCAGCCTCCGCCGCAACAACGCTTGATCAATTGGGTTGTCGACTCGCCTGTGATGCGCTGGACATCGTCGGGGCTCTTTGCGATCAGGCGTGTCGAGGCGCGTCTGCGTCGTGGTTCAATTTGGCGGAGCTCTTCGATCTCTTGTTCGTCGGCAGAATCAGAGTATGTAAGTGACGGCGCCACAGACGATGCAGTCTGGGGCTCTTCGGGAATGCTGCCTGTGGCGTGCGCAGCCAGAATGCGATCAATCTGCGTTGCCATTGTGGGGGATGGCGAAGGGCGTTTTAGAGAATTGATAGAAGGAGGGAGAGTGTGAAGTGGAGAGCGTCGAGCGGTATCGAAGAAGAGTCGGGGGGTGGGTGGGTGAATGTTAGAGATAGTGATGCATGACCGGAATCTGGACGGAAAAGCAGAAACCAAATTTCGATACAGGGTGGGCCACGTCTTTTTTTATGTCTTGTGGTTCAGGGGAAGACCCAGAAGTAAATTCTGGAGTAATGATCCAGGTAAATTCGGCAGCCTTGAGGTGTTGCAGCGTGGCTTTGACAAGGCAGAGAAAATCAAGAAGGCCAGGGAACGGAATATGGGAATTGATGATCTTAAACTTGGTAATCGGTCTGCACCCAAGAGCGATAATAATTGAGGTAAGCAGCGCAGCATTGAGGCTAGCACCTGGTGGGGCACACAGTGCGCGCCCGCGCGCCCTGAGCTGGAGGGGGCCGAGACCTTTGCCCGCCGTTCCAACCCGAGCCGAACCTGGGAGTTTCTCCTGGCACCCGCGGAAGAGCGGAGGAAAAAGGGGCTTGAACCGCCTGAATCGCGTGCCCTCGGCACCACGAGCGGTCACTACTGTGATACGTTTCCCCCGTCCCGTCTCAGCGGTCCTTTGTTCTTGACTCCCCCACGGGGCATAACCTATCTCGCCCTGCCTCTCCAAGCTGCCGAACCACGCTACATATTTCCCCGCAAGACAGGTGGCAACCGTGGACATCGGAGAAGCAGCTAATGTGAAACGATGGGGTATTTGCTGTTATTGGGATAGTCCCCCTTTCCCCCGGTTTAGTTCGGAATGCGCGACCCTGGGCAATATTGTACCACTGTCAGATCAGAGCAATCTCACATGGGGTCATTCCGGAGTCGACCTCGGCCAGCCCAGGGGTGGCCTCACCTGATGCCACCGCTTCCCCAAGTTTCCACCCTGAACATACACAGTACAACCAAACGAGGAATGCGAACGACCCAAAATGTTCGGGAGGAGACGAAAATATCCAGGTATCCTTAATTCAACAAACCACCCTACCCTACCTACATGCACCACATGCCTAAGAGCCTTTAGGCACCCGGCAGGGGCCGTTGCATCGTGTCCGCTCCGAGCTCGGCGGCGGGCAGCGACGACGTGACCTCACACTGTACCGCCTGCCCCGGCCCACTGGGCTATCTAATCAATCAGATTTTATCAATCAGCCCCACATCCAAACTTGCAGGGGTTCAACGGCCGGAGGGGCGGTTGAGTGGGTTATCTCGATCTAATCAATCTCAACAGAATGCGAGCCACAGACCAAAAATATGGGACCTTCGTGCTCGCAAAAGCCCCGGGAACGGAATTCCCCATTCCCAACCGCCATACTTTGCCTCGTTCGCCGGCCACACTGAGACAGGAAGCTTGCTGTTCCCAGAGCTGGGACCTTTTCCTGATCGACCTCCCAAAAAAAAACCTCAACACGGAGCTCGCTTCCTCGCGTGGAGCCGACACGGCCCCTTCCGTTTACCAGTTATGGAAATGGACACCCCAAAACCCCCAAGTCCTACCGCGAATACCCAAAACGTGTCCCCCCTCCAAGCACCGCCCGCCGTTCTCCGTCCCGGTGCCGGTACTCCCCTCCACAACTAACACCTCCTTCCTGCCACGGCCGCACCTCACCACAAAATTACCTCCTAAAAACACCCGCGCAATGCGTGCTCTGCCCGCGTTCATGCGGGATTTTCCTCGGTTCTAAGAGGCTGGCACAGCCGACCCACACAATGGCGTAATGACAACGTCCACCAGCGACCGCTGGGGGATATATGCCAAGGTGAAATTTGTCTGTCTGTCCATTGTAGCCAACCAATGCTCTCTGCCATCGATCCCTTGATACCCAATGCCCAACTAAGGAGCGACCCGTCTCTTTAACCCCAGCGTTGAGTTCTTCGCAATTCCGATTTAGGAGCGCATGTGTCACGGTCTCAGGAATTCCCTACAAGTGACGGTCATATGCCGTAGATGTCGGCTACGGCGGCTGTTACTCGCGTGAGACGACGTCGAGGAATGGCTTGTGCCTGCATTTTCAAGCTACGTACCGATGAGGAGAAGCAGAGGCAGAAACTGGACCATTCTGGTTTGCGATTGAGACCAACAATCTCTTGTCGCTTGGCGGGTAAGGGGTTTCGAATTGCCCGCCAGGACATATATCGTCAAGACGAGGTCGACACAGGGTGCTTCTTTCTCTGCTGTTCGGGAGAATCACACATTTTCTTCAAGTCTCATCAAGAGTGCATATTTCGATCATCCAAAAGCTGCCCTGGCCTTCGTTGCTGAATGGCATTTCATAAATGACGAGCAACTAAATCGGAAATTCCCACCTGGATGCCCCGGGTGCCTGGCGACAACAACATGGTGCGGGACCGCAAAGGAACAAAAGATACCACTTTAGTCGGAAGCCAACAATCTCGAATCACCCTCCAGGCTGTAAACCGTGATGTGGGTATCCAAGCCCAAAGGACCATCTCTGCTCCCTCGAAATGCGGGTATCCAAATAAACAGGTTCTTCTCCGTGGGGTGTATGGTCAATCTCATGCTTTCTGATCGTAGTTTAGGTGGGAAAAAGTTCGTAACGTTCGTAACAAAGAAAGAACACAAGTCGCAAAGCATACGACCTGTGTCTGCCCAGCCAGAGACAAAAAGTTGGGATAGATCTGGCAAAGAGCAGCCAGATTGGCTCCGCCAGTCGCAAAGGCTGAAGCACGAATGGTAAACGTATAAATATCCATCAGGATGTCAGCCATGGGGCTGAAACCACACAGAGTGGCAGGCCCAAGTGCACTCATCACACATGGGCGCTTCAGAAACGTTAAGATGTAGCTAGGGAAGGCTCGGATCCCCCGCCTCTTCCGTAGCATGAGAAGCCATATCGCCCATCATCGGCGGTCTCGACGGTCACGGCGGTCTCGCCGCGCTTCGTAGTCTCGGTTGTAATCTCGGTGATTGTCTCGTTTGTGGTCTCGGTTGTGGTCGCGCTCGCGACGATCGTCCACTTTTCGATTCTTGTCATACCAACACTTGTCGACTGCGTTGTTGACGATGTCGACATCATCTGGAACGACGCTACCAATGAAGAGGACTCTCACATTGTGCTCGACCGTGACAAGTTTGGAGTAGTTCACTCGAGATTCAATGGCAAGCTTCTCAGTTGGGAGGTCGAGCTGAACGCGGACGGCGGGGAATCCAAGCGTGGGTTCATTCTTGAGCATGGTAGGCCGCCCCCCAACAGCATAGACAATTCCGTGCTTGTTCGGTTTGACTCCCCTCTTGGTGCAGGCTCGGCGTTCGTACGTCAAAATCGGTCTTGTGTCGCATTAGCTGGCATGTCCAAGTTCTGTAGTAGGATGGATTCGTACACGCAAGTGCAATGCCCTTCGTCATTCGCAACGACAATGAAGCGGCGGACACCGACGTAAAACCGCTGACCCATGTGAACTCGTTCCTCTACTTCCGTCAGCGCTTCGGCTCGACCGGAGCCCCTCGGCTCGGACCAGAGCACCTTGAACACCTATTACATTTTCGACAGTCAGCATCGTATCCGTGGTAGAAAGCGAGGCCGGAAGCTTTTACCTCGCCGGCGCTAAACTTTGACGAATGCTCAACAACATAGCCTTCGGATGCTTATTAGCATATGACGTGCACTGGAATCATGGTTTTTGTGCGGAGCTTACGGCTGTCTAGTACATCCATCCCACCAGTCCCATCGCCGACAATGGTATCGAAAGGGGTTGAAGGCTCGGTCGCATCCACTTGGTCATAAGCGCTGTCGTAGGACCCGGCTGGGTTCTGATAGCTCGAATAGGGGTTTGGGTCATAATTTAAGTCAGGTGGCTGATGTGTGCTTCCGTAACCTGGGTCATGGGATGTTTGCGGGTACTGAGGAGCGTATGGCTCATAAACACCAGGGTCCATGGACGGCGGAATGGCGGGGGGTCGACCTGCAACTGACGGCGTAGCCTGTCTAGGTGTCTGTTGTCCACTATCGTCATCTTCCCTTCCGTATGGGTCTTGCATCGATGAGGACCCGTGCGGGTAGTCGCTCATGCCCACATGGTAGCCATCCGTTGCAGCTAGCGCAGCTTCAAGTTCAGGGTTCACTTGTTCAGAGAGGTCCTCTGGCATCACTATGGCGGGTTCTGTGAGCACAATCAAAGAAGCAGTCCGGGCGTCCAATACGTACCATGAGACGTGGGAGGATGGGGCTTGCGTGGCTTGTCTTTTGGCCGCTTCCCTGATGATGATTTTGTATCCTTTGATCTGTGCGAACGGGCATAGTCTCCAGATTGTTGTCCGTAGCCGTAGGGATACTCTTGATCCTCTACCTTCGTGTCAGCTGCAAGGTGGTACCAGAGGCAGGGGGCTAGGCAAACCATTTGCATAGTATGAAGGGTCTTCCTGAGGCGCCGGATGAGTATAGCTGCTGCCAGGCTCAGCAGCCGAACTGTCGCCGTACGTTTCGCCTTCAGCGTAACCATCATCGTGGTACTCCGCACGCTGTTTTCCTCGACCTTTGTGGCTTTTGCCCGAAGTGGGAGCAGGGAAATCCGACCGTGAGGGGTTGTCCTCAGGGTAGCCACCCTGCTGGTAGCCGTGCGGTGTGTCTGAATAGTCCTCCCGCAAAGCTTCAGCTTGGCCATAGTCACCCTGTTGGTACGTCTGCCTTGACTGAGTGTCGGAATAGTCCTCTCCCACGAGAACCTCGCTTTCAGCCTGGGCACCCCAATCACGACCCTTTGCTGAGCGAGTGGCCTGGTCGATCCCTTGTGAATGGGCACCCTGCTTGCCGCCATCATCATACTCTGCCCTAGGAGGGGGTGCGTAGAAAGGTTCCTGCTGGTCAGAGAGCTCCGGTCCGTACCCAGAATGCTGACCTTGCTTTTTGCCAGACGGCTTTTTGGACCCCTTCACCTTGGGATCGTTTTGATGGCCCTTGTGTTTCGATTTACTGCTGGGCTTTGCCTTGCTTGCAGCAGAAGAGGACTGAGCTGGCGGAGAAGACGTGCTATACTGATCCTGGCGGTAGTCCCCGGAACTGGTGCCGTAGCGAGAACCCGAGTACTCATACTGAGAGTAAGAATCTTGACCATGCTGTGGACTATCTTGTATGTTCATGCCCGCGAAGCCGCCGCTCAGACCGGCAACATCATCTGCGCCACCACGTGGTGCAGACGGGCCTGCATATCCGTACTGATAGTTTCCTAGTGCGCAGATACGCTCAATAACCGAACGTGCCATAAAAGATGGAGTTAGAGTGCCTACCACTGTCATCTTCTGGGTAGTTCTGGTAGTACTGCTCCTGGTTGCCAGAGGGGGCGCCGCGCCAGTACTGGTTCTGGTTACTCATGGCGACGGATCATTTTGCGGCACAAACCGTAAGGGGTGATGAGTGGCGGTGCCGGATGATGCAACGACGCATCAGAGACCAAAACGGGCAGCGGTGGTCGACTACGGGCCAGAGTCGAGGGCTTAAGAAGGCAGCCTGAGCACTGGCGAGCTGTCCAAGAGCAGCCAGGGGGAGGGAACGCAATACCACAGGAGGTTATCGCCGGCAGCAGCTACTTAAGGTGCTTGGGGAAACTCTCGGGCCACAGGATGGCAGAGCCGCACAGGAGCGGCCACGGCGACTGGCCACCGGGAGACAATGGGTTCTTGAGCCTATGGGTGACCCTCCTGGGGATATTAACTGCGCTTGTAATTGGTGGGGGGCACCACGCGTGACACAACCCCATTCGCGTCGCCAACTGTGCGTCGTCGCCGGCTGAATGGTGTCGACATATGAAAGACACAAAGTACCTCTGGGAGGGTGTAGCCGAGGGGCGGCACGGCGGAGCGTGCAGAGATGTCCGCGGCAGGTAAGGTAAAGCGGGCAGCGAGAGGAGGATGGCCAGCAGGAAGGGAAGCCAGTGAGCGAGCGAGCGAGCCAGGAAGCCAGCGAACAGCACGACACAACCTTGGATGCGGGCCGGAAGCAGGATGGATCCAATGTCAGACGGGTGGATGGGGCATGCCAAAAGGCAGCGGCCGAGTAGCGACTGGGCTGGTAGGTAGCGGTCGAATCAGGCAGTCGGCCTGGAGAGGGGTGCGAGACTGGTCTGTTCCGGCACCTCGCAGGGTGGCCGCCTCTCTTATCTTGTTCCCACGCAACGCTCCAATGCCTGGTTTTCCCATGCCACCCTCAACGCTCGCAAAGTCGGCAAGTGTTGGCTCTCTTCCCAAGCGTCTCCTCGCGTGGCGCCCCAAGCGCTCCACCGGTGTCACCCAATGTGCGTTGATCTCAGCCCAGATGGCTGTCTTGCATAGCGACCCGCCGTACCCCGGAACACCAACGAGGACGCGCAGCTCAGAGAGCCACTGGCCCAAAATGCCCGCCTCCCTCTGCCATGGATCATGTCCCGCCGAAGAGAGGATCAGGCCGCGACACAGGAAGTGGGCAATGCATGATTTGACAGAGGAGCGGCTCGCTGCCGTAGTGAGCAAACAAGGGTCTCAGGGAGTTGAAGGACGATGAAGCGGCAGGTAAAAACGCGAAGTACAATTCCCGGATTCAGGCAAGCCCGACATGGATCAACTCCCCGGTCTTCTCATGCAGCTGTTATACTTGAAGTAGCTTCCAGGTTGCGGGCTGACTTCTAGCGCAACGCTGGAACTGACCTCGTGGTCCAAGATTCCGGTGTGGGGTAACGACTTTGATGGTTGGGGAAAGGAAAGAGCAACCTGACCCCCCCCCTCCCGTGCATCACAGTCAGAGGTGGGGGAAGCAACTTCCTCAGTGCATTTGCAGGGTTGGTTGGGGTGGCACAGTCTCTTCCAGCTTCCCCTCCCGTCAGCCAACTTTGAGCTCGTTCGAGGGCACAAAACTGATGATAACTTGAACTACCCAGTGATGCTGGGATAAGTGCTGCAGGCTGCCGTTTCGCAATGGTGAAAATGCGTCCTTGTGTCATTGCGAATCGCTCGTCGAGCCACGCGTACGAAGTTGGAAGAGCCGGTACGGTGTACCGCCAGGACGATTGGGGGGTGCGGGTTCAAAAGCCAGGTGCGGCCACACCATTGGGGGTGTACTTTCCAGGCACAGGACACGACCTCCCGTCCCTAAATTTCAAGGCGAACGGCGCGCAGAGCCGCCTACCTCCACTGCCATTCACTTTGAAGCGAGGCGGCACACGCACCTGCATTTCTTCTGTCGCACTCCCGTCCACACCTTGAAGCTGTACCAGCTGCCACCACCACACAAACCGAGAGCTTTCCTCACGCGTTTCTCTTCTATCCACGACACCTCTTGATCTCGAAAACGACAACTTGTTCGACCTTCATGGCCCCTTGAGCCATCGCCGACTGTTAGCGCCCGACCGACTCCACCCTCTGTGCATTCCGTTTGTTTGGCGATGGCCGCCGAGAATGTTACCGAGTCGAGGCCATGATGCAACTAGGTCCAATGGCGCGTCCGCGGCTCCAACAGCATCCTCCCAGCTCGCCCCGGCGCGATATCCAGTCCTCAAACGGCAACGGGTCTGGCTACAGCCAGGGCGCGGCCCCAGGCAGTCAAAGACCGACCCCATCCCGGGACGCCAAAAAGACCGAGACTCCACTCGGAGCTCCCCCGATCAATGAGGGCCCACCCCGAGCGAGCGTGGGCATCCCGCCTCCCGCCGTCCGGCCTTCCGCCAGAAACTCCCGCACGATACCACCGCCTCGACCTCGACGTTCCGGCGACACACACCCGATAAACGGGAGGCCGGGTCGGTTATTCGCGAGGGGCCCGGGGTCCCAGACGTCTTCACACTTCACGTCAGAGCCAACTTCCACTTTGCCCGGTGATGATGATTCCACAGATGACTCGGAGGACAAGATCGACCGCGTGTCAGGACCGGTCGCACGTCCTGGTCCAACACCCATGCATCCAAGGCCGCCACCACCTTCCTGGCGTACCCCACAACAGCTTGGTAGCTTCCATTCACAGCATCGGGCTCCTCGCAACCAAAGGGCTCGGTCCTCGAGTGCTGGGTCTGGATCCGACTTCTCTTCGGGTGCAAGCTCTCGCGCAGGAAGAGAACGCCGTAGACTGTGGACGGCGGTTACAACCCAGCGCGACAGAACACGCCAGCTGCGAGGCTATCTGTTCCAAAAACGGCGAGAAAGTCGTGCTCTTCGAGATAAAAAGGACCACGTCGACAATGCATTTATGCAGCTTTTCAGACCGCAGTTGACCTCGAGCCGACCTATGGCTGTGCTTGCTGTCGATCTGATCAGACAGAAGTTTGAAGATATGCAACTCGCCCGTGACAGCTACTATGCTGTTCAGTCCGAATACGAAACTGCTGAGGCGGACCTGATGCACGAGGAGTCGAGGCTTCTCGGGCTCGAGGCTGAGCTCTATCGATTCCTCGAGAACGAGGGTCATGTGGACGATGAAGCCGACACGACGTCTGAGTCAGACGGATCCGTCCGCGTCTTCGGCTCGGAGAGCGACTCAGATAATTCTTCGGATGATGGATCAGAAGACGACTCCGGGGACGACGTGGCGTCGAGGATCTCACTACTCGGTATATCAGCTGTCCGTCAGGATGACGTCCACCCGTTATATGCTCAGTTGCTCGATGCCGCTGGAGACCATAACCTTGCTAAGGAACATCACGAGGAGGTCCAGATGCAGCGAGATAAAATTTTGCGCGACCTTGAGATGGTCCTCCACCGGGAGCGGAAGCGGACCGACCCGCTGGATCCTATCAGTGAAAAAGAGTTGGAAACGCTCAAATCCTCGCTCAACGACATCCCCACAGACCATAAGGAATTCGAAACCAAGTTTGGGGTTGAGATTGACCAAGATGATCTCGACTTTCTCCGAGACTACAAGGCCGAGGAGGGAAGACTGAGAAGGAGGCTAGAAGAAGCCTCCCGCAAAGTCGAACGCCTTGAAGTATTGTGCAGAGAGAGAGGCGCCATGCGCAGGAACGCACCGTATAACGAAGAATACGCTATCTACGCTGACAACAATTGGGCTACATTCGTTCCCGAAAGTAACTTGACGCTGGAGCCTGAAGGGGGGTTGAAGCACGATTTGACTCACCCACGCTTTCCGATCTTGTTGTCGAACCCGTCGCATGTCTTGGAGCTCCTCACCCCTCAAAGCGCGCTAAAACGAGCGATGGCAGGACCCGCGGATGACCCGGCTGTGGCGCAGCGGAGAGCAGAGTGTTTAAAGGAGTACGGAATCGAAAATCTGATGAAAAAGGCGGACAACAAGCCCGATTACATCAATCAGTGGCTCATCCACCGGCTGCGCACGACGCCACTGGAGGTTGAGCTCATGTTCTCGATATTCGAGCAGTATTTCAAAGTCCGTAACCTCAGACGATGGCAAGAGGATGTCCTGTACTTTTGGCGGCAAGACGAAGCGGCCAATCGCTTAGCGGACGACTTCGGGGGCCCGTTGACGCCTCGGGGCGATCTAGAATCCCAGAACAGCATCGACGGAGTCAACTCCGCAGTTCTGAGATCAGTCCGTGCGAAGAGTGAGACAGCTGAGGACAGCCATCTAATCCATCACCGGAGGACACAATCACGGCATGCCCAGAGCCTCCCTGATCGCCTTTAAAGGGCACCGAAACCTATAGCTGAGGATCCATTGATCCCCTTTTTTGTTTGTTACTTGGCTTATTCCCTTTGTGAGTTTGGGTCCGGTTAGTTGGCTGGAAAAGTGCATCAAGCGGTCGATCTGTGTAGGGGCAGTTGGTGAGGATCTGTAGGAGGAAATTTTGGGATACTTGTTACGTTGGTTTATATAGATACCCAGTTGTGCTGTAACGATCGCGAGGGGTCTGCTCCAGCGAGAGCAGATGCACCATAGTTGAAGATTCAGGGTCAAGAGCATGGCGTTTGGGGGAAAGAATATCACTTTGTAATCTTGTGTTTCTCAACTAGATCCAGACCTTCGAGTATCCAAGTGGACTGTCAACCCCTAGTTGACCCCGCACACCATCGCCTGTCAACGGGTTGCGTTATGGGCCGGGCCACTCTCAGAAGAAACCCCGAACCACCCCTGGGTGTTTCTCTACAACGGACTCATACCTAACGCCTTCTGCAAATAATTCCCGGATGCATCGCCCGAACTCTCCAAGCTGCAGCTTGCCAAGTGAACAAACAGCTCCAAAACCTCTCATGGATCTCACCTCAATCCCTCCAGGGAGACGACAGTACTTGCGGACTAACAGCAACCACAAGCGCAAAAAAAAGAGGTGGCCAAGCTCAAACCCCTCTGTCACAGTATTCGCTGGGCGTCGCCGCCTTCTCACGAATCATCGGCAGGCAACCGCCAGACACATCCAAGTTGGGCAAATGGAAATGCTAGCGTCCTATCACGGCATGAACCCCACCTCCCTGCCGCCTCAGCCCAAGCTGCCTCAACTCCTTCCGTCAGCAATGCCTCCGCGGGTTTTACGGAGCGTCAGGTCGCAAGACGTGGGGACCACAGCCTCTCGCCCAACGAACGAGAGGAGTGGCGAATGCGACGCTCGAGGTATTATTTCCTGATACGCTGGGAGCCTTGCTCACCGCAATTCTGTAGGTGCGTTTGTGACTGCGCCGCCGAGGGATGGATTCCTCTTGGTCAAAAGTCAGAGTCATCAGCAGCATTGTCTAACCCCGAGCAGCTGAAGCGGGGGTGGATGAACAACCTGAGACCAGCATTGACGGGTCCAGTGGTGTGGTACCTCCCTTGTTTTGAGCCTCAGTTCCCCCCCTTTTTCGGACCCACTCTCCACCACAACCACACACCCTATTCTGGCGACTTGCACAACATTCAACATCCACTTCGTACAAAACGAAACTGCAAAAGTGCAACACGGGAAGGACACCAAAATGCAGAAAAACCTCTCTCTTCCAAGCCTCTCCGGAATAAATCTGATAGGTCAAAACTCCAGTCCACCCCGGTCCGATCGGTCCACGTCCCTGTCCTCCACACGTCACACACGGCCCATGCATCCGCATCCCACATCCCGCATCCCGCATCACTGCGATGTTTCTTTTGCCTTTTCCCGACCCCAACCTTGTTGTGATCGGACCCGGATCCGCGGTAACCATCCACCCCCCTTTCCTGCATCTATTTCCACCACCTCCTCGCCCGATCTCCGGGATCACCCGTCTTGACTAGATGGAAAGTGCGCGCTATTTTATTACATATTTCCATCCCTTTCTTTTCACTGCTTCCGTCTCTGCATATGAGGGGATTGATTATGGACAGCACGCATGCATGATGCATACCTAGGTAGGTACACACAGATGGCATGGAAGGCTGCATCATCCGTCGTCAGTGAGAAGAGATACGCTTGGAATTGGGCACTTTTTTTAATCCGAATTTCCATTTACCCAGATTGGAAAGGTGTCAGGATGGTCAAGCTTGCCATGCAACCGGCTGTCTTAGAAGTCCGGGCCGACTTGACATGTGCACAGTCACGGGGATAGCCCCTGTTCCGTCAAAACAAACACGCCGTGAAATGATGTGTCGTGATGGAAATCTAAATCTCTTGATATTAGTGAGGATTTTTCTGTGCATACAATTCGCTTAGAGGCTAGTCAGTCTACCTAGGAAGAACATACAATGCTGGTCGCTAAAAGCTACCGTTGAGCCTGGATCGGAACTGAATAATGGAAGCGAATAATGGCCGACCGTGTCGCTGCTCTTCCGCGGCCTTGCCCTCCGGCGCGAGCTCCTTCTTCCGGTCTTCTCAAAGCCGGTCTACTTCCAATGGACTAGTTCCCGTCTTCTGACGGTCCTCTCTCCGGAGCAGCTGATTATGTTGGCGATCCTGTCTCAAGGAACGTCAAGTTAGTTCTCCCCAGGGGTTTGTTTCTGTCTCCTGGTCCAACAAGGTATTGCCGTTGTCATCCTTGTGGTCTCCTCCACCTCCCGCCTCTCGGCCACTGGGTTACCGCCGTGTATGATATCCAGCCTCCTTCCTGTCTCCATAACACTGGGGTTGCTTGTTGGCGGTATTCCAGGAAAAGACGGGCCAGACAAAATACCTTACAGTTTGGAAGTTCTATCCTGCCCCTCGGCCACTGAGTTACCGCCCTGTGAGACGTTCGGTCCTGTCTGCACGTCACTGGGATTACCTTGCCCATCGGCCACTGAGTTATCGCCTTGTGAGATGTCCAGTTCTGTCTGCACACCACTGGGGTTGCCTTGCCCCTCGGTCACTGAAATACCGGGCGGCAAGATGCCCAGTCCAGATGTACCAAACCATGGCGAGGGAGATGAATGGCGAGAATCGTGATCAAACGAGCGTCGTTGTTCTGGGGATGTATCAAGTCTCGACGTATTGGCTGCGGGTGGCTCAGACGGGCTCGGGCGACGACGAAATTGCGGGCGACGCAGCAGCCTTGGGCCAATGGGTGGCAACGGGGGAGAGCCGTTCGCATATGGATTTTGTGAGGATGAAGCAGCGGGTGGAGGAAACCCTGGCATTCTTGCATGTTGATTTGCTGGGCTTTGCGAGGATAAGGTGGCCGGAAAATACAGGAATTCTCCATATTGGGCTGAGGGATTTGGATTCGCCCAGCACGAGGGGAGGGGAAAGGCGGGCTGGGTAGGGTTGTCCTCGTCAGATTTGGCTGGGAGACATGGGTCGTACAAGTGCGGATACGGTGCGCCAGGCCGAGAATACCCATTTCTACACGGGACTTGGCCTTGCTGTATACTGGCTGTG
Source organism: Podospora aff. communis PSN243 (assembly GCA_033296975.1). Taxonomy (NCBI): domain Eukaryota; kingdom Fungi; phylum Ascomycota; class Sordariomycetes; order Sordariales; family Podosporaceae; genus Podospora; species Podospora aff. communis PSN243. The sequence continues at coordinate 335,822 of MU865921.1, forward strand.
GCTTGGACATCACCGTCACCTGGTTGGAGATGAATATTGCTCGAGGCTGGCCTGAACCGACCAACATTGGCATTCGGGCTCATCCACGATGGAAACCGGGTGGGACGTGTTGGGATTGGAGTATAGAGCCGGTTGAAAGGGTTGGTCGTGCTTAGTACGGTTTGTCCGCCAATAGAGTCTGAACCCGGCTCTTCGGGTCTCGGGGTCGGGTTGGCCGGGGAGTTGTTGCGTGAAATATGGAGACCGGGAACCTGGACCATGTCTGCGAGCACGGGTAGGGTGGGCTCGATGTATCTCAGCCTCGGTGCAGGAGGAGCCTTCCTTGGACCACCGTAGAAATCATCATCATCGTTGTTGTTGTCACCATCATCACCCGAACCCGGAACGCCAGCACCACCCCTCAGCCCACGGCCTTTCCTCACCAGCTCGAGACTACCCTTCCTTCTCAACATGCTGAAGGGCTGATTCCCCCATGACTAGTGAGCACCGCCCGTGTCGAGTGTGCACTGGCTATCCAGCTCGTGGGGGTCCGAGTCGTAGATTTGCAGCGTGCTGGGCGAGTCTGAAAGTCTAGACGAGGACGACTGTCGTCTCAACAGCGAACAGTCGTGTGCTTCGAACGAGTGTGCAGCTGCATTGCATTGACAGGACGGCTCCATGCCGGAAATCGCCGGCGATGGTTCTCCAAAATTCGCACTCAAGGAGAGGCGTCAATTCTGCGCAGGAAGAGTGCGTATTCAGTGTCTTGTAATGATGTGGGTGATCGCGATGCGTGCAACAGCCAACCGCGACCTACCTTAACGAGTGCTTGACGGTTGTGTCACCGAAACGGACAATTGATGCTGTAAAGGAAGAGAAAACGTGGACTGAATCGTCCGAAGAGCAGGCCTCGTTGTGGATCACCTTGCTTCGATGGGCACGAGAATGGAATGTCGAAGCGGCGTCACTCGTAAACCTGAAGGGAAGTTCTACGACGCCATCGTGCCTTCCTGCTCAACTCACCCAGCACGCAGTTGCCGACTGGAAGTGATACTGCTGGTATCTAATGTATTCTTTTTAGGCAGGCACGAATTCGCTGCTCTGGGTAAGTGTCTACCACTGCCTCCGACATGTTTGTACAACGAGCCATCGCCGCCTCCCAACCAGAACGCCCCTGAATGCAAACACGACGCTGTGGCTCGGAGAACCTAAAGAAGCCCCAACGCCCAAGTAACTAGGAGCTCGCTGCGTACCCACTAATCTTCATCCTCGTCACTCTCGTCCTCCTCCACAGTGGCGGCCCTGGCTTTCCCTTTACTTGCCGCCGAGCTGCCCTGCTCATGCTCTGCCTGCGTCTCACTCTCTCTACCTATGCGCCCCTGGCCAGCTGCACTGGTACTGCTCTCGCCCGCCTCATCATGATGCGTCGGGATGTCCGAACGCTCCAAGCCGAACACCTGCGCAGGTCCACCCCAGTTCGGCGCGATGGGAGTCGGTGCCGTGACCGATGGCGCCGGCGGTCGCTGGGTGTGTGGCAGTGACGCTGAAGACGCTTGAGCCCTTGAGTTTTGGGTCGTGTCGCTGGGTAGGCCGCCGCCGCCCGCCAGACGGTCGGCCGGGTCCGAGCTCTGCGTCGCTGCCGTCGAGCTGGGAGATCTAGGATGTCGAGAGTTCTGGACTGTATCTTGTGGGGTGGCCTGCGACGCAGGATCAGTTGATCCACCACCGCCATCTAGCCGTTGGAGAGGGAGCAACGACCACCCAGGGGGAATGACCACGCCTTCAGGGAGGTCAGGGCTCCCAGCTGGGATGGCGGTTCCGTATCCGGCGGCTCCATGCCTCGTGAACGAGGCTGGTGGCCTAGCAAATGGGTGCAAAAACTGTCCTGGCTGCATGGGAGGAACCATCATTGGCTGCGGCGCCATGTACGGGTGAGGGAGTTGCGGAAGTGGTAGCTGACTCACTGGTAGCCCCTGCGCAAAGGGGGCTGGTGATGGTGCTGGGGCTCCGTTTTGCGCGTTCTGCTGCTGCGCCTGCTGCTGCTGTTGCAGCTGGCGAAGGCGGCCGAGCTCGTTGACCACAAAGTTCAGAGTCTGTATCTCGTTTGCTGTGTTTTGCAACGCGGCCAGCTCTTGCTGCACACGTTGCCATACATCCAGGATCTGTGCCCGGATTTGCTCGAGACTGAGAGTAGGGTTGGTTTCGGCCTGCTGGGGAGCTGCCGGGGGAGCTGCGGCTGGAGGGTCGGCGGCGTCCTGCATTCCTAATCGCTGGGCCATCTCGCGAATGTCATTAACGCCTCCCTGAGCAATCCCTAACCTAAGGGGCCCGAGGTTGAACATTCTGACAGCCCTATTCTGACCTTGGCCGTTTCCATTGTCGGCCGGCGCCGCGGGGGCCTGGCCAGCACCAGCTTGCCCGTTCGCCGGAGGCTGAGGCTGACGGTTCTGGCCACCGGCAAAGTTAAGACCGAGGCGGAACACCATTGCCTCTCCGTTCCTCGCAGGCTGGTCCTCTTCCCGGGTAACTGGGCGTCGGCATGTCGGGCAAACTTGCTGGCGCTCCAGCCAACTTTTGAGACACCCGAAATGGAGAATATGTCCGCAAGGAAGTTTCTTTGCGCGAGTGCGCTCGACCTGCGTCGGATCCGTGGGATCCCAGGGTCGCATATCTTCTCTGCAAATGATGCAAGTGTGATCACGACCTAGTTCCTCCGCAGAGGCATCCGGATACTTGTCCATGTCCCTCACAGCCTGCCGGTACCTAATAAGGGCGCTGAGCCTCTTCAGAAAAGACCGCGTGGTCATAAACCAATCGCGGATGATGTGAATTGGCAGTCCGTAGAATGCCATAAGCACGCAGAAGAAGGCAGTGTAGATACCGAGCTTCACAAAATCTAAAGATGCCGTTAGCAGGTTTTGACAGACAATTCAGGGGCGTCTCAATGTCTTACCTGCAATGAGATCCAAGGTCAAGACCCACTGCCCCTTGGATTCCCAGCCTGGCACTTCGATGTCCATCTCATCCACGTCATCTTCGTCGGGGAGCTCGTCGTCGTCACCCTCAATGGTCTCGCCCGTCTCTCTGCGGCGCAGTATAGCCTCTCGCTGCTCTCTGATCTGCCGCCTGCGGCTCTCCAGGCGCTGGTGCGTCTGAACCTTGACTACTCTCTGCTCCATCAGCGAGATAATGTAGCGGGAAGCCGTTTGGATTGAGCAGACGTCGAGGACGGCGAACTCAAAAAGGAACATGACCATCATTGTTGGGCGGGCGTCCCGCACGACGGTACGGGCGGCGTAGACCAGAAGCCAGGTGTCGTATAAAACGCTTATGAGCAGCGATATGCTCAAACGGGTATGAAAGAGGCGGGGGTTGGCTGGCGGTTGCTGTTCCAGGACCTCGACGCGACCTTCGCCTATCCACCCCCAGACCTTGCCTGTGACGAGGGCGGTGAACATGACCAGGAAGAAGGCGCCCACTTCCTCCCTGAAAATGGTCATGGCCAGACATGTCTCGGTCACGGCGAACCATGCTTTCTCGTAGAGCTGCTCGATTTCGACGGGGCGGAGGGGGCCGAAGCAAAGTCTCTGCGCGAGGTAGATGAACGAGCCGTAGATGACAAATACCAAGTTAACAAGGACCTAGACGTATCGTGAGAACTTGGCCAAGAGAGAGTTTCATGTGGCGGCGCATGGCCAGCTTCCAACTTACCATCAGGGACAGGCTGCTCTGGGAGAGGTGGACCATGGCGGAATAGAAATTGGCCCGCTGATGAAATGCCGACACGATCACGCTGCCTGCAAGGGCAGCCGAGGCCTGCGAACAGACAGAGGTCAGTATTTCGGGAATTTCTACGGGGTGGGTGGAAGCTGCGATAGCTCCGGGAGCTTCGCTGCGCAGAGCGTGCTTACCCCGGCGTACCACGCGAATCGCATCTTCATGGATGGGACTGCGTGGACAGACTGATAAAAACGAAAGTCGCAGTTGTGGGAATATTGGAGTGCGATCTAGGTGGCCATGGTGGTTGTGAGATTTGTGTGCTTTATCATATGGCCCAGGGGCGACGTCGTCGGCCAATTGATGCCACGTTAGCTACCATGGAGTCCGAGTGCCGTGACGTGATGGAGTGGGACAGAACCCAGGCCAAGCCACATCAACCGTGCCTTGGCATTTGCTGCTGTGGCGCTGTGGCTGTGACCGACGTGTGCTTAGCATCAACCCGCGGAGGAGGAACCGGAACCTTCAACCACATCACTGTTCCAAAAGGCCAAGTCCAAAGAAGGTCAGCACTTCACAGGCCAACCAGCCAAAATCCGAGCCTTATAATTGGAGGCTTCCGTGATGATTCCTGTCACCCCCTCATCCAAAAGTGCCTGGATTTAGTGGGTAGCTCCACCGCTCGCTGCTTCTGTGAAGGAAAATCCACATTCGTCCTCAGCTCACTCATCGTCTCGCCTGCTAGCACTGCCCCAGCACGCATGGCCAGAACGAGACACTGGGCAAATGACACATGTCTACAGCAAAGATGTGAGTCTGCCTGCAAGTCCTGAATTCTTCGCCGCGACAGGGTCATACAGTATTCCTTGTACGCGCCAAAGGGACCGTCGCTTCACAACATCTGGGAAGAGCGTGTGAGAACCCCGGCTACTTCGCATGGGTGGCGTGCTGAGGTATCATATTTAATTGTTCGCTACGGGATTTATCAGGTCTATAAGCAATCAGGGCTGTCGATGCCGGCACACTGAAAGCCGGAGTGCTGGCAAGGAGGCCTCGGGGGCGAAGTCTTGTCAGACAGGAACCCTCATGTTCACACGAATGACGTTAAAAACCACTAATGCAGTTTTTCGCTTTACAAAATCATCTGGGCCAAGCAGCGTGTTGGCTTTTCAAACCGCTGAGAGCTCAGTTCTCATTCCCAACTAGATGTCGCTGCGCTCTTCTTTTATGCTGGAACAACCCCAACAGTGTCGCAACACCTGTCCCTAGGTAGATAAGCAAACGGACAAGGTTCTTCCGGCCAGCAGTTAACACGGGGGACGGAGTTTCGCGATGTCCGGTCTGACAAGTGAGAGGAGCATTGACAGAACGCCACCAACCCGGGCAGGCCCAATCAAGCTAGAAGCTCTCCGCAGCTGAACCTTGATCGGCAGCTCAACCAGACACTGCGGTCAATAACGCCCCCACCACGGCTTCTTGGCCTTCCCAATGTGTCTGCGGCTGAGTGCGTCTGCCTGGGGTGAGAGAGCGAGGTGTCCGAGTATATTATGGTGCCTCTGTTCCTCCCAGCCCATCCAGGGCTCCCTCTCCTGCTTGCGCTTTTGGCGTTCTCCGAAGGACCCCAATCACTAACCAACGTTTCCGCACCGTCGGGTCCTCGTAGCCTCGATCCCAAGCCCACTCTCGGTCGACGCCATGACAGTCCCGCTCCCAGATACGCTCGATTTCCAGCCCAACTACCTTGAGTCCCTCGACGTCGAAGAATCCTCGCATCTTTTGCCGCCCCGTATGGAAGCCCGCGACCACCCAAGCCCTTGATGTTGTGTCATCTCGGAGGAACCAAGATATCGACCGCCGGAGATTCCCATGCTGCCATGGCATCCACAGACAGTCTGCGACGAAGACCCGATCGAAGGCGTGCCTGTTGGCTTGAGCCAATGGTCCATCAAACTCGCCCCAGCTGTGGCCTTCAACCTCCAATCCGCCGCCCCCGTTCTCCGATGTCGCGATGATGTACCCTTTGGGCGAGAAGGATGGATGGGAATTCGCCGCAACGTTGTCACGGAGCGTTTTCAGAATGACGGGTGCAGGGTAATCGGTCACGACGACTCTACGAGCCCCCAGGAGAGCCGACATCAGCGACGGTAGCGCCGTCCCAGCGCCAAGTTCAAAAGTGTCGAGCCCGGCAACGTTAAACTCGGAACACGGAGCAGCAAGGTCCTCCACTCTGTCGCCGAGAGTCTGAGACTCATTTCCACCCAGGCTCAGTGTGCCGGCTTCGATGAGCTCTGCCAACTGCAATGACGAGTTCCACAGGTAGTGGCTGAACAGATTGCGATCCTCATCGCCCTTAGGGTCCGAGAGACTTATCTGCAGCGGCTTGGGGAGGTGCGGCGACTTATACTCGAGCCCATGCTCAGAATCACCGTGCTCTAGCCATGTCAGTTCAGGTCCATCTCCACAGCCAGCGGTCCTGAGGTGCCAGAGTCTGCACTGTGCATTTGGGCTCGGGGCGTGACCAGAGGTGCGTTGCTCCGTAGCGTCGTTCGCACTGTCAAGGATGCTGAATGCGCGTACGTAAGGCAAACAACCCTGGAAGCCAAATTCCGATGCCAGTTGAAAAAAAAGGGGGGGAGGCTTACGATTCGTAACATCATCAGGGAATATGACACCCAGGGATCCCGCCAGGAAATCCTCTGGGTCCGCTTCTTGCGGTCCAACGAGGGACAAACGAGCCGTGAGGGACATGTTGTCAAACTCTCGGATCCCTTCTACCCCTCCTCCGCTCAGCCCGGCGCTCCGGTTCACAATAGACCTTCCTCGTAAACAAATATCCTGACAATTCTTCTCTCTTTTCTTTAAAAGCAGACAAACATCAGGGATAGCGAGAATGAAGGAACGGTAAAACCACAGCAATCGCCAAAAGTAACACACTGTCGTCAGTTTCCACATTCGGCTCTCCCTTAGCAAGCGCGGGGCAAAAAAAGACGTGGGGTTCACTTCACGGGACCCACGGAAGCTCACAGAACTCCTCCCTTATCCTCAACCTACACCAGATCACTTGCATCATCCAACGAGGTGACACCTGCAAATGTGTCAAAACTTGACTATCTATCTGCCTCTTCTGACCGCCCACGACGTGCAACATAAAGCCACCACCAATCCATTTTATCACCGGATGCCACCTGCCTATTTCATCCTAGGTTGGAGTGAGGTACGTAGGTTCCACGATCCCAGATCCAGATCTGTGAGACCCAAAGGCACGGGATCACCTCGATTCCTCCCTCCCGTCCTTTGCCACCGGACGGATCCCAACTGTCGGGTCGAAAGGCACGGACGGGCACAGCACCGGGAAGCTTGCCGAACCTTGTTTTTGTTCCAGCCGAGACAGGCACGCACGAGCGACAAGTCAGAGAGATCGAAGTCTTCTGTTCAACTTTCAGTTGTATTATCCCAGCGATTCCCACACTGGAAAACTCTTGATTACACAGCTACCTGAGCGATGCACCCATTACCCTCAACATTACTCTCCATATCCAAGCACCATCAGGACCTCCACAAGAAAATCACAACAATCAGCCCAAAAGGATATGGTTTCTGAAATAGGGATGGAGCCCTTTCTCTTTTCTCTGAGCGGCATTGAGCCAAGAAGGTAAGAAAATAACCTTTGAAAGTGAAACAGGGTATCGTGCCACCGCAGACGGTGCTGAGAAAAGAAAAAGATAAAGAGAACAAACAATAAAGTGAGTAAATGTCTCAAAGAGAGAAGAGAAAAATAAGGCTCCATCCCTCCCTTCCCGTACCGCATATATATATCATTTCGTTCATTCATTAGACCATTTCCCATCTCTCTGAAAAGAGGAATTTCGAAAACAGAAACCCATACGCGCCAAGTCATGCCCTTGAACCCGGTAATTTTTTTCCCTTTCGCTCTCTCGCCTGAGTGATTCCGTCCGTTTATCCCATCCGTTTATCGTATATATTGGACAGATATGTTGGTGTATAGTAATGAAGGGGAAGGAGTAGCATGATTATTGCTGATGTTGTTGTTGCTGTTGTTGGGCCGCGCTCATTTCGAGCATCGTCTTGATGTCGTCCTCAGTGGGGTCATCTGAAATCCAGGGGCCCTTCTCTTCGTCGGTGGCCTCGAGGAAGCCCTTGGCGCGCTGCAGAGTTTGAATGTCGAGATCGGTGACGTACGACTTGCCATCGGGAAGCTTGACGCGCACCTCATGCTCGGTCGACAGCATCATGTCATCCTTTGCCAGACGTCGAGCGCCATCGAAGACGGCCATGACGCGCTTCTTCATGTTCATTTGGCCCTTGTCAAAGCCCCATGAGGAAGGATAGTCGCGGCGGTTCTTGCGCCCCCTATTCTTGGTGATCAGGGGGACACCGCCACGGGAATGGGTGAGGCCACGGGACTTTTGCACGCCCCCAGGTGGGTTACCCTTCTTCTTGCTTGGGGAGGAAGCGGATCCGGGTCGGCTACCCTTGAAGTCTTCATCGGCAACGTCGTCGTCCTCCATGTCGTCATCCTCGTCTTCCTCGATGCTAGTGGTCATGGTGGCGGTAGGGAGGTGGTTCTTCTCGAGCGTATTGTGCACGTCTCGATCATTCTCGACCTCGGCGAGGCGCTTCGCGTTGATGGCCTCGGCGGGATCTTCTTGCTGCACGATCCGCAGCACGCAGTCATCCAAGTGCTCGTAGAAGTCCTGCGCGTTGCTAAATGTTTGCGAGCATGTGGAGCACTTTCCGGTGGCGTCAGGGGCGTATCCGGTAAGGTTCTTGGCGGCAGCAGAGCCGTTAGAGCCGGCCTTCTTGCGGCTGTTGGGGGGCGTTTGCTCGACACCGTGCACAGCGGTCAAGTGGCGCTTGAAAACATCAGCACGGTTGAACGACTTCTCGGCGGCCGAACCGGAGCCCGGGCAGAAGCCGCACACCATGGTGCCCTTGTAGTGGGTGAGGGTGTGGCGGTTCTTGTCATACTTCCTCGCGAATCCCTTGACGTGGTACTCGCAAGTCGCAATTGGGCACTTCTCGGGCCGCTCCGTTTGATGGGTGAGCATGTGGGCCCGGAGATCTTTGAAGATCTTCCCGCAGTCGTGGTGCGGGCATCGCTGCTTCTCCTTGGACTCGTCGCCACTCGCTGTCTGGTCGCCGGAGTATCCGGAGTGGAATGAGGCGTGGCTCTGCCGCCTTTGCTGCTGGAGTTCAGCGGGTGGAGGCTGAAATGGTGAGAAGGGCTGCTGGTAGCCATTGTTGCTGTGCACAAACGGCGACGTGTTCCCGGACCGAAGCTGCGGGGAAGCCGAGAGGGCGGGAGAGGCGGGATAAGCCGAGTTGGGGGCGGCCGCATATTGCTGCTGCTCGTACCCGGGCATGGCCATTGTCCTCACGTCCGGATGAATGAGGGAGGGGTCTGAAGTGGAGAAGACGGTGTCAGCAATCCGCATGCGGGGCGGCGGTGAGGAATTTGACAGAGGAAACCAACAAGAAGAACCAAGGGGAGGAACAAAATGTCCGCTTGATTGGGAGAAAAAAGGAGAAACCAGGTTGCGGGGCGTCTTTGGCGCCGGGGGCGGGCTCCGGTCACCGCGAATTGGGCTGCACCAAGCCGCTAGCAGCGGGAGCGAGCAAGAGGAAGAGACAGATGTGGCAGGCGACGCAAAGACAAGACTGGACGCCATCGAGGACGCCGAAGTGGAAACAGGAGACGCAGTCACCGAGGCCAGCGCGAGGCGCGTGTCGAGGGCGAGGCTCGACAACGACGATGGCTTGTGCGGGACGGCAGTGGAAGCAGCAGACTCGGACGAAGCCGCAGAGCACATGGACGACCCACGAGGGGGCTCCTGGCGCAGAGATGGAGAAAGACGAGACGACGACCTAGGGACCTGTGACAACTCACCAACAAAGCCAGGACCTTTGGCGTGGGGAGGATAGTCAAAGGCGGTATTGAAGCCGTCGATGGGACCGGGAGCGAACGAGTACTCGGAGCCTGGGAAATAGTCGTTCTGGTCGACGATCCCCGGGGTTACCCCGAGGCCGTGGGGCGTCGCGGCCCACTCGGGGATGGCCGCAAGATTGCCGTGTGTGGAGATTGGCGAGCCCATGTCGCTGCCCACGTTCGACGACGAGGCGCTGGCAATGCTTAGGTCCGACGATGGCACGCGCATGTCGCTGGCGTCGTCACCGTACCCGGGCGAGGATTTGCTGTGGTACATGAAAGGGGCCTCGGCGAAGATGGGCCCGTTTGCGTTGTATCCGACGGTTGTCGGGAATTCGATCGACGGGTGGCGTTGGTAGGATGTGTAGGACTCCGGCGTGAGCTGCTCCATCGACGACCCAAAGTGCGGCGGCTCGGGATAGTTCATGTTGTAGTCGTCGCGATCGTGGTGGCCGGTCACGGCCATTTGTTGGAAGCGAAGGTGGGACCTCGGAGGCCTTCAGTGCGGACCGGGCTCGGTGGGCAAGTTGCAAAAAGCGCTCCTGCCTCAAGCTATCGTCCGACGCATATCAGTCCACCCGCCTGTCAGGCAGCGCTTGGGTGCGGTTTATTCTTGTCACTAACCTCTACCAAAGCACATGCCAACGAGAAATAAAACAGGGTAACGAGTGTGGGATTGTTTGTCGCCCAGGCAGGGAAGGAGCTTGAAGGGGTGATGCGGTCCAAGTGTGTTGCTGTTGCTCGCTACTTTTACTTTCCTCTTGTGTCTTCTCTTCTTGCTAGACAGTCTCGGTTCTTCTTGAAGCTGGCGATGAGCTGCAGCGGGGGTATCGTGATGGTGGTGATGCTGTGGTGTGGTGTTGGGGTGGAACGAGAGACTCGACAACCTTGGACTCGGCACGGAGGTGTGTGGAGTCGAGGATGCCGACGTGCTTGGTGCAGAGTGAGGTCGACGGCGATGTGAGTGTGTACGGATCGCGTGTAGCTCTGGGGAGGGCGTGAGGATTCTATATACCCTCTGCCCCATGAGCAAGCATCGTGCAGGCCGAGCCTGGTGGAGGCGCGATCGCCTTCTCTCTGTAGGGCTCCCAGGCCCGGAGACTGAGGCGTAGTACTTACATTTGCATGGGCTGGTACATGCGGTCGCGACAAGGGCAGGGGTTAGTGGAGGTGGTGCGGGAGGTACGTACCGTATGGTACCTCCTGACTTCCAGGATGTGGTGGCTACGACCCTGCCGCGGAGTCCCTTTGGACTTTGGACCCAAGCCCAAATGGCGACAGGGGGGTGCGGTACGGGCGACGCGGTTGGAGCCCTCACGAAAATGAGCCCCCTTCTCAGTGGTGGTTGTGCACCCGTCCGATTTTTGCGTTAGTGTGGATGACAGGCAGGGGAGGGGGTGGGTTCTGCCAGCGACACGGGCTCCAAGCAGCGACCGAGCCTTTTTCCTTCCCTTCGCTCACTCACCTCGACCAACGGGATAGCAGACACGCTCTGCGCAGTCCGCGACAGTGCAATGCACACACACGGTAGCGAAATAGGGCCTTACAAGCCGCCCGCTAACTAAGCCGCCCGGAGAACGCAGTGCAGGTCAAAGTGGATTTGGGCAGCGGTTCGCAAGACATGGCATCAGACATTAGACATCGAGGAGCCCTGAAGTCATGCAGGAGAGAGAGAGGTCTTCACCCCTCGCACCCGTCATTCCGCTTTGTTGTTATTGTTGACGCCAGCAGAACCTTGGAAACATGCCTACACTACTAGGTAATGGGAATATGGAATCTGGGTTCCTTCATTCGTCTCCACCCTAGTAGAGGTTCTGGGCCTTCGAGTATTGGCAACCGGGCAGGCATTTTTATTCGGTGCATCCCTGCCGCCGCCCCCCAACTCGTCAAAAAGGACCTCCCATCGAGCTTCAGACGCCGGTCGACGGTGCAGGGGTTACCTGCTATCACATCTCGGTCTCTTCCGTCGACTGACCTGCCCGCGGTCAAAGATGGCAAGTTGAGACACGGTCATGCCCCCGCAGGGGCAGGGAAAACGTGTTGTGTTGACCCAGCGTCTGCCGACTTATTCTCACTTGCGTTTTCGCTGCTGCACCGTGTGGTCTGGCCCCTGAAAGTGCAGTTTCCCGTCTGGTCCTCGTTGCTTCTTCTCCCCCCTGAGTGTCGGCCGACCACTCAGAGGCGACCGGCGAATCCGCCGCTACGCCAAGCGCTCGCTCACCTGCTTGCTCTCCACTACTGGCGTAGTTCCTCTCAAAGTGCTCTGGACCTCAGTGTCTGAGATTCGACGGCCCTGCGTCTTGCAGCGTTATCTGCGCTCTGCGCTCGCGGCAAGTGCTGGTCTCCATCTCTTTTCCCAGAGGCACTGAGTCCTGGTGCCAACCTCGTCTCAAGTCTCCCGCCTCTTTTGCGAGCTAGCGGGGGCCAACAACCGATGAGCCAGACTCGCGAGGCGCCGAGGGGAAACGGATGGCGAGCGCTGCGTGTTTCTCGCTCGCCCGCTGGCCAGGCCGGTACAGTAGGGCTAACAACGTCAACTCTCGTTAGCGTCCCAGTGTGGAATGGATTCGCTGGACTGGTGACCGGCGAGGCGGTCTGGTCGCCCAGCAAGGCCGAATTGGGCGAACAAGGGCAAACTCCACGTTCACTTCCCCGCGATGGCGTCCGGCGAGACCCCTTCCAGGCCGCTGTGCTCATCAGGATCAGACACCCTGGGTGCTTCGCGAAACATGGCACGTCTGTGGGCCAAAAGCTTCGACCGCCGCTGCCCCCCCTCCCTCTCCGTTGTTGGCGTTGGGCGATCGGCAGTCCAAAAGCGTCCAAACTCTTGCTCTACTTCGAGAACGTGTTGCGATGCAAGCCATCGCCGCTCCTGATAGAGTGACAATGGGCCGTGGAGGCGCCTCAGAGCCCCACGCCATTCCCACCGGTCATCACTGCAATGGCGTGAATGGCAGCCGTAGCAGCCCATGTGGTGGGAAATGTGTGATTGCCCATCGCGTGTTGCCGGTTGCGCTTGTGGGTTGTCGCGTCTGTCCGCAGCAGCTCCCTACCGATAGTGCGATCGCGGTCGCAGATGCCAGATTCGAGGGATATTTTTATTCGCAATTGTGCAGTGCAGTGCCCACTGCTGCGGACACCCGACGAGGTGGGAGCCCCTGGCGGCGCATGGTCACTGCTTTTGCTTGCTGCTTGCTTGCTGCTGCTGCCACTCCTGCTTCTTCCCTCTCACTCGCCCGCTGTGCTCCGTGGCTCGTCGACGTCCAATGGCAGCGCACTGCACGGCGGGAGAGCTGCTGCGAATGCCAGTTGCGGCCAGAGAGGTGTGCCCCTCGTCACCCGAAATAATCTGCACAGCCTTATTTCACGTCCGCATTGGGATTGCCGTTCCCCTCCACACACGAACTCGACGACGGCTCGGTGCGAATCGTGGCTTGGACGTATCATCTGCACATTCAGCGTCAAATATGTGGCACGTCTTGTTGCCCTCGTTGCGCCTCATCAGCGGATGAACGGCGATGAGTGAGGTCATGATGTAACACAACGCCATCGAGCTACCTGCACCGCATTACGGGATAGGATACACGGCAGCGCACCGCACCGCTCTGTGCTGCGCGGCGCTCGCCTGTGAGGAGTCTCGGGGTAGAAGCAGCACCGACCGAGCCGTCACGACAGCAGCCAGAGCTCCCCATGGGCCCTTCTGTCGCTGTGAGCGCGCAAGCCGCATGGTGCATCGCAGACACGTCAGCATCTTGTCAGTGCGGCGGCCTCCCAGCAAAGAAAATGAATTTCTCCGCTAAGTGCCGAGCACCTCACTCGCCCCGCGATCATCAGAAGCCCGGCAGAGCACCGTTGGGATGTGAACAGAGACCAGATGGTGGCGTAGATGTTGGAAGCTCTTGGCAGCAGAGCTCCACACAACCCGCCCGCCGTCCACGCTCCCTGAGTCGGTAACCCCCCGAACGCCCCCTCCGCATGCCGGCGGCTCCCTGATTTGGCGCGCTCTGCGCCAAAAACTGATGAGCCACCAGCCCCGTCCGGGACTTGAAAGTGAACCTCGGGCTGTGAGTGGATGTTCGGCCAATGGTGGACACATTCGGAGGAGCACTCGACATTGCTTCGCGCGGACAACGCGCTGGATAGTGACGATAGATGCATCTGCTCGTCGGAGGAACTTTGGCCGGGAGCGAGATATACGGCCACCAGCGAGAGACCCGTGAGCCGGGCGAGAAGATCCTCGGTGGTACTGCCGAAGTGAACCGCGCGTACTTGGTCCAGTCGCTGGGAAGGCAAGTCCCGCTGATAAATCATAAGGGCCCTGGAGGATGGAGCGTTGATGCAAGCGGGGAACGGGGAGCGGTAAATTGTAATTCCTGTTCTGGGCGCGAGAAGATCGAGCTTCAAAGGGCACCTCAACGGTGTTTGCTCGGTTGAGCTCGCGAAGCGCAGAATGTGATTGGACCGGGAGTGAGGGGGACCACCGCCCGAGTCTTGCTGTTGCGCGCTTGGTGTCGGGCCTCGACCCAGCCCCCTTTCTGTCTGCCCGGCATGGCATGCGATGTGCTTCAGTGGATTCGACTGTCCGGTCAACGACAACTGCACGTGCTGGAGCAGATGCCGAGTAACAGAGGCCTCAAGCGTTTTGGAGACAATATGCGTTACAGTGGAATCTCTGCTCGCCTTCTGCCTCGACAACCCTCTCGTCACCGAAGCCCCACCCGACTGCATCGCGGAAATTTCTGACTCCGCCAGCATTTGTTTTGAGCCCATGGGCCTTGTGAACCGTTATTCGGTATCCCCGCACATTCCGAGGTTCCGAAATCACGTTCCCAAACAGTCCGGTTGACAGAGAGTTTGAAACATTCGAGGTTGCTGTAAGGAGATAGGGGTTGACAACGGAGCCTAACGTTACCCGTGGTCTCTCCAATCACGAGTCGCACACCGAGACCGTTCCATACTCACGTCTCCGTTGATGTTTGATGTCGCTGCAAGCCGGACGCGCTATGCTTCTTTTCTCCCGCAAGTTGGCCCTGGTCACTTCGTCCTTGCTCGACTGCCTTTGCTCTGAAGTCCTGGGTTGAAGAGTCGAGTTTTGGGGGGCCCATGATCGATAGTGGGGGAGAAATTGCAGAGCAAAAAAGAATCACCGCACGTGTGACGGCAGGGTTTGGAAGAGCAAGCAGATCGGCGCTGTGCAAGCCGGCTCGAAAAATGCTGCCGTAACCGGTCTAGCCGTGTCCTAAAAGACCAAGCAACAGGCGATCCGAATCGTGATTGGCGGCTTCCCGAGAACACCCTGGCCCCCAACGACACCCATGCTCGAAACCCTGCGACGTGTGGGGAAGAGGGCCTGCCAACACAAAAAGCTAAAATCCAAAAAAAGCAGCCTCGTAGGGAGGGCAGTGCAACCTTGGTGCTGGGAACTTGGCAGCCTCTTCCGTCTGCGCGATGCGATGCCGTGCAGTATCCCACACCGGCGGGTGGTCGATGAGGTGCTGCCGGGGAGCGGTAGCGGTACGAGCCTCTCTCCCACTCAATATCTGCCATCGCTAAGGGGCCAGCCAGCCAACAGGAGGAGCCCGCGATATTGATGAGGAGATGGTAGTCGGCACCTGGACAACCTGCTGCTATCGGACCGGGTCACGGTGGTGTAGTGCCTACCACACTGAGTCTCCGCTTTGCTGTATCTCCGCCTCCTTCCCGCATCATGATCCAGGAACCTGCGTCAACCAGCCCACGGAGATGGTATGCTTTAACTTGTCCACGGAGATGGTATGCTCTTGAAGAATTGATGGGGAATCCTACTCAACTGCAGCTATTTCAGTTCAGTGCCAGTCTCTGGCCGTCGGACAATGGCTAGAAACGCGTCTAACGGGTAACTATCACTGAACGCCTTCAGTTACCTGAGCGGGGGCTGTCAACGAGCATGGTGGTATTGCAAGCCGTACAGAAGGGGTGGTGCATTTGGCCATCGACTTGCGGGCTGTTGTCCATCTGATTCACGGCCATGGCTCCAGCGTGCCGGAAGTCAGGCTCCCACCGACCGCTCGGCTGCGCATGTTGCAGCCATCGAGCAGCATGTTTGTTGCGCAGGGACGGCTGCGACAGGACAAGCATCGTCATTGTCTTGTTTGGATAAAGCTGTTTTGGCTCCCGATCTTGGCGCCATATCAAGGACGCCACATGATAGGCTAGCCGTCATACTTTTGGTTGAGACAGAAAATTGGACCAGAATTGTTACCGAACATTGTTGTGTGCTTCCGTGGGGGAGTATTGAGTCTGTCCATCATTTCTGCGCAAAGTGTGATGAGCACCCACTTAACCAACCATCTCGTCGCATACGGCTTGAGCTGGACGGCTCCAGTCGCGCGCGAGAAGCAACGTATCTTGCAAGCATACTGATGTGGTCGGGCATCGAATCTGAGGGAGCAGCGGCAGCAACGACGACGATGCGATGGACGTTGCTCAGCCCTACGAGGAGCGTAATCTGTTTTGGTGGGAGCGCCACATGCTGGCGGGCGAGCTGACAAGGCACCATGATGCCGTGCTGATACCAATCCAAACGCGTTTGTCTCTCCTTTGCGGCCTGCATCGCCTTGGCTCCACGCCAAATCTGCCCAGGAGCGAATAATGAGCGCAGACAATCCCCTAGCGCACAGTTCGTTCTCTCCTGTCCCGACACGTCAGACGAGGCATATTGGATGTGGCATGAGCGTCGGCATTGGCGGTTGAGAAGGTCAGCTTGGGCCGCGGTTTCGCTGTCTAGGACTTCCCATGTCAACCCAGGGCCAGTGACAAGACTGCCGTGTAAGAAAAGAGTGCTGGGCAAGCTCAAGCTTCCGGGCTCGCTTCCGCAGGCGCAATCATAACCGCAACCGCGGTAATTTCTCACGGGCGAGCGACCGTTGTTGATCTGGTGGCCGAGACTTCATGCGACACGGTCGTGTCGCTGTGATTGGCTCTAGGCCGGCGTTGCGATCTGTGGGAAAAAGGAGAGTGGCTTGTTTTCATGCCTCTCCGAAACAACAGACCCAAAGACCAACGGATCTTGCCGTGAACTACTCCCTCTGCAGGGGCGGGATGAGACACATAACCGGCACCGCGGCCCGGTTGACGTCTTGGGGCGCTTGAACGAATGCTCATGGCGTTGAGAGGAACAGAGAACAGCCGCAGTTGTTGGGGGCCGATTGCTGAAATTGTGGACGTGGATGACACGCAAGGAGGGCCCTCAAAGTGGCCGCAGCGAAAGGGCAAGCTTCCACGCGAGTATCCTGTGAGGCATTGCGGGCCAGTTTCCGTCCGCAAAGGCAAGAGCGAGGCGGGTGCGGCGTGGAAGCTGGGTGTGTAGAGAAATCCTTCCCGGTGTGAAAACAAGCACCGACACTCATCCCACGTTCCGCTTACCTACCGCTTCCGCTGCCCCAAGATTGCTTCCAGGTTTTGGGAACTTTCGCAATTCGCGTTGAGGGAACATAAGCCTGGGCATCCATGGCACCTACAACCGACCGTCTGAAGGGCCATTCCAGATGGAACCTAGCTCGCAAAATAGAGCGGTCAACGAACTAGAGAGACAACGGTGTGCCAACGATTCATCCGGCTGGCGCTGGCCTCGATGAGCGTCACCTACGAGTTACAGTATCATCGCCGCGTCTCTTTTGAATGGACTCTCGTTTCATCCTTATGCTCAATGGCAAGTGCCGAGAAGGTCGTAGGCGACCTATGTGGCTGATTGAGCCGGAGACAGGGAAATACATCAGTAGGGCTGAGCCCATGCAACAGTCTCCAAGGCTCGGGGTGGAGTCGAATGGTCGGTACTTCGTCAAACCCCTGCAGTAACTTCTGCACTCTTGATGGATCTTCACCAACCCTTGTCGGTCAATTCGTGAGTGGAGGTCTTTCCACCAGGTCCAGGCTGCGCCTAACCGATTACAGCTACCTGTGCGACAGGCCCAAACGGGCCTGGCAGCGACGCACACAGGACCGGACAGTTTGATGTCCGATCGTGTCCCTCCTGCTCAGAGCTCTCACAACCCAATCGAAGCAGTGCGCTCGCCCTACCGACGTGCCTTCTTTCCAGCGGCGAGTCTCTCGAATAGGGCTTGTTCTGGTCAATGTTACGAAAGAATCCCGCCTCCTTGATTGCCGAGCTAGGCTTTTTAGATCGGTTGGCGCTCACATCCCCCTGCTTCCCGGTAGTTTTCCGCGCCACCAGTCAAGCCATCGAACGCCATCGTTGTGGTTAGGGCCAAGGGCGGAGGGGATTGGTCGGAGCTTTCTGTTCCTGGTTGCTGACAGCAAGGAACGCTGCCAAGCCGGCCACACCGAAAACCCTGAACACAGCGCCGGATTCCTTGATCGGACTCGGCACGCCGAGAGTCGGCCGTCAACCACGGCAGTTTCTGTCGCTTGCCCGGAGCTAGAGCGCCAACAGTTCGTCAAACCGGTGCGGCAACGAACTAGTGCACATTAATGATCCCGCCAAGTCAGAACGACGACGAACGATAGCAGTTGACAAACCATTTGAACTCATGACCAACCCTATCTGCGGCAAGTATTGGGGTCCAGTGTCCAACAGGCGGCTTCCAACTTGACCAGGAGACCAGAACGGCACACATTCGAGGGTTATCGAAGAGCAAGCGCCAGCAACACCACGAGCGAGCAGCAAAGAGACATCACGCAGAGCCTCAATATTCTGCTAGCCGATATTAGGGGCATGCAGCGGCCAGACAATTCGAAACGTTTCCTTTATCGCGGCAACGGAAACGCGGCCAGCAGCGCGGTACGTACCGGCCAGACTTCAGAGGGCGGTTCCCTTTTCGGAAAAAACAGACGAGCAGTTTTTTCTCCACCCCCACCTTCAAGCGGAAAGGCGGATCCTCACGGTTGAGCACAGGCCGCTCGAGTCCCCAAGATCCTTGCCGAGAATCCTCCCGTCACTGGCAGTGGTGGAGATCAAGCCTTTTGTTCGCTCGTCGTTTCACCCCTGAGATCGAAACTTTGGCCAGACTGGCGGCAGCAAGGCAGACTCGAACGTCGCTGCGCCAAATGGCTGCAACTCGCGGCAGTCAATGAACGTCAGAGGTGGTTGTCAGAGCTCTGCTGTATTCGCATGCCAGACGTGAAGCTCACGTGGTAGAGGCAAAGCTGGGGTGTTGCTATTTTAGCATCCATTAATTACCAACTCCGAAGCAGCACAGGACCTCAACCCCTGGAGACGCCTGACATTGGCCAACGCCCAATTGACCTGGTTCGGGACAGTGCGCATTTCATCTGCGCAGCGGGGAAGGGCTTGAGCCGCACTTTACACCACGATAACCAAGACCGCCACGGAACAAGCCGTTTCGATTTTACGCAGACGAGATTGTCACCAAGCTGAGCTAACTTGGGCTTTTGATGCAGGGCTCACGGATATCCGCTGTTCGAGGTCGAAGGGAAACAAGAACGCTATTATTGACGGGCTCTCGTAATAGGAGACTGGGCCGCGATTCAGGAAAGTGGAATACCAGCTACCGTAGTGTAGGTACTATCGTGGCTGATGGGAGAGCAGGGGACTCCCTCTCAAGCCATCCTGTCCGATCGATCGGTGGCTTTCGAACCATTCCGTCTGTTGGCGGCTGTACTGTCACCTTTAACACCACCACCGCTCGCCCCGGGAGCCAAGGTGGCGCAGCCCCACAACTGACAGCACGCGTCTCGAGGTCTCAACCTGTCAACGGGACGAACATCGCAATCGAGCACCGGGCACTAAGCGCCATTCTTCCGAATTATTGTTGAGGGTTGCATCACCAGTCGTAGTATTGTCCGAAGGACCGGCCAAGTAGCTCCCGCTCTGGTTCCGCCAGGGTTGTTCGTATAAAAGGGAGCTCTGAGGTCATGGGGCTACCGGCGGGGCGCGGGGCGGAGGGGCTCCTCTCCACACCACTTTACAGTGCTTTGGGACCCCACCACAAATCCCCTCACTGCCATTCGTCTCCGCATCTCGTCCCATCGCAACCGACTGGGCATCGCTGGGTCCCGCCCGGAGTCTTCTCCGTCACGTACCTGAACCCAGCCTCAATCAGGTCCCTAGTGAGGCAGTGAAAGGCGACACAGTTCCGATGTAACTCGATGGTCCTAAATTTGGACACACCCACACATCGTGGATCTACAACAAACATCACACCTCCAATGGAGGACGAGATGGGCCATTGCAAGGGTCCCGCCAACCTGGCGATCGTTTATTCAATCAATTTCGCAAATTCACGTTGCAGGACCCGACTGGATATTGAAAGGCAGCAATGGCATCGACCGGGACGCTCGCGGGAGGAAAGGAGGGGACACGGAGTCACCACCGCATCTACTCCGTACACCTGCAGCGACACCGACCTCCAAGTGGAGGGGCTTCCCGCCCGCCGCCCGCCGCCCGCAGACACAAGCACAACGGAAACCTCGACCGGCAGCGTGATGGCGTCTCGCGAAGGCCGGGGTTGGTGGGATGGTGCAGAAGGTTTGGGGGTTTGGGAACACCCACATACCACCTATCAATGCGGATCATATCATGTCTGCTCTTACATATAGGGCTACTCTGCCCGCAGCGTCGATTGGGTAAAAGCCCCTTTGACGATGTGTCCACTACGGACAAGTCTTCGGACATCGAGGTCTCGCATGGTTCCGCCAATACACACACTGGAGGCGTATGTTGCTCCGACTCCTGGACGGAAAAGATATTGTCAGGTGCTCAGAAAGAGACAGGGCAGCTATTCCTGGACGATGTGGTCGTCAATGGCGGAAGCCATGTAGCGGCTTGTTGTGTTCTAGACCTCGCTTGAGTTTTGGGGGGAATCCCCACGACGATGGCATCCTCAATGCGCATTTGGATGGCACGCTGCAGGTGTCGACCACGGTCACAATCAGCAACCGACAAGTTGCACCAGACGGTGAGACTCTGCAATGCTCAAGTAGTGGCCCCCCGTCACGCTGTCGAACAGGTATCTCTCCAGAGGTGCGGAGGGGGCCGGTTCATGCTCATTGGCCACACAAGCTTCGTATTGCTGCATGTCTTGGATCGCGTCCTCATCCGTCTCCTCTGACATGAGACGTTTCGGTCGACAACCATACCTATCGCAACACTCGCGGTGGGGAAGCATGCAGGCTGCCGTCTTGTGTCATTTGCTTCCCGCCGTTTGGAAAGGGAATGTGGGCAGGAAAAGAGACAGTTCTGTCTCGGGACCCAGGGTCGGGCACTGGGACAAATTCCCGGCATCCTAGACGCGCACCAAAGGGCTCCATGCACAGACAATTGCCTAGCGACAAGACAATCGCAAAATAGCACGCGAGTTTTATGGACATGGAGGACCAGCTATCGAGATCCGTGGTTCTGTCTCGATGACCAGGGAAGCCAGCAGGTTGCGTCCGTTTGAGGGCAGGAAAAAAAGGAACATGCCGATGACCCCGTTCATTTCGTTACCTCGATCACGGACGGCATCCAAATTAATTTTTCCGTAATCAGACGACGTTGCAGTGGGCGACGGGGACGAGGTGGCCCGGGCAGCGACGGACGCCTGCCCTGTCCCAGCGGACTGGTTCGGGAGTCCCAGAAGGCAGTGTGCCACACAGAAACGATGCTCCCCTCACCCCGAGGCTGCCGCCAGAATTCCCCCGGACAAGACTACATTTGCATGGCGGGAGGCGGGAACGAACAGACCGCGCAGGGTCCTTCGAAATGATGGAATCATTACACGAGAGCGTGTATCTCCCCCGAGACAGGAACACATGACTGACGGTTCGGGAACTGCTGCAGACACAAAAGCCACTCAGGGAAGTTGGTTCATTTTGCCTTGGCTCCGGCTCCTGTGATTGGCAGGAGGACGAGCGAACACAAGCTGCCGTCAGGGAGCATTGGAATCTTGATCAAGACTTTCAAATCAAGTCTCGCTTCGTCGTTCCCCCGCGCGGCAGTTCTGTCTTTGGGATGGTTAGTCTCGGTTCAACGATGTGCTAGCCTGATTGAAAGGCGGTCGTCGATTTTGATGAACCCGACAGAGGGGGCGCTGGCGCGCTGATCTCTTAGCTCGTCGACACTGTTCCCGGGGATCTGGGTCGCTGAGTTTCGCTCCTTCCTACTGGAGCATAGCGCAGCAAGTGGCTCTAAAACTCCCGGTCGATCGGATATCCGTGGGCCTGACGAGCAAGATGCCCGGCGGAGGGGCCCACGCTGAGACAAGAAGTTGCAACATGCAATGGCAGCCTGCACGCCCAAATCTTCCCAAGATGTGCTAGTTGGTTTGTGTCCCCTTCAAATCTCGCTCGTTGCTAAAAGTGTTTTTTATTTCCTAGGCAGGGAATGCAAGGTGTTCCTGATGCGACTGAACGTGGCAGCAGGGTCTCCTCTCTGGTCTGGGGCCAGGGTGAAAAAGTAAGGAGGCACGCGGATCAAGAGCTGGCTGGTGCTGATCGCTTCTCACTCTTTACTCATTCCACGCTGCCTTTCTTTTTTTTTCTCGCAAGGTTTCTCCTGCGCGTTTGGCAAGGAAACGCACCTCGGACATGACGCACGCACGCACCCTTTTCCCCTGGATGAGACAAGGGGGAGCTTGCTTTGCGAGGCATCACGTGGGGGACGCGGTCTAGAACCTCAGTTCTTGGCGCTTCGCGACAAGATTGAGCACGAGAAACAATTATTGGAAGCGGGCCCAGGGTTTTTTTCTTACCGAAGATTTTCCTGTGGTTGAACCCTACCCCCTGGTTGGGACGCAGGATGAGATTCCTGACAGGCGGAAATGCTGCTGCTGCGTGTAAGAAATGTGGTGTGATATGGGCACTTGCAGGATACAAGAACATGTACTGATGTGGCTACCTTCAAGAGCGCGCCAAACGGGGAATCTATGTATCCTGCATGGGGAGGCTTGACGGAAGCGGCAAATGCCGGCGGCCGCCGTTGGTGGCCGACGCCGTCGTTCCCTGTCCGCGCGGCGGTAAACCCGTAGGAAGGGTTCTGGACTTGCGCCTCCTCGAGGTCCCCTGAGCCGCTGGGCAGTTTCTGGATGGCCGGGCCGAGATAAGGGTCTCTGCGATGCGGGTTGGGGGTCGCTAGCCCAAAGTGGTCTTGTTTCTTTTGGAAGGGCCCCATCACACGCCTACGGCGAGCCTTGTGTGTTGGCGATGAGGTGAGACGCAACGCACCTGCGAGTGAACTATTGACTTTTACGGAGTAGTACGTAGTGCGTACGGGAAGGAATCAGAAAAGGAGAAAAGGACAGAAGGAGAAACACTGACTGCTTGGTTGAGTAATCAGCGGGTAAGGAAAGGTATTGGGGACGTGAACAGGCAATAGCGTCGTCTGTGCAACCCGCAACAAACAGGGGGGACGGAGTTGGTGTTTTGTTGGGCGGGTATTGTACCTTGGCCGGGAGGTATCTGATACCTACTCACTCTGGAGGGAGAGTGTCGACATCGCAAGGCTGCGGCATCTCGCTCGCTTCTGGTTTCCCCTTTCCTGCCGCCGGCGTTTTTTGCCTCTTTGTATGGCTGTTGTTGTCTAGACCCTCTCGGTGAGAGACACGCAACGGAGGCAGTGCGTCCCCCCCCTCTTACCCGCCGCCGCCCGCCCACCCGAAAGTTCCAGA
Organism: Podospora aff. communis PSN243; assembly: GCA_033296975.1. Classification (NCBI taxonomy): domain Eukaryota; kingdom Fungi; phylum Ascomycota; class Sordariomycetes; order Sordariales; family Podosporaceae; genus Podospora; species Podospora aff. communis PSN243. Next base: position 359,069 of record MU865921.1, read on the forward strand.
TTCCGCAGATTCCAGACGGGCGGGTTGGGCCATATCGCCATGTTGAACATGCATCTGGTGGTTGGCCTGACCTGGCCTGATCTGATGCTGCCGGTGCCGCTGCTGGTCTGGACTGGACCGGTCAGGTATGCATCCCCTATGTCGGTAGGCAGAAGGTCGGGGCTGTAGGGCGGGCGTGTGAAGAAGACGACGGCATGAGAATGCCAGCCACCACACGTGCTGCCATCGTTATTGGCCGGGGAGCGCTTTTAACTCTGCGGGTGTGTCATGCGGGGTGGGGGATTGGCTCGACGCGGGAGCCAGAGGCGCGTTGCGGGTGTTGTGCAGAGCGGGCTGGGAGAAACGGGTAATTGGCGTGTCGATCGGAGGCGCCATGGGAGCTGGGTTGTGGTCGGGCTGGCCGTTTTGGGGTGGGGTTGGGGATTGGTGATGCTTTGGTGATGAGGTTGCGTTGTACTTGATGTTAAAGGATGTGGTTAATGAAGGGATAGGGGGGCGGGTGTTGATAATGGACAAGTGCGACGTCTGGTTGTGCTGCTGTAAATACTCCGCTGGATAAGGGTGGCTTTTTGGTTGTGGTTAACTGTATCTGTGTTGTTGTCGATGCTTTGGAAGCTTAATTGAAGATAATAAGATGAACGAGTCTAGTTGAAGCGGTGATATTTTCTAGAGACCTTGCCAGCTCTTAGAGTATCGCTACTAGTAACTTGAGACTATGTTGGTACTTCTGTGAAGTTCTGACGCGGAACTTCACTGTGTATTTTGCATCAATCTCCCGGTTATCTTCGTCCTTCTCTTATCTGGCAGGGAATTGTTGCTAGCATTATGTTCACTGTAACTTAGCTTTACAACATTGGAAGATAAGGTTTTAGATACCTTCCATATATAATGTTCCTCGTTGTGACTGGAAGTCAAGAGGGTTGCTACAAACGAACTCGAGCCAAAAGAAAACAAAAAAACCGCTATATAACAGAACCACAGCGCTCTTGGTAGTCTTTAGCCTTTTTAGAACGATGCTGTTGTTTGTACTCTGAAGCTAAGCATTGGGTCTGAAGAATGACTATATTCTTACATGAGTTGTTAATCTGGCTCTGCATGTTAACATGGCTGATAGGCACGAGACTATGGACGCTGGGCAAACACTCCTCTAGGTTGCTTAGCGCGATGAGGGCTACGTGGATGAAGTCATTGAGCGTGTGCAGTAGGGATCCCGTGGTTGTTGACTGAACAGGTTTCAGTTATCACTAGACGGCAGAGCAATAGTGGGCGGAAGACTAGATAGGGTAAACGGTCATGAACTATGCTGAAGTGAAGCGCGTGGCGGGAAGCAGACGATGAAGTACTTGAAGAGGGAAGGCTGCTTCATCATATTACCTTCCGGCTCAGCCTAATCTTCCAGGCCTGCAACATATCGCGGACTAACTCCCAAGTAACAACGTCGAGATCTAACAAACTGGACACCGATCGTCGGCATCTTTCTAGTATAGCTGAACCGCCGGCCAGCGTCCCTCATCGAAATCGGTTACTTCTCGCCCACCGCCAGCAGAGCGCCGTGGTTCTGGTCCAACTCAACAAGCCAATCTGTTGTGCTATCTAGTATTTACAACACATGACCGGTGATTCCTTCGATGCTTGACTTCGGCTTGAATATGTCATCGCTGACCATCGCCGTGAAGTGTCTGCGCTGTGGCAAACTCCATTGTCTGGTAATCATCTCAAGACCTCGCCTGATCCGAGGGCAAGACTGCTCTGGCCCCCCTGGCATCGCCGACATGCCACTTTTCACACATGGTGATATAAGCAAATCCCCAAGAACGCCATTCGCCTTTCCATACTTCACGCAAACCAACCAGCCAGTTGAACACCGAGGAATGGGAGAGGGCACTCGAGCAGAGCACTGAACGATACCATAATGCGACCTCCTTTCTCAGCCCTCAAACTCCTTCTGGAGGTACACGCATGATACCATGGCGTGATCACGCTCGTACGGTTCCAGCGTAAGTTGCTCCTTGGGGAAGAACTTATCTTCCCTGAGCTTCTGAACTTCACTGGCGAAGACCTGCTCAGGGGGAGCGGTGCTGTCAATGCAGCTGGCCTTGATCGAAATCAGAACACCACCGCCCTGCTTGAGGAACAACCTTGCGTTGAGACCGACAATACTGTTGGGAACTGTTAGCCTCTGATTCTTGCCTAGCGCCTAGTTGCGAGAGGGCAGGCGACTCACCGAGCTTGATCGGGCTGAGCAACGTCGGCAAAGATGACATCGACCATTGGGAGAAGCATCCTGTAGGACATGGGCTTGCGGGCATCTTCCACGATGGGGATGACGTTTGTCCTGCGGGTCGCCATATTGATAAGATCTCTTCCGGATCGGTGGGAGAACTCGACGGCCTGGTGCTATTTGTTAGAGCGGCTTCCAACTTCGGCGCAGAAAAGTCTTACGTAGACAGAGCCTGTCGGCCCGACAATATCGGCGACGTGGGATACGGAAGTTCCAGAGGCTGCACCGAGGTAAAGGACTTTGGAGCCAGGCTTCATGTAGATGTTCTCGAGACCACCCAGAATACCGGCAGCAATCTTCGATCGGCTGAGTCCAAGTTAGCAAGAGACCCATCAACGAGAACTGACACTGCTGACAAAGGATTCCAAATGCGGTATTCGGTCTTGGTCGAGGCACCGCTATCATCCTTGGCGCCCTCAACAGAAATCCTCTTCTCGCCATAGACAGACTCTCCGGGAACAAGGTTGGCAGTCGCGAGGAGGTCCTCCTTTCCACCACGGGCAACGAAAACACCCTTGTGACGATGGGGCTCAACGATGACCTTCTTTCCTCCAGCACCTCCAGCAGCGCCGCCACGACCGCCGCCGCGGCCACCGCGACCGCGAGGGGCACCACGACCACCACCACCGCGAGGAGCGCCGCGACCTATACCAGCCTGTTAGCTGCACGGAAAATACGTGGTTATATCCAGAGACGAATAGTCCCCGGTTCTGGCGCCTGCCGTCCAGACTTGAGGGAGTTGGTTGCGACAATACCAGTCGATAGGTACTGCCAGCAGTGTCGACATTAGGATAGAATAAAGACAAACACTTACCACCGCCGCCGCGACCGCCACGGCCTCCGAAACCACCTGCACCACCACGGCCACCACCGCGACCGCCGCGATCACCACCGCGGAAACCGCCTCCGCCACGGCCACCGCCTCGTCCACCTCGCTCGAAACCCATTGCGATGTTTTTAGAGTTTAATGTAAGAGTGCGTTATTCCGATGCGCCTTAATGTCGTCAACAGTGTAGAGTCGGCGCGCTGGTTTTGTGCGGCGAACAATTGGTATCGATGCGCGACCTTGCTTTCGAGATTCTCGAAGAGCTTTGGAGCTGCTGTAAATTTTCGTCTCCAGAAAAAAGAATAGTGGGTCCCGAAGCAACTTTGGATTTTCTCGGTCGGCGAATGATCCGCCGATAAGCCCACCCCGCCCCCAGCTACTGCCAATCAGAGCTAATAAATCTGCCTGCTGGAACGTTATCAGAGTCTGTTACAAAATTGGAGCTCCAGTGTTAGAATTCTAGCAGTGCGCCCCACAGCACGTCGCTTCCGCTGCACCTGCAATTCCCGCCTGGCCCGTGCACTCACCTCCCACAGAGCCCTAACTAATCGAAAATCGAATCTGGGCAACCAAAATTTACGAGACTTGTTCATTTGCACCAAACCACAACACCGTCGATTCTAGCCTCGTCGACAACTAGCTAAGATGGTGAGTACCCATTACGAGCATGGAATTTGAGCCGATTGCACGTTCCCGCGAAGATTGGAAGGAAACCGCCATTTTGGGCACAAAACAGCGGTTGCCAAAATGCTGAACCTCTCGCGATCGCACATGCCGCAACACAACGAATCCCTCGCTGACCGTGGAGTTTTGCACGACCTCTAGGTTCGGTACGCTGCCCAAGAGATTGCCCCGGCGAAGTCCGCCCGCTCGCGCGGCTCCTACCTCCGTGTTTCCTTCAAGAACACCCGCGAGACCGCCCAGGCCATCAACGGCTGGAAGCTCGCCCGCGCCCAGAAGTTCCTCGAGAACGTCCTTGAGAAGAAGGAGGCCGTCCCCATGAGACGCTACTGCGGCAGCATCGGCCGGACCGCGCAAGGTACGATTTGAACATTCACGGGCCCGTTTGCGGCTTAGTCTGGTTTGCTGGGGTTTTGGGGAACGGGAGTTGGCGGTACCAGGGAATGCGGCTTGCCAGACCGGGGCGAATTGGGAACGAATAAGAGGTTATGGGCATTGCTGACGGTTCCGACAACAGGCAAGCAGTTCGGTGTCACTCGTGCCCGCTGGCCCGTCAAGTCCGCCGAGTTCCTGCTTGGCCTCCTCAAGAACGCCGAGTCCAACGCCGATGCCAAGGGTCTCGACACTGGCAACCTGGTTGTCAAGCACATCCAGGTCAACCAGGCCCCCAAGCAGCGCCGCCGCACATACCGCGCCCACGGTCGTGTACGTATTCGATTCGCACCTCGAGATATGGTGGGTATCTGGAAGGCTAATCATTTTGTAGATCAACCCCTATATGTCCAACCCCTGCCACATCGAGCTCATCCTCACCGAGGCTGAGGAGACCGTTCAGAAGTCGGAGGCCGTTGTCCGTGAGGAACACCTTACCTCCAGGCAGCGTGGTGTCCGTGTCCGCAAGGCGATCGCCGCCGCATAGATTTGAGGGTTGGTAGTGGCGATTGGGTGGGGTCATTTTGAGGCTTGATATCTTCCGGAACGGTGTACCGCGTGCATGGCATTTTTTCGGGTCAAGGCTACGATTCCACAGAAAAGGAATCGTTCATGAATACTCAATAAAGGATCATTGAGAACATGAATTGCTGCCCAGCGCCCACAAGGAGCTGAAACTCATGTGTATATGCTTGACATCTCAGGCTAGCTGGGTTATCCGAAGAGACAGGTCCTTGATCGGTCCTCAACTTGGGGCTGCGTAATGCGTATGACTTGTACCAAAATGGCAAGAGAACATGGGTGTCCGGCATGGCGTCTGATGAATTCAAGATACGTTTTCTATTGCATCCGGTTTGAGCTGTAGCAATCAGGCGGCTTCGAATCTCGGTAGCCGCTGCAGCCGTCATATACACCGACAAGTCCTTGCAAAGATCACCTCCCATGAGATGGGACGTCTCGTGGCATCTCTTATGCGCGCTATAGTGCTCCAAGGCCGCAATATCGTCAACATCACCACTCCCAAATCCTATCAACCCTCCATCTCGACATCCTCTCCCGCACCGCCGCCAGTGCCCTTCTTCCGCTCCTCTATCCTCTTCTTCATCTTGCTTGCAGCATCCTCCACCCACTTCTGATACGCCGTATCGCCATCCTCCTTCAGCTTCGCCGCAATCACACCCTTCAACACCTCGCCCGCAAACCCCACAAAGTTATGCCTGCGCAGCGCATTCTCAAACTGCCAATCCCTCCGCTTGCGCTCCTCCCTCGCCAGCAACTCAAAGTCTCCAATATCCCTCGCGCGGATACGCAGGTCCCGCACCATGGCCAAAAGATTGAACCGAATCTCCGTGGCATCGTACCGCGCAATGCGGCGCTGCAGCACCTCCATAACCTTTGCGGGAAATTCCTCCTGGCTACACGCCCCGTGGCTAATCGGCGCCGGCTGCAGCCCGTCCAGCTCGTAGAGCGTCCCGTTGATGGGCGTGTAGGCAATGAAGTGGAACGCATCGTCGCTCTCGTCCGACGTGCGCTGCGTCTCGTCCACAAAGGGGCTGCTCTTGGCGAAGCTGTTGTGCACGTCGCGGATGAGCTCCGAGTTAGAGAGCGCCTCACCGCGGAACTCGGGGGGGAGGACCATGGTGAACTCGCGGAAGTCGCGCAGGCTGGGGCCGATGTCGACGTGGGCGGCTTCACTTGTAACGGAGGGGTCGGTCTTGTTGAGCAGGACGCTCAGCAGGGCCTGGGTGCCGCAGGCATTTTGGATAGTCTGTGCGGCGAAGAAGAGGTTCTCTGAAGCTTCATTGTCGAAAGTACCATCGAGGGGTTTGTCGCCGGCGTGGTAGGGCTTGTCGGTAGGGAATTTGAAGAGGAAGATGACGCCATAGACGGGGTGTAGCTGGGCGAGGGCGTCGGGGTCGAGGGAGAGGAGTTCTTCGAACTGGACGTCTTTGACACCGAGGTTATCCAGGAGGTAAGTGAAGACACCCTGTAGTAGAGGAAATTTGGGGTGAGTAATCTGATCATGGCTGGACGATGGGAAGCTCTCATGGCTCACATACCGCATCGGACTCGACTGTGATTCGTTGGTTAGCTGTTGTGCTCGTTCCGGGGGTGCGGTGCGGCGCGCAACCGATATTGTTGATGCTACTCACTCGTATTCCAGCCGCCACTCATCTTGATGCTGTAGACGGCTTTGCGGCCGGAAGCTGCTGGTCAAGCTCCAATTGTTGTTGAGATTGGTTGTAATTTCGGAAGCGACGATGTGGGGGCTCTGGGCAAGATGAAATATCAAGGTTGGAGTGTTCAAGTCGCCACAGGCTGCTTTGAGATTCCAGTTGGTTCTGACCGGAGCTATGTGCTTCAAAAGCCTCCGGGTCACGCGAATCAAAACTCAGCGAGGCGGCCGCGACAACACGGGACACGCGTTGAAATTTCAGGATGAAGCATTCATCAAGGTCGGTTTACGTCGCTTGTTGATAAGATAAAGAGCTCCGGGCAAGCTGGTGAAGCTTGGGGAAAAAGTGGGCCTGCCCGTTTCAAATCAGTGACCTGCAACCTAGCTGTTGGGGACCTGTTACAACCGTATTGTCACCATGACTGACCAGCTGAACAACTTAAAAGGTGTGGTACCGCATTTCTCCTCTTTATACACAGGCAATAAGCTACAAGAATCAAACATTGCCGAAATTCATTCCTTCGTCCCCATCAAGCCGGGCTAATGCCAAGAACCGATATCAAAGCCAAAATCACAGAAATTCGTGTCTTCATTTGACAGACATTTGGCAGCCTTTGAACCTTGATCAGTTCTCTTTCCACCGACTTACTTCATGAGACACTGTGGTGGGTGAAGCCATCAGCGGGCCTCTAGATGAGTCATCTCGGTGCCTTGCTTGCTAATCGTGGCGGCTGAAGTGGCTCGAAAGTTTGGGAGACTGGCGGTAGGAATGGCTGTCGCCTTCCTGCGAGGTTGTAGGGAACCCGGCGTCTTCTTTCAGCTCCCGGTCATCGTCCCAGACTCGGGTTTTGCTGAAAACCCGCACAATCCACGGCTTCTCACCTGCTGGCTTCCAAGTCCAGTACTCTTTGAGCTCGTAGTCCTTTGGAGCCAGAGTACCCCTGGACGTCTTAATGACCAGCCATATCATCAAGTTCAGGACAGAATACGAGAAGAGACCCCTTGACACGGTCAGCAAACAGATCGTAGACAGCGCAGGCTTACAAAACTTACGCAATAAGCCCGTAGGCGACACTGTAGCTGAACGGGATGAACGTCAGCGTGACAAACGACGGGACTGCATCGCCAATGTAGTTCCAATTGATCCTTGTGACTTGTCGGATCATAAGACAGCCGACCTATCTCTGTCAGCCGCACGCAGGACAAAACGGAATCGCTTCAATCTTACCAAAATAAGGGTGCTCCCTGTGGCCCACGGAGGGATGGAGGCAAAGATAGGGGCAAAGAAGAGTGACATCAGAAAGCAGAATCCCGTTGTCATTGCTGTAAGCCCTGTACGGCCTCCCTCGGCCACTCCGGCGCCGCTTTCGATGAAAGCCGTCACGGGCGATGTCCCAAGCAGAGCTCCCGCCGAGATGCAAACAGCATCTGTGCAAAACGCGACGGTAGATCGCGGAAAATCCTTGTCAGAGGGTCGAACTCTACCGCAAAACCGGGCCATCGAGTACAGTGTGGCGGTGCAGTCGATGATGTCCACATACAGGAAGGTGAACAATGCGATTGCAAACCGGCCCGAATCCCCACCGAGGCTCCATTGCAGCTGGTTAAGTGTGTGCTTGATGGGGTGGAAGGAGACAACTTGTCTGAAATATTCGAATCTCAAGTTTCCTTCGGCTGTGTCAGGGAAATATGTCATTGAAGTGGATCGACTGGTCCGACTTGTTAGCTCCTTAGCATGAGTATTGCTTCGGATACTTACGGCCAAGACAAGATGGAGACAAGGGCGATGCCAATCACAATAGCCGACTTGACACGGAACGCCATGAGAAAAGCTGTGAAGATGCCACCAAAGATGATGCCGACCCACATCTGCCATTGATATGTCAGGAGGAGTTTCAAAGACGCCAGGCATTAGATAACGTACCTTTGGGTTTGTCAAAATGTCCCGTGAACACTCTCCTGTCGTCGAGAGATCTTCGGCCGGGCAGCCTCCAATCGCCAGCGGCGTGCTCGAAGCGCCCGTGATGATGCCGACACCTGAGGAGTAAGACATTCCAATCAATGTGAGAAACAAGCCAATACCGACACCGCTGGCAATTTTGATGCTTGAAGGGATGATCTTCACGAGCCAATGACGCATTCCCGTCAAGGCAAGGACAACGAATATCCATCCCTCAAGAAAGACAGCCATCAGTGCAAGCCTGTACGAAATTGACCCAGAACCCTTTATGCCGACGACCTGGTAAGTGAAATATGCGTTTAGACCCATTCCCGGTCTATCAAAGAACCATCTGTTAGCATAGCTGACTACTTAACAAGAGTTGATATAACCAGACTTACGCCAAGGCAACTGGAAGGTTTGTCAGGAAGCCCATCAGTATACTTGCGAGTCCGGCAATTGCGCACGTCGCCGTGATGAGATCCAGCCGAACTTCTGCGTGTGTATCAGTCCGCTATTCTTAGGTACGTCTTCACACGACAGTTCGTTCAAACCTTGGTGGCACGCCTCCCACTCCTCCTTGTTTTGGCAATTGCCTAGCTCGTCAATCGGAGCCTCGCAGAGACAACCGTAGCCCGTGTCAGCAAGGATGGAGGCCTACAGGCGGTTAGACGTCGGTGGGTAGATCAATGGTGCGGTCACTTACATTGACGGCTATGATGTAGGACATCGTGGCAAATGTTGTCAAGCCAGCGCGGAGCTCGGTCGAGAAGTTTGCATCCGGAATTGCCTCAGGCTAGTTGTTGTATCGGGTCAGTCTTGTGCCATAGCCATGGGGAGTCATGAGCGGGGTGTCAACTTACATGTCCGGAGCCCTTCAGTCGAAATATGCGGCCGAAGGTCGAGGTATTGATGAACTCGTCGACATTTCGGACGCCTCTAACAACACTCTGCACCTTCTTCTCAATGAACGACCGCGAATCGCGCTGCGGCGGTTCCGAGCCTGACGGCTGCATCTCAATCTCCTCCCTGGGTAGGTCATCAGTAATGGAAGCCATCGTCAAGCAGCTTTGGGGCGGTGGGAGCGGCGATGGGAGTGAAACGCTTCGGGACAAGCCGTCGGAGGAAAGCCACATGCGACACCAAAGAGATTAGGGCCGGGTGGAGAGGTAAGCAGGCCGTAATGGAGGAGGGCCAGGGGGGTTGTGAAGTTCAGGTGCTGGGATCCGCGGCCGGTCACACCAGGTGTGCGGGAGAAGAGACAGGCTGGACGCGAAAGAGCGCGAGGCAGTGCGTGGTTTGTGGGCCAAAGAAGCAAGGAAGGCGCGAGGCAGGAAGGTGCCCTCACGGCCTGTCGCCGCATGCAAATGCCGGAAGTAATGCTTGACTTACGGAATCATGATCCTGGTAGGCTGCTAGCCTAGCCTTGAGAATATGCGATCCAGCTCGATCGGAAATGCAGAATTGCCGTGAAAAGGGCTTTTCTGTCCGATCCTCACGATGGGGCTGCTGGTTGGTGGGCGGGGCTATGAGGAGGGAACCGACGCGGGGTTAGGGGGCTAGGTGACTGCGCCGAAGAGTTGGATCCTTTCTGAACCTCGGCGACAGGTGGGAGCTTGAGATGGCCCAAAACTCGTTCCAGACGCAGGAGAAATCGAGTTGCGGCCGAGTGTTGCTCACCCAATCGCGAGGTTTTCTTGGGCTTGGGAGGAGAGGAGCCTGGGCAATGTGCGCTGGTGTGACGGGTCAAATCTCCGCCGCAGCGGAAGCACAGGCTGGGACAAGGGATCGAGGTATCTGGCAAGCCGGAGAGAAAAATATAAATGCTCGTCGGCCTGCTACCGCAGCAGTCGATTCGGCACCAAGCACCAACGCCAGCTGGTCACACTTGGTCCAAGCGCAAGTCCAGCAACAGAGGCCAGATGAACACTCAGACCGAACTTAATGGTGCATGGCATCCGACTGCGGTCGGTGAAGCTTCCCATTTAGCAGTAGTGATCTGAAGCGCCACCAGAATGGGAAACCTGACCGTCTCTGGGCTGGGACGACTCAGTCACCGGGCCATGAGCGCGAGGCGAGGTGCGGGTCGGTGTTCCGTAGCATTTCTACAAACATATATGTCTTCGTCCACCTGGCAGACAAGCAAGCCATTCTGTCTTGTAATGTCATCAGGGATCGGAACGCCCTCCATCCGCTCCCACGACGAGCCGGGCTATGTGGAACTCCCGAGCAAGTCTCGAGGGATCCTGTCGCTCATGGTGCTGTCTCGCCGTCTCATGGCATGGGATGCCTTCATGTGGAGGACCAATGGCAGGCGGCTCGCTCGGTGAACCGCATCCCAAGGGCTAGGGGCAAGGGGTTGGCTGCATGTATGAATCTTGCTTGCCTGCAGATCATATATTGTGAGCCACCATCACAGCATTGCCGGCCCTTTTTTAAACATTTCAATCTGATGCAGGTACCCTGCCGTGCGACGGGACTGGGCACCGGCTGGTGGTGAAACAGGATGGCGATGTCTGTTGATAGGTTGGCCAGAGAGGCGTGGGCCACGCACCGCAGACCAAGACCCGTCGTCCAAGACAGCACGCTTGTCTCGGCACACGGGAGGCGGCAGTTGCAGGATGCGCACAGAGTTCCACGAACCTGCGGGGGTATGTCATGAAAGAGTAGCCAGTTGACATTGGAGATGGCGGCCTGCGACTTGGAAGGGTGTTGCCGTCGAACTCGTCATCGGAACACAATTGGCCCTAAAAATCCATCCCGTGCGATTGCCCGAGACTCTGAGCGGGTAATACTGCATACCCAGTATTCCGTGCCTCAAGTGCCCAAGAACGTGAACACTGGGCTGGGTTTTTGAGGCTCAAATTCCATCGTTCCTCTGGACGTTGAGAAGCAGTTGGAAAGGCTCCACCTCATTGGGCTGAGCCGGCCCGCTTGCTGCAGATCTGCCGAATGGCGCCCCCGGATTTTCGATCTATACAACCTAAACTCCAATAGGACTAGCGCCCCTACAAGCCCCTGTTTGATGTGGGTCCTCTGAATCAACTTCATCCCGTTGGTCACAGGGCAGTCCTCCATTCCGAAGACCATAGAAGGGGCGACACTCATCGCACCTTGCCAAATTGCGGCTGTGCGATATCTCTCCCGTAAAGCTCGCCGCCATCATTTCCACCCAACAACTCATGGTTACTATCGAGTGGCGGGCGCCCGGCCTCCCGGAGCCTGAGGGCAGATGTCAGGCGCCAGTGTGACCCTTCGTCTTACCCTGCTGTCACTGTCGCCGGCAGACATCGCAGGCGGGCCGCATGAGCGGAGAAAGCGCCCGGAGCAAACATTAGTCTGGCTATCGTATCCCTTTCTAACTCACGAAGTGTCTAGAGGAAAGATGGTGCGTTCAGTTCTCTCTGCTGATCGCTTCCTCGTCCAGAAACGCTGCGGATCACTCTTCAAGAGGCGCTTTGGTGTTATAATCCAGGAATTTCCTCGCATATTCATGGCGGGCGCAGGTTGAGAAATGGCTTTCCGGCGCGTTTCGGTGTGAAATCAGCCGTCCTTTCGTCTTGTCAAACCTTTTTCTTCCGCCGCGTACCGGGCTTCTGTTGTGGAGGCTCGCACCGTTGTCGTGCCATGGAATATCGAACCTGCTGTCCATTGCGAAATGATGAGGGCATCCTCTCACATTTAGACGCTGGGATGGCGGGTCTGCGAGGGTGCGACGCTCCCAGTTGTCATGACAAGTGTCAGCGACCGAGAAGTGTCAGCAGGACGGCCCGGGGTTCTGGACGCAGATTCGAAGGAATATGCTGGAACCACGAGAGACAGGCGACGCAGCCGCGGTTATACCATTGCAATGCCTGATCTACTTGTGCACGCCTCATATTACGAAAGTGCTGTGGCCCCAGTGCCACCAATCCCGTCGGTCCCGTCTATCAAATTGTTTTGTGCCACCAGAAGTCTCTGTGCTAAGATGGAAGCTCCATGCCGGTCCAGGCCATGATAAACAGTTGCAGCCATCTTGTTGGCAATCGTGTGCTATGCGTTTCTCTTTCTACATGTCGCGTCCCCCCCAGTGGTGTGGATGAATCCACTGGCTCTGTGGAAAGACGGACCAGCTCGGTGCCGGTGATGGTAGTGCGGATGCCGAGGTGTCGAGGAGTCGACTACATTCCATCCGATGAGGAGCTACCAATAGTAAATCTCATGGGCAAAGCATCTGGCGTAGTTCAAGCTGTCTACTATTGATTGACAGGGCAGAATTTGCCCTTCTCCAACCCTAACGGCCGAGATACAGCAGCGTGGCACTCGGCGAGCATTGCGAGGCATGACGGGAATGGCCCTCAGAGACCGGCCCCCCGGCACCCAACCACTCATCGGTCCTTCCCTCAACTCCCAACTCCAAGGTCGCCTTCAGCTGAGAGGTCATGTGCCCCACCTTCTCGTCCTAACACCACATTGGCTTCATTTTCAGTTGATACGTCTCCGCGCATGTTTGCCCTACTCAAGGATTGGTGATGTCTCACTGTTGACTCCCCGGCCTGCAAAGTCTCAAAAATCGGCTCCTTCCCTTCACAGGTTGGCGGCCACAAGTCCAGCTGTGAACCTGCGTGACCAGCTTCCCAACTTCATTTCACCGCGTACTCCGCGCCCAAGGCTGTTTTCTTCCCAACTCATCTTCTCTCTCGCAACGCATCGCCAGTCGATAGGGCCTGCCCGCCGCCACTTTCGTTTTTACGCCAACCAGCTATTCGATAAACCCTTCAACTCCGCAGTTTCACGGCGCCATCGAAGTGGAAGCAAACACGCTACCTTGCCATTTCAGTGCTCGTCGCACTACCACTCGGCTGCTCAGACCCCGAAAGTCAGAAGACCTACCATCATCGTACCAAGGTCGCCTACCACCGGCGTCCTACCGCGCTAGCGCTTCTCGCCCTCAGACATCCTAACACCCAGAGCGCGAGCGCATGGCGCGCTTGGGTGGTTGACCTCGGAAACGATGTTCGACGTTGATTGGGCCGATTATGAGATCGAGAAGGTGGGGGAGAGACGTGCTCGGAAGGAGGTTGAGCGCGACCAGAAGAAGAAAGAAGAGCGCCGCAGCGTGCGGGAGTCTGTCTCTAGTCGGAGCTCCTACTCCTCCGGGGACAAGACGCAGGGATTCCTTGGGAGCCTCGGCCTGAAGATCAGCAGTGCGTCTCTGCGGGGTAGGAAAACTTCGTCGAACACTCTGCGGGTTCCTGCGGATGACAGCTCTTCGAGACGCGCTTCTATTTTAAGCCAACCTGCTGCTACAACGGCAGCCTCAGTCGCCGGTCCAAGCGATGATGTGGTTAGCCCTGAGAACAAGCTAGGCCTTATTCTTCCTCCGATTGATGGATTAAATCTCACTGAATCAACGGAGATCAACGGATCAACGGAGACGTCGGACAACTCAACATATCGTTCGTCGAAAGGTGTGTGGGACCTAGAACTAGACGTTCATTAACTCTACTCTAACCACAATCATCAGGCTCAGTCATCTCAAAGTCAACAGCAGCAACCACTCTCACGGTTCCATCTCCGTGCAAAAATTCGATAGCTGACTCGGTTTGCACGGTCGGAAAAATCGCACAACCTTCGGGGTCAGGGATTCTAGTTACCAAAACGACGGAGACGAGATATGAGCTTAGAGATAACACCAAGCCGGCAGAAGAGCTAAAGGCACAAACAGTGTTTTCTGCTCCCTTCCGTTCAACCCCTTCCTACTCGGAACCCTCATCGCCCACATCACCGAAGACGGATGTGTCAGCCTCGGTCTTGATTGACAAGTGGTTCACTTCCGTTAACGACACCGGTAGTCCTTTGTCACCTGCGACAGGAGATGAGACTCCGGCGACAAAGGACGAGCCGGCCAATGGCAAAATGACCCAAGTATCGTTCGACCTAGAGCGTCCCCAGGAGTACACGAACCTGAAGCCTCCGAGTTCAGCTGTCAGCGCAACGACGCGATCATCAAGAAGAAAAAATACCACTTCAGTAACAAAACTGAGAGCCGACAATCCAGATGCGTGGAAGCCGCCCGATAACTGGAGTCAAGGTGCGCCCGAGGCAAAGTCCGCACCGAATTCTGCGGCCCCATCGCCTCGCAGACAGGATACCGCGCAGCATATAATGTCATTGGACCTTGTGGCCATGCAAAGGGAGATTGCCAGAATGGCAGCAGCAAGTGCCGAGATTGTAACTGTCCGTCTCAACGAGAACTGGGGAAATTCCACCGACGCCTCGTTCTACCGAGAGTTGGAGATGGAGAAAAAGCGATGGATGCTTTCAGCGCTGCACAACATGCAGATGTACACTGAGGGTGCCAATGCAGACCATGTTGCTAAAGACAGCGGCGAGGGCAAGAAAATGCTCGCGTTGTTCGAGTCACAAGGTAGATAGCGCTGCAGTTCGAAGGCATGGTGATCGCTTTGCTAACTAGCTTCGCAGCTACTGCATCTTATCTCGCAGCTTCATATCCAGAGGCACAATTTACTCACATATCGCCGCAACCGCTCTCAACAGTTCTCTTTCCCAACGTCAAGGCTCTGCCATTGGCCATCAGCGGGCTACTTCCCCTGGCAACTAACCGATACTCCAAGGTCTTTTGCTTGTGCTTGCCATCGATGATGCCAAGTCAAGAAATTCCCCGCTTGCTGCGGACTGTTCATCGCTGCTTGACGCCCAAGGGAATCCTTCACCTCACAGTTATCGATCCTTCACCTGCCACGCAGTCTCTCGGCCCCAAGATGAGGCACTGGCTCGACCAAAATCTCATCCTCAACTTGGAGTCTCAGTTCCGATGCATAAGCCCGAGTAGGTTACTCCCAGCTTGGCTGGCCGACGCCAGGCTCCGCGCCAACGGCAGCGTTATCTCGAGAGTAAAGTGCGAACTCGTTTGCAAGACGGGCCAAGACGGCGCGAGTGCTGAGGCGCAGCTCCGAAGCACAGTGGGGAGGAAATTATGGCAAGAGGTATGGGGGAGTTTTGTCCACGGGACTACTTGGTGGTGGGACGACCCTGAGTGCATTGCCGAGTGCATAGAGTTGGGAACTCATTTCGAGTATTCGCTCATTGAGGCGGTCAAGGATACAGTCTAACGACGACGAGGATGTCGCGACGGAGATACTGGACTTCAGGTTGATTCCCATGTTTACTTCCAACTTTTCACAGATACCCTTGGAATTGAGTTGCAAGAAGGGGGTTTCAACGATGTCGGACGCATTTGCAGCGAAGGGTCAAGGAATCTCCTATCACTGTGCGAGAGGATTGCCAGGTTAGATCTAGGGATGCGGAATTTCTGCAATATGCTAGACGGGGCTGATACATGACGGACACTGCGGTTTATTACGAGCAAGGATGATACTGTTGTTCACGGCGAGTAATTTCCGGACCGAGCGGCGCTTTTGGCTGGCCCTTAAAAATAGTTTGGCGCTCACTGTATTGTACTGTACATCTGGAGTAAATACAGCCCTTGGAGCCGACTGTTGTGATATCTATGATTTCGTTGCCCCTTACTCGGCGATATATGGGGAGGTGATGAATGTCTTGGCCTTGATTTATGAGGTGAAGGCTACGATATCTAGTCACCTCTGACAACTGGAGTAGGCAACAAAAACCCACACCTCTCTAACACAGGTCTCAACATCAGACGGAAACACGGTACACTGTCAGAGCAAAATCAAGCCGAATCGAGCGCGTTGTCGGAAAGAACCGAGCCACTGGTGCGGTCACGGAAGTCGAATACCAAAGCCTAGCGGCATCCGGGCTCGGCAAGTGGGACTCTCGGCACGGAGCGGGAGCCAAGGACCCGGAGCGCGCCAAGGTCCAAGTGGAGCGCCGTCTGTGCGGGCGGGCCACCGTTGCCAAGCCGCCTCCACCGCAACTGAACCCCTGTCCTCCGTCCACCGTTTGGTGGGACACATCCAAAACGGTGGATGTCGAAGCTTTGGGCGTTTTCCCCGTGGGTTGTTTGCCTCGCAATGGAAGTGGTCAATGTTCAACGTGCATGTCTCTTTCTTATTACCGAAGTCACTTACCGAGACTAAGTAAGCTTCGGCGTGAATGTGAACCGTGTTGAAGGGCAGAGATAAGCGAGTCAGGACGCGGTGGGAGCATGGGCCAAGACGAGGGCGATCGAGAGGTGTTGGTGTTTCATCACCATCGTCGGCCGCGCATTGTAAACTCGCATTGGAAGATGTGGGTTTTTCCGGAGGGAGAAGGAAGGGATGAAATTGAAGAGGAAAAAAAAGCCAATGATTGTAATGCTCCGTCTTTGTGAAAAATGCAGATGGTTTTGGTTGTTGGGGAACCCCTGAGTTCATCTCATCGCGAATGAGCGAGCGGCTCCCATCGCGCAAGACAAGCACCACCACCACCAAACCCAAAACTCGGAGAATTTCATTCCCTCAGGTGCTGCAGTCGCATCGCAGCATCGCACTCACCTCCTTGAAATTTCTTCCTCAGCACTTCCCCTCCGGGCCACACCCAAACTCCACGACGATCACGACCTTATCGTTGGCTCGCATATCTTTCACACGATTTCCCCCAACTCTGAAGATACGCGCTGGCCACAAGGCGATCGGCCCAGCGCGCATCCCGCTCTTTTCCCCGCCACGCCAGGACACCATCTTCTCGTATCTCGAGGGGCGTTTTATCTCACCTAGCGGCAGATTCCCAAACACTTACGCAAGATGGGAGGCAGGAGGCAAGCGGGAGCCGGGCAGGACGGGAGCTTCGAGTGCAGGAGAAGCACACGTCCTTTTCCAGCCTCTTCAGCGACAACTTTTGCATGGAAGCCGATATACTCGGAAAGGAGCGCGCCTAAAAGACGCCTGGGCATGGTGAAGCCTTTTTGACAGCGGCTCGCCCTTCAAAATATCAGATGTTCCAAGCCAGAGATCTTCTAACACCCGGAGTAGCATCTGAACTTTTGTCTTGGTATGTGTCCTGCCAATAATACAGGTAAATAAGGGGGGGGGCAAGATAGTTGGGTCTTCTGCCTTGGGGGCCAATTGGCCTGCAGTAGCAAGCCATGTCTTCGAGGGCAGCTGAGTAGCCATGATGCCATGTCACATCACGATCCACGTGGGTCTCATTGATGTTGGGAAAAGGGCATGGGAAAGCACTGGTTGCACATCGTGGATGTTGGATCAACAGAAGTCCCTCTCGTGTATTCGTTTTCATGTTGGAACTCATAAGTGATACCGCTTCATAACCCGTCCGTCGAATGTTCTTTATACAGCCCGGACCCATACCAGCCAGCCTGTCCCATCCCTCAAACACCGGCCCGAAATCCCATCCCAAGATATAGCAACCATACACGCCAGACACGCCAACCTGGACGTTGGCTAAACGCCAGCCCAGAAAAACACAATAGAAAGACCCTCTTTACATAGAAAACAGATCCGTTCCAACAGCCAGGCTACATGTAGGCAGGGGGGTATATCTCTCACCGAACAGCCGACATGGCGAAATACTATTACAATATCCGTGAGACTTCCGTGCTCGTGTCAGACTCCGCGGAGTGTAGACCGTTTGGCGTAAAGAGTTCATTAGGTTTTCGATCAACTGTAGCTCCCCAATGTCGTTCAGCCCCGGGACTTAGCATATCGCTCAATGGTGCTGGGTCGGCTGTGAGCAAGTTCCGTCATGCTTTCGCTTTCATAGAGTTTGTCGCCACCCTTGTGACCGCCGCGACCACCTGTCATCATCGGATAGGTACGGCGTGTGATCTCCTCCTTCTTGCGACTGCTGCCGCAGCAAAACGAATCGTGGAAGAGCATCTTGCAGGCCTTCCATGATGTGACCATGTAGATGATAGCATTCCAGAAACCTTGGAGTGGCAAGACGAAGGCACTCATGTACTCGAGCGCGATCGATGCTTGGTTGTTGTGTAGGAGAGAGTATAGGCGGTTCGAACTGGACGGAATCCAAGTCACCAGCATCGCCGTGAAGAAGAGAATGGCGCACTTCGTGTACGACCAGGTTGCGTTGTTGGCCTCGAAGGCGGCCTTTCGTTTAAGTGGATTCGCCGTCCGAGGCGGCAATGGGACGGATTCCATCGTCATGTTGGTCCGAATCGGCATCAAGGCGTTAGGATAAGGGTCAGTCCCGCGCCTGTTAGACTGAATCGAGACGGAATACGCAGCAGCGTCGGACCCTCTCGACCCTGATTCCTCGTCAGGCCCACGACGGAGGCTTTCCCCAATGGGCGGGAGGCTATAAGGAAGCTTGTCGCGGGCCTCCGACGTAACCACAACCTCGGTAGTCTTGGTCGAGCTGAAGGTATCGGTAATTCCTGGAGTGCGCTCCGGTTCATGGTGACTGTACGTGAAGTCTTTCAGCTGCTTATGCTTCTTGTAGATCTCTCGACCAGCCCGGATGTAAATGAAGAAGGTGATAAGGATGACAATCCTGTTGTTCTGTCAGTTGTCCACTCCATATGTGTTCTATTGATGATGTGGAACTCACCAAACGGGACCGTAGAAGGTGGCAATCCGGAAGATATCCCAGCTCGAACTGACCCAACACCAAAGTGTTGCATTTCCGTACATACGGCCCTTTGCCGGAGTCGAGACGAAAATGAAAGTCAGGGCTACCACAAACGGTATCCCATAACAGCAGATGAGGTATGGAGCCTCCATCCTTCTTAGCCTTTGGGCGTCATACTTGAAGTAGAAGGTCAAGTAGACGTTGATAGCCATGGCGAGCGTCCAGAACGCATCCGCGGGCATGAACCTGTGAAACGACGCGTCAGAAATTCGCCAGCATAGTGAGGGTGATGGCCTACATTTGGATCAGAAATGCCTGGAACTGGCACCCAGCGGAGTTGGTATCGCCGATGTATGACCTGGCCATGAGAGTTGCCACATTGGTGATGGCATTCCCAAACGATGCGTAGAACACAAGCCGGTTGATGGGCTTGTGAAAGGCTTTTGATGAGCAGAACGTGATGATGATAAAGAAACACCCGAGCAACGAGAAGACTGAGCAGGCTCGTTCGATGATGCTGAACAGGTCAAGCTGCCCTGATGGCGTTGGTTGGGAGCGATCCATGGTGGCCGGCCCCTATGTTCAAGATTTAGATGGTCTTCGATGTATTCGGACCAATGATAACGGCCGAGGCGGCATGGGATAGTCCCGTCAGACGGGATCGAACGACAGCGGTGAGGCTATACTCGAGATTCGACAACGGCGACAGTGATGGTTGTTCAGAGGTTTCTCTCACCTGCGGCGCCGTCTAAGCCGCGATGATGAGGTGGACGTGCTTTTGGTGGTTGTGAGCCTGGCGGTGCGCATCACTTGGCGATGATGATCGGGGGTGGAGAGCATACAAGTACTCATGTGGGGGATGACGGAACGTCCAGAGCAGCTGCTTCAAGTGCTAGCATGTAGCGGCCGTCGGCAGCAGACCCGAGAGGAGCGACGGGACAGCAGATCCCATACGGGGTGGTCGACGAGGGTAAGATCCGGAACGGGAATGGTGGGAGACCGTTTTCTGCTTGGAAGGGGTCCAAGTGGCAGCAGCTTGCGTTCGAGAAGCGTTGATGCAGCTTCTGACTGGAGAAGTCGGGGCAGCCTGTACACCCCCCGGTCGGTAGCTAGCAGGCCATGTCTCACAGCATAGAACTCGTCAATACTTGTTTGTCGAACGGCCTGTACAAGACTGGCCTAGCCAGATACGAAACGGGTGGTCGTTCTTGTACACGACAGATAGGTACTGCAGGGCTGCGACGGCGGGGATGTGGGTGTGGGCAACCGGTGCCGTGGGCAGGCCGTGGTCTGCCCAGATGTAGCAAAACACTTGAACCGAAAAATGCCCTTCAGCGGTAAAATGCAAGGGTGGCCGAGGGAGGAAAGAGCGTATGGGGTGGCAGCGGTCAGGGTGTGGGTAGCGGACCTGGGGTTGGTTGCGTGTGTCAGCTTCGACAACCTGCGTGTTAGTGTGTGTCTGAGCAGAGATAAACGGCGGATCTTGGGAAAGACGGGAAGGCACGACCAAGTGTGTCGAGATAAGGAGAAAGTCTCCGGGCGGCCCATATCGCCCATCGTGCCTGCCCTCGCCCCCCTTCGGTTGCGTTCTGCCAGCTCTTCTGCTGATCATGATGGTGGTTACCACAGACCGCTGTGTGAGGAACCGTGCTTGGGGTGATGGAATCACCATTTCTTGTTACCACCGATGAGCTGTGGAAGTCCCATCACATCCTCGAAGTTCTTGGCGCGGGGATGGCGAGCGCTAGACAAGGGTTACTGTCGCCATCATTGTGGGGCTCGTGCATGCAGCCATCCTTGACCCTGGAAACCCACCCTTGCGAGGAGGTCACGTCCTCAGAATCGACGGACGCAAACCGAGCAGCGAGAGGACACAAAGCGATCGATGCGGCCTCAGAAACGGAGTGGCGTCCGTATCGACTCCATTGCTACTGAAAAGCAAAAGCGCCGCGCAGGGAACGCGGAAACCACCCAAGGAGACGGGAGCTATAGCCAGAATCAAGCTGCCGGACCGGCTGGCTTCATCTTGTGTCGGAGCTGGCCTGGGAAGTGTGGTCGTCCGTGCCAGCCGGCCGTGGGAACGCTGTGCCTGTGTCCGGCAGATTTATTCCAACACCAATCTCTGCTTTGGGAGCACTGCTGAGACCGAAATCCGTTGTGCCTGTCGAATATCCGACTGATTATCCCGTATTTTGACGTCGAGGCTGCACGGATGGACCACGCCATCCCGCTGTCAAAAGCGCACAGCTGTACGGGATTTTCTGTCTCCTGGAAGCTTTGAGTCGAGCTGTTGCACTTGACGTTCCGGGTTCTCTCCAATTTGCAAACACAATCCCCGTGAAGTTAGCCCATGGCCATTTCGGAGCTGCTGGAGTTTGGAAAGCGCGGGGGCCATCCGATCAACGGGTAAGATAATATAGATTTGCCCTTATCGAGAGAGTAGACGAGATGCGGTGTAGCAACAAACAGGAAAGCGTGGGCAATTGTAGTACAACCATTCGGCTTCGTTGCAACAGTCCACGTGGGCCGGCCCAGGTGGGGATGACCGTTGAGGCTGGGCGTGGGGCAGCCCACAGGCCCCACCACGCAAGACCCCTAGCCCGACGGGAAGCGACGTCTCAGTTGACGATTGGGCCCGTTTGTCTCGGTGCCGGAAAGCTTCGATGCCATTGCAGAGTCGCCTGCCGTCGCCTGCTACCCCCTTCCCAATTTGCTTCCGGGGTTTTCAGGCGCTCGGACGTCACTCTTTTCTGTTTATTCCCCCCTCATGCTCGGATGCCGAAATCAGTCATTTCCAACAGGGCAACGTTGGACCTTTTGCACATGGGGCACAATGGACATCGCGAAAACGCGAAACCGGGCTTGACGCCAAGCATGTTTCAAGCCAGGCCTTCGCGTGGTGGCGTCGGGCCACGATCGGAATCGTTCACAATGCGCTGGCCTGCAGGTCATCCGTTCGGCTTCAAGGGTGTCGTTGGCTGCGGATCCGTATTGGGCACAGAACTATATTTGCTTGTCGAGGATGAGGATTGTTCCATGCGATATGCCCCCGTCGCTGTCAAACCATCAAACCAGTCTGTTTTTGCGGTGAGCCTCTCATGCAAAACAAACCACCTGGATCTAGGTAGACTTCTGCTTGAAGAGGAGTGAGACCAGAAGGTAGCACGGCCGGTTTCCTTAGCGTTCGCCACGGCCATGATTTCAAGGTCGCCCCCTCGCATTGGGGGGAACGACTCCATCCTCTAGCGATTCGAGATAATTGTGAGCATAAGAGGATGGGTTGAGCTACTCAGCCAGACCTCCCTGCGCTGGCAGCCGGTTTCGGTGTGGGTCTGTGCAAAGCGAACACTCACCGACACTGACGATCATCAAAGAGTGAGCAGGCCAGGGCACGGAGCTCATCGCACCAGATTCAATCGGAGACTGCAAAGTGGCGATGGGACAATAATACTCGGGCAACTTCAATCGCTCGGACAGCCATCATGTTCGGCAGTCGCGCACTATCATTCCAGCAGACCCTACCAGGCATGTGGTCAAGACTGTCACTGTCAGCATCAAGACGATGCTCAACACCATTTTTGTCGGCCGCCGACATCGTCAGCGGCGTCTCAAGACCGCCATGCCAAGGGCTTGGTGGTGCCAGTCGCTCCACAGTGGGAAAGCCTTCCGTCTTGGCGCGCCAAGCCACCAAATATTGGTTTTGGTAGCGAGAATGGTGCGTCTGGACTCGACTCCTCAAGAGAGCAAAGAGCGACAAGTGAACGGGAACAGGTTCCTATTCGACCCGTCTAAACAGAGAGGTTGGGAACAAAGAATTCTGCTAAACTTGTTTCCCAACCTCGTGGCGCTGGGGCGACCTTCGCTCTTCGATAACTCACAGGCAGCTCATTGCCAAATGTGTCAGGGTTGCTCTCCGCTGCAGGGGTTCCTGCTGTCACCGGAACCCTCTTCTCCAGGTTGTCGAGCATCATCGCCGCAGATCTTGTCAAAGAGGCTAGCCCCTTTTTTCCAACAAAGCAGTTCTGGAAGGATTACGCCGCGCTTACTGCCACGACTACCACAACTGAGGCGCACCGAGGCATCAAAGCATAACATTAGACCAACGCAGTGCGAGAGTTGCTTGAATTTTCCCTGCGGATAGTCGTAGGCTGACATTTTTCCACCAGAGTCTTCGAGCAGGGAGGTATGGCAAACTGAAGATGAGGCAGGTGGGCGGCAGTAGTCCTCTACATTTGGCCGACTCCCTTTGTCGTCGCGGAGCATATTGAGGTTCCCGGCTCACAAGATGTTCTCAGAGCTGATTTCTCGATTTCCTTTCACATCGCACGGATGAGGCTCAGTGCCGCGAGGGCTTTTTCTGAACGTGGTGCGACGAGGCCATGCGAGCGAGCGAGACAAAACCAGGCCTGGAGCTCCCTCCGGGACTCCATATGGGAACATTGCCCCTCCAGGGCAGCCACAAGACCACAGCATACCCTGAGGTGCCACAAAGGAATGGTCTTGGACCCTTAGGGCTCGGCTGAGGGCATCTTCTACGTTGCCCTCTTCTTGTGCCTGTGTACACGGGTATGGGCTGCCTGTCCTCCAGCTCGGTTGAGTCTAATCGAAGCGCATGGTATCCAGGTCGCCACAACGGGAAGGGACGGTGGCCCCATCCTCCCTCTGAGTTCGTCTGTGGTGGCGGAATGCGTTTGCCTGAAGATTTTCTGGCCTCATCCCCATTTGCAAGTGCAAGATAGAAACATAGCCGTTGTCAACATCACGAATATGATGGACTTGCCTCGTCCACACTGGGAGGTGTTATACCAACCGTCTAACCTCGATATGTGTCTCACCGCGACAGTGACTTGGCCTCGCCGCCTTGCATGCGCTCTTTCACGTCACTTTCCACGACTCCCTAGACGAGACCCCTCAAAGGCTTCTTCACAACCGTGTAGGACTCCTTTGGTCCCTGCCGGACTACTAGTAGTCGAGATGTCTCCCCGTTTCTCCGCAGCAAGCCAGCTGCATCAACCTGCCAACACTTCCCAATACCTATCCCGGGCATATCACGACCAGATACTCAACCATGGCAAAAGCACGACCCCGCGCCCGCTTCACCAACAACGGCCGCGAAACTTTCGATAACCACAACCCCCCAACAGAACCCCGCGGCAAGTCTCGACCCTGGCACAGTCAAGACAACACCAACCCCAACCCCAAGAAACACTCACCACGCCGAAGAGGCCACAAATCCCAGCCCAACCCCTATCCTCATCACAACCACGAAACCAAGTCCGCATCTAAATCTCGTAACCCTTCCACCGCCTTTTCCAAGGACAAGAACAACAACAACAACAACAACAACAACAACAACAACAACGCGCTCTCCAGCTGCCACACCTGCGCTACGACTTTCCGCCTCAACGAAACCCTAGCCCGGCACCTCCTTGAGCTCTCCCGCAAGTGCCACCAGGCCTTTGACCGCTGGGCCGAAGAGATCGGCATCTCCTTTGCCCTTGACCCGATGGAATGGCAATCCGAAGGGACGACCATGATTATCGAGCGCGAGAAGCGACGTCTGAGCGCGCTCGGTTGCGGTCTGGGATGTCAGCATTCCGCAGACGTGATGGGCGAGGATATGAGGATGGAGGATGATTTGCCGGGAGAGGAGTATGCGATGTCGATGCCACAGCGGGAGTATGGTTTGCCGCAACAGCAGCAGCCGGGTTTTGGGATAGGCGGCCTGGTGGGTGAGATGGCCTGGGGAGCGCGTTGGGGAAACACGGATGGTTGCGTGTCGTCGCAGTCTACTACGTATGCGAGTGATCCGAGGATGGAGTATAGGGAGTCGCGCGAGGTGGGTAAGTTCTGTCGATAAGTCCTCTTTGACCTGGTGCTTCGGGGGGGAACTAACTTTACGACTGCCTAGGAGAAGGATTTGGTGACATAGGTTAGATGGCCGAGTGTTGTTTTACTCCTGGGTGGGGATTTTGGAGATAGGGTGTCGACAGGGAGTCTTGGTGTTGGCGAGCTATTGTCGCTATGACAGAGAAGGATGGGCATGGAACCTGTATCGTGATGGATGGACATCAGGGGGTGTGAGGTGCGATCGGGCAGGACTCATCTATGACGGAGTCTCGTTGTCGACCCCGCGAAATGCGCAGCTGGCGTTGGGCCAGGTCGGAGATGAAGAGATGCATGCTAAAGGGGCTCACTCGCACCACATGGCATCTGTAACACCATACATCACAATCACATAATAAACGCAGTTTGGCAAAAGTGGCTCGATTATCCAACTCCCACCCATCCTCTCATCCGTGATATGATCATATACCCATGATCCTCACTCCTCCGTCTGCACTACGGGGCCCTTCTCATCAATGCTCGTGAGCAAATCATAATTCACTCGCAGGTTCTCCGCCCCGCTCAGAGACCTCGTCAGCATGCTCTCCTGCCTCTCACGGACCAGCGTTCGCAAGGCAGTGATGAGAAAGCCCGCTGTGACATCGACGGCCCAGCTATCCGGGATCAGAGACAACACCTCCAGCACATCGAACCAGCCCCCAAATCTTTCCAATAGAGCACCCGTCTGCTCGACGCGATCACTCAAGTCGCTGATGGCTAAAAACTCGGCGAGTAACACTCGGAACAAGCGCGCCTGGGTTTCTTTGGTGGGTAGACTGTCGCGACGGCCTGGGCCGGGGGTGGACAGGGAGCCACCGCCTCGGAGGCAGTATGACGCGGCGGTATCGTAGTCTCCCAAACGATGGACGAGAAGGCGGATGGCGTCTTCATGGCGCTTGGCACGGCCGTCTAGAATGATCGCTTCCGGCACGAGGAGCTGCTGTTGCGATTCCAGCGTGTCGAG
The DNA here is from genome assembly GCA_033296975.1 of Podospora aff. communis PSN243. Lineage (NCBI taxonomy): Eukaryota > Fungi > Ascomycota > Sordariomycetes > Sordariales > Podosporaceae > Podospora > Podospora aff. communis PSN243. The sequence continues at coordinate 384,763 of MU865921.1, forward strand.
GCGTTCTCGAATCGCCGAAGCGTCGTAGTCGTGTCCCCCACCGAGGAGCTGGAGTAGCCGAAGTCGGCTCTGCCACACCTCGTCGTTGGGTGGTGCATTGTCTGTTAGGAACTGTAAGTAGGTTGGTTTTGGTGATCGAAGCGCACGGTAGGCTTCGTATGAAGCTGTGACGGTCTCGCGGGAAGCTGGTGACGACTGTAGATCCTCAATGACAATGTCGAGGTAGTAGGCGATCAACTCGTTCACGTAGGCTGTGTTGCCCTTGCCGAACACGAGATGCTCTAGGTAGTATCTTACTGCGTCAGGGGCTTCCTCCTTCAAGATGTCCACAACTTGTGTTGGCTCAAATTTCGGCGCCCTGCCTTTGTCGTCGGCGAACACCTGAACACCAAGTTTGGGGTTGCGCGTGGCAAGCCATATACCGTAGTCTTGCACTAGTGCCTGGCTGCTGATGTTGGTGAGGTAGCCCCTGACTCGTTGCTCGCCGTCTCCGAGCTCCCCCCCGCTGTCCTCTTCCCCCTCGATAATGCGCCTCCAAGTAGCGAGCACATCAGCTGCCATCTTGCGGTGCTGATAAAGTCGACTTAGCACAAAGAGGCGGCGGTATGTTTCGAGAAGATCCACAGCCCTGTCGAAGCAGTCAACACCATTATCCACCAGATCGTAGAGCTCCTTCCGGATCGTGCCAGTCCTGCCAGTTTGACCTTTTGGTGTCTCTTGGTCCAGCTCTAAAAGCACAAGTAGCAAGGATGCGTCAACTGTCCTAAAGACTTCTTCTGGTATGCTGCCAAACCCTTTCTTCTTCCTCCAGGCTGTGAGAAACCGCCTCAGAAACTGGAGAACGATGGGAGGCAAGGAGCTGACGGCCTGAATGACCGGCTTTGGCTTCTCACTGGAGATGTAACCTTGGACAAGATCCTTGACGCCGCCGTAGATCCATATCCCCCTTCGGTTGACCACTATTTCGTTCCGAAGGGCGGGGATGAGCGACAAGACAACTCTGGCGTCCAGATCTCCGCCGACCAGGTTTTGTTCCACGATGGCCATCTCCTTATCTGTAAAGGGCGACTCTGGTGACTGTAAAAATGTCTGCAGGAGCATGACGCTTGCTCTCTGTTTGATGTAGCCCAGCGTCATGAATTCGAGTTCGGTCTTAGCGTCCCTGTCCTTGACCGCCGCCAACAGAGAAAGAAGCTGCTGTCGAGTCTCCCTTTTATCCATGCCCATTGTCGCGCTCTGTGACGCTGCTGCATGCAAGGTAGACTCGAGTTGCAGTAGCAGGGGATTTCGCACAGCCCACCATATGTCGGCTCCCGCCCATACGGCCAGTCTCGAGGACGTCTTTGCAAGGCTCCGTACGAAATCTTCACCCTCCTTGTTGCGCTTGGCTTCCCAGCCTTCGGGCAAGACCTCCTCTTCGGACTCAAGGTCCCGGTCGAAGAGCTCCTTCTCTTGTGATAACCGCTCCATCGACAGGGCTGTGCGAGAATCTGAACTTCCCATGGACATTGTTGGCGTCGACGGGTGCCCGCTGAACGGCGAAAACCGTCTTTGACACAGTATCTCGACAACTTCTTCGAACCGCATTTCCTCAGTCTGGAGAAGAGATCGAATCCCTATTGGCGTGCTCGATGTCGGCTCCTTGGCTTCGTCATTTTCAATTTCTAACCAGAACTTTTCAGGCTCGTCCTCTCCAACGTTCACGTCGAACCGTTGTATCTCAAGGCCGTGATGCAGTCCGTCGGGAAACTCCCGCCCCATTGATGCGAGAACGTAACCATCTTCGTCAACGGGCAGAGATGAGCGCGACGAGGAGAGGTCAGTAGAAACACCGTCGACCACAATCTCACGCGGATATCTATCGAACTCGACGGTTGGCCGTGTAGGGTCACCGTCCAGATTCACAAACATGCCGATTCCGGGGTCGAGGGGCCCTGTCCCCGTAACGATCAGGAACTCGTCCGACGAAGGTGAGGCAATGTGGGGCTTCAGAAAAACGGAGCCAGGTTTCGGGGGTGACGTTGTTCGCGCTGGAGACTGAGTCCCAGCAACCTGAGCGGCTGCTATCCCCCCAGCTTCGCGCGGCGGCGCGGGCAATGGTTTGTTCGTTGAAGCATCTCCGGCCGGCCCGGGACTCCGCGAAGGCTCTGGGGCATCATTCTCTTGGAATATTGGATCCTCAGCCCCTCCCGGCCGCCCGGCCTGCCGCCGCACGCCGGCAGCAATGAACCCACCTAGGCTTGTGCTTCTAGCATGGCCCGGTGCTTCGAGACCTGGCCGTGCCGAAGCAGAGGATGAACTTCTCAGAAGCCCGCCATCAGAATCACCCGCGACGTTTTGCGCTTGACCAAATGGACCGCCGGGCTGAGAATTATCGAGGGAGGAGATGCTCATCAACGGAATCTTCAGTTGTCGATCAACATCGAGCAGAGAGTAGCTCCTGGAATCGGCCACGCAGGCAATCGAGTCCCTGCGGACCGACAGGGTGCTGCCTGCAAAGTCAATCTTTCTGACAACGCGAGCATCTTCGCCAATTCTGATGACCTGTATTCGTCGGTTGAGCGACAAGAGGATTGTTACGCCCCTTGATCTCTCGTCGGCCGAGCTTCCAAGCCCCTCGTTCAGATCAACACCTCCAATCCAGTTGCAGTTCCTAACTTGGGTAGTCCCGAATACGGGGCTGAGTTCGGGGAGCGAGTAGAACGTGACGGTCCAGTTGCACAAGACGCATGCTTTGGCGACGCGCGGCAGGAGGAGGATCTGTTGCACGCCTGGTCGTGAGCCACTCGGTGATGTCTGGCTCTCTGAGTATGCTGGGCGCAATCGCGAGGCGAGAATGAATTGGGAGCTCCCCGTCGGGTCCTGGGGGTCAGGAGGTATTTGGAAGAAGTGGAGCAGCTCCGACGCTGTGGTGCCAACGTAGAGGTTGCCATCTGCGCTCAAGTCGTCAGCAGACTTTCTCCACAGAGCCAAACATGGGCGCATACCTAGGAAGTCGACGCAATTAATCTTGATATCTTCATCGCCGCCGTCAGCAGACAAGGGCACATTCTGGAGCAGCGGGCGCAAGACATATGGGCCGGCTCCCGCGAGGTGCCTTGAGTTCCGCTGCGCATCGGTTGCCATTTCGTTCCCGCACCATCGTAGCCGCGCCCCGGCGTCCTAAGCAGTGTCGTTTCGCGTATGGGCCCAGCGCAACCAGCGAATCGTAATTCCGGCAGCAATAATGCTCACGGCGACGGTTGCAAACAGCGTGGGGAGGTTGAGGTTCCTCCGAGCTATGCCGCCAGGAACCCCAAGAAGACGGGTGGACCCCTGTCAACCAACGTCAGTCCCCCGGCCCTGCGCAAGGGATCCACAACAGCTCAGACCAACCAGAGTTCCGCGCTCTGATTGCGGCCACCTTTGGCACATCACGCTGCGCAAGACTCCGAAGGTTTCAATACGCCAACAAAACCATGTTTTGATATTCCAACCCCATCGACTGTGAGCACCTTGCTGCCCTAGCTTGGCTGTTATCACTATCAATAAACGCATCGCTTGAGAAGGCACATGAGCGCAACAATGGCCGACAACGGCACGGCTGATGCTGCCGGAACCGCTCTGAACGCGGGCGCAGCACCATCGAGCCACGACCCGGGGAACAAGTTCCAGAGCGCCATATCGCAATGGAGGAGTGAGACTGCTTATTGAAGCTCAAGGTTGATACGATAGACAGCTGACACCTTCATTAGGTCTCGACTTCACGACCCTCGTCTCCAACTTGGACAACACAGCCTCCGAAATCGTCACATACCAACGAGATTCGACGGTGCAGAGGAAAGACTTGGCCCAGAAAACGAAGGACTTCAGAAAGCTGGACGATACGAGCAAACTCGGGGAGATCAAGGGCTTGCTGAAGGGTATGCGCCCTCGATTCCCCGACCACGCCGACCTTCGAGCAGAAGCTAACTCGGTCCTCTAGCCTACCAAACGTTCATCGACCTCCTTACGAACCACTCCAAGTCCATCAACTCGGCTTTCCTGCACGCCTATACCGCCCTATCTGAAGCGCCGGATCCGTACCCCTTACTCGAAGCATCTGTCGATTCCATGCTCCTTTCCGAAGACACCCTCCCGAAACTTACGCAAGAAAACGAACACCTGCAGAAGACGGTCGCAAACCTGACATCTCAGCTGGAGGACACCGAATTTAGGCTGCAGAAGGAACGCGACGCGAGGAACGAGCTGGAAGAAAACTTGGAGACCAAGGTCAAGGAGGTCGAGAAGTCATGGACGGCCGTGTTGGAAGAGAAGCAGGACAATTGGGCCGCGAAGGAGAAGGCGCTCGAAGACAAAGTCGAAAATCAGGACCGCCTGCTTAACGAGATCAAGGCTAGCTACGAAGTGAACCAGCGGCTGGGGAAGAATGACGACGAGGACAAGCGCGGGCACGTCACCAGCGCTGAGCTGGAGATGGTTCACTCTGATCTCGAGCGCACCAGCGCAAGGCTGGCCGAGGTGGAAGCTCGGAACGAGCAACTGCGATTGGATCTCGCCCAGGCCAAATCCCAAGTCCCGGCGCATCAGACGGTGGCGTTGGAGGATGACCCTGGATACATGCGCATGAGATCCGAAAATTCGTCTCTGATCCGGAAACTAGACTCTGCGAGGATGGAAAAGGAGACTTTGAAGAGGCAACTAGACGCAAATCTTCGGAGCCTGGAAAGAGAAGTCGGCCTGCTCAAAGAAGAGCGAGACGCCCTCAAGGCCAAGGTGCAAAAATGGAGCGATTACGATGACGTCAAGCAGGAGCTCGAAGTTCTCAAGAGCATCGAATTCTCCACGGGCGACGACGATGAGACGCGGGATCTCGCCAGCGACGCGAGTGGTGCCGCAGCCAACGGAAAGGGGGACACCCTCGAGCAGCTGCTCCTCGCCCGCAACAAGAAGCTCGGCGACGAGCTCACCATCCTCCGCGTATCGCACCAGGATCTTCAGACCCGGCTTCAGAACCTCCAGGAGGAGCTCTCACGAACCAACGCCGAGCTGGAAAAGTCACAAAACCTCAACGAGAAGCTCGAGAACGAGCTCTCTACCATCCAAGCCGAGGCACCCAACACGTTCCCCTCTGGTGCCTCCGTTGCCGGTACCTACGTAAGCCGATATGCTCCATCCATAGCGCCCGGCCGCAAGGGAGGCCGCACCTCCCCGACCTCATCCATCATCAGCGGTTTCAACCCCCGCGACTCAGACCGCGAACCTGTAGGCAGCGGCTCCGGCATCCTGCCCATGATCACCGCCCAGCGTGACCGCTTCAAGAAGCGCAACGCCCAGCTCGAGCAAGAGCTCTCAGAAAGCCACCGCAACGTCTCCCAACTACGACAAGAGATTGCAGCCCTCCAGCGTGACAACCTCAACCTCTACGAGAAGACCCGCTATGTATCATCCTACAACCGTGCCGGCCCATCTGGCGCAGCTGCAGGTTCCACGTCCTCGTCCGCCTACGCATCGAACCCCAACCCTTCGACCGTGTCCATGGGCGGCACCGGAAACCCCGGCATCGCACTGGACCGGTACCGCAAGGCTTACGAGTCCAACTTGTCTCCCTTTGCAGCTTTCCGGGGCCGCGAGTCCGCTCGCGCGTACAAGCGGATGAGTTTCCCTGAGCGGGTGGTTTACTCAGTTACGCGCATGGTGCTGGCGAGCCGGACCAGCCGCAACCTCTTTGCTGCGTACTGCGTCGTGCTGCATGTGCTGGTCTTCTTTTCGCTGTACTGGCTAGGTGCGGCGGATGTCGATAAGCACGCTACGCACCTGGGAGAGGCAGCAGCAGGCGCTGCAGTTGCCGCTGCCAATGCTGGGGGCGGGGACAACTGGCGAGAGGAGGGGTTCAGTGGGTCATGATGGCGCCCCTGGCATTCCCATATGGTGGCTGGGCGCGGTGAGGGAACGGTGTGGGTTGGGCAAGGATCAGAAGGAAGGTAGAAAGTGGGTGTCCCGCTGAAACGGGACAGCGGGCGTCTGTCTGCATGGCCTACCCGACGCGGTAGCGAATGTGGATGACACGCTCTCGGTGAGCAAGACACCACCGAGGGCCAAGAGCGGCTCCAAGGCATGTGGGTGGGGGAGGGTACTGATTACCATGAATTGTGCGATCTTGTACCAGTAATCCATAGGCGAGCGGAGGAAAGACACGAGCGCACCAGCGCAAAGCTAGCGGCTGCCGCTCGGATGGGCACGAAAAGCATGGCTGCTCGGTCGAGGGCGTTTATTTGTGGGGCCGGCGGCTGCGAGGCGGCCTTCCGAATGACAGGGAGGCGGGAACCAGGATCATAGTCTTGCTCACATGTGCGAGCTGACACTGAGCCACTTGTAGAAAAGATGTGTGTCTTTTTTTTTTGAGCTCTCGTTTGTACACAGCGGCTGCAGATAGTTAAAAGAAGCAGCTGAGAGTTGAAGTTGTTGTTGGCAGTCTGGATAAGTATTGGTTGTGCTGATTGGCTGCGTCTGTGTAATGTAAGTGGTGGCTGTCTTCTCGTCTCAGCGGAATTGACAGGACAGATGGAGATTTCCAGCTGATGCGGACAGATGATCTGACCGTCCGAGAAAGAAAAGAAAAAGGATGCCGGTTTTCCGCGGGGCTTGGCTGTTTTCTTTTGTCTGCGTCCTGGGCTTCCATCTTTGGCGGCTGGTAAGTTATCGCTTGCATGGAGAGATCGTGCATCGGACAAAAGTTGCCCGGTTGGAGGATGGTGTGAATGACAAAGACAATCGGGAGGAAGACGGCCAATGTCGTTGCTGCGTGTGCTATGGTGGTGAGTGCCGATAGGGAAAAGCGTAACGGGTGAGGAATGCTCGTGTCCGATAGGTAGAACCCAATGTTCGCGATGACGACGATGGGGGATCCAGCCGGGCTGGGGATCCATGGGTGGGCGGAATCGTTTGGCTTGTGGTCGCTGGAAGTCGTGGGTCGCGTCTGCTGCGGCCAGCCGCCGGCGTCTATCTGGGGTGGGCCTCCACGTCCATGGACCGTGGCCGCCTCCCCTGCTCATTTTTTCAGCGGACCGGAAGCGACACCAAGAACTTGGCTCGCGGCTAGGTGTGGGGAAGAGTCAATGATAACGGCAGGGGAGTGGTGTGTCGACGGTATTGTTGCTGTGTCTGTGGACTCTCTGTACGAGTATTGGTACGACGGTCGTTGACGACTGCCACGTTGCACGGCTGAGACGAGCCAACCTCTTTGCAGTCGCCCTGACCGCTGGTGTCTGCGTCCGCCGTAGAACCAGACATTCAGTTCGGAGAGGGCCCAGCCAAAGTCGGAAGAATGCAAAAGACAGCGGCAAAGGCAATATCGAGGATATCGAAGTCGCACTGAGCACCTCACAAACAGAAGCCATCCTTGGACAAGGCTCTGAGGAGAATGTGCCAATGTGGGCAAGCTTCTCAGCCGGATGAAATGGGCTAATTTTCCCAATTTTCCCAACCTCTTCTCCCGTGGCTATTTTTGCCCAGATTGTTTGCCGCCGCCGACCGCGCCGTGCTCACTCGTCGTGCCGGAAGCGCACGCTAGAAGACGGGAGGTCGGCTACCCAGATTACCACACCCCCACTACCACCCATCGCTCACACCCAAGGCCACCCAATTGCCTGCGGGACGCGCTTGTTCAATCTCCTATCTCTCCAATTTTACCCAGAGAGCCCACCACCTATTCTCGTCTATGGACAGGCACCGGCACGCTGCCCAAGCCGAGCAACCGCGTTCTCCGCAACTGCCAGATGCTACGCGGTCTTGGTATCTCCGGCCATGCTAATTTGCCCGCCCTCTCTACCCACATTGGCTGGCATTAGGATTTTGCTATGTTGACACCCATGGCTGAGTTGACGACAGCGAGGTGAGACTCTGGCTGCCCAGTGACAGCCGGTGAGCAAGTCATCGTGGCCGTGGCCAGCCAGTTTGCGACCGCAACGGTGGGATGATGGTAGCTTGGAAGTTATTCTCAGCGTCTCAGTGCCCCTCCACGCCCTCTGCGCCTTTTCCCGCGTTAGACCCTCGCATGATCTCTGCTCCTCGTGGCAGCAAACTGACAGAAAAAACAGATGCGCGGCCACAAGCAAACATCTGTAGAAGGTATCCGCATCCATCTGTATTAGGCACACGATTCATGGATCCGATCGATCGGTAGCTGGCTGGCGGTCTTCAGTTGAGGACGTGCCGGCCATGGAGAGAGAGAAGACGACCTAAAGGGCTCTTGCTCATGTCTCTCGGCACACCCCCCCCCACTGCGGGGGTGTGGGTCGCCAACGTTGAATCGCGGCAAAGATCACCGCGTGCACGGCCCATGAAGAATCGCAGGGTTCTTGCAGACAGGGGCATGGCGATGCAGATCGCCAGTTTCCGCCAGTCAGACTGCAGACCGCGAGATGCCAAATCGAGCGCGGGCTCCACAGGCTCGCGGGCGGCTGCCGACCCCCAGTCCCTTCCAGTCCTTCGATACCCCAGGAAGGACGGGAAAGCACGTATGGGGACACTCTACGCGTTCCTGCAAGCCTGGGCCGCCCGGCTGGCTGTCGCCTGTGCCGCTGGCCGCGGGTAGGAGGGCGCTCTCCTGGCCAGCCGTTCTGTCGTGCAGCCTCTCGTCTGTATATAGTCTTCCACACGCCCTCCCCTCATGACGGCCATGATCTTCGTGATCCCCATCTCCTGTTCGTCCCATTTCCTCAGCCATATATCGACTCGCAGGACGCTCTCCTGAAGCCCTCCGGGTCGGTCTTTCCTTGTTTTCCTTTTCCATCTCTGGGTTTCCTTTGGGTGCTTTACTGTCTGGGTTTTACTCTCCGCGGTTGTCTTCCACCAAACACCTAAACTCCGATACCAAACCACCTGCCGATCCTATCAACGGACTACAATCACCCACCGAGATGCAGCTTTCCACGCTCCTCCTTTCGGCGCTCGGCGCCACCGCCGTCTATGCCGCACCGGCCTTCCCCGATCTCAACGTCGCCGCTGCTAGCCCCGAGGGCATCGAGACCATGAGCGAGTACTTCACCATGCTCGCCCAGAAGGTTCAGCAAAGCCGGCAGATGGCGGCCGCTCCGGTCTGCGATCTCTCCAAGGCGGTGTTGCCCGAAGGTACGGCTTCTCGAATCACACTGGCTTTGCATGCATACTAACACCCACGGCAGCACCCAACCCTCTCCCTCCAGTATCCGCGGGCCTGACCCTCAAACACGTCGCCATTGGCCGTGGTACCCAAAACTATACCTGCGACCTCAAAAACGCTACCGCAGTCCCTAAGGCCAACGGAGCCGTTGCGACCCTCTTCAACGCCTCGTGCATCGTCGCTACCTACCCTGACCTCGCAAAGATGTTGGGTCGAGTGTCGATGCAGTTCAGCCTCACCCAGAGCGAGGCTTCCAAGAAGCTCGCCCCGTCAAACCTCATCATCAGCGGCAAGCATTGGTTCACCAACCCGACCACGCCCTTCTTTGATCTCGACTCCCCGACACAGCAGCTTGGAGGGGTGCCATGCACGAAGGCTGCCGATGTGGCTGCGCCAGCTGATGCGCCCGTGGGCCAGCTTGGTGAGCCGGCCGTCCGATGGCTCAAGCTCACGGCAGTTGCCGGCGCCACCGGCGGTCTCCAGGAGGTTTACCGCGTGGAGACGGTGGGTGGTAGCGCACCTGCAACTTGCAAGGGCATGCCCGCTACCTTCGAGGTCCAATACGCAACACAGTACGTTACACTCCTCAATTTCAAGCTCTGGCGATACAATGGCTAACATTTGTCAATAGATACTGGTTCTACGCTCAATAAGCGAGGCTGAATCAGCTCGCTGGGCAGGGCTGCTGCGACGGGATCCAAGATTATACATATACCAAAATTGGGATGACGACCACGAAGTTGTATCATATGGGCTGAGGCTTCATTCAGCATGTGTATATTTTCCATGCATAGTATCGCGGGCGTTAATGGCGCTCTGGCGGTATCGTTTTTTGTCATGTTTTCCTAATGAGCTACTTGAGGGCCTATGGGCCTGGGGGTCTATTGCCAAACCGCCCAAAAGGGTCCATTGACTGGGTCTCCAAAGAATACCCTTTCATCTAGTTACCAAGTTGATCTTGTGGGAGCCAAGCATGTGATGCTAAGAGCAGGAGGAATGAGACTGATAGGAACTAGATAACGTAATGGTCACTGTACTCAAATCTTCTCCCTCCTCCGTCAACAACTTGTGTCTAGCAATTTGAAAAGTTGAAGATAAACCTCCCATGTTCCATCCCATACATGGTCCTTTGTCTGCATGAGCAACACCCTCGACATTCAAGCGCGACAGCAACCCCCCCTGGCCCCCAAAAAGATGACCGAAGGACCAGCGTGATTCCCTCCCTTGCGACCATGGCTCCGGGAATTGAGACCAAACTGCTCGCGCCAAGTCCCGAACCGATGGTACACAGTTTCAGGGGTGGCGTCTTGTCAGTACAAGCCACGTGGTAGGAGCATAGATCTGGTCCACCGATTGTTTGCGTGCAACACTCCAAGATCGTCACTTATCATTTCTTTTTGGTTGGCGTACCGGTTGAAACATTTCAGTTGGGGAGAGGTAAGGGGGCGCGCGCGGGCGGGTAAAGGAGATTTTGTGCATCGGGAAAATATTTCAGCGAGCCACACGAAACGGGCGGAGCTTGGACCTGCGATGCGATGCGGTGCGGTATGTACTGTGGATTTGCAGCGAGTGGGCAAAAGTTCGGATGAAGGAAGAGAGAGGATGTGCGGTAGCCAGTGAGAGGATGAGAGATGCGAGGGGGGTGCTGGAAGGGTTGCGTGGTTGCGGTTGTGGTTCAGGGGGAATTGCTCTGGGTGACGATGAAATGTCTCCAATTCCGAGGGACAAGGGCCATTTGGGAATGCTTGATCTCAGTGAGGCACATGCGAACAGACACTAGACGCCAGCACGATGGAAGGGATTATGTTTGTGGCAAGAAGATACTGTGTAGATGCGAGGAAGCTGCGGTCGAGTGTCTCAGGCCACATGCCCTGTTGACCATGATATCGACCGGATGCGCATCGCTTCGAAACCAAATAGACGTGAAACGAGCAAGCTGACCACCATCTTCCAGGAAGAATCTGCATTGGGCCCCTATTGTCCGGCTACGATGGCCGCAGCTAGGAATACAAGTGATAACGGGTCTTTGTGGAAGGAGGTTCCAACCCTAGATCTGCAACTGATCTGCGCCTCGGCGACCCACGCAGAGCCTCGATCCGTGCCGGGACGTGTCGGTAGCTGGAGATAAGACCTCACGTCAACTTGGCCCGGCCCCCTAGTTTCAACCGTGCCATTCGTTCTGCTTCAAGCCCATTTGGATTGCGCCACCGCTCGGCATTGGGTGACATCTCTGTTACTGTATCCTTTATGTCGTCCCAGGGGCCATCCATTCCCCCTGTCTACCGAGCATCTAGTGAACCAACTGGCGTGTGCACTTTCAAAGCACCTACCCGCCCGCTCCCACACCCGCACCCGCACCCGTCCGCTCGCCTGCCTAAGATGGCTCCGCCCAGTTGACAACGTCCATAACTTGCCCTGCTGAGGGGTGGGAATAGCCTATCCTTAAGCGCAGACGCAAAGGCTAGAGGGAAAAATACATTAGCACCCACCATAGACAAGTAAACGCGATGAACTTACCCCTTTGCACCCTGCTACTCTCATCGTCTGCGTGGCTTCGGCCCCGGGCGCTAGGTCTGTGGACGAGATACTCAGAAGCTGCAACTTCTGGGACTTTGGAACGGCCGCCTGCAATCCCACGTTGGAGAGGCCACTGCCAGCACCTGTATTGCGGAATCGGGCAACGGCCTGGATCATCCCTTCGGCGTTTCTTTGTGTCTGGATGGTCACGTTCAGGCCATTACAGTCATAGCAGGGGTACCCAGCCGGCGCCGAGGTTGGTGTCGGTGCTTGCGGGGGAGGGGTCGCAGTTGTGGAGAGCAAATCGGCGCTCGGTGGAGCAGCTGCCGCGGCCGGGACCGGAGCGGCACCGGCACCGGGCCCCTGAGAGAACAGGTCCATGATAGAAGCGACATTTGACTGTCCCGGGGTTGAGGAGGCAGCGGGAGGGGCGCTGGAACCGCCAAGAATATCCGCCAAAAGGTCGGCATTGTTCTGGGTGCCGTTGGCTGGGGCAGCAGTGGGAGGCCCGCTGTCGCCCATGAGGTCGAATAATAGATCCTCTTCTTTGGGGGCTTTCGGGGGCTTTGATTTCCGGTTGGCCGCCTTGGCAGTTGTCTTCTTCGCCGCCTCGCCAAGCACCCGCGATTCCTCCTTGATCTGTGGTGGTGGCATCTTCTCTAGCACGCCGCGGCGGATCTGGTCGTAGGCAAACAGATTGCCGAATTCGACCGCGCGCTGCTGTACCTCGACATCCAGACTTGTCTGGTGTGTCTGAAGCAGTCTCCTTACTCTCTCAATCTGGGCCGGATCGGACAGCCTCGTCGTAAGCTTGATAAGAGCTGTGATAATGTACTCGGTCGTAATCTGTGTCGCATAGCTGCTGTTGAGGATTGTCGAGAACAAATCGATGATCTCGTGCTCTTTAACCTCTGTAACAAGCTCCTCTTCCTCATACTGACCACCCTTGAGGAGAGATTCGCCATATTCGCCAATGCACCAAGCACCGGCTTGCGCCAAACTTTCTTGTGTGATGTCCTTTTTCAAGTTGGCGTATAACTTTTGCACGGCATAAGTTTGCAGCTCAGGCGTTGTAGCGATTAGTCGGACAAAAGAGGAAAGAATAGGTTCCTTGACGTAGTTTCCGGCCAGCGTCAGGACCCGGAGCATGGTATCGAAATGCCATCGCTTGTTGGGCGCATATCGATCGGCTGCCACGCCAATTTGCGTCGTCATGGTTGTCTTGAACTCGTTGTCTGCCACCTCCAGGAAAGCCAACAGTTCTCGGATGAGGACACGAACGTTGCTCTCGTTGATCAGGGTGAAGCTGAGATCGAGCGCCCTCCTCCGAATACTGATATCTGGGTCCCTAAGACATTCCAAAATCGTATTTCGGTGTCTTTGCACAGCGTTTGTGTCGATGGCCACCACCTTGACGAGGGTGTTCAGGGCGACATAGCGGATGTTGTTGTCTCTGTTGGACAAGAACTTGCCCAAGATATTGACACCCAGAACACGCAAGCCGGCGTCGGCCTCGATATCCAGAATGGTCAGAACAGCCTCGTACAAGATAGAGTTGCCGACATTCTTTGACGAGTCCGTGTTGGTCGCGACCTGGGCCAAGATGTCGTTGATTTGCTCCGTCACCTGGGCGTCGCCGCGGGCGAGTACACGTAGCAGCCGCAAAATCTTGACCTGCAAGAAGGGGTCGGTGATACCTGTGACGTCGTGCTCAGGGGCGTAGCCGGAAGATGCAAGACCCTTGAGTGTCCTCACAAGCACGGGTACGAACTGGCGGAACTTCTCAATGATGCCCTCTTCCCCACCCTCGGCTTCATCGGCTTCACAGAGGCTGGTAACCAACGTAAGCCCGGACAACAGCACACCGTGGTTCCTGTCCGACAACAGCTGCGTCGCCTTCTCCACAAAGTGCTCCTGAAGGTCTGGCACCTTGCGGCATATCCGCATGGCGCACAGGGCGGCCTTTCGTCGAATGTAAGGGTTCGCCGTGGAGATCAAGTTCTCGATTTCGGGGAACAAGTCCCTCGACATCTCGACCGAGGCGATGTTTCCGAGTGTGCAGAGGGCGAGGCCCACGATGTATTGGTTCGAATGCGACAGATCACTATCCAAAGGTCAACAGGTCGAAATTTCGCCTAACCCAAGCCCAGACATGCGACGCACTTTTTAAGGGAATTAGTGACCAGAGTAAGAACCTCCTGGTTCTCGTCGAGTAGCAAGCTTGTGGCGAGGTGTCCCAAGCGCTTGTCGGCGAAGCGGGGGGAGGCCAGAAGCTTGAGGCACTCGATCTGGCCGAAATGTGTTCGCTCTCCCAGGGTGAAGAGGTAAAGAAGCTTAGCTACGTTGTTGCGCCTGCGAGAGCATAGTCACGGTCAGCACACTCGAAACTCTTGCAAGCAGCGGCGGCCGGGGCGGGGCGGAGAGGGTTCTATGCACCTCACAGCATGATCGGCGCTTTCTTCTCGGAAGCTGGCTCGAATGGCAGCGCTCTCCTTCTGGATGACGGCTCTCTCGTCGGCGATGGTCTTTGCGGCGCGAACATTGCGGATAAACTGCTTGACTGTGGGGTTCGAGACATGTCAACCATGGCCGATTCGCAACGGGCAGACCGTCCTGGGCGGTCGGGATACATACGGGAACTCATTTTGAAGTTGTTGGGGCCCGCGAGGGGGCCTGGAAGCGCGTTCTGACCAGCTTCGAGAAGCTTGGAGTTGGCAAAAAGGGACGAAGCGCTGGGCGGGCTGTTGCGTAGGGGCTATTCTCAACGTTGCCGTGCCGCATCCAGCTGCCCCCCGTTGCGAATGTGTCCCGCCGCACCAGCCAACCATGACAGAGCTACCCGCTTTTTCTTTGCCTCAGGCAGCACTGGACATACAAAAGCGGGTCTCAGGGTAAGCCCCACTAGGTGGTTCCAGACCGAGACAACCTGCAGTGGAAGGCGATATATCCTACAACGAGGGCGCCTTCAATAAAAATATCACCAACAATTTGTTGCTGCTGTCAATGCTGCTAGTTTCCTTATTCCGGGGCTTTTTGCCGCGACTTCTTTGGGTTGACGTAGACCACTTTGGAGGCATTGAGCTGGAGTCCAATACGAGTCCCACTCTTTCTGCCCTTCCCTTCCAGGTTGGTTTTCTTTGACTTGGACGACCAGATTTGAACCCTGGCCCTCCGAGGAAAAAAGCCCCCAACAATTACCAAGCTGATAAAGTTCAGCCCTAGGATTTGAACCTAGGACCTATGAAACCGTATCGGACATCCGCATGCGGAAGCACAGTGACGCTTTCTACCCGACCTCTTGACCATAGTCTGTTGCTATCTGCTTGACAGAATCTCTGCTCATGTGGCACATATACCTGAGCTGTCATGGCGTGGTGTGCGCGCCCTCTACCCTTAGCGCCATGTTCCCATGGACCGTTGGGCGTCAACGCTTCATGGTTCCAGCGTGCAAATTTGTGTTTCTGATGACTGAGCCAAGTTGCTACTCTAGGGTGCATGTCTCAACAAGGCGGATCTCTTCCGATGAGGCTCGGTGCGGGGAAGCTCGGGGTCCGTCTCAAGACCCTCAGTGCTCTCATCAATCATCAACATGTTGTTCAGTGATGAAGGGCTACCCAAACTGCAGATTTTCATATTGCATTTCATGCTTACACAGCTTTATTCACGCAACCAAAACTCACAGCAGTCAGCGACATCGTTGAACAGTGCAATGGTTCTCCTTTCCTGACAGTACCTGCATCTTACCCCTCCAGGCCTCGCGGGGTAGTTCGCTCCTTGGCACTCACCACCACCCAAGAAATCACTCACTCTCCCTCCGCTCCGAACGATCCTCCCCGACCGTGACCAGGTCACGATGCGTTGGGGGCAGTGCAGAGCGATCGACGTACCGAGCCGAGCATCATATTAGCTGTCTGTTTCCCTATAAGGCTGATGGGCTGCATCGGACGATATAAGAGCGTGGGAGCCAAATGGGCACGTTTTGACGGGCCGATGCCGCTAGAGAGCACTGCCACAATCTCATGCATGACGTTCCTGGCTACGCATTGGATGTGTCTGCAATGGAAGTAAAAAAAATCGTGACACGAATGGTCGGGTAGACTCAAGGCACGGCCAAATTAGTAGAGATGAGTGATTATGCTTTCTTCACTGGGAGGTTGAGGTATGAGTGTGCAGGAATGACAACCTCGTCCTCACCCTCCTGTCTCGCGTCAGTCGCAAGACGATAGGTGCAGATGGGATGCGGAAGAGACGTTGAAAAACACAAGCAGGGCTGGAACAAAAGCGCAAACAATAACGAGTCTACCGGTCAATGTGTAAAACTACCGTCCGGTTCCGCTTAGCGGCACTCAAAAGTGGCGCATAGAGTACCAAACACGATTTTGAGCTCGAAATAGAGACATTCCTTGCGCTTGACCTTGAGTCTCTCCGTGAAGCAATCCATGATCCATCCAGAACAATGTTGAGAAGAAATCCGACGTAAAACGCTTCGGGCTGTGACGGCGAGTGAGGATATCAATCAGGCGGGCGCGGTACTTTACTTTTGCATCATGAGCTGGACGAACTCGTTGTCTGTCAATCAGAAGTTAGCCGCTGCAAAATCGGTGCGGGGGTAGCCGAACATACAGTCGATGCGTCCATCACCGTCCTGGTCAGCCTCGCGGATCATCTCGTCGACCTCATCATCCGTGAGCTTCTCACCAATCGATGTCATGACATGGCGCAGCTCAGCCGCCGAGATGAAGCCGTTATTGTCACGATCGAACACCTGCTCAAAATCAGCCGGGCATCTCAAGAGTCGCTTGCGCAAGGAGAACCGACCTTGAATGCCTCGCGAATCTCCTCCTCGGAATCTGTGTCCTTCATTTTTCTCGCCATCATGGTGAGGAATTCTAGGAGCCTTGTCAGAGACCAACCATAGTCCGAGGGCTGCTGGGCAACGTACCGGGAAAGTCAATGGTGCCATTGTTGTCGGCGTCGACCTCGTTGATCATATCCTGTAGCTCCGACTCCGACGGGTTCTGGCCAAGAGATCGCATCACGGTACCAAGCTCCTTAGTAGTGATTTGTCCTAGTTGCACTTAGCATACCTTCTTCCCATGCTGACCCCAAGGCTGCCACCCCCCTTGCGCGACAGAAGCTGTCGGCAGGAGCACATGTTGCGTCGACTAGGAGCCGACGTCGCCGTGAACGTAGGAGGGCGCGGGCAGCAAAAGGGGCCAAATTCCCACACCATATTGGAGACTAACCATCGCCGTCCTTGTCCTGTAGTTCACCGTCTTGTCAGTACCCATCTTGTAGACGATTGAGTTTGTGCTCGCAGAGCAAGGCGGGGCAAAGATCAAACGAGAAGAAAAGAAGAGAGATGACTTACAAACAGGGAAAAGGCCTCCTTGAACTCAGATACCTGTTCTTCGGTAAGGGAGTCGGCCTGCGCACACAGTCGTCGTCAGCTCCCAGATTCGAAGATGCCAACCGGGCTGCCCCTCAGCCGCGGGGCTCCCAAGCGGAGCGTTTGCGCGGGGAGCAAAGAGAGACTGACCATTGTGAGTAATTCTCGTTCGGCCGAGTATATGGCGAAAATGCAAGTGCGGTGGTCTCGGCGGTGACTATATCAAGAGATATCCGAAGTGCTGCAGACTATCAGCGGGGTTGGGGCGTCGCCTTCGTCGTGGGTGAATCGTTGGTAAGGCGGTCGACCTTTAAATGAGCGCCAGCAGCCCAGGCTGGATTTCGAGACCGCAGGTGGGGCCCCCTCCTTGCTCGCTGCCATGGCCCGGGCGTTCGTGTGGTTTACGCCTGAGGTATCCTGATTGCGGCTGCCTCCGCGACGGCCTGCCTGGGGTGGTCGCTTCCATCCCAATCCGTACAACCACCCTAACCCTAGATAACACCTTGTTGGCTGGGGGGCTTGCCTGTCTCATTCGTCATCATCGCCAATTGTCCAAGGAGCTTAGCACGCGTGCGAACATGCGATGTGATGTGATGTCTCGACCAGGAAACGACCGCAGAGCAGGACACTCGACAACCCCAACATCGTCCAATCGCTGAAATCAATCGCTTTGGCTCCCGAGAGCTGTGGAAGGGCGCTTTTCCCTTCCGGCGTCCGCCATGTGGCGAGACCGCACGAACCTGTAAGACAACGCCGACCCTCTCTCGCTTTTGCCGAGTATCTGGGTCGAAACCCATAGGAACAACGCACGGGGAACCGCACGCTGACCGCGCAATTTGCAGCTACATCTCGTACCGGCAGTCGTACGCCCACCATCCAACACAGCGCAACAGGTATGGCCCCCCTAGTCGAGGCGATCGCTTCGGCGCGAGCGCCGCCGCCAGCGGCTCCAGCTCAGGGGTGCTCCTTTCTGCCGACGACGACCGCGCGGGGCTCCTGTCCTCGGGCGCATACGACGCTGACGATGGCGACGCCGTGATTGAGATGGACTTATTACCACCGCGCTGGGCCGACGTGTCGGAGGAAGTGTCCGAACTGCTGGCCGACATCGCCCACAAGAGCCAGAAGCTCGAGCGACTACACCAGAAGCATGTATTGCCGGGGTTCAACGACGACGAGGCCAAAAAGGCCGAAGAAAGCGAGATTGAGCAGCTCACCCAGGTCATCACGCGCGGCTTCCATGACTGCCACCGGTGCATCCAGCGCATCGAGCAGATGGTCCGCGAAGGCAAGGCTACCAACCAAATCAGCCGCGCCGACGAGGTCATGGCCAAGAACATCCAGGTCAACCTGGCCACGAGGGTCCAGGAAGCCAGCTCGGGGTTCCGCAAAAAACAAAGCACATACCTCAAAAGTGAGTTGGCTCCCTCTGGGCACCAGCCACCCGCCCAGCCCGTCACATGGCTCAGTACTGACATTTATGCCTTTTAGAACTGCGAGGCATGGGCGGCATCTCCAGCCCAGCCGACCGCTCCTCGACCCCTTTAGCAGGGGGCGCAGGCTATACCGACCCGTCCGTCTTGGAGTCAGACGCCGACAGATCATTCTCCCAGTCCACGCTCCAGGCCTCGTCACACCAAAAGCTGCTTCATTCCAACGACGTGGTAATATCCCAGCGTGAAAGGGAAATTGAAGACATTGCCCAGGGCATCATCGAGCTGGCCGACCTCTTCCGTGACCTGCAGACCATGGTAATAGACCAGGGGACCATGCTGGACAGGATAGACTATAACGTCGAGCGCATGGCCACCGACGTCAAAGCGGCAGACAAGGAGCTCAAAGTGGCCGAGGGGTATCAAAAGAAGACAACCAAGAGGAAGATAATTTTCCTTCTGCTGCTGATTATTGCGGGCATGATAATACTCTTAGTGCTCAAGCCTAGGAAACACCGAGCTGTCCCCGACGCATGAATCTGGTTGGCTATGCCGGCCTGATGGGAGATGCACTGCGAAGCACTGTGAGCTGGAGAGCGTGTTTGACTAGACACCGGAAACATCAAATTAGAAGCCCTTACCTAGGCTGGTATTTCTTTGCTCGCTGTATGAGTCTTTGTGTATATACTCTAGGGATATGTGTACAGGCAATATACAATACTAATACCAATCATCTTCCTCGGGTTTATCCTCTGCTTCCACATCAAAGTTGATGAGGTCAACATCTTCTGCGTCTACATCAGAGGCCCCTTCCTCCAGCTCACCTTCCTCTAAGCCAGCTTGCCCCACTCTATCTGACCCAAGGCCATCTCGCAGGCCACCCGCCGGCAGACAACCTCCCCGCAGGCTATCTTCCCGAGGGCCATCTTGCCGCTCTCTCCCCCTGCTGAGCTTTTGCAGTCGGTCTGTGTTCCTACCCCCCATCCATACGATATTGGGCTTGCCCCTCCTCAAGTCATGTATAAGAGGACTTGAATGCTCGGGATATCCCACCTTAGCGGCCAACTCCCTGAGCAGTTCCAGTGTCTGCTCCCTCGTCCCTACGCCTCGAAGGAGGCCGATCATTCCCTGCCGCTTGAATCTCCAACTTCGCGGGGACCCCGGTGAGTCCAATATCCTCTCCAGCTCGAGCACAGCGGACCGCTGTGTCTCGAGCAAATGATTGATTCTAGCAATGTAGAGCTTCCTCTTCAGAACAATGGGCGAATCTAAAAGCAGCCGGGACCCCCAGGCGCTATTCACCTCGTCCGTCAGGGTCCGTAAGATTAGGCTCGTTCTCCCCTGTGCTCTGAGCAGCCTTCGGAGGTGGGGTGGACAGAAGCGGACGAGGAAGTCCTTCAGCTCGGCGATACAGGCAATGATTTCGTCCCTCAGCCAGTGTTTGTCCACGACGATGCCCTTGTCCCTGAGCTGGGAAAGAAGTTTGATACCATCGGCGAAATTGACCGGGTATCGCTGAAACTGAGACGGGTCGAGAATAGACATGAAGCCCCGCCGGATGATCTGTTCCTTTGTTGAACGCTTGAGCATCAGCTGTATAGGATGCCACGGGCTGTCGAATTCGAGATCAGTCGGAATGCATTGGAAGTCCTCCTTGCCTTCTTGTCGAGCGAGTCTTGGAACATCAGTCTTGTGAACGCGAATGCTCGCGGTACCGGAAGATTGACGTCTCTTAAAGTTGTCAATTACTTCCGATACGAGGTACAAGACTTCGGGAAATCGTCCATCCTGGATGAGGTGCGCCAGTATTATCCGAAGTGCAGCGGAAGTGGGCGCGAGGTCGAAATAGAGCATCATACTGAATACAACGGCGTAGAACCTCGAATCCACGGGCTGGTGGCGCCTCGATGGCGACATTGTCTGGACAATTTGAGAGGAAATGGCCTGTACCGTGGTTTCAAAAGGCTCAAACCTGCCGTTGATCATAGCATCCAGAATCCTGAGGGTTCTCGCGTCATTCTTCCGCCGTAGTGAGACCAAAAGTAGTTCGTTGGCTGCGGTTCTTCCCACAACGGCCGACGCGGTTAGCCTAATGGTCGCAGTGAGCTCTGCGTGACTCTCACTTCCAGATGAGATCCGAGACCTGAGAAAATGTCGCTCGAGTTTTAGATCATCAAAGGCAGGGGGGTATACATCCGAACAGATCAACTGCTTCAACAGCTTGTCGTTGTCTGTCACGATGGCATGATGAAGAGTTTGGGAATAGCTCGAGTCGTCGATGCCGACCCCCCCCTGCTTCAGCTGCTCCAGACGCTGTTTCAACCGCTCACATTTTTTATCTCGAAGTGCCAGGATTTGGAACGCCAGAGGCCCGATATTAGTCACCCCGAGGGCGGAGAGCGAGTTGATGCCAAAATCGATAGACACCCAACTGCTCGCCAGAAACCTTGCTGCGGTTTTGTCGTTATATGCAGATTCTGGAAGCCCAGGCAGCTGGCGTTCTCCGGCTGTGCTGTTGAACAGATCGTAAACATTGACGGGAGGCTCCAGGTCTATGCTGCGCTTCAGCTCCAGAGTGGAGAATTCTGCTTTACTGCCCAGCCCAGCAACATCCAATTCCCTTTCATCAAGATGGTCGTCAGGACAGTATTCGAAGAGAAATCGGATAAATGATCGCGAGGCTGAAGAGCGAGGTAGGTCCCCCCGGGCGATGAAAAGCCTTCGCCACTCTCGAGCCATTGCTGCGAGTGATCTCGCGCTGAGATAGGGGATGATTTCGTCATACATCTGAGGGTGATAGCTGGTGAGGTAAATCGTTTTCAGAACAACTTGACTGCTTGGCTGCTTATACGATATGAATCTCTTGAGGAGAATGGCAAGCGACTCTGCATTAGGACCGAATTTTGGAGCAAGTCGCAAGTGCCATTTGAGAGTTGTATTCCACCGGCGGTTGCGAATCAAGGACGATATGAGCGACATGTAAAGCTCCGGCCACCGCACGTCATGCCTGTCATAAAGCCACTCTCCGTAGGCCCAAACGCTCTTCATCATGTCGTTGCTGCTGGGGGCAACGTCGAGTATCGTTTTCCAAAAGACTCTTGCCGGCCCTCCCTTGACCGTGATCAAGCTTCCTCTTGCCAAAAGCCCTTCCATGATAGCAGCGGCTCCAGAAAGACCTTCCCTCTGCATTCGGTAGACGAGGATGCAGAGCCATAGGTGCGCATCATCGCTATTTTCTGGGCGGTCGACGAGCAGCTGCGTCGAACCAGTGTTGGATACATCTGCCTCTAGCCCAAGTCTCTGTTGGTCAAGGTATAGAAAATTCCATTTCCCGTAGTCGGGGTTGTCTGGGAGCAACGCCTGAAGAGCCGGTGCTTCAGGGTCGGGATTTTCGGGGCCGCGGAGTTCCTCCGAGGCGCGAAATACGTCTGCAATCGAACAATCCGTGTCTATGGTGGACGCTGACGTCGTTATATTCTGATGAGGGGCCAAGGAAAAGACTGAGGCCCTGGAAAGGGCACCACGAGGTCGGGAATCGAGAGGGCCATGATGTCGAAGACGCAAGAACCTCTTTGGGCAGGCCCGAACAAATCGGTTTAGGAAAACATTCACCATTCGCATGGTAAGTTGTCGCGTCGGAAGCCGGTCATCCTAATTGACTCCCTAAATGCGGCCAAAGCACAACATCGCAGGCACGCTTCTTTCGGGGCTCGAGTTGCTGACGCCGAACGACATGCATGGAATGCAAGCTTCGCGCTCAAAAAGTCGCGGCGAACTTGGAGCTCACGAAAGTTGAGCTTGCAATCCTTGGCAAGGTGGGTCAACCGCGAGAGCGAGCAAGCCTAAGCTTAGTCATGCGAGCATTGGCCAATCCGTCATTTCGCGAGCAGCCGAGACAGGCTCAAGGCTCACCTCTTCGCATTCAAACGTCCACAGCTCTCTACTTCCCCGCCGCCATCACACACACAGCGACTCTACGCACTAAAAATGGGGTGAGTACATCCTCTATCCGCCATTCACTAAAATCCGAAGCAGTCGAGCGACCGGGTGCTCTGTCACGCGCGCAATGGCTCTTCCCAAGCCAATCGTACGATCCGACGACTCCGCGAAGCAAAACTAACGACGTTCTCCTCCAGCCTCGTCAACGCAAAGAACAAGGTGCCGGAGCACCAGCGTATGTACCAAGCTGCGTACCGCAACCACACTCGTCTCTGGAAGATCGTGAGTCGAGACCAGGCCTGGGTATCGAGGCGTGGATGGGGCTGATGAAATGACGCAGAGCCCCCGAAGCAACATCATGTTGACCCCTTATCTCGTTCTGATGTGGGGAACCTTCGGCGGTATGCTCCCTTGCAGGTCTTGCTCTACAAAGTTACTGACTCTTCCAGCGTGCATGTACGGCATGGGTCGCAAGGTGCTCGGCTACAACACTTGGTTCTCCAAGGACTAAGCAGCACAGGGTATTAGAGAGGGCTCTGGGTGGACTCGTCGGTAGACAGAGGACGACGTGTATGTGTATATCGCCATAAATGCGGCACGCTGGCTGCTCGGGGTTACGCCGGAATCCAAGACCAACGACCACTCTTTCCTACTGCGCGTAGACTACGGTTGATTATGGTTGACACCAAATAGTTCCTCTGTCGGGGAATAACGAGCTCATTCTAAAAGTACAAGAAGTAGGTGGGCGCCTGTGTGCTCAAACGTTATCCCTCAACGCAGACCGTGGAGGGGAACAGGGGCTGTTCTGTTTCGTCATGTCATGTCCATCGCACCCTACCCCTACCTCAATAGCCTTCTGCGCCAGGAGCCTTCTCGTCCTTCCGTAGGCTAGTAAGAAGCTCACGGAAACGCTCCTTTCCAGAGCCCGCGGCGCCGCCCTTTGCGCCCTTGCCGCTCACATCAACAAGCTTAGCGATACGCTCCCAGCTTGTGCCTCCAGATGTGGTGTCCTCGCGGCTGGCGAGGAATTGCTCGGCCTCTTTTCTGGTTTGTGAAATCATCTTCTCCTTCTTGTTGTTGTAGTTATCATAGAAATCATCGATGTTTTGCTGTGCCTCCTTGACGGTCTCCTCACGCTGGGCAGCGAATTGCTCGGCTCGCTTCGCGTTACGGGCGTCCCGCTTCTCGCGCCATTCCTTGATGACCTCTGGCTCGAGTTCCTCCTCTTCTTGGGCGTAGGCCGCGTAGCCCGAGTTGTAGCTGACCGAGGGGCCGGTAATCGAGCCGCCAGGGGCAACCCGCTGTGGCTGGTGTCAGCAGACGATCTTGGCCATCTCTTCACCGTTTCCATACCTCGTTGGTGGTGGTAATATCCGGAAACTGTGTCTCAAAGGCAGCACTTCCACTAGTCGCGCCGATGCCGCCCCCCAGAAGGTCGTCGTCTCCCCCGAGAGCGCTGTCTTCAGCTGATGCGAACTGGGCGGCGTCGGCGCCAAGGAGTGCTTGTTCCCGCTTCAGGAAGCTATCTTCAGACAAGTCTCCGGCGGCGGTGGGAACGGTCGTCGGAGCTTAGGCGCAGTGTCAGTGACGGCCGGAGCGATGCGCGATGCGAAAATGCTTACCGCCCGACTCGAAGTCTTCCAGTGCCGGGAATCGGTCAGCCATGATGGAGTTGTAATTGGTTTTCGAAATAGGAAGTTGAAGCAGCTAAGAGGTAACAAGGCTGGTGGGAGGGAGAAGGCTTGTTCTGCGTTGTCAGCCGGGTGGATGCGCGATGCTTCTTGATCTTGGAAAGCCTGAACCTTTGTTTCGTGGCTGCTGCTGGCTGACGCAGAGGCACGGGAGGCTGCCCGCCAATGCAGTGGGCCCGTCAGGTGCAGTCCCTCAGGGAGGCACAATAGCACATATGCGCAATATCCATCTATCCACTCTCGGTATGCACCAAAACAAGCTCCAACCTCCTTCACATTTAATTAGCTAACGTCACCCCAAACACAGGTTTCCATCCTCCACTTCGTGGCCATCGAACCAAACAAACAAACCGTATCGCGCATCGTCGCTTCCCTGCATTGCAATCAAGCAGTCGCAGTCTGGCAGTCGAGCATCCAAGTGACCTGATTGGGAACCTCGATTGCCTAGGCGTGAGACGGCAACTTAGGTGGAATAGACCAAGGTGCAGCTTTCATTATTCAAGGCCAAATCCCCCGGTCTATTAAGCCACGGCGCCGTAGATGAAATGAGCCATTGAGTTGAGCTTCCGCACCACACGATTAAGGAACCAACCACACAACATCTCTTCGCCGGCATCGTTAGCAAAGGCAATTCAACTGCGCCCATCTACCACACCCACCTCACTCACAGCTCCAAAAAATGGCGTATACGGATGATGCAGTGCTCTCCAAACTGTCGGCACTCAACGAGAGCCACGACAGCATCGCAACGACAGCCCAATGGATCATGTTCCATCGGTAAGTGCGAACGCAAACACAGAGCCGCATTTGTCCCCTCGTTTCTCGCTTGCGCGCCGCACGCTGACCGCTCCTCTCCAGGCGACATGCATCCCAAACAGTCCACCTATGGTTGACGAAGATGAGGGACCTCCCCAGCCCGAAGAGGCTGAACATGATCTACCTTGCAAACGGTTAGTGTCTGCCCATTTGTGACTTTGTTCCAAACGTTACGATATTGACAATTGTCAACAGAGGTGACGCAGCAATCAAAAGCCCGCCACAAGGATGACTTCTTACAAGCATTTTCGCCCGTCATCGCGGATGCCACAGCGCTGGCATACAAGGGTGCTTCAGCCGATATCCAATCCAAGGTGCGCAGGGTTGTTGATGTGTGGAGGGAGCGCAATATCTTTGACCGCGAAGTCCAAGAGACAATGGAGGGTCGCCTCGACGGTAGGTGTATGGGAGCTTTTCCTATCTCTACCCCCTGTCTGACCAAGCTGCTCACAACTTATTACAGAACTTGACAAAGCTCGCAGTTCCTCCAAGGTAGGCGGGTTCGGCAGTGCCATTTTCGGGTCTGCGGCAGCGGCTTCGGTGCCACCAGAGCTGACGCCGGTCTTGACATCGCTGCAAACTGTCACCAAGAGCGCACCCGCGGCCAAGAATGCCGTGAAAGCCGCCAATACGGACTACGAGAAGATCCAGGACCCTGCTACTGCCACGTCACCTCCGGCCCTTCAAGCGGCTCGGCTCACTGGAGTTCTCAAGAATCTAGCAAGCGCGGAAGGAGCCGTTACGGAATGTATCAAGGCTCGGACGGAGTTGGTCGCAGCGTTGGAAAAGATCCTAGCTGCTAACCGAGAGGAGCTACGGGTGGAGCAGGAGGATCTCCAAACCATCAACAGCCGACTTGCGGAAGCGGAACGCAAGAAGAAGGATGTCGAGTTGATTATCATAGGTGGTATTCCCTCCGGCAAGCCGCAGTCTGCCGGCGAGGGCAACTCGGGCAGTCCTATTCCAGAGCCTGACAGGCCGCAGGTGGAGGCGCTCACTCCGCCACACGTCCAGGACCACAATGACTTGTACGACAACTCGCCAGAGACTAGGAACGGGGAAGCACAGACGGTAACTTTTCCATCGGCACCCGGGATTGAGATGCTGTCGAATCTTGCTTCCCATTACCAAGCGGTTCCAGTCAATGGGTCTTCTAAGAAGCGCAAGATTGACGCCTCGAGCGATTTTCCGGATCTTGGCGGAGATGACGGGATTGACGCAGACGTCGCCGAGATGTTGAAGGATAAGCCCTGAAACCTTACTTTACTCTTATTCTGAGGGTCACGGAGCTTGGAGGGATCTCTAAGCAACTTCATCATGGCAATCCCAGGACAGGTTTAATCCGGTACTGTTCATTGTATTGTAGATTATTGTTTCGCGCCGAACATCCTCGCATCAGCGATCGCGCGTCCAGCTCAGCGCATTATGATAGGAGTTATCTGGTTCCGATAGAGATGTGTGGTTCCAGGCGTGTCCTGCTGTGTGTTTGTCCAATTGAGGTCCTAACACCTTCGACTACTCAAGCTTCCTCGCAACCGCATCTCCATATAAGACTAAGGCACGCAGAAAGCTCGTCTGAAGAAATAACAACCTCCAGTTTCCGTCTGAACATGTGGTATGGCGGCTCAAGCTCCAGTGCTTGGGTGCGAAGTGGATGCGAAAGCACGTGCGGGCGATGACGGAATGCCGATGGACATTGGCCTAACTCGGCCTGGTCGCCAAATTACCGACTGGGTTGCTCCGAGCTCGAAGCTCTTGCCGCGCTTTTTTCCCTGGCCCTGCGTCCTTCAACCCGCGCCACATGCAAAGCGACAAAGGGCATGGACAGCCGGAGACAACAACATCAAACCCCCCCGACATGATACGCTCGCGGCGCGTGGACAACTCGAGATAGCGAGGACCTCGAAAGCCCAGTCCACCCCATTAGCCTGTAACTCAAAATGGCAGTTACGGGAGCAGTCCGCCGTGCTGTTCTGCTCCCGCAACGCCGCATCACCGCCGTGATCGCATCTCCGGCCGGTCCGGCATCCAGTTCCCGCCCGCCAATATTCCAGCCAGTGTCAAGCTTTCCTCCTCAGCCATGCCGTCCGTTGTCTTCAATGCCTCAGGGCCGGCCCTCCGCGCCAATTGTGACGCTACACGGTTACCGGTCCGCTCTCCGCCCCTCCTCTGGCCCGAGATGGGTGGTGCCCATCAATGTCCTTCGAGCGCTTTCGACGACAAGGCCGGTGTTGCATGATACCAAAAGGGATGAAAAGGCAGTTGAGTTGAAAGCTGCGGAGGAGCAGGCGCAAGCGCGGGAAAAGGAGCGCAACGAGGAAGAGCTGGAGCATTTAAAGGCGCATGGGTTCCAAAGAAGCGAAAAGGCTGCCAGGGCCGCCCACGTCAACATGAGCGCGCGTCTCTCAAAAGAGGGCAAGGGAAAGGAAGGGAAAGCAGGTTTCGCCGAGATCTGGCGCCTGATCAAGATTGCGAAGCCTGAGGTCAGATGGCTCGGCGCGGCGTTTGTGCTGCTTCTGATCTCGTCGACCGTTACCATGTCGATCCCGTTCTCCGTCGGCCGGATCTTGGATCTTGCTACCAAAGAGGACTCTGAGGATGCCCGGTTGTTTGGGTTTACGATGACGCAGTTTTTTATTGGACTCGGCGCCTTCCTCACCATCGGAGCGACAGCGAACTTTGGGAGGATTATCTTGTTAAGAATCGTCGGCGAGCGGGTTGTGGCGCGGTTGCGAACGCAACTCTACCGCCGTACCTACGTGCAGGATGCCGAGTTCTTCGATGCCAACCGAGTCGGTGATTTGATCTCGCGGTTGAATTCGGACACGGTCATTGTCGGCAAGAGTATCACGCAAAACGTTTCCGACGGTCTTCGATCTCTTGTCAGCGGGTCAGCTGGGTTTGTCGCCATGGCTTGGCTCAGCCCCAAGCTGACCTCCATCATCCTAGTCATGGTACCCCCTATCGCACTGGGCGCTTTCCTTTATGGACGCACCATCAGGAACCTGAGCAGGCAGATCCAGAAGAACGTGGGAACGCTGATGAAGATCGCGGAGGAGCGACTGGGCAATATTAAGACCAGCCAAGCCTTTGTTGGGGAAGTTCAGGAAATCCACCGATACAGCAGGCAGGTGAAGAAGATCTTTACCCTGGGGAGGAGGGATGCCCTCATCTCCGGAACATTCTTCGCCTCAACGAGCTGGGCTGGAAACATGACTATCCTGGCCATGCTCATCGTTGGTGGAAATCTGGTCAAGTCCGGCGCGATGACTCTCGGCGATCTGACATCTTTCATGATGTACACGGTCTTTGCGGGATCTAGTCTGTTCGGGGTCAGCGGCTTCTACTCGGAGCTTATGAAGGGCGTCGGCGCGGCCAGCCGACTGTTTGAGCTTCAGGACCGGAAACCCACCATCCCACAGACGGTTGGAATGAAGGTGACCTCAGCGCAGGGCCCTATCAAGTTCTCGAATGTCAATTTTGCATATCCAACAAGGCCTGCGGTTACTATTTTCAACGGCCTCGACTTCGAAATACCTTCAGGCAGCAACGTGTGCATCGTCGGGCCATCAGGAGGTGGCAAATCTACTGTTGCCTCCTTATTACTACGATTTTATAATCCCACATCGGGATCGATTACCATCAATGGCGTTGATATCTCAAAGATGAACGTCAAGTCGCTCCGCCGGCGCATCGGCATGGTGGCTCAGGAGCCGGTGTTGTTCTCGGGTACCGTGGCGGAGAACATCGCATACGGAAAGCCGAACGCAACCCGGGCCGAAATCATCATTGCCGCTCAAAAGGCCAACTGCGGGTTCATCAGCGACTTCCCAGATGGCCTGGAGACCCAAGTTGGTGCTCGGGGTGCTCAGCTCTCGGGCGGCCAGAAGCAGCGTATCGCTATTGCTCGGGCGCTGCTGAAGGATCCCGACATCCTCCTGCTTGACGAGGCCACATCCGCCCTCGACGCCGAGTCAGAGACTCTTGTCAACTCGGCCCTGGCTGCGCTTCTCAAGGGACGTAGCACCACCATCTCCATCGCCCACAGGCTGTCCACGATCAAGCGGTCGGACAAGATCATCGTCCTCTCTAGTGACGGAACGGTGGCAGAGATCGGAAGCTATCCGGCATTGAGCTCCAACCCACACAGCGCCTTCAGCAAACTCATGGAATGGCAAATGAGTGGAGGGGATGTCCCCTCCGATCACCGCCCCCCTGGAAGCTCCCACGTCACCGAGGTAGAAGAAATCGAGGAGGATCTGGAGGAGGCCGACGAAGAGGACGACGCCGAGGGTCCCTTGGCTGCCGAGAAGGAGAGGTAATTAATGACTGTCCTCAGACCTACCCAACCTCGGGATGAGAATCCCGAGGCTGGAAGGGGATCGTTTCATATGTCTGGGTTGCATACCAAATATCATGGCATATAAAGTAGGGCTGATAAGCTACAGAGGTGTAAAGGGGGAAACAATATCCATACATATCCATGTGCTCCCTCACATGTATATAGCATGCAGCACAGGCACTCCACTCAAAAACAACGAGTCAAAATCCCATGTGTGTGGCTGAGTAGGAGACGCTGCTACCGACATCGACTTTCGCCGCGGATGTGAGCTGACAAAAGCCTCTCAAAAAAGGAGACAGATCTCGTTGCGGGATGGACCTCAGCTTTGGTCACACCCCGTCATCGCTTCACCACCCAGCTTCACATGCTCCTCATCAGCGGCTTTTCCGTGGCGTCCCTCACCTCTATGGGCGAGGTAAGGTGAGGTGAGAGCAACGGCCCCACCTAGCAATCGGCTCGGGCGTACCGGTAGGCGAAATCTGCAACAGCCAAAAAAAATCTCGTCGTGGCAAACTAGAACCTGACATTCTCAACCACAGCAATTGGGCCGTCCCACACTGCGGCAACAGTCTGCTCCACCACAGTTACATGGCAATGCCCCCCACCCGCGTTGCATCGTCGTCGTCGAGGATGGAGTGTCCCGTTGCCGGGGCGTCCACTGTGACGTGGGAAGAGGGGTTCCACTGCGTGTCAGGGCGCCTGTGAGAGGCCAGGCCTGGAAAGCCCTGCATTCGCCGTGGTAGCTCTCCGAAGTAGGCGAGTCGCATCACATATACATCGGACGGGACGGAGAAGGTGTGCAGTGCGCGGAGGGTGTGCTGGTGGGCGATGGTAGTGGGCTCTGGGTTGTGGTGGCGGGTACCCTAGCGGTCGGCGTACCTGGCTTTGTCCCATCCTTCCCGGCACGGGCACGTTCAGTACTACAGTACTCCCTCCGTCCATCGGGATCGTCCACGTTCTCGCAATTTTTCACCTTGCCTACCGAGCAAACGCCCACGTTCTCATAGGCGTGGCTTACCCACATTTGACTTGGTTCCGAATGCTAGCTGCGCCCAAGACTTGCTGTAGAGTCACCGTCCCGAGCTCTGGGCGCCATCCGTCTTATAAAGCCCGCTTGGCCCCTCCCCCACATCGCCTTGTTCCCTATCTGTTATCGCTGACTCCGCGAAACACCACCGACCCAGGTTCGAAAGCAACATTCTTACACTGCTGGCAGCAGTTCTTGCTTTTCGTCCTCGTTTACAGCTTTCCTAGAGGCCCCCTGGGCCGATTCCTCATCCCGGACTCTGCAACAGCCTGGACAATCCTTCATTTCAACAGCGTGCCGTTTTCAAGCCAGTTTTAACACCCCGCCGAGCTCGGCCCTCGATTTAAACCACCAAAAAATCCGGTCAACGGTCACCTTGTGTGACTCAATTCAGCCGCCCGAACCATGACAGCGCTCCTCAAAAACCTCAGTCCCAACGGCTGGATCGTTCAGAAATTTGGCGGCACCAGTGTGGGAAAGTTTCCTGATAAGATCGCAGAGGACATTATCAGGTATGCTGTTCTTTGAGAGAAATTGCGGGGTGTTGAGGTTGGCAGTGCTGACGGATGCACTTTTTGGCGTTGCAGAACACATGTCGAAAACAATCGGTTGGTGGTCGTATGTTCGGCTAGGAGCACAGGCAAGAAAGTGACGGGAACCACAAGCAGGTGAGTGGCTTGCTTCTCGGTAACCCAAATCGTTCGTCCTCCCACATTCCCCCTTGCCCCCGCATCGTTTGACGGGGGAAGGGGGTCGCGTTTTTGGGGCTCTCGATCACGGGCGCCTACGATTAGTCAATGGTGACCGAATTGTCGCGGGATGGGCTAACTAAAGCGTGGGTGTCTCCTGCGAAAACAGGTTGCTAGAGGTTTTCAAGAATCTCAAGACCATTGTCTCCACGCCTGGTGACGACGGCTCCCAAGAGGAGCTCCTCAAAGACGCTAAGCGCATCGTCCACGACATCTGCAAGGATCACGCCGAGGCGGGTGATACCTTTGTCCATGACCCCCAACTCAGGGAGGCCCTCAAGGCCGAGACCGAAACGGAATGTCAACTGCTCATCGAGTACCTCGAGGCTGCCAAGCGCTTCAAGCTGGAGTGCAACTCACGGGCTAAGGACCGAGTGGTGAGCTTTGGCGAAAAATTGAGCTGTAGGTTTATGGCCTGCATGCTCAACGATAGGGTGAGTCACATGAAAGTCAGATACTGTTGTGCTGCCAAGCTAACGGTCTCGGAAAAAGGGGGTTGCTGCGGAATATGTTGACCTTGCCGATCTTCTTCACACCGAGAGCCCTGGGCGACTTGATGTTGCCTTTTATCGCCAAGCTTCGACGGCTATCGCAAATAAGATCCTAGCGTGCGAGGACCGCGTACCAGTCGTGACTGGCTTCTTCGGGAATGTACCTGGCAGTTTGCTTGACGGAGATATCGGCCGGGGGTACACAGATCTCTGTGCATCCTTAGTAGCCGTTGGGTTGAAGGCGGCCGAGCTCCAGATCTGGAAAGAGGTGGATGGCATATTCACCGCGGACCCCAGCAAGGTTCCAACAGCAAGGCTTATTCCCTCCATCACCCCGGCCGAAGCCGCTGAACTCACATTTTACGGTTCCGAAGTCATCCATCACTTGACGATGGACCAGGTTATCAAAGCAGTGCCCCCGATTCCGATCCGGATAAAGAACGTCAAGAACCCCCGCGGCGAAGGAACCATTGTGAAGCCCGATCCGCTACTAGCAGCAGACCAGCAAATACAAAGACCAAGGAAACCGTCAGATCCTTTGCAGCGTAAGAAGCCAAAGAGGCCGACGGCCGTCACTATCAAGGATCAGATTACCGTCATCAACATCCACTCCAACAAGAGGTCAATAGCCCATACCTTCTTGGCCCGCGTCTTCGCCATCCTCAATCAACACAAGGTCTCGGTGGACCTTATCTCCACCAGCGAAGTCCACGTATCCATCGCGATACACATGGGTAACTCAGAGAGGTCGAACTTTGACGCAGCCGTTGAAGATCTGCGAGAATGCGGTGACGTGAGCGTCTTGCCAAAGATGACGATCTTGAGTCTTGTGGGTGCCGAGATGAAGAATATGGTCGGTGTGGCGGGTAAAATGTTCTCGACATTGGGAGAACATCGTATTAATATCGAGATGATCTCACAGGGTATGTGATACCCCTGATGCCTCACTGGGCGGAGCCAAGTCGACTAACTGTATTTTTTCTAGGTGCAAGCGAAATCAACATCTCTTGTGTTATTGACGCGAGGAATGCAGAGAGGGCGATGAATATCTTGCACACTAATCTGTTTACGTTTCTTGAATAGAGATGGAGTGGCGGTTATGTCGTCGGTCTGGACATGACGGGCCATCCTTCTTTCGGGCCGGGTTGCTGAGGATAGCTGACATTTGCTGTTTGGCGAGCATCTGCATGTAGATTGGGAACTCAAATGTCATCATGATAAAATACCGTGTTATCTTGCAATACGGGCCTTTGCTCTTGCCCCGCGCCGCCCTGGATGTCTTATCAACGCCCTTTCAACTTTGATCAGAGGCATTTACAAAGCTTAAGAAAACCTGTGTCAGGAGCCTAAAGTTCCTCTGAGATTATCGGGGGGGGGGGGAGCTTATATCAATAGAGTAGAGGCTTGTGGTGATGCTGTAGACGCCCATGGTAAGGGGACAAAGGCCTTGGCAGGTGAAGTGAATGGCTATCTTGTTGTGCAAGGAGCGCTTGTTGGCTTTGCGGAAGGCTGTTGACAAAGCTCTCAAGCCATTCACGGGATAAGATTACGGATCCGTGAAGGCCAAGATTGCGAGTCGATGCGGTATGTTGTCGTGTAAGAAGCGCTTGACAGCCCGACTTTCAGTGCAAGGCCACTGTAAAAGCTCACATTGGGTGTATGGGGTAGGGTAGATAAGAAGAATAAGGGCCAATATCTCGAGTCAGTCCGATGGTGGAGGAAATGAGTTTGCGAGTGTGCGTGACCTTTCTGAAGTAGGTAGCTTATACCTCTTTGCATCCTGGAAGACTTTGATGCCTCTGGACTGAGGGGATCGATATCGCTCTTCAATGCCGTGCCTCTTTGCATTGCAAGCAAGACTCTTTCCTTTCGTTCATAACCGTCAACCGGGGCTGTAGATGGTCGTGACGGTGAGATTGTCTAAGGAAGTGTTGGTCCGGGGAATAATCGGCCCCTTGGATTCCACATTCAAAAAACAAGTTTTTGGAGTGGTCGTGGACGATGTTGATTCGTGCGAGGTCTGTGGTGACGCCCAAGACCAGGGAAGGTGTGTGCAAACTGCAGATGATTGCCTTGTGCACCGACCAACAAGCAGAAGTGACCGCCAGTCCAGTGGGTGAGAGACCTGCACCTTGATGAATTCAAGAACCAGGGTTAGGGTTAACAAGCCGTTGAGACCGTTTCTTTGTTGCCCCACATCTGCTATCCGACGCCTTTCAACTCCAGCATCTGCACCTCGCAGCCTCGATACATCTACATCTTTCCCTTGACTCCTACTTCACACAATACCTCTCTTTCCGCAAATCCGCCCGATTCCGCGCAGGAATCACCGCCGCCGAAATGCCTCGCGCCGAAGCCGGATCGTTGAAACACCTCTCCAACCAGATGAAGTCCAAGGGCCTTACCCGGCTGCGCTGGTAGTATGTCCAACCCACAGCTCGCCCCCTATTGCCGCCTCGGCCAGCTAGCTAACTCATCCCCCGCAGCTGCCAAATATGCGAGAAAGCCGCGCGCGATGAGAACGCATTCAAGATGCACTGCCAAAGCGAAAGCCACACGCGCAAGGCGCTCGAAGTCGGTCGCGATTTCAAGGGCACGCAGGAGAACTTTAGCCGGCAGTTTGAAAGTAATTTTGTGCAGCTGCTGAGGACGGCGCATGGAGAGAAGGAGGTGCATGCGAACAAGTGGGTACTTTCCGGAAAGCTGGCAAGGGGGGTTGGATCGGATCACTGACGGGGAAGCAGGTTTTACCAGGAGGTTATTGCGGATAAGACGCATGTGCATCTCAACTCGACGAAGTGGCACTCGCTTACGGAGTTTGTCAAGCATTTGGGGAGGTCGGGGACTGTGAGGGTGGAGGAGAAGGAGGATGGGTTGTTCATTGCGTATGTGGATATGTCGCAGGAGGCGATCGAGCGGAGGGAGAAGGTCAGGAGGAAAGAGATGCAGGATAGGGGGGATGAAGAGCGGGAGCAGGCGTTGCTGAAGGCGCAGATCAAGAGGGCGCAGAAAGCAGCGGCGGAGAGGGGGGAGGCGATGGAGGTGGAGGACGAAGAAGAGGAGGCGAAGATACATGAGCTCAAACGGCAGGAGGGGGAGAAGATCAAGCTGCAGTTTGGGGCACCGCCATCGGTGAAGATGGGAGATGCCGGGAGTTCGGAAGGGGGTTCGGAAGCCGGTGATCCTGGGACACCAGGGGTTGAGTCTGGAGAGGGAGAGGGAGGGAAGCCCGCTGAGCCTGTGGCACCGAAAGTGTCGATGAAGTTTGGCGCCAAGCCGCAAGCCAAGAACGTGTTCAGGAACGCGTTTGCAGGCTCGTCCAAGAAGGTCATGGCAGCTCCGCCGAAAAAGATGAGCGAGGCGGAGAGGATCATGAAGGAGGAGCTCGAGTGGAAGCGTGCGCGCGAAGCTGGCGGAGATCGGCCAGGCAAGAAGATGAAGTTTTCATTTTAAGACTGGAGACTTAGCGCAGTCTACACTGGGGTTTACGCTGGGTTTGGCGTTCAGGCAGGACAGATATGATACCACGGAATGGTCGGAGCGACACAGGTTAGGGAAACATGGGACATGAACATGAGCCATTGGCTTCATGAATTCAACGCTTGATATTTTGTTTACCGTAACCAAATCTACCTCTAACACCTCGTACTCCTAAACTCCATGCCGAAATGCCAGCTCATGGCCGAGACGCTACGTTTCCTTTGCCTCGATGACCCCCACACCTATTTGGCTTTGTTAGCCGTACCACTCGTTGTTGTGGTTGTTGTGGTTGTCGTGGTTGTCGTGGTTGTCGTGTTTGTCGTGTTTGTCGTTGTTCCCAATGATTCATTAATGATGGCTGACCCCTAGTCCGCTTCCGTAGCACTCCCATCGCGGCTTTGTTCAGGTCAGCCAAATGGTGCGACAACAGAAATTCACAGAGTACTACTGACGGAATATACTGGATGCGATACTCCTCTTCCATCACCGCCCGCACCTCGTCTGGCAACTGCCCTGATACCTTGGTCGCGTAGACGCCCCTCACGTAGCCGTCCAGCCGCTGCCACTTCGCGACCCATGACTTCTTGGGGTTAGCAAGTGTGATGATTCCCTCAAAGACCTGGGACGTGCAGCTCTCGATTTGGTCCTGAGCGCCCTGGAGATGGAGAAACTCCTCGCAGTTTGGGCAGCCCTCTTCTCGGAAGCGCTAAATCATAACATCGTGTGAGTTGAGGGGTCCATAGTAAGTTTGGGAATGTTAGGGGCCACGTACCGCCTGCGTCATCACGATCGAGCAGACCATGCAGGCACGAAGATAGCGCTGTTGGTTAGGTGCGACGTAGTTTTCCGACATTTTGAATAATTTGCGTTTGTTTTCCAAGGAAAGTCTGTTGATGTTGAAAACGGATACCTGGATGAGACGTCTTTCACAAAACGCGGCTTGAGTCGCTTGGATGAGGTTGAGGAACCCTGGAAAAACAAGCGGCAGCAGCTGGAATTTAAGGTTGCTGGGGTGGCACGGTCCACCTTCGTCTGTGAACCTTGCTGCAACGACCCATTCTTTCCTTTCCACCCTCTTATCAACCCCCATGTGGATCTAGGATCGTTCCTGCCAACCTTGGGACGTTGAGGCTTGAGCTTACTCCGTGCGAACCCACTTGCCACGTCCCAGGCATGCGGTGCGGCTACCTACAACACGCCCGAGTGCACAGAAACATGAATTGAGACTCCCCTTTCCCGTCCTGAGGTGCCCCGCGACATCTCGGCAATCGAAGCACCACAGACTTCGGTATCGCACGTCCCGACCCACGATGGGGAACAACCCCTCCACGAACAGACCCGTCAACCCGTCGTCGGCGTCCCAAACCCCCGACCAGCATGACTCCGCCAGGCCCGTGAGGCGCGACAACAGGCATCCCATTCCAGTCTACAACCAGCGAGTTGCGGCTCCACCGGAGCAGTCCTTCACCCAGGCCCAAGGCACAGCTGTTCAACCCCCCCAGAACAGCCGTCCCAAGTCCTTGCCGCCGAGGGCGATCCCTTCGCACAATAATTCGCCCGCGCCGTCCATGACGGCCCCGAGCTCCGTATCTTCCGCTTCCCGACCTCTGGACGCGAGACCGAGACCCTCCGAACCCTGCCACGAACCGTCGAAGCCCGTGGCCGTACCAACCCCCCACAACAACAACAACAACAACAACAACAACAACAACAACTCACCCTCCCCCCCGAGATCGTCCAGACCGGACAGCTACGAGGCTGCGCCCGTTCCGATGAGCAGTTTACAGGACATTTCATATCTTACACGCCCTCCGCGGTTACCTCTTCCCATCGACGAAGAGGTTCATACGCCGGGCTCGCCCATCATCGCGCCCACAGATGTAGGCCAGCCGTTGGAGGATGACGCAGGGTTTGATGGAGAAGGCCTACTGAGGCCGCCCTCGAATTTGAGTAACAGCTCATCACTCGAGGAGGAGGAAGTCGATGAGCTACTGGTGGATAAGAACAGGCCGACGGTTCCAACAAGGCTAGAATGGCGGCGAGGAGGCGATAAGGTCTATGTGACAGGTACCATCTTCCAGTGGAACCGCAAAACACCTTTGCACCCAGTGTGAGTGCCATTTGACTGTGAGATGATATTATCGCTGACGAGAATGCACAATAGCGAGGGCCAGCCAGGTGTATTCGCGGCGACGATCAACATCCTTCCAGGAACTCACCATATTCGATTCCTGGTGGACAACCAGATGCAGACATCTCCGGACCTGCCGACTACTGTGGACTTTGGTAACAATCTGGTCAACTACATCGAGGTAAACCCCGACGACGCGCTTCCCGACGAGACGGAAGCATCTGGCAAGTCCACCGCCAAGGACGGGCAGGCGCCTACCCAAGCAAATCAACCTGCGGGTGAGCAGCAGGAGAACAAAAAGCCCAAGGATCGAGATATTCCGCCTCCAAATGTCTTCCATCACAAAATTCCGCAATACCTGCTGGATTTTGATCTGCCCGATGACCATCCCCTTTATCAAAGCGCAACATCGGCCATCGATAGGCTCCCCAACCCCCCCGGTCTTCCTAGCTTTCTTGGCAAGCCCATCCTGAACGCGGCCACCTTGATCAAGGACGACAACAGTGTGCTGAACATGCCAAACCATACAGTTCTGAATCACCTCGCTACTAGCAGTATCAAGAACAATATCCTGGCGGTCTCGGCAACAACCAGATATAAGAGCAAGGTTCGTGGACCATCAAGCTTTGTTCATTATGTTCCAGTTTGTAGAGGCTGACGCGCTTCACAGTACGTGACGACCGTCATGTACAAGCCTACCACGCCAGATGCATGAGAGGTTGCTCGGAGGCGGTCTCATCCGAACCATATGTAGAATTCAGGGATCGGGAGTAAAATCTTCTACTCCCTGGTCCCATGACTTGAGGCGAAGCTGATGACATTATGGACTTGGGACGAGACGGAGGCATGGACCGCACTAGTTGCTTAGAGCGCGGACTAAGAGCCGCTGCACCAAACGTGAAATCTTGTAAGGGGGGCATTTTACTTCCTCCATTTGACAAACACCTCGTCTGTCCTAAAACGTTGCGTACACGTGCTCTCCTCGAGGGGCGTCCTGAAGCCCGTCTCGTAGGCTAACAGGCCAGCGTGCGCAATCATAATGCCATTGTCTATGCAGAACCGCTCGTCGGTCGCGTAGACGCTACCGCCCCTTTCCGCTGCCATGGCCCCCATCATCTCTTGCAGGCGCTCGTTGCACCCGACTCCTCCCACAATAAGCACCTGGTTGCTGCCCACATGTGCCATTGCCCGCTCTGTGATCTCCACCAGCATCGCAAACACCGTCTCCTGCAGGCTGAAGCACATATCCGCCGGCGTGATGACCTCACCGTCCGGTCCCTTTTTCCCCTTCTTCATCTGCGCCACGAGCTCCTCTGCTTGCGTGAGTATCCCGCTAAATGAGCAGTCCATCCCCTTCACCGCATACGGCAGATCAACCAATATCCTGCCCCCTTGCTTGGCCAACTGCTCGATGTTATACCCCGGCGCAGGGTCATTGCTGATCTCCAGCGCCCGCGCAAACCTATCCAGACAGTTACCCACCGCGATATCTAGCGCTTCTCCAAAGATTCGATACCTCTGCTCCGCGTAGGCTATCACCTGCGTGTTGCCCCCGCTCACGTACAGCACCACTGGGTTGGACGCCCCTGTGATCGCCCGGCCCATCTCAATGTGTCCCACGCAGTGGTTTACGCCGACTAGCTCCTTCTCCCAGAGCAGCGCCAAAGTTCGCGCCCCGGCCGCGACGGAGGTGAGGGGGGCGCCCATGCCGGGGCCTTTGGTGTAGCAGATGCAGTCAATCTCGGAGATGGAGACGCCCGCCGCGGCAAGCGCTTGCTTGGCTACGCGCACAAAGTAGGCCCGGTGGTGGCGGGCGGTGTCTTTGGGGAGGAAGCCGGTGCCGGGAGGGGAGACGAAGGTGTGCCGGATGTTGGAGAGGACGGTGGCGGCGCCAGTGAGGGGGTCGTGGGCGATGATGCCGATGCCGAGCTTGTTAGCGGAGCCTTCGCAGCCGAGGGCAATGTGCCGCTTCTTCTTGGGGGTGGTTGTAGTGGTTGTCATTTTGGGATGAATGGTACGGGTGGTGAGTTTTTGGAGACGATATTGCCCTTCACTGAGATGAGGGGATGAAGGGGTAGGGGTGAAGCGCAACAACCCTGGTAGAGGACACCTTCTAGAAGAGCGATGCTGTTCGATTTCCTAGAGGTACCGAGATGAAGCTCCAGAAATGGAACTACAATGTGGAGTGGTTGAGATGGCCGGAGTAGTCCGATGCAAGTAAACCGAATGGGTGCTGAGATGTGTAGTTTGCTCCAGGTGGAATGCAACGGGCAGCATTTCGTCAGAGGGGTGTGTGCAAGAGGGGTGCCACTCGTGGGGCTCCTGTGCCTTGGTCCGTGCGCGCCAGTGCATCGCGCAGGGCTGGGACTTGTCACCGTCAACTCGACCCCACTGCACCGAGTATTCCTATTTCTCTCTCTGCCGGCAACACACACACTTGTCCAGATTCTCAGGGACAATGCCGCAAACCGCGAATACCTATCCCCTGATGCTTCTACCTCTTCTCCACATTCATAAACTTTTTTCAGCTCTTTCCGCACACTCCGCGGCCATTCCCTGAAGGAGTCGCAGATGGGACGAGCTTATCCAGAGATCATGCCCTGGATGCTTACGCTACGCAGAGCAGGTCTTCTCCTTTTCCAACGACCACCGCACTTGAGCCGAATCCTCAAGTGACATCTGGAGGGCATATCTGTCTGCTTTCTTTGAGGTAAGCCGTTATTGTTCGGTTACTCCAACTCACTGGGCAATTCCCCTCTCCCACGCGCGTACCGCAAAGCCCTCGCTCCGGCGCTTAGAGGATGGATATGGCTGACCAGCACCTTTCTCCCCAGGGACGCAACATTCTTTGGATAAACAACCACCCGAGTCTCTCTGGTGAGCCATTCTGTACTTTCGACATACGCGGCGCTCCCATGGCTTTCCCATCAAGCTCCATCGGCCGATCAACCTGAAACTCCGGCGGCCGGCCCAAGCCGGTGGCTGATGTTCCGCCAACGCACAACAACTGATCTGGTCACACTTCAGACTCAGGGACCCGAGGGTTGTAATACGACCGCGCCTGCGATTTCTCTATCTCTGCAACCAACATCCTCCGGTGGCCGTCTTTTGAATTGGATTTTCTAAATTCAGCCACCGCCCTTTCCTGACATTGGTGTAACGGCGCCGCTAGCCCTGGAGCCGTCGCAAAAGCCGCACCGCCTTCCACGTCCGTCTCAAGACCTGGAAAGTTGCGAATCCAGAACATATACGCAGCTCTGCTGGGGGCCGGCCACGGACATCTGGGGAGAGCAAATCTCAACGGCGGAGGCGGGGGGCTCCGCTTCTCGCACACCGACAAAAGCTACTTTCGGGCGGCCACCATCCGCCGCATTTCCTTTTATCCTCAGTTTTTGTCACAACATCGACATCGGGCTCGATGGGAAACGCACGAAACCGTCGTCGGCGACCGCGGTCGGGCGGCTCGCCGCATCTGCAGCGCCGTGTAGCGATAAACCACAAGCCCGCAGCTCCGGACAGCTTGGACCCGGAAACTAAAGCGACCAGGCCACCACGTTATCCACGCCAACAACGCAGGCACTCAAGAGGGTCATCATGCTTGCACTCGAAGAGCTGTTTTGTTCATTACGGTAGCTTGGGATGCCTCGTCGCGATCTCCACGGCCGGACTCGACAGCCAGCTACCAAGGCAATATGTACAATGCTCGCCCCAACCCGCTCCCATATTATACACCAAACCGGCAACCAACCAAACTCCTCGCCAGGTCAGATTCTGTGTCTTTTCCCAGGGCGCTCGCTAAATGCATCATTGGGGTGTGGAGGGTATACACGACAACGCTCTTGCGTTTTTTTTCGTCTGGGATTTCTCTCCCAAGGCCCAACTCGTAGTGGGCTAAAATGGTCGCAGTGGGCGACGTTACAACGGACCCTGCAACAAGCGTTCCTATGCGGATGGTTGCGCGGGCTGTGGCGCTGCTTGTTGGCGCAGTTGCTGCTGCGCCAGTTGCTGTTGCAGCGGCTGTTGTGTTGACGGCAAGCTTGCCGCCATAGCTGCCTGCAGGAGCGCCGGATGAGGCTGACTCAACCGATTGCTTGCCGCCGGCGCTCGGCTCATCCAAGGGGGAAGGGGCACAGAAGCTCGGAACTTGAGAGCCAGGGTATCGAAAGGATCGACCTCATACATTGGAGTATCGTCTTCATCATCAGAAGAGTTGTCATACTTCCACCTGTCAGACTGCTCATCATGGGCGTCTCGGGGCGGACTTGCTAAGCCACGTCGATCTATCCACAAACGGTTCAGTCGACCAATACGACGTCGATACTGGGGCGGATTGTCCATCGCTGCCGCATCCGGAGACACGCCTCTGAACTTGAAGACAGGCTGGGGGTTCTGGGGCTTGTCGAGGTCCATGAGCGTAGGCTCTTCGAGGGATACCGAGGACGCCGAGGCAGGTGGTGTCATCAAATATTGGGTCTTGGCTGGTCTGAAGCTCAAATCTGGCCTTGGGCCCTGGACTGGCGACAACGGCCCCCGCGTGAGGTCCACGTGGTTCCTGTTCCAGTCGCTGTGGTTTTGCACCTTCTTCTCAATATCGGCGCGGAGTTCATTCTCCTTTTCAGCCAACTTATCGGCCAGCTGCACAAGGTCTGCTTCGGTAGGCTGCCCATTGGGACGAACAGGCATACGAAGCTGAGAGGGTGGTGGGCGTTGCACTGAGGGAATCTCGGGCGCCTTTCTTTTATGGGGCTGCAACGTGTCAGCATCGGGCGATTTTAGGGGTAGGGGCTGTTGGTGCTTGCTGACCTTTTGATTGATTAGGTCCTCATCGTCTGTTTTGATGCCTAACCGAATCTTGTGCTCCTTCAACTGAGCTCTTTGCTCGAAGATGGCCCGATCGATCTTGAGCATCTC
Source organism: Podospora aff. communis PSN243 (assembly GCA_033296975.1). Classification (NCBI taxonomy): domain Eukaryota; kingdom Fungi; phylum Ascomycota; class Sordariomycetes; order Sordariales; family Podosporaceae; genus Podospora; species Podospora aff. communis PSN243. The sequence continues at coordinate 426,821 of MU865921.1, forward strand.
CGCCTTGAGCAACTCCCTGTTATGAGACGCCAGAACCAGCTGCCGACCTTCCTCGAGCTCCTTGCGCAAACGCTTGAGCTTCTCGGCGCTCTGGACATCTCGAGCCCTTGTTTTGCGGGTTTGGCGGACCTCTCGGCGTCTGAAGCAGACGTACGGGTCTATCTCATCCTCTCCCATATGCATCTCAAACTTGAGAGTCGGGTGGAGAGGCTTGTTGCTCATGGCCTGCCGGCGCGCCTTCCAGTGCTCATATATGTCCTTGGCATGAGGCATGACTTTGGACTTGTCAAGCTCGTGCAGGCCATGAAGCATCTCGTCATAGGATACTATCGTCTGGTCTACCGCGGCAAAAGGGGCCCGCTCCTGGGCGACGTCCTCAAATACCTCCATAATCTTCTCAAAGTCATCATCTGAGAGCTGAGCGGAGGGCGGTCGCTTCAGATTATACGCCTTGAGGAAGGTCTCATCCTCCTCGGTCATGTCATACATGCATCCGATACACTCCTCCACCGTTTGGGAGAAGCGGATGTACGTACATGTTTTGGACACCCGTTGCGGGTAAAGGTCGTCATAACTGAGGGAGCTCTCCTCTGGAGGGGGCACGGGGATCTCCTTATCGGCGGCAACGCCCGCGCCCCGAAGGATTCCCTGCAGATGGTATTCCTGTCCAGACGAGGGTGGTCAGTCAAACAGTCTTATATGCGGTGGGGCTGGGCGCTGGCGCGAGCGCACGTGACTTTGCACGTGGCTTGAACTCAGTCGCGACGTGTTCAACTCACATTTTCCTCGGCAGACTCGACACCGGTCGCGATGTGGCCTTCGTTGGTGAGTGATTCATACTCGCTGGGGTCGATCTGGTCCTCCCGGAGTACTGGTAGAGGTGTTTTGACGCTCAGTTTCTTGTAGCGTACTTTGCGGGTAGCCATGGCTGCAAGAGGCGGTGAGTTTGGCGAAATGCCTGGGGAAACCCCGCGTGAAATTTTTTTAGGTCATTCAGGGTGCCATGCGACATCGGTTGCTCGATTTTTTTGATGGAAAAAGAGCGTCGTGGTCGATATTTTGATGGCCAAAGTCTCGTCTCTTGATGGGATGTCGTTGAAATGTCGGCGCAGATTTTGCTGCGGCGGTTTCCCCGACGCTGATTCTGGCGATTGGCTCTTGGAAGGGGACGTGCCCACCCTGAATGACCTTACCACTCGCCAGCTGATAAGGCGCCCACTATTATGTAACCCAGGCAAATTTCCAGACGCAGACCAACTTTTCCACGCCATTCCTTTTCACTTGCAGCCCCTTTCTTCTGCTTGCGACGTTCACCAAGAAGAAAATTTTTGCATCCAGCTAGCAGTTTATCGGATTCAACCGCTTGGTTAATCGCAATGGTCGTAGAGTAAAATACAAAGCAAAACCCATTCAGAAGTTTCTTGTGGATGGCCCCTAGGTTTCCTTCTGCGGCAAATCAAAACGCGTCGGGCAACCAAATGTTTTGCCACAGCTGAATGCCGCCAGACCGCGTAGCCACACTAGGCCCCTGCCTGATGTTTCGGCCCAAAATGTGGCTGCCCACATTAGCACACCACGCGCGCACCTGCCCGAGGGGCTAAAGTGTGGCTTGTTATCTGCAATCGCGACCACCTTCCCCGCCAACCTAGATTCCCGACCTCAGGCTTGCCCCAATAACGATTGTCACGACAACCGCCTTCGACGTAATTACACGAGGAAATACTGCGCTTTTTAACACCGGCCTTCAATCCAAAACGGAGAAGACGAATTCAAGAACAGGATCACGAGGTCGTCGCACCGAGGCGGGGAGCAATCACCAACGACCGAGCAGCTTGGTGGCTGTCTCTCTCTAATACCAACCACACTATTCCACCATCGTTTTCGGTAACGATAATCTCTCCACTCAATCTCCGGCATCATGGGTAACACTACGAGTGCCGTGCTGGACGGGATAGTCCAGGGGTCCAACTGTCAGTGGTTCCTGTTCCTACACTTTGCTGCACTGCCCACTTGAATATAACATACCCCGCTCCGGCCTCTCCCGCGCACCGCACCTAAACCGGATACGATATCAAATGGCGGCGATAAAGAAAAGGGGCATGATTAACGGAGAAGATGGGGATCCATGTTGCGATGGCTTGGTGATGCGACGTTGATTGAGGTGGCGGCTGACCTCTGATGCCGCTGTGTAGTCGATCGGGAGGAAGTTGACCGCCTGCGAAAGAGATTCATGAAGCTGGATAAGGTTCGTCCTACGTATCCTGTCTCCTCGAATCGCGGGATCTTTTATTGACGACGACTTCCCTTAGGATAACTCGGGCACCATCGAACGCGAGGAGTTCCTCAGTCTGCCACAAATATCTTCGAATCCTCTTGCCACCAGGTCAGCATCCCGCTCTTTGCTGTATCCCGTCTTGCGTGGATCTACAGCGCTGCGAGCGCAACATGTGCTCGAGGCTAACACATAGTTGTTGGGTCTTACAGAATGATCGCTATATTCGATGAGGACGGTGGCGGCGACGTAGACTTTCAGGAGTTTGTCTCTGGCTTGAGCGCCTTCTCGAGCAAAGGCAACAAGGAGCAGAAGCTTCAGTTTGCCTTCAAGGTATACGACATCGACCGAGATGGCTATATCAGCAACGGCGAGCTCTTCATCGTGCTGAAGATGATGGTGGGCAACAACCTCAAGGACCAGCAGCTCCAGCAGATTGTGGACAAGACGATCATGGAGGCAGATCTTGACAAGGATGGCAAGATCAGCTTCGAGGAGTTCTCCAAGATGGTGCAGAACACGGATGTCAGCATGAGCATGACCTTGGGTAGGTTCAATCTCGTCTCCGCTTCCCGCTCGATACGCAAGTTCTAACATGGGCGATCCAGACCAATTCTAGTCTCAAACCGGTTGTCGTCCCATGGATCAAAGAAGGGCAAAGTGAACAAGACAGAGAACGGAAGTCAACTGGGGAGCCCCAACACAGCTCGGTTTCCAGCCAGCTCCTTCTCCATCGCAGCCAGCTCGTTATACTAGCGTGCGGAAGCGTGGAGGAATTGCTAACCGTCTGTATGAAAAGAGCGTGGGTGGCTCTGGACCCGTATCGCTTCCCGTTGCTCACCCAGCCTGTTAAGTTCATCATATATCGCAGGCCTCGCAAGTTCCGACGACTCCGTCCAGCTTGCCGCTTTACACGCAACTTTTCAGTCAACTCAGCGATACCAAAGTACAGTCATAAATCAAAAGCGATGGGAGTTTTCCTCTTCTCTATTCACACCTCTTGCATGCTAGACATGACTTTCTCGCTATGTTGGTTGATGGCGGCCAGCTTACGGCATAGAGCAACGTGGTATCAAGCTGCCGCCTCCCACAAACCAGGGCTCCTATCCAGACATTTGTCCCGGCAATCAACCGACTAAACCCTTTGGTGAGTAGATTGGGTCTTTTTGTGACTGTGGGCCAATCATGCCAAAACCGCATCCGGATATCGTGCAGCTAGTGGTGAGTTGTTTTCTTTGCGCATCGGCTACGTTCACTCCACGCAGCTTTTCCAACCCCCAGCGAAACCATTTGACACTTCACTGTCTCAGGAGACCAGATAAGGCGACGGAAACGCCCGATCGCAGCAACTCACTGGGCCGGCAGGGATCGAACCATCCTGTTGGGACTTACGGGATTATCCGCCCGCCCAGATGCCGGGCAGGTTGGTTAAAACGGCATAAGTTGCGAGGAGGCGTCGACATCGAGATGCGAACTCGGTGACGGACGGGGTGGTGACTTCGAGGACGATATGTGAGGCGTACATATAGTGTATATGTCGCACTGTGGCCGAGACACCGGACACTTCAGCAAAAGAGATGCAAAGGCGCAGCTTGGGCGTTTTGTCCACCGCGGTGTCCAATAGGACTTCCACAGTGAGGACCCTCGGTTAGGTCACGGGGGTCCGGTGTTGCTTCTTCTATGGCGACGGGTTTGGGGGTTGTGCCGGCACCACGGACGGCGGGCGTACGCCCGGCACTTTGGGCGGAAGCTGCACCGTTGCTGCTCCGCGCAAGCGAGTGGTCAAGTGCGGGAGAGCCGCGTTGATCCCCCCGTGGCGTTTGACCGATGAGACCCTCTCTGCATTTTGTCATGTCTCGGCCAGCGCCCCTCCTTTCCTCTTCTAGCGCAACCGCACATACCGGGCGAATGTCCAAGATCTTTTGTGACCCCCTGCTGCCTGCCTGTGGCGATCCATGGCTCTGGGTCTGGCCTTATCAAGCCACAATAAAGATCGCTACATAGACGAGATCCGGGGTTTGGCCGGTGGGACATCCGTGGGAATGACTTTCAACTCACGGTCGGAATATGGTGTAGTGCCACTCCGGTGGTGCTATCTTCAATTTGCTCAGTTTGGAAGTGCCGTTCTCTTTCTTCCGCCTTCCAAACAAGCTGTGCCGTTTACAATGTCTCCGCTTTTATTCTTCTGTCAGTGCCGACGGGTGTAAGAGTCGTGCCTTCCTCAATCTGTCAACCATCGGGTACCGCATTGGCGTCGGGTGATTGCAATGTGTCAACGGTGAGGGAGAAGGGAGCATGGGTGGCTTTGCTGCAAACATCCGCTTCCGCTGGGCAAGCAAAAACAAGATACTTCCTACCTCACCTTGGCATGCCCGACGCTTTTCGGGCATCCTGATCGTTTTCCAAAGACGCGTGGCTCAAGTCTAGCCCGTTCTTTTCGTTGATATTTCTGCGCGTGCGTGTGGGAAGGGTGGTCGTTGCTCCAACTTCTGCGGGGAGGTGTGTGCTCATTTTCAGCTGGCATGGCCTTCTTCAATGTCGATCACCCTAGTGATGGGAATTTCATGACTGGTTGGTTGGAAGTGGGGGAAGCAGCAAAAGGTGATGCACCAACGCACTGTGTGAGATGGATGGCACACGCTAGTGGAGGTGTAAGTATACCGCTGCCTTTTTTTCCTCGCTGCCTCTTGGATTTTTTTGACATGCCTTGCCTGTAGAGTTCCAATGCTACTTTTGCAGGTCAAGGCTCGTCTCCCATTTCGCTGTAGGACTACCATCTGCCTCACAGATGGACGATATCTCGTCTTCCGTCTACCCAATGGGCACTGGACCGGGGGTAAGGACAGGCCTGCAGGGTACCTGGTGAAGCTGTAGCGATCCGTCCGTCACTCCTCCGTACGGCGCCTTGCAGCGGGAGACGCACGGCCAAACGGGCAAAACCCCCCACCGAATCACCTTGTCCGCCCGCCCGTTTCAAATTCTCCCTCAAGGCCAGGGGCTCAAAATGCATGACCGATCAGCCATATCATCAGATCGACGCCAATTTGCTCCTTGGTTCTATTGTTTTTCTCACTGTGGTGTCACAGGGCTCCCCAGCCGCAGCCCTCTCTGCCTTAGTCCAAGACTAGCCTCATTGTCACAATGTAACAATTGTGACATGGCAAAGGTGCGCGGCGCCGGATGTCTTGCAGTTGCGCCTTACCCGATTCTGCAGTCCCTGTGACGACGGGACCCCCGACCCTGACGGGCAAGCTTGCAGGGAACCGGGGTGAACCAACTACCGGATCGGTAGTCCGAAACATCAAGATTTCCCATTCCCGACCACTCAATCTGGACATGGGAGATCTCTCTTTTTGGAGAATTGCAATGTCTCTCAGATCTTCCATCACAAGATTTCGCCCAGCCTCAGCTAGTGTTGCCATTTGACAAAGGCAAGACCAATATCACCATAAATAAATTATTCCATGCTGTTTTCCTCCAAAGCATTAGGGAAAAAACGGGGAATAGAAAAGGGGGTGGGGGTTGAAAGCCCAACAAATCGCTAAATTTTCCCCTCCCCCCTTTTTCTCATCGCCAAAAGGTTACTAGACGCAGCAGACGACGAAGGGGGTAAGGGTAAACACACAAGAAAGCAAACACCATTGGCCTCCGATACGCACAGGCCCTGACCCAAAGCGCTGGGCTCCCAGGAGATCAGCACTGGTGCGGTTTCCCCCGGATTCGCAACTCCCGATTCGACGGTGGGCTCGTCTAACTCGCTCCATTTGGCACAATATTGAAGTGCTGAGACATTGTCTCGCAGGTCACCTTGCTGCCATCGACGTTGGCTGGCCACTTTGCTCTCAAGACACTCGTGCCTTACACGGCCCTTTCACAGCCCTCTGGACCAGGGAGGGCGTGATCCGCATACAAGGACAAGGATATAGAGCTTCACCTTGACTCAGGACTCCTCCCCCATTATGTGTGAGACAGCCGGGAGCTAAGCGGCTAGCCTCTCCGTCGAGACATATCCGTGACAGTTGACAGCCTCCCTCTCGCACCACCGTCCATGTCATCTGTGTACATTGGGCTGCAGCCGAAAGGGGCGCCGCCTCGTATCTACCTATGTATAGTGAAGGAGGACCAATATGTACAGTATAACGTGAGGTTAGACCAGCCAACAATTGCTTTTCTCTTCCAGGTCCAGAATAGCTCTACCCCCCAGTGTCTCTAACCCTTGCCGTTGGATCGCTGATCCGTACCCAGCCATCTTCACATGCGTTCGCAGTCCCGCTGGCGTGAACGAAGGATGATTCCGGCAACCTCTAATCGTGTCTTTGATTGCAAGCCTGTCGTAAAACCGTACTCCTTCGTTCTCTCGTATCCTCAGCCCCTGACAGAGCTTCCGCGTTGGCAAACACCGCCTCCAAGCCACAGCTCTGTATCAAAACCCAACCGACCCGTTTCCGTGGACGCCAGGCGGGAACGAGGCAAAAAAGGAAAGGTAGGACACCCCGTCAAAGCCCGAGGCTCCGAGGTGTGCGTATATCCACACCATCCAACCCAAGATAGAAGTGTAGCGTCGAAGACCATCTCCCAACTCCTTGCTGGAGCACAAAACGCTTCACAAATAGACAAGAACAAATGAGAAAATAGGCGGTGAAGTTACAGGCCCCTGGAGGGAATCCTGGAGGCTGCAGATAGCAAGGAATCCGGAGTTCCTGTAAGGCGGTTGCATTGTTCGCCAGCCCTAGTGTGGCACTCAACTCACCGGTGATGAGCCGCGACTGCCGATGCGCCAGCACTTGACGAGGCTGAGGAGTCATACAGATCAACGCATTCTGTGAGAACTGTGCGGGCATGATTAGCAACAACGGTCTCGTGATCTGATGCCGGGGAAGTGGGGTGACATACTTGCAACGATCTGCTCTTCCCAGACGCCATACTCATAGTCAACGAGCCCGTGCCGCTCGATGCTGTCGCACAACCTCACCAGCTCTCCACCCATCCTTTTCAAGCCTTCCTCTGGGATGAGGCTCTGGGAGCGCGAAATCTGCTGGCCCGACTCCATCATGTCTTTTTGGGCCTGAAGCATTGCTAGCCATGCGTGGTTGAAATCATTCCAGAGCTTTATCCTGTCGCTGTGCAGGTTCTGGTCATCGGAGGTGAGGCCTGTCGTGGTCTCTGTTAGAACATTAAGTCAACAACAAGAAAATGGGCCGCCATCTCGAGAGCGTACCTAGTTCTGCCACATGAGACAAGAGCCAATCCGAAACATTGAGGAGAGAATCGCTGGCAGACGCCAGAGCACCGTCCTGAATGTTTTGGAAGATGGCCTTCAATGCCGACTGGTAGGATGCGTAGGCTGCATCCAGGCCCTCAGGAGCGGGATACTCTTCCTCCATCCTCACGTCTTGGGCGGAGTTGGATTGAGATGCCATTCCCCCCATCGCAGCCATACCGCTGGCGGAATAATTTTGCAGGCTCGGTTGCTGATATACCTGAGATGCGGCCGAGGACCCCGTCTGAGCAGCCTGCAACGCGGATGCTGTTGCGGAGTTGGTTGGCTCGCCCGAGAAGTATGGGGCAGCGACATCTGTTGTCATCATCCCCAGACCTGCAGGTGGCCGCGAAGGAAACTGTTGGCTCGTATCGTACACGGCAGTGTTCTGCGGGCCGGTGGCCTGCGGCACGTTGTATATCATTGCTGGGTTGTACGCGCTCGCAAAGCCTGTTGTCTGCCGTGTATCCGTCTGGCTGTAGTCTGTAGGGGTGTGATGATAGCTCATCGTACTTTGTCCCATGCCTGTCGCAGGAAAGGCTGCCGCCGACGGCTCTTGGTAGTATGTGCTGTAACTGGTCGACCCGCCTATCCCCCGAGCTGCACCTGTCGAAGACGTGGTAAGAGGCGCCGGACGGAATCTATCCCCATGGCTGCTCGTAAACGATCTCCGCTGCTGCGACTGATCGTGCAGCGATGGGTGGTACCGGGCGCTGGAACCGGAGTGGCTGGGCGGTTCATTCTGCCTCCTCTGGCCTCTGTTGTCGTCCATACCCCCGGGGTCTAGAAGCCTTCTCGATAGACCGGAATTGAAGAGTCCACTTGACGGCCGCCTGGTGTGGAGCGAGCCCAGAGCGAGATCCGGTTACACCACGCTTGTCTTTGCTGGGTCTCTGATCCAGAAGAAGGTCAACGTATCGATCCAACCCTTTGGCTTCTTCTCTCCTTGCCCCCCCTGGCCCTTTTCTCGAATGACTAGACAGACTATGATGCGTCCACTACGGTTGACAAAAAGCCCTGTAGTCCGAGTTGCAAGAGGGCGCGCAGGCTTCTGGTGCAGATCCGCTGTGCTACACGGGGATCGGCGCAAGAAATCGTGAACAGAGGACCGTGAAAGAAAGGTCCGGGTGGTTAGTCGATCTGTCGGGTGCCACTTGTATTTCTAGAAGCGGTGGCGGGTGCGGCGGGCTGCTGATGGTGTTTTTTTCGAGAGAAGTTTCCGCGTGGGACGATGTCCTCAGACACGCGAGACACGACCGGTCTGAACTTTTGCGCGCGGTAGTGGGGAGGCCGATGTCCGGCAGCGTGAAGCTCCAGACCAAGGAAGTGGCCTGCAGCCCGCAAGTGCCGGCGACTGCACGCTGAGCGGGCCGAAGTGGAGGTATGAGCACGCGGAGCGGAGTGGGCCACGCGGTTGATACAGCTTCGACTAGGGGGACCCTGGATCGATATTCATCGAAGGCATCAAGCGGTTCGGAAGCGTTGGGACAGTTGTGAAGGCCTCTTCACCCGGAAAAGAGCGTTGGGGCAAAGGCGTTTTCGCGGCGGCCGGCTCGCTCGTCTCCAAGCCTTAGAAAGTTGTTCGTGCTTGGTTTGGCAGTTTTGCGCTTGCGGTCAAGATGATGAATGATGGCGCTTGTCGATGACGGACCAAGGGGTCCGTGATGGTGCGAGCGAGAAGGTTCGGGGGCAGGGAAGTGCTGACTTGAGTAGCGTGTGGGAAGCCTGATTAGGTTTTATACTAAACGCCAGAGAAGGCGAGATCGTCGAATGCTGCGAGTGATTAGACAACTGGGGATTCCCGGGAAAGCGCGACTCCAGCAAGTAAGACACGGGCTCCCGTCCCGACTGCACGGCAAGGTTGATGGCGTCGGCGGAAACGTCGTCGATTTGAGGAGAAGGCACCTGGACCGGGAGAGACGTAGAGGAATCACTGCTTCCGTTCCAAGACACCAAAGGGCTCCGAGTCGCAAAAGGGACAGGCGAGATTCGGCGTTGGGAGGCACTGTATGTATACATGGAGGCTACGATGGGGAGAAGTATCTCGTCAGTATTGGCCGATCGGGGGGTGTTGGTGATTCTCCACAGAATCGACCGGCGAGCCGGTCGCAGGGCCAATACGTACCTGAGTAATGGCGGCGTCGGCTCTTGGGTCTAGATACATGTGGGCGTGTATCGAGAGACGAGGTCGACCCGGCGTGCGCTCCCGCACCCTGCGCGGCGAGTGATCTACGGCACCCTCAGGGGTCGAATGAGACACCCTTCGGATGCTCGCCCGACGACAAGACCGGGGGGGGGGGAAGGACAGGGACGAGGGCGGATCTTGGGACGATGCAGCTGAGTAGAGCAGCTATATCGAGACAGTGGCGCGCAGAGGACGAGTGTGAAGGGTCCAGGTCGGCAAGGCTGACTTCCACCGGGGGGGTGACGGGCGAGGAAGGGAACGAACCAGGAAGAGGAGAAGAGAGGGAGAGGGGGGCTGGCGAGGGCGTCTGTATGTCGCCTTGCGATGTTCGTGCTGTTCGTTTGTATGCATAAAACGAAATGAACTTGACAGCTCCCAGTTTGGAACGATGTCCCCTGCTCCCCAGAATACGGCTCGGGGCGATAGAGTCACCTCGAACAGACGCCCAGTGCGAGAAGCGGAAGAGCGGTGGTAGTGGACGTATATTTCAGGTATTTGGTCAAAAGTGGTGGGATGATGTGCGTTTGCTGTCAGCTGCCCTTGGCCGGTAGGTTGTGGGTTGGGGGTTGTGGATTGGCCCGATGCCTCCTGTCTATCTCTGACTCCGTGCTAAGCAGTCCCGTCAATCAGAGAGCCGCGCAACGGGATGGTCACCTCCTGCCTACGTTGGGGCTGGAATCCGCCGTCGACGCGCTGGGCTGGACGTGCTGCGCGAACTGCTTGTTAGTGGGGTTTCCAATTCATTGCCGGGGCTGCTGGCCCACCGGTTCTCCTCACACCTTTTATTTGTCACGTCTTTAATTTTTTTTCGACTGCCCGTCGTCGCCTGCGGGCACTAGGTAGTCGGCCCGCACTCGGTCTGCAGTCCCGCGTGTTGGGTGTGTGTTGGATGGGCACCTACTCCAAGGCAGGACGGATGGGCGTGTGACAGAAAGATCACCTCCAGTCAGGACCAGGAGGACAGGCAAGGCAGCTGCTGTCATAGGTACCGTACAAAGATTTTGCAGGTTTGGTGGATGTCCTGCTAGCGTGCCTTCCCTTGGGGTACATATCCGGTTGGATGAAGGAACGATGTTTAAATCGACTTTGTGGGAAGGAGGTAGGATGACCAAACATCGAACGCAACAACTGCGCCAAACTTCAACTCAGCTTGGCACTGCTGCCCCTCCCCTGCCGAGACCCTCGCGGCGTGCGTCCTTCTCCCCATGTCTGGGTGCTGACCCTCGCATCCTGCTGCTTGAGCCTCTTTTCCCCTCTGGTGGTTGTGCGGCAACTCAAAGACCGCGACTGTCCGTTGATTGGAACACATGTTTTCTCTGTGCCTCAAACACCCAAAATCAGCTCGTTTGGTCTGCTCCCGGTCCTTGAGCTAATGCTTCAACACCAATCGCTGCCGGGTTCCTGGGGAACCCGCACCCAGACCGGTGGCGAGGCGCCCCGGATATGCAAAGGGCATGCGGTGGGTGGGTGTGGGTGTGGGTGCGCTTCTCTCCCAGTCTGCTTGTTTGAGACCATGTTGCTGCTTTGTCTGGCGGACGCGGCCTTTCACCGTCTCTGGTTGACCACCCCCAACCTCTCGGCCAAGGGAAAGGGAAGATGGCCAATGTTTCACGGCCAGCCGCCGCTGACTCTGGGAAAAAAAAGCAATTGCTGGGTGCTAACAATAGCGCGAAAGGAGCAATATAGATTTTCGGTGCTCCAACATCACATCGATAACATGGCTATTGGCCATAGACGATGGGAGAGCGACCGCTCCTGGGCACTCCCCACCCGCCCTAGACCCCGGCACAGCGTGCAGCATCCCCTCCCCCACAGCCCGGAGGAAGCAAGATCGCCGCAGCTTCTTCCAGAGAAGCGCTGAAAACGGACTTCCAGGCGGCAGCGCTGGAATTAGGCCGGGCGTATCCGATGGCCGACCACCAAACGGCCTAAATAGACAGGCTTGAACACGCTGTCTGAGCGTTGCAAAATTTGTGCCACGAACTGGTGCAATGGCTGGACCCAGGAGCGACCAAATTGACTTCTGTCGCGGACGGAAATACAGCCGGTACTTGGCCAGCCGAGCCAAGAGTACAGGTACTGCCAGACTGCGGGTTAGTATATTTGTTATGATGAAGGAGGTGCGCTGTAAGATCCTAGATCCATGTCGTTGACTTAAGCTGCCAGGGGAATCGAGGCATGTCGTCAAACAGAGAGGTCCAGAGCTGCGAGGTAGATCCCTGTCCGTGCTTGGGTGGGCTGCGTCGAATTGACCAGGGTCATGGCTCGAGTTTCCAGATGGCCAGGGCCATCGAATCAGTGGTGCAGCTTCTGGAACCATTTGCCGAGGCCGAGAGGTACCGAGACTTGGACATACCAAGATCCTGCCTGGACAATCCAGCTGACGCGCATGAGAATGGGGTCGCTGTACTTATGGCTACCGCGCATTACATTAGCCGGCGGACAAGTACCTATACGTCGAGACGCGACACTCCAACAGCTTGGGGGCCGCGTCTCTAGCTTTCTGGTTCTGGGGCCGGACGGATATGCTATCGCTACTCTCCCGAACTGACTGGACTGCACTCGGCTTGTTTTTCGGACGCTTCAGAGTCACAAACACATAACTTATAGCCACTATTGGTCTCGGTGTGTCTTGGGTTGGCGATATGGGAAGAGGAGGAGAGAGAGAGAGAAAGAGGGCGCATGTCGCCCGGCCTCCCGTTCGGCCGTTGACGAGGGCCGGTCAGGCGCACAGCTTTCGCAGCTGCTGATTCGGAAGCTTAGGTACCCCGCGACTCGAGACACGGCCACAGCGTGAATCGGTCACAAAGCTCGGGGCCCGGGGACCCGAAGGCGTTCTGTTCACCTCGTAATGCCTCAGCTTGCATCGCCAAACGCTTCTCCGCCGCGCCCGTGCAGTCGGATGCCGCGAGAGGGCAAGATGGCGGGGACGCGCAGCTCAACGGGGAGCCACAGATCCCCGTGGGCGGCCTTACCAATCCCAACACAGACCTAGCGCATCGAAACATGCACGCTGCACGTATGTTGTTCGATTTGATCATCTAAGATCAAAGCTCCCTCGGCCGCAATCGACAACTCGCCGATCTCAGCCTCATTTGCAGATCAACTACATCAGCTGGACTGGGTGCTGAGGTGCTGGAGACTAGTGCAAAAACACCGATTTTGCCCTAGAGCGGTATTTTGGCTGTATCCACCACCACGACGACTCGTAAGCCGACGAGGGGAGGAGAGTGGTTTTTCAGCTTCCAAGTCCCAGGGTGGCAATTGTCGCACGTCTCTTGACCGTTGCTCTCTGTCCCCTCGCGGCCCCTCAGGGGTAACAATCTCCTGCGCGGTCGCCACAAATATCCCACTCAGATGAAGCACGCCTGACCGCATGCGAGATCCGCGCACGACAACACGGCCATCTTCGGGGTCGTCGAGCAAAAGTCTCGGCTTCGCTGTCAGATATGTAAGGTACTTGACCCTATCCTGTCTTTCTTAACTCTGGAAGCGGCCCCTGTTTGCTGGCGCTCGGCGTCCTTGTCCACACCCATCAACGTTCAAAGTGCCGAGCTTTTCATCCCATTCACCCTTCTGGCAACGCTGGTCGAGGTGCCGAAATGCTCCGCTTCTTGGAACGGGCTTCGGGTTGGGCCTATGCTTGGCAACATTGGAGTTCTTTTCTCGAATATTTCTGCGACGGCGAGCGTAGCCGCCGAGGTCTGTGCGAGAGCGCCCCCCCGCCGAGATGTGCTGGAAATGACACGGATTGCGAGCATGCAGCAAATCTGCAAGACTGGCGACCTGCAAATAAAAGCGGCTGCCTAGGCGTTCGCGGGGGTTGCAGGAGGCTTGTTTTATGTGCCTGGCAACATGCCATCGTCGATGCCAAATTGCGCACGCGGCAACAAAAGAAGGTGGGTTGATGGGGGGCGACCGAGATGCAGATGCCTGTTGTGTTTCTATTGGGTAAACCAAACGCCGTGTTTGTGAAATCCAAGGCCTTGGAGGAGTCAAAATCATGGGACGGATGGACGGGACTGCAAAACTTGAGATTACACGTGCCCATGGGGAACGGGTAACAGGTTCTTTGGACGAGGTTGCATTCTTGTCTCCGCGTTGACGTCGCGCCGCATTTCTTTCCAGAGCCCCTCCCGAGGCCAGGCATGGCTACCGGGGTCAAGCGTGTGTCTGATCGAGCCGAAGGCCATGCTATCGAACCGGGGCCTATACCACCAACTGCCCTACCCGCTCTCGACCACCGGGTCACGGTCCGGGTCCAACTTGCGACAGGTGATGACGAGTTCACGGTTCGGCAGGTATCCCGTTGCATCGTTTCGGCCGCCGGGCTGACAACCATGCCACTGCTGGGCTCACGTTGTCGAATTCCCGGTGTTCCGAGGGTTCATGCGGTCTATCAACCGAGTTGCCAAGCATGGTTAGCCGTATCTTCGGCAAATTATAATACAGTTTTGTGTGCTGCTTCTCTGCTGGCACACAACTTCCACCCGGTGCGAGCACTGGTGTAAACACCGGGCTGGCAGAGATACAGGCCCGTAGGTAAGTAGGAACAATGGTTACATGATATAGGATTTGTACACTGAACCGCGGTGTGGGATGCCGGTTCATGCGAAGGACGAGGTGCTCAATGCTCTTCGACTGAGCCTGAACTATCTCTTTACCCATGTGGGCGACTTTCTGGCCTTGACATGACCGGCCTTCTTCCTCTCCACCTTTCTTGGATCGCGTGTCACGCAGCCGGCTGGGAATAAATCTGTCAGCATGTTTCCCCCCATAGATCTGCGGCATCAACCAAGACAGGAACCGCTTACCTCTCCTCAATGCGGGCTTCAATGCGGGCTCGTGGATCATCAGCGCTCTCGCGATGCCCAGCGTGAGCGCCTCAGCCTGACCCGTGGTGCCGCCGCCCTCCACCTTTGCCCAAACGTTGTACTTGCCTAGCCTGTCAGTCGCGTGCAGGGCCCATAGTGCGCTCTCCCGGTCGTGAACACGCCCGAAATACTCTGGAAGCGTCTTGCCGTTAATCAGAACCTCGCCTAACCCCTCGACCAACCAGACCAACGCAACTGACGACTTCCTCTTTCCGGCAGCGTGGGCACGTCCGTATTTGTCGATGCTTGCAACGCTCTTCTCCGCCAGAAACGGCTGTACCTCCTTCTTGAAGGGCTCCAACGCGTCCTCTATCACCTTTGGCTTCAGCTTCGGGTGGATGTTGTGCAGCTTCTTCACCAGCGCGAGACACCTAGCGAAGTCGGTCGACTTGATAGGTTCTCCCAGCGAGAGCTTGAGGTCCTCCAGATTCTGCCATGCAACGCGCTGGGCCTGGCTGGGTGGGATTGTGGGTAGGTTCCCGTATGTGCGTGACAGGCTCTCGAGGGTCAAGAAGCTGTCATTGAATTTGGGGGTACGTGTGAAATAGGACGGCGTTGCGGGTATCGGGCGGGCCTTTACGAAGAAGGTTTGGTTAGGCGTACGTCCCGGGTCGAGCTCAATCTCGGCGGCTGCTTGTATTGATCGGAAGTCGATAGGTTGGGAGTTGATATCTCGATAGTCCGTAGGTCCGGTGGACATGCATCTCAGTCTCGCAGTTCCAGGGGCCAAGTGTCGAATCCAGAGAGATTGGGGACGCTGCGGCTGCCATTGCCCTCTGCCCTTTCGGCAGGCGCTCCTGACAGCCGTTGTGACGGCTTGCTTGGAGGACGAAGACGCCATATTTTCGCGTCAAGCCGGGTGGTCGTCGGCCCCGGGCAGATCCGCGACGGTGTTGATGTGATTTTTTGTCGACGTCGGCTCAACAGCGAACAAGCGACGGGGCCAGATTTTTCGATGGAGAAGCTTTGACCATTCTGGCATGCTTTCTTGGCAGGGGTGGGAAATTTCACGTCGCAGCCAGGACATTCGGGATTTCCAGAGAATTTCAATGTTTCGTGAATGGAATGTGAAGTTTCAAGGTGGCGTCGGCTATTGATAAGTTTCGCTGGGCCACATCACCAGGGCGAAACCGCCCAATAACGAGACTCCTCGAAGGGCTGTGATAAAACGGAACAGCATACTTTATATGTAAGATGGTGCCGGGAAGATGTACCCTGTTCCCGTTAAGACTCTGAACCGGCGTCTCAGGTATGTGAGGAATACAACTGTGAGGCGATATGCAGGGCTGTGAGCGTTCTGTGATTCCGCAGTTTGACAGAAATTCCCAGTTCGTCGTTGATGCCCAAATTTTCAGTCACTCATTTCCCAGCCGACGCCTAATAAAGTAACAGCCGACGGTGAGGCTCATTTTTTCCCTGCCCCCACTAATTTTTACCCCGCCTATCTCAGCCACTACAAATTTTCTTTCCCAAAACCAGGCTCCAAGCAGCTTTCCCGCTCTTCAACACAACTCATTCCTCCCTCACAATCTCAACTCAGCCTTTCCAACTTGCAACGCAGGCAACGATGGCGTTCGGAAAGCTTTACACATACGAGGTACGTCCATTGTCCCATTCAAAGGGTCACATCTCGTGCGACTGCTAACTTGCTGCTCCCTCAGGCGAACCCCCGCTCCACGGCGATTCTCGCCGTGGCCAAGGCCAATAACCTCGAGATTGAGATTGTCGAGACCAACACCGAGAAGCCGACCGATGAGTACCTCAAGTACAACGCTCTCTCCAAGGTTCCGACTTTTGTTGGTGCTGATGGCTACGTTCTCTCCGAGTGCATTGCCATCGCCGTCTACAGTACGTGTCCAAAACGCACATTGGGTTGCCCCTCCGCTGCCCCGCACTGCGTGCTCGTCGCGCTCAATCCCCCTCTTGACATGATGACCTAGACATTTTTAAACAGTTATCCCTATCTGAAATTATGGTGTTGACTTGGTTCTAACTTCTGATCGCTCAATCATTTTTCTGCTCGCATCATCTGCATGGACTTTAGCCTGACACAATGCTAACTCCCGCATAGTCACCTCCCAGAATGAGAAGACCACCCTTCTCGGCAAGACCAAGCAGGAGTGAGTCACCACTTCCCCTCTCACATGTTGGGTTCGGACTGACAACCCCTCCAGCTATGCTTCTATCCTGAAGTGGATGTCGTTCTTCAATTCGGAGGTCCTCCCCAAGCTCGGTGGCTGGTACCGCCCTCTGCTCGGCAAGGAGCCCTACAACAAGAAGACCGTGGAGGAGAACCAGAAGGCCGCTCTCAAGGCCATCTCCGTCGTCGAGACGCACCTCGAGAGCAACACATACCTCGTCGGGGAGCGTATCACCCTCGCCGACCTCTTTGCTGTTGGCATCGCCGCCCGCGGCTACGAGTTCTTCTTCGACAAGCAGTGGCGCTCTGAGCACCCCAACTTCACCCGTTGGTATGAGACCGTCTACAACCAGCCCATCTACTCGGCCGTTGCCCCCAAGTTCGCCCTCCTTGACACCCCCAAGTTGACGAACGTCGCCCCCAAGAAGGCTGAGCAGCCCAAGAAGGAGGCCAAGAAGGAGGCTCCCAAGCCTGCTCCTGCTGCTGCTGCCGCTGAGGAGGAGCCCGCTGAGGCCCCCAAGCCCAAGCACCCCATTGACCTCCTACCTAGGGCTTCCATGCCCCTTGACGAGTGGAAGCGTCAGTACTCCAACTCTGAGACCCCTGATGCCCTCAAGTGGTTCTGGGAGAATGTCAACTTCGACGAGTACTCCATCTGGAAATGCGTCTACAAGTACAACGATGAGCTTACCTTGACTTTCATGTCGAGCAACCTCATCGGTGGCTTCAACACTCGCCTTGAGGCGTCCCGCAAGTACATCTTCGGCTGCGGCTCCGTCTACGGCACCAACAACGACTCGATCATCCAGGGTGCCTTCGTCATCCGTGGCGATGACTACAAGGCCGCCTTCGACGTGGCTCCCGATTATGAGAGCTACGAGTTCACCAGGCTCGACCCCAAGAACCCCGAGGATCGCGAGTTCGTCGAGCGCGAGTGGTCTTGGGACAAGCCCATCACCGTCAACGGCAAGGAGTACCCCCACGCCGCCGGTAAGGTCTTCAAATAAATCATCACGACTTAGGGGGTACGGATAGGGAATGCGCATGACTGCGGGATATGAGTTGGCCGGTGGAATTCTCCACTGACTAAATGACTGATGACGGAATCTGACGTTGGGACTGGCGGACGGACGAGCTCGGAGCCCGTGGTTTTATGTGTCTGTATATCATCGACGGTTACCGTCGACGATGGGTGAGTCCCACATAGAGACTACACTATCTAGCTACCACCTAGCTACCGACCTGTTCCCTCAACTGAGGAATTGATGATGTGATATGAAGCTGTACACAAGTAGTAATACCATAGTTAGCCTAAAGATACGGCGTGGTATTGCTGTTCTGATCCTCAGATTCGAACACAACGCTTGAGGTCATGATGAATGCTGTACAGTGTCGAGGTATGCATGCCAAAGGTATACCTGATTTCTACGGCTCCCGTTTAGGGCTTATGGATCTATTCTAACCGATGCGCCTCCGGGCTGGTCATCTGCTGGCTCGTATTTATCAAGGACCGTCCAGTCCGTACTGAACGGGTACGCCCGTATGTATGTGCTGATATCGGCTTGAACGGCCAGTGTGTTCAGGTAGTTATGCACCAACGGAAGCACCTCTGGATTCTCCTGCAAATTGCCTACAAACTCCGGGATCGTGATCGCGTTGTACGGCTCGCTCCGCGCTTTTTCGGTGCTGTCGTCGATAAGCACCGTGTTCCCTTGGTTCCAAGACCCGCCCGCAGGATGGACAGACGCAATGAGTGGGTCCTCCCACAGTGTAGTTAACCGCTTGTAGCACTGCACTCGACTGTTGTAGTCCACCGGTGTGAGGCCGAATTTATCCCGTCCCCACATGGCGATGACCCGTTGTCGCTGCTCGGGTGTGAGCAGCTGCCGGCACATCTTTTTGACGTTGTCGGGGCGCGCGGAGGACCAGATTACGACGTGGAAGGTGTCGATGCAGTATGATACAAAGGAGCGAGCGTGGGGGCGCTCGACGAAGGTGTGCGGGGCATGGCGGGAAGGGCGGTGCAAGAGGGTCCCATTGAGGTCGATGACGACGAGGATGGGACGGGGTTCGGGAACGGTCTGTGCTAGGAAAGAGGCACGGAGAAGGTAGGCCGGGGTAGGGTCCGGGACGCCACCGGACTCGGCGCTGGGGGGTAGGACAGGGTCGCGGTCGCTCTTGGGCTTTGGAGGAGGCGGAAGGGAGGCGGGGGGCTGGGAATGCCCTTCATGCTTCTCTTGCCAACGCCGCTTGGCTCGCTTTCCCTTGATGTGGGACGGGGGTTGTCTTGTTGGTACTGGTGCCGGCGTGCTGCTGTTACTCTCGTCGAGCGGGGCGGTGAATTCCGGGAGTGTACCGCCGGCGGGAGAAAAGGCTAGAGGGTATCCTCCTGTGACCGGGCCGAAGAAGCTACCCGGGAACATGGCTTCTACGCCTTGATTTGGGATGAAACCATTGCCCCCAGGGCCGGGAAAGGGGAAGAACTGCTGTTGCTGCGGCTGAAATTGGGGTAGTGGCTGCACCCAGTTCGCGAGCGGGTTCATGTTGAAGGACGGGGCTATCGGCGCTGCGTCATTGCTGCTGCCGTCCTGCTGTGCAGCCTGCATTGCTCGATTCCTCCGGTTGCGAGACCTTCGGCTCCGGGCGGGCACAGAATTTTCGGCCATGGTGAAAAATTCAGGTGGAGTCTTTGCGGCGGATGAAAAATTGTGGTCTGGTGTCTGTCAGAAGCCATCGTTGAAGTCCGTATTAGTGAATACTCACTCCCCCGCTGAGATGCGGCTGTTGCAGATTGGGTAATTCTGAAAACCCAAGATGCGGGTGTAAAAGCAGTTTTGAAATTTATCAAGGACGGTAGGTGCAGTCTGAAATGGAGCAGAAAGAACCGCAGGCTTCGTTGGGTCCCGCGAGCAGCATCCATCAACTAGCTGGACTTGGGAGAGAGTGAACCTGGGAGGGGTGTAGGGGATGAAAGCTCGTCTCCCCAGAGACATGGGACCTGAGCGCCGAACACCAGATGAAAAATATGAGCGCAGACGAGCCACTTGGCGGTCCCCAAGTGTTTCAATTGCCCAGAACCGTGGCAGGACAGCCTATGGGGTCAATCAGCGAATAACACAGTGTTGAGGCTTTCGTCTGAACAGCGTGAAGCCAGCGGGACGAAAAATAGTGGGTCCTAAATTTTCCAGATATGCAAGTAACCGAACCGCAAATCCCCCCAAGAGATTTTACTCTGCACCCTCACCTCGAAGTTCATTGACAGTGACGACTGAGCTCTATTTTTTGAGCAAAGTCGACGATTTTCGCATTTCTTCGTCTTCGTCTGGGCCGGACGGGAAGCCAGTAGAACCTGTGGTCATTGGGGTTTCCCCGGAGAAAAGGGATTGACACCCACAACTAAACGCCATGTCGGGCCCCAAACGAAAAATTCCGGACCTAGGCCTGCAAAGAAGAGTGCGCCCAAGAGTAGAGCCAGAGCCCGAATCGGATGTCGACGTTAGCCGCAGTGAAGCTCCAAGCGAAGAGGGCCTCAACTCCTCTGGTTCAGAGGGTAGCCAAGACGAAAGTGCATCCGAAGTCTCAGAAGATGAGAGTGAGGCGGTAAGATCTCTCTCAAAAGGATGTCCATCAAAAAGTCCTAACACTCTCTCAGGACTCTGAAGACGGCAACCCAGCCGGCCTCGACGCCTCACAACTCTCATTCGGCGCCCTAGCACGCGCCCAAGCATCCATGCCCTCTGCCCGCAAGAAGAAGGGCAGCGCAGCAGGATCCAAATCCCACTCAGGCTTAGACGAAGAAGGCGAAGATGACCACCCCAGGCGGCACGAGGAAAAGGACAAAAAGAGATCCTTTGAAAAGCACAAGCGCACCAGCAAGCACGCCCCTGTAGAACTAACCTCAAAAAAGCGCGTCTCCCGCCGCCGGGACTTCATCGAGGTCCCCAAAGTCCAAGCCCGCGATCCGCGCTTCATGCCGCTCGGCGCGGGTAGCTCCGTCGCCTCCACCCACGGCGCTGCCAGCAAGATCGAGGAGATCAAGGCGCGCAAGGCGTACTCCTTCCTCGACGATTACCAGCAAGACGAGCTCAACCAGCTGCGCGCGGCGGCCAAGAAGGAAAAGGACCCGGTAGCGAAGGAAAAGCTTGAGAAGGCGGTGATGTCGATGGAGTCTAGGTTGAAGGCGCAAAAGAGGAAGGATCGGGAGAGGCAGCTGTTGGAGGAGCACCGAAAGAAGGAGAAAGAGTTGGTGCAGCAGGGCAAGCAGCCGTTCTATCTGAAGAAGAGCGAGCAGAAGAAGAAGTTGCTTCTGGACCAGTTTACCCATATGAAGAAAAGCCAGGTGGATAAGGCGATTGAGAGGAGGAGGAAGAAGGTTGCTGGAAAGGAGAAGAAGTTATTACCTTGGGCAAGGAGGACTGCTGAGGATAGATAGGAGACAGCATCGTGCATTTATCGTAACAGCCGGAATGTGTCGAAACATCTCAATGACTTACTCTCGAAGTGGCTTTTCATGTGGTCAAGTTCCGACAGAGAAAGAGAGAGTTCTAGGCTAGAGCATAGGTGAAGAAGGATATGGGCCGTGGTCTTGAGCATGTCAGGATCGTATCTATTTTACAACCGCGAGTACATGTACACGCCACACAGCCTCTATCAGAACACATGAGTGGTTCTACATCTAATATACACTTCAAGCTCGCTGTTTCGCAGCGCCCAACGCTTCGACTTTCAGCAACGCTTGCTCAAATAACTCTCTACACCTCACCCTGCTTCCCAACCTCGCACACAAAAGGAAAGCACCACTCAGCTTCCGATGCAGACTATACGTCTCCTCTGGCGGTGGCGCCAATCGCTCGCGTATCATGACCGGGATTTGCGCCTTCACCCTTTCCGTGATAGTCTGATCCCTGAAATCGTACACTTCCGGCGCTGACTGCATGAATGGCTCGGCCAACGTCATCACGGACATAATATGGGCATCGAGCATAGCTTTGCTCTCGTGGCCGGTAAGATATCCCAGCTCCTCGGACAGTTCCTTCACCCGATCTCGGTCCGAGCGAGACGATGCCTCCAAGAGATCAATGTACTTTGTGATGAACTCGAGGGGGTATTCCCGCGACGCGCCAAAGTCGAGCAGCTCGAGGCGGTCCTTCGAAGCGTTGTAAAGAAAGTTGGTCCAGTTCGGATCCGTCTGCATGAAACGGAACTCTGTAATCTCGCGCAGACACAGACGGAGGATTTGCGTGCCTATCCAGTCGCGCTGTTGCTGGGTGAAGGAGTTGATGCGGGTCACGCCGACGCCGTCCATGAATTCCATGGTGAGGACATGTTTCCCGCTGGCCTCTGGGTAGATCTTGGGAACGGCGAAGACGGCTTCGTCGGGAACGCCGGTGAGGAGCTTGCGGTAGCGGGCTGCGCACTCGGCTTCGCGCTCGTAGTCGCATTCCCATGCGAGTTCTGTGCGGGCGTTATCGATGGTTTTGTTGAGGTAGAGGCCCTTGGGGAGGAGGTTCGCTGCGGCGAGGAGCACGCTGAGGTTGTCGAGATCGGAGTTGATTGAGTCGGCTACGCCGGGGAACTGGATCTTGACGGCCACGCGGGCGCCGGTGGACTTGAGGGTGGCGCGATGGACCTGGCCGATGGAGGCGGCTGCAATGGGCTTTTCTTCGAACTCGCCAAAGAGATCTCGCCATTCGGGGCCGAGATTGGCTGTGAGGACGCGGTCTCGTTGCCAGGCGGGCATGTAGTCGGCGCGGTCTTGTACGCGCTGGAGGACTTCCTGAATCGGACCTGGCAGCATCTTTGCATCCTGGAAGCTCATCATCTGGCCCATTTTGAGCGCCGCGCCGCGCATTCGCGAGAGCTTGGCGACCAGTCTCTCCATGTTGGCTGGACTGAGCATAACTGATCCACCACTTCCGCTGCCACCGCCGACTGCCCGACTGAGTCCCTCCCCTACTGCGCCGGCAAACATGCCGGCGGCAAGCCCGCCATAGTTCCACAACCGGCCGATTCTGGATGACGGCACCCGTGACTCCCTCAGCTCGTATTTTGGCGCACTAGTCCCGGCTAACTCTGCAACAATCTCGACGTCCTCCTGAGTGACCGGCTCCGCCTCGACCGTCTTCGCAGCGTTAACCTCCTCAATGACCTTCTCCTCGATGACCTTCTCCTCAACCGCCTCCTCCTCGACTCGTTTCTCCACAGCCGCCTTCCCTGACCCCGGGACCGCCTCCTCTCTCCCGCTCCGCCCCTTCACCCCCCCAACCACCTCCTGCCCCCTCCTCGTGCGAAACACCCCAACATCAACCTGACCCAACGCACTACCCTCCCGCTCCTCCTCACCCACAAGCGGCACCTGAATCGGTTCCTTGTTCAACCTCGACGCAAAAGACGACCTCGGCTGCACACTCTGCCTCGTAACGCCCAACCTCGTCGCCCACGGCGCAGGCCTGAATTCCCTCCCACCACCAGCAGCAGCGGCAGCAACAGACCCCTTCACCGCCTCCATCCCTTCCGCAACTGCCCCATCTCCAACCTTAACCTCCCCAATCTCCCCAACCTTCCCCCCTTCATCCTTCACCAGCCCTGATACCTCCTCCTCCGAAGCTGGTGCACACCCCTCCTCAGCCACATTCTCCCCCGCCGCATCCGGGTTCCCCGGAGCTTTCCCCTCCGACTGCTGCGTCGCGGTTTGTTTCCCCGTCCTAAAAGTAGTCACAACGCTAGAAGTCCTTTTATATCTCTCAATCTGCCCTGCGCGCAGCGCCACATGCTTGGAGGCGACGGAGCGCGAGGCGCTAGCCACGGCCGCCAGGTCGACGAGCAGATCCGCGAGCCTCATTGGGAATGAGCAAAGAGGGTTTCTTATGGATGGCCCATCATCTCAGGGGGGAGTGCTGAGTTTGTTGTTGTATGTGGGGGTCGGTGTTGACGTTGGGGGAGTTGTGGGTCACGGGCCGAGATGCAAAAATTTGGAGGTTGAGCGGCACGAGCAGGGATCTGGGGGGCCCCTTGCGAGGTGCCGAGCGACCCGGTGGTTCGGTACCCTGCAACGAGAGCCGCCCCCGCGAGGGGGCCTCTTTTATGTTGACATGACAATAAGAGATCGTTCACCATCCTTTCGTCGACTTCGATATCGAGTTCCATCTTGCTCTATTGTATCTCACGCTGGGTATCTTCAAAAACGAAACAAAAAAGCCGCTGGCTCCCGTCCTCATGCAATCACCATGTTTCCCTATCTCTACTTTGTCATGTTCCGTACCGTCGACATCTTGGTCCTAGTCGTCGATTTAGCACCACTAAATGGCGAACCAGATGCCTTTCTTCCGGCACTGTCTATTCGCCCCCAAAGCCTCTGTGCCGCCGGAGTCAATCCTCCTGATGCACGAGGGCTGCTAGGAAATTTGGGCACTGGCGTTCTTTCGACTTTTCCAGTTACTCCAAGCCTGGCAGAGGTCCTCTTTTTTTGCGATATTCGGTCAACCATTCGGTGGTGAAGCACCTCCCGCTTTCTGTTGTCTTGAAGTTTGAAGGGATTGGGCGTCGCATCTCCTGCTCCGAGATCGATCAATGCGGGTGCCGGCACCCGTTCTGGCTCCGGGTCTTCGTCATCGACGAAGGCATACCCGTTCACCCGTGGCGTCTCGCCTCCAGCACCAGCCGCGGTGGACTCGACATCGACGGGTCGTCGCTTTCCTGCAATCGCACCGCGGATTTCAGAAAGCGAGGGTGACGTTGGCCTCCCAGGCACCGAATCCGAAATCTCCGGCTGTGGCATCCTTGTATTGGCATAGACAATCGTCTTTGGTCCCGCACGGGATTCCGCCTGCGCGCGGTCCGCGACCGATTCCACCAACCCGTCCACACCGTCCGGCGCAAACATCAACTCGTTGTGCGGCTTTGATTTCCAGTGCTCAGGCGCTGCCGGCCGACCGTCTTTATCCTTGATGGCCAGCCTGTCCTTCTTGAACCCATCGTCAAGCAATCCGCCCCTGGCCTTTGCAAGCTTGGCCTCAACCTCCTTTTGCTTCAACTGCTGCTTGGAGGGCAGCTTGTTCCCTGTCCATAACCACGCGTACTTCTCCACTTGCTTTTGATTTTGTTTATCCAGAAGCTTGTAGAAACTCTCGTTGTCTTCGCTAGTGTACTTCGCCTGAAAAGCGCCGAGGCTCATGTTGGTGTCGATCTTGGAATCCGGAGTCACAGAGTATGCTGTCGAGGCGGGTGTGTCGCCGGCGTAGCGCCCTATGGGCGTCTCGGCGGCGCGACCAGTCCGAGGCGATGATGATGGTGTTGCGCCTGCGCCCCGTCGCCGTCCGGGGGTCATGACGTGCTGCAGTCGCCGACTTGCACTTGAGATCCATTCTGCGTCCTTGGACGCAAGCGCATCGAGATATTCCTGCTGAGTTTCACTTTCCAGGAGGCCGGGAAAAAAGTCGCGGGCGATGATCTGGGAGAGGGCTTCCGTGTAGCTGTCCTCGCCGAGTATCTTTTTCGGCCGCTTGATCCGCTTCGCTGCGGGCGGCGGCGGTGGCATTAACTCATGGTCGGTCCTTTTTCGAACAAGTGCGGTTGACTGTGATGCCTCCGAGCCCATTTCGGCCGAGTGAAGTGGTGTCTCACAGGCGCGGTTGGGTCTGCGTCGTTCTAGTGGCAAGTTGGTTTCCTGGAGGAGCGTGGGGGTTTGGAGTGCAAATGGGGTTGCCCAGACAGATCCTGGTCTGCAGGGTGGAGATCACATGCCAGCTATGCAACTATCGAAGGGCGGGCTGGAGCCTGGTTCCAGTTTTGCAATCTCGAGGAAGGGCCTTTATTCAGCGCTCCCAGACTCTTATCGGCTGTGTTTTCACCGTTTAACCGAGAAGGTCAGGTTCAACACCCGGCAGGCAGATATGCCGAGAGCTCTGGGGGACAGCTTTGATTCGGCAGTCTCTAGAACCTGGTGTTCGAGAACCACTGGAGCTGGAGAAAGTTGCCCCACATTGTGGGTTTGGCCCATCATGCGGGACGCATTGGTGTCTCGTGGGACAGCCTGGCCAGGGTTTCGGTCTAGACGACACCTTGGGATCGTCCTGATGAGGTCTTCGTTCGTACATCCAAGTCGAATACTGACAGCAGCTTCGCATGCCCCCTCAGTTTCGCCGGCTTCTCGTTGGAGACGCAGTCCAACATGGTCAGTTTGAAGCTACTGCACAACCTCAAAGCTTTGTCGGCACTGGTAAGTTTGGAGAAGCTTGACGCCGCGGTTGGCTGCTCACTTAGCCACGCCGTGCCCGCCCAAGTCGGCCACCCCTGTCCATCCTGCATTTGGCATGCATATTACCTATCACGATTCCCGCGGCTGCTTTGGTAGCTTTCCAGTCCCGGAGTTGCCAGAGGTTCCAGCCAGGCAGGATGAGGGGTGACAGCGATCCGCTCCGCTTGGCCTGTAGGTTCTGGTCCTTCCTGCACACCGAGCTGATTGGGCATGCGGCATGTCCAACCTCCCTCGGAACCGTTTCCATGCCGCCCACTCGAGGTTGCGCGTGGGAAACCCTACCAACAGATGCTGGCAAGTTTAGGGTCAGACGAGTGCGGACAATGTAAGCCACCCTCCACACCCCTTCTGCCCCTCCAAAGCCTTATCGGATCTCACCCTTGGGCTGGCCCGCTTGACAAGTTAACCTTCGGGGTCTCCCTTGATTTTTCCCGAGGGGGTTTGTCTTGTGCGCCTTGCGTGTTACGTGACTCTCAGCCTCAGGCAAGTGTATGAAGGTTGAAGCCTTCCTGTCGTCTCAGTCTTCTGCCTTCCAGTCCTACCGCAGGCTCTCCCTGATATCCGTGCTCTTCTTACCCGCAACGCCGTCAACGCTCTCTCGACAGAGCCACCGCCGCTTCCGCTCCTTATACTTTGGAGCAAACTCTGTGTGCGCCACGAGAGACGAGACGGATAGATGCCCTCGGCTCTGACCCAGCCCGAACCAATTCAATACCGACCTATTTCGCTTTCTCTTCTCCGCCTCCCTTACACGCTCGCTAGGGAGCTCTGCACTCTCCTCCGTGCGGTCGCCATGAGCGTCATTATGCGGCGGAAGGCACGCACGTCGTCGTACATCAAGGACGTCAAGCAACCGCTGTTCTCCGAGAAGTCGACCAACAGCATCCCCAAGGCTTCCGAGGTCGACACAACATGCCCAATCTGCCAGGAACTTGTCGGCTATCCCAACCCCGAGGGCATCGCCGAAGAGTGGAGCTCTTTGCCATGCGGCCACCGGTTTGGAGGCCAC
The DNA here is from genome assembly GCA_033296975.1 of Podospora aff. communis PSN243. Taxonomy (NCBI): domain Eukaryota; kingdom Fungi; phylum Ascomycota; class Sordariomycetes; order Sordariales; family Podosporaceae; genus Podospora; species Podospora aff. communis PSN243. The sequence goes on from MU865921.1 coordinate 453,817, forward strand.
TGCATCAAACAATACCTACGCATCGTTGCAGATGACAGACCAAGCTGTCCGATATGCCGCCAAAGCGCCTATCATGGCTGCGGCCATCCAGCTTTGCCCACACGTCTTACTGGCAGCGCCGCCAAAAGCTCCATTGACGCCAAAAAGACAACGGAGCGGGTGCGCAACCTTCAAGCGAGCTTCTGTCTCTATTGTCAGTCGGACAGCCGCTCGACCGGCCGCTTGGCGGCGACGGGAGCCAGACGGCCGAGAAGGATCAAGACTTTGCTGTGGTCTATAACCAACATGCCACGGAAGTTGCTAGGAAGAGGTCGGAGGAACCCTGCACCGGGCTACGCTAGGCGCCCGTTGCTGGTGCCTTGGGAGATGGACGAGGACGCTGGGCCTTGGGTCGACCCGTGGCCGAGATTGAGAGATCCGGCGTGGGAGCGGTGGTGGGACTCGCAACATCCCGTACTTTCGTGAATATCCTTACTTGGCTGGTTTTGTGTGTGTCAACAAGCATGGCAGCTGCTGGTATCTTAGTTATCTGGGAGGGGTCCCAATAAGTTGACCCCTGCACAATGTGAAGGGGGGAGGCCGATGCGGCGCCTGGGGACCGAGAAGAACCGCCGTGTACGGGATTGAAGTTTAATATCTGGAATTTCTTCATCATCTAGGATGGCTATACGTCTGCACGACGCGATCATTTGTTCAAGGCGGATAGAGGCGCAAGGATAGGGACTGGGGAGTTCATGCTCCGGGTGGAGGGGTAGAGCGGGGGATGGAGCTGTGTAGCAGTGGCCTACTGTAAGCTACCCCAGATCCAGAATACCCCGCACAGAGGTACCTGAGTACCGTTATCGATACCAACTTTGGAGCTCTATGTGCCACTTGCTTGGTGCTTTACGCGACGCGACTGCCCATCATTTCAATGGCCGTTAACAGTAAATGTAGTCTGCCCTTTCCACATAAATCAAGGCAACTTCCGCCATGACATAGGTAGCTCGTCGAAATGCGGTTCAAAACAGATCTCCGCAACATCCGGACTTTCTCTAGTGAGGTTCTCCCTTCAACCCATCTCAATCTCAATATTGACACGCCTTGCGCCTCCCCCCAGAACTCGTCGCCGCCCTCAACTCCCTAGAGAAAATCGCCTGGGTCCGCCTCGACGATGAAACCGTCCGCTTCACCGTCATTCCCGACACCGGCTCCCAAGTCTGGGCCTCCCTCTCCGTCGACCTAATCTTTGACAGCTACCACATCCAATCCGCCGAGCCCAACAACACCATCAATCTCGAGCTCCCTCTCGGACCCCTCCAACGCGCCCTCAAATCCGCAGCCGGCAGCAACCAAGCCAACCTCCGGCTCACCAAGCGCGATGGCATCCCCATGCTCTCCATGACCATCCACGCCATGACTAAAGACGGCGCCGCCGAGCGCAGCAGCGCTCCCTACGGCGGCTACGGCAGCGCACACGCAGACGATCCCTTTGGCGACGACGTCTTCCAGCAAGAATCCCTCGAACTCACCCTGAAGCGCGAGCGCGAAAAGGTCATCACGCAGGACATACCCGTGCGCGTGCTCCACCCAGACACGGTCGAAACCATTATGCAGCCCAAGGTGCGGGAACCCGACGTGCACATTCAGCTGCCGCCGTTGCTGCAGCTCAAGGCTATCTCGGATCGGTTCACCAAGCTCGCAATGACAACGTCTTCTTCATCTGGCCGCGGCGGCGGTGGTGCGTCGCAGAATCCCAAGCTAGAGCTATCGGCAAACATGTTTGGGTCTTTGCGCTTGCGGCTTGAGGCGGAGAGTTTGGACATCACGAGCGTGTGGGACGGGCTAGAGAATCCAGAGTTGGATCCGTCGCAGTTGACGATTCCGATAGATGAGCATCCCAGCGCCCGGTTCAAGCAGGCGGGACCGGCTAAGTGGGCTACGGTACGGGTGGATGGGAAGGATTGGAGCAGGGTGTTGAGTGTGGGGAGGCTGGAGGGGAGGGTCATTGCATGTTTTGCGGATGACCATGCGCTAATTTTATATGTTTACGTGCCGCATCAGGATGATTCGTCGGCAGAGGATGTTGTTACGGTAACGTAGCCTGCTGGCGGTCTTGGATTGAAGATGCTAACTTGGGAATAATAGTATTATGTCTCATCATATAGCGCCTGAATTGCCAAGAGGTTACATTGGTCGGGAAGAAACAACCCCCCTTTCTAGCTAATGATGTGCACTTATGGCAATGTCTCGCGCATCACGGATTTGTCTGATAGAAGCGTGAGCATATAAGACACTGGAACGGCGTTGGCGTTCGGGCGAGTACTTGTCAAATATCAATATTGACCGCATTCTCAACACTTGCCAGTTTTCTACATGGTGCCAATCACCCAATGCACACAGGTAGCAAGGAAGAAATGTCTTCTAAACCATCGTTCTCTTCTCCTATCCTACTCATCTCCTCAGGCCTCGCTATAGCACACTCCTGGAAACGACCCCATCTTGTCCCCGACCCCTTTCTTCAAGACCACCTGGACATCTCGGGTCCAGGCGCAGCTCAGTTTGAGATGGAAACGAAAGGGTCAAAAGCTTCAGTCCGAACGAAATCCATCCACCCCATGACGGGACGAACAAGTCATGCCCATCAGAACGCCTCCTCCCAACTATTATGACACATGATTTCTATGGTTACAGAGAAACACCACCAAAACAGCAACAAAAATACAAACGCCTTCGGCGCCGCCAAATGAGCCGTATTTCTTTCATCTTCCTTGCATCCCTCGCTCCTTCCCACTACGAGCGCACCGGTGATCATGATCGCTCATCACGTCTTCGTTACGTCTTCGTCACGTCTATTCCTTAGTCATGACATCCACGTAGCGTGCACTCTTTCTCGGCTTCTTCGCACCCTTGCGAGGTCCCGCAGCGCTGAGGAGGTCATCGATACTGCTGGAATTGCTCAGGCTGGTAGTTGGACGGCTGGGTGCACTCGCGGCGCTGACAGCGCTGGTGTTCGACACGGAGCGCATCATGGCGGGGGGGCCGAGGGAGTTGACGTCCAATGACGGGCTGAGACCACCGGGCGGGGGCGTCATGGTAGATCTGGGAGGTCCCATCGGCGGAGCGCTCGCGCGTCCAGCGTCAGGGTTTGAAGTAGGGGCAGGAGGGCCGGCCATGGGCGGTGCAGGGCTGGAGGACACAGATCGCGGTGCGGCCTTGGGGGGCGGTGGCGTAGCCTTTTTGGCCTCGTTGTCTTTCGGATCCCCGTTCTTGTTGACCCAGCGCTTCTGCTCGGGATCGTAGTAGAACGACATCTTTGAGTCGCCCAGCTTAGCCCGAATAGGTTTACCTGGGGTGGAGGCGTCGATGGATTCCTTCTTCGCACCGCCTCCGAACCATCCACCGAAACCCCAGCCCTTCTTGGCCTGCTTCGCTTCGGCAGCACGCTTGGCTGTGGGGAGTTAGCTTGTGTTCGGGCCAAAGTAGCAAATGTATCTTACCATCTTCCTCTGCGGCTTTACGGAACATTTCCGCATTTTCCCTGTCCTTCTCCTCCTTAGTCTTCTCAGAAGACGACTTGACTGCTGGCATAGGCATGTCATCATCATCGTCATACATGATGCCCTTCTTCTTTGGCTTGGGTTTCGAGTCCTCATCGGAGTGATTCTCCTTCGAGGGTTGGCTATCCGGCTCGTAAGAGGGGGCCTCGTAGCTGTACGGCTGGTAGGACGGTGGCTCGTAGGAACTAGGTTGAGAGCCGCCGCCCTCGGCAGCACCGTTCTCCATCTCCGCTGGCGCCTCGTACGGGGTGAAAGATGGAGGCTCATATCCATACGACGGAGGCTGGTACCCAGAGTTACCATTGACAGCCTCGGGTACAGGGGCTGGCTCCAAAGGCGCTTCATTGACAGGCGGAGCGGAGTAGCCGTATGGCTGGTAGCCGGAGGTGACAGGTTGTACCGGTACTGCGCTGGCCACAGGCTTTTCCGGGGTTGACCCAGAGCCGAAGGGCATGTAGCCTGTGGTCGGCGAAGGGGCTTGGTTAGGGTTGTAGATGCTGTGAGCGCCGCGCTGCGACTCGGATGATTGGCGGCGCAGGTCGGAGGAAGTCCTAGTAAGCTCCCCAGAGGTGCGTTCCATGGACGAGCGAGGAGCATACGGAGAGCCTGGCTCGTAGGTGTTGCTGGTGTGGGCCACCGGATGAGCTGGTGCCGGCGCATAGCGGGATGCAGCCCTGGTTGGCGGAGCAGAAGACGCAATGGGCCCGTTGGAAAGGGGCGCAGGCATGCCGTAACTAGGGACTGTGGCACCAAAGGTCTCAAGACCGTTGGCCGAGGGTGGCCTGCTAATAGTAGGCGTACCGCCAGCCACCCGCGCGAATGGGCCTGAGGCTTCACCATCATTTGTCTGTCCCTGGCCGGCGTTCTCGCTGTCATCGCCCGCAACGAACTTGTTGAATCGATTCAAAAGGCTGCCCGAGACCTTGTTCATGCTCGGCTTGGTGATCCATGAGTTGGTTTCTTCCTTCGGGGCTTGCCTCAACCGCTTCATCAGGTCTTCAACGGCCGTCTCGAGCAGGGGGTGATGGTACGGCGACCGTTTTGTCTGCGCTGTGATAGCAGTAGAAATGGCCTCGCAGTACTGCAGCGCCTTATCTCGATAACCGTATTCTGCAAGTGCGCAGGCATGCTGCAGCTTGTATGCAGCAAGATGAGGGCTTGTCACCACGATGTTGGAGCCGCCAGCGAGGCTTTGGCCATACTCGTACACCTCGCTAAGCAACAAGGGCTCAATCTCCTTTGCGAACTGCTCAGCCTGTCTCTTGTGGTCGGACCCAACAAGGACAAAGTCCGAGTTGGGATCGTCAAAGCCGCCAAAGATGGCATGGCTCCTCGCGAACATGAAGCAAATGTGAGCCGCCTCAGCTCTCCCGTAGCTGGAAAGGAGATTCCCGAGTGACCTAATCGCCTGGGCGTCACCTGGGCTGCGGTTGCTGAGGATTAGGGTTAGCGTTTCGCGCCACTTGTCAAGGCCTTCCATTGCATCTTTGGAAGGCCCAGATGCAGCGTCTTTCGCAACAAGTTGTAACCCGGCGCGGGCGTGAACTGGCACTAGTTCATCAACACTCTCATCGTGGTTCCCAGACAGAACCCCATAAAGCGCCGCCAGCGACTCGTTGTTGTGGCCAGGGAAGTTGACTTCCTTCTTGATGAATTCTTGAGCAACCTGCTTGTAAAGATTTGGTGCAAGCGCATTGGCGAGAAGAAGCGCGTGGCCCCAGAGCCGAACGTCGGCCGCGGCCCATATGGCCTTTTCGGAATCTCCATTCAGGAGATGCTTCCGAATCTGCTCGACAGTCGAAGAGTCAACCATATCACTCTGCATGCGAGTCACAGGGGACTCGCCCAGCCTCCCAGCGTCCGCTCCAGCGATGAATGTGGCAGCACCTTCAACTGCCTCGAGCTGGGGAGACAAGATCTGACGAACAGCCTTCTCGACTCCCGGGCTACCTTCAAGACTTCCGTCATGCTCTACGAAAACCCGGAGAATCTTCCACAGAAGTACCCTCTCCGCCAGACGCTTGTCATCATGTGACAGATGAAGCTGAGAAAAGAGGTTATGTGGCTGTTCACGCTCCAGGCTCTCAATTCCAGCGGAGAGCCAGGCGATTGTCTCTTTCTTCTTAGACTTGCCCTTGAGAGGACCAGGGAACTTTGTAAGCCTCTCCTCCAAGGGGTGAATATCCTTGACGCTTTGAACCTTGACCTCTCCAGGGCTGCGGACAACCATGGGCACGTTGTTGTTCATGCCATAACGGGGAACGTCCTTGGGAAACATGGTCACGATTGTCCCACCAACACCCCACGAGAGCAGAGGAGCTCCTTTCCATCTCTGGAGCGGATCTTTCTCTCGGCCATCTGTCGGAGCCACAAGATTGAGATTTTGAGAGATCCCACGCGGTCGGGTTGGGGCAGCAACTGGAGCAGACGCATATGCTGACGAGTGCGGCAAGCTCCGCGGAGAAGAGGGATCATTGACCGACGATGGACGTGGAATCGCTTCAACAGCTTTGCCATTACGGGGACCGTACAGTTTCCCCGGGGACTGCGTCTGGGAGCGCTGAGGGGGCGCGAATTCTTGCTGTCCCGTGGCAAGGCCGTGACTCGAGGTCGCGCGCTTTGGCGGCGACAACATGGACTGCGGGGGGTGGGATGAGGGCGGAGGCGTCTGCCGTGGTCGGTATGGCAACTGGTTATGCTTTGACTCGGGCGAAGTCGATGGCGGCGTAGGAATATATCCAGTGGGAGTTTGGACGGGCCCTCGGCTCTCATCCTCCTCAACCTCAGTCGTAGGAGGCAGAGACGGTACCCTCTGAAGATGGGCATTGTAAAGAGAACTGACGCTGCGCTTCTCTGCCAGGCTGCTTCCCTCGGCATGGTGAGCTCCATGTGTTCTTGATCTCTCGTGTGTAATCTCGAAATGTGCCAATGGGCTGGAGGTTCGGGGTTGGTGAGGCAGCATGGGAGGCGCAGACGCCGAATGGTTTGCCGCATATCCAGCACTGGGTTGGCGTGCGGTAGGCGGGGCAGGGGAGTATCTGCTTGCGGCTGGAACGGGAACCTGGCCACTAACCGGTGGGGCCGATGAGAGCGCAGGAGAGTACCGGCTTGGTGTAGCGGCTGGGACCGCGGGGCTAGGCCCTGGCCCAGCTTGCAACTGAGCATAAGGGTTCACAGGAGGCGGCGCAACGAGCCTAGGGATATCGGCGACGGGCTGCGGTGGAGCAGCGTGCGGAACGGTTGGAGGCGCTGACTGTGGAACTTGTGCATACGGATTTTGAGGTAGGGGAGGCGGATACGGGCCTGCCTGCGTTGGCGACGGCACACTGTGGTTGCTCTGGCGGGAGGATGATCGGGGAGGTTTCGCAACCACGGGAAGATCCTCAAAGAATTTCTCCGGAGCCGGTGGCTTCGACGGCGGCGCTTTGGGAGGGCCGGTTGGAGAGGTCAGACTTGCACTCCTGGGAACCGCAGGGGGGGCGACGGGAGGCGCGCCCGGTGTCGAACTGCTTCTCAGGGGGTGGTGGGTGGGTGGCCGGAGCTTTGGCTTCACGACTTCCATTGGGAGATCGTAGGGCGAGGTATATCCGCCCTTGGCCTTGTCCACAAAGCTCTGTGGTTTGTTCTGCTCTTGCGTTGGAGGAGGGGGAGCAGCTCCGTACCGCGGCGGGGCCGAAGGAGCGGTCGTGGGAATGCCATACGGTGATGCGACAGGCGGTTGAAACCCTGGCGATGGCGCTCCTGGCAGGTACGAGTTGCCAACCGGCGCAGCGAGTACTGGTGCTGCTGGGAGATAGGAATTCATCGGGGTTGCTGTCGGAGCAGAGGGTGCCGAGTTTGAAGGAAGATACCGTCCATTCACCGGCTTCGCTTCTGTGGGTGTCTGAGTGAGAGCAAAAGCCGCAGTCGGCTGTGTCGCCGTCGGGACCTCGTCCTCCTCGAGGAACCCCTCGTCATCGCTTCCAAGGAATCCCGTAGGGTCGAGGTCTTTTGGTTCACCATCATCGTCCAGTAAAAACCCTTCATCCTCTTCGTCCCCAAACATAGCCTTCCACTTTGCGTCAAGGTCCTCGGCCGGCTCTTGTTGAGGCTCATCAGAAACAAGAGGTACTGCGTGCCCTTGTGTGCTATTGCCTGCATCCTCAGGTGTGTTTTGTGTCGCGTTTGCTTCTTCCTCGACAGTCTCCTCCAAAGGCTCAAACCTCGAGCTTCTTGCACCAACGTCAAGCGAACCAAGCACCTGCATTGTCGATTTCCGCTCAAGCGGCGAGAATGTTTGCGGTTCTGCAACTTCCTGAACCTGGTTGAAGAAGTCGTCCTCTTCCCCACCACCATCCTCAGCGCTAAACAGGTCGTTGGCATTGATCTCCTCGACTTGTGGTTTAGGAGGCGCAACATCTTCCGCCGCGGGAATGAGCGGGACGCCTTCCACAAAGCGGGCCTCCTCGGCCTCCTCTGCCGTTCCACTAACCTCGCCTCCTACCGTCTGCTGGAAAAAGTCGGCACCATCCGCATCCTCATCAAAGCTAGCCCCGAATGCCTCGGGGTCAACCTGAGAGTCACCTAACGCCAAGTGCTCGTCCTCTTTCTCGGCCTCCTGAAGCACAACTTCCGCCTGTGTTGGGAGGGGCTGTGCCAGCTCTTCGCTCTCCGGGTGTTCCGCTGGGGGAACTACAGGGAATGAATTCGTCCGCTCGCTAGGAGGCATGAACTTGAAGGGATCAGTGCCAGTCCGGGGCAGATTCCACTCCGGGTCGTCATCGTCATTCCAGTTGACTTCGTGAGGTACCGTGCGCGTAAAAGACATTGTGCTGAAATGCTTGGACGCGTTGTTCGTGGGCTCGGTTTCGGACTCGGGGACACCATTTGCGATCGCGTCAGCAGGGGCGGACTCGGACTCGGCCGTCGCGTGTGTTTTGCTCGCGTCCTCTACCCATCCGTCGCCGGTGCCGTAGTCCGGGAACCAGGACTCTGTGGCAATGCTCTGGTTGTGAATCGCTTCCCCTGCATCGCTGCCGGTGCCAGTCTCTGCGTCATCGACCGCGTCGTGGTGGGCTGGAAATGCTGGGACACCTCTCAGCGGGTTCCGAGACACATCGGAAATCGAGTTCGGCATCAAGGCCGGATGCCATGAAGCGTGCGGCGCATCGGACAACATGGTCGGTGAGTTGGACTGCACGCGGGCTGCTGTCCGGTATCGCCGCGGGACCACAGGAGAGGAAAAGAATTAGAGGTCTGCATTTGGAAAGGGGGAGGTCAGCAAGCATTTCAGCGACATCGCGCCCGTGGCGATCTCGTCAACCCCTGTCGCAATTTCCAAGATGGAGACGGCGCGATTGGAGGAGAGCACACCTATAATACAAAAACCGATGGTAGAGGCAAAGAAAGAAACACAGCTAGCAGCAGCTCATGGTCGTCGGGCTTGCGAGTGCACTTGGATCCTCCCAATCCAGGTCGCTGGGAAGGAAAGTTGCAAGTTGTCAAGACGGGCGATGCAGCCGGAACGGAGCCGAAAAGTATAGCCAAGGCCGCTGAATTGACAGCTAACCACTGGCAAAGAAGGCGCTGACTGGAAGGAAAACCTGTCCTTACCTGTAAAAAAAAACGCCCCACGGTCCGATGACACTAGTGGCTTATCGGCTATCCAAGCGCTAGAGGGCGACCCGAAACTTGCCCTCTGTTCTTTGAATTTGATGCAGATGAAGATGTCCCGCGCTAACAGCCGATAGCGATTGCAGTCAGGGGGCTGCAGGCGTCATGCGCCAAGACTCTCCGCAGCAGTGCTCAACCCCTGTCTTTCGAGAGAGGGCCTGGGTTCTGGAAGGCCAACTCGGAACTTGTCCTCCAGCTGCGACTTTCAACCTAACGGCAGGCCTCACATGCAAAACAGTTGACGGTTCCAAACTTGGGCTGAAGACCACGACCAAACACTTTTGGACACAGAACGATACCGCGAAGCTATTCACCGTCCCACGGATTGCGCCAGCTGCAAAGTTGACATGCAGGTGCCGCGGAAGCGAAGAAGTCACTTTCGAAGCTAAGGTTCCGGGACACGCAAGTGAAGCGCGAGAGGGTGTGATTGCGCGGCCCACCTCTCAACGAGAAGTCGATGACACGAAGAAGGCACCACCGTCAACTGGAAGCCACCAGAAACATAAAAACGCTCGAAACTCTAACACCGCGCGGGTCCGCCCTCTCCGACGGCCGCTGCCAGATGCGAAAGCGGAATGCCTCCCTCGAGCGCTCACCATCCCGCACGGCCACCCGACTCTCCCATCGATGACTCGGATTCCGATCTCGAACTAGACCTCGAAGAGCTTGATCCGCAGAGCACCGGCGTGTCCCAGCGCGGGCCCGACCGGGCCGTCGAACACCGAGCGCCCCGGATAGCTCTGCGAAATCTCCGCATGGGTGGTCTACGGCGTGGCGCCAATCCCACTGGGTACGGCGAGCTGGGGCGTAGCCAGGATGGAGGGGATGAGGACGCTGAGGCCTTGCTGAGGTACGATGGCGATGGCGATACTTCCCGCCACTCCGAAGGTAGTGCGCGCGGCGGGGATGATGCACCGCTGTTGAGGCCGGTCAGTGGGACAAGGCGACGCCGGCGGTCATTCTCAATGAGCGGCAGCTTGCGCAACCTTAGTCTACGACTCCCAAGCTTCATGTCCGGCGTGACAGCAGATCAGGATAAGGCGGACGATGATGAGGAAGACAAGGAGGAGGACGACCCCTCAGCGTCAAGACAGGTCGCCGTAGGGGTCTCGCAGTCGACTCGGTTCCCTCCCAATATCATCTCAAACGCCAAGTACACGGCCTGGAACTTCCTACCCGTTACCCTTTACAACGAATTCTCCTTCTTCTTCAACATGTACTTCCTACTAGTTGCCCTCTCCCAGGCAATACCAGCTCTGAGGATCGGCTACCTGACGACATATATCGCCCCCCTGGCGTTCGTATTAATGATCACACTGGGGAAAGAAGCATACGACGATATCGAGAGGCGGAGGAGAGACAACGAGGCCAACTCGGAGGAGTATACCGTGTTGCAGTTTGGTGAGCCCGGGAGGAACTTTGGGACAACCCGGTCGCACAAGAGGATGAAGTCTGCCGCCTCCCGAAAGGGCTCCAAACGTCATATCCAGGAGAGGGATAGACTGTCGGACATCCAAGAGGAGGAGGAGCGAGCAGAGGGCGGGGGCATCCGACAGCCGCCGTCCCCGCAGGTCTCGGAGATCAGCAAGAAGTCTAAGGACCTCAAAGTCGGCGACGTGCTAAAACTCAGCAAGGGCCAGAGGGTTCCTGCCGACGTCATCATATTGAAGTGTCTCACCCACGAACTTCATGTCGAAAGGACATCGGAAGAAGTCGCACCCAAAGAGGAGGCGCTTCTGCTGGATCACGTGGAAGATAACGCCCAAGGCAGCTCATCGAACGCGCAGCCGCAAGCGGCTGATGAAGAGTCTGCCAAGAGCGGTTCGACTGGAGAAACCTTCATTCGCACCGATCAGCTCGATGGAGAAACGGATTGGAAGCTGAGGCTTGCGTCGCCCCTCTCGCAGAAACTACCCAACGAAGAACTGATCTGCCTCCGTGTTACAGGTGGCAAGCCGGACAGGAAGGTGAACGAGTTTGCTGGCACTTTGGAGCTTATGCCTCCACGACAGGAGGGGATGACAACCGCTTATGCCCAAGGCAGCGATGGCGATCCTGTAAAAACAGTCCCGCTGTCCATCGACAATACAGCATGGGCGAATACAGTTATCGCATCGCAGGCCACTACTCTCGCCCTTGTTCTTTACACCGGTCCCCAAACACGTTCGGCGTTGTCCACTTCCCCTTCACGCTCGAAAACTGGTCTCCTCGAATACGAGATCAACTCCCTTACCAAGATCCTGTGCTTTCTCACCCTCGCCCTTTCTATCATTTTGGTTGGCCTTGAGAACATCAAAAGGGGGCAGGTTCCACCGCAGCCAGGGCAAAGTGTTTGGTATGTCAAGATCATGAGGTTTCTGGTCTTATTCTCCACCATCGTCCCTATCAGTCTCCGAGTGAACCTGGATCTGGGGAAAAGCGTGTACTCGTGGTTTATCCAAAGAGACCCAGGCATGCCTGGTGCCGTTGTTCGTACCAGCACCATCCCGGAAGATCTTGGGCGGATCGAGTATCTGCTCAGCGACAAGACAGGCACATTGACACAAAACGAAATGGAAATGAAGAAGATCCATGTAGGCACCGTCTCGTACGCCAACGAAGCAATGGACGAGGTTTCCGAATATATCAGGCAGGGCTTCCACTCCTCTTCGGCAGATCCCATGGTGCTCACAACCCCGTCTTCTACATTTACGTCTGCAACAAATGTTGGCACCACAAGAACACGTCGCGAAATTGGATCTCGCGTTCGCGACGTAGTCCTAGCGCTGGCACTCTGCCACAACGTTACCCCCACAACAGAGGAAGAGGACGGCGAGGTAGTTACCTCGTACCAGGCCAGCTCACCAGACGAAATCGCCATTGTTAGATGGACTGAATCTGTGGGCCTACGACTCACCTCCCGCGACCGCAAAGACATGGTCTTGGCGTCCCCTGAGACGGGAAGGCCTCTGGTCAAGGTCCGGATCCTAGACATCTTTCCCTTCACATCGGAGGGAAAGCGCATGGGTGTTGTCGTGCAGTTCTTTGACAAGCTGAATCCCGGCGTGCCGACTCTCGAGAGTGGTGAGATTTGGTTCTACCAGAAGGGTGCCGACACGGTCATGAGCTCCATTGTCGCCGCCAACGACTGGCTTGACGAAGAGACGGCCAACATGGCCCGCGAAGGTCTTCGGACGCTCGTCGTGGGACGCAAGCGGCTTTCGGTCAAGGAATACCAAGAGTTTTCTGCGAAATACCAGGAGGCGTCTCTTGCCATGAGCAGTCGCGAGGCAGGGATACAAGCAGTCGTGTCACAGTACCTCGAGCGCGATCTAGAGTTGCTTGGAGTCACGGGCGTCGAAGACAAACTACAAAAGGACGTCAAGCCATCGCTCGAGCTCCTGCGCAACGCCGGCATCAAGATTTGGATGCTGACAGGAGACAAGGTGGAGACAGCTCGGTGTGTCGCTGTGAGCTCCAAGCTTGTGGCAAGGGGTCAATACATCCACACCATCGCAAAGCTCCGGCGGAAGGACTCGGCGCAGGAGAACCTAGACTTCCTCCGCAGCAAGACGGATTCCTGCCTGTTGATCGACGGTGAGAGCCTGGGTATGTTCTTGACGCATTACAGAACCGAGTTTGTCTCAGCTGCCGTGCAACTACCAACCGTTGTAGCTTGCCGATGCTCCCCAACTCAAAAGGCAGAAGTGGCCAAGCTCATCAAGGACTACACCAAGAAGCGTGTCTGCTGCATTGGCGACGGAGGCAACGACGTGTCCATGATCCAGGCTGCAGACGTTGGTGTCGGCATCGTTGGCAAGGAAGGCCGCCAAGCCAGCTTGGCAGCCGACTTTTCGATCGAGCAGTTTCACCACCTCACGAAGCTTCTCGTCTGGCACGGTCGAAACAGCTACAAGCGCAGCGCAAAGCTCGCCCAATTCGTCATCCACCGTGGCCTCATCATCGCCGTCTGCCAAACCATGTACTCCATCGCTCTCAACTTCGAACCCGAAGGGCTCTACAAGGACTGGCTCTTGGTCGGCTACGCAACCGTCTACACGGCCATGCCTGTCCTTTCCCTTGTCCTCGACAAGGACGTCGATGAAAACCTCGCCTCCCTTTACCCCGAGCTCTACAAAGAACTGACTTCCGGTCGCTCCCTCTCCTACCGCACCTTTTTCGTATGGGTATTCGTCTCCATTTACCAAGGTTGCCTCATCCAGGGCCTCTCGCAGATCCTCACCGAGGTCGAAGGTCCCCGCATGGTGGCGGTGAGCTATACCGTTCTTGTCCTCAACGAGCTGCTCATGGTCGCCATTGAAATCACCACGTGGCATTGGGTCATGGTGATTTCCATCGTGGGGACGTTCTTGATGTATGTCTCGTCGATACCCTTCCTGGGCGGGTATTTTGATTTGAAGTTTTTGTTGAGCGTGTAAGTTCCCTTCTGATATAATTTGTGGGAGATTATGAGATGTTGACGAATGGTTGTAGGGGCTTCCTTTGGAGAGTCGCGGCGATTGGGGCGATATCGCTCATTCCGACATATGCAGGGAAGTTGATTCGGAGGACGATGAAGCCGCCTTCGTATAGGAAGGTTCAGGGGATTTGAGTATGCGAGGGTGGGTGGGCGGAGGTGGCTGTGTTGGGTTTTGTTGATGACTATACGTATGGTTGTGGACATGGACATAGCTTGCTTAGCCCTGCATAGGTATGGCGTTGGGGATAGGGGGCTAGTATTTATTTTCGTAGAGTTTGATATGAATGAAGAGAGGGCGGTGGGCCTGAGTTTTGGATGGATTCCGTCCTGTTGGTCCGAAGAGTGATGGTAGTGATGTCGACTTTGTGGTGTAAGCGCAAGATGTGGGCTACAGTTGATGCCATGGTTAAATATTTGATGAAGATTTGGCGAAGGTTGTGCAGACGTTTGCTATAACTATAATAAACGCATCATAAATGTTCCTGTACCTGATGATGCCCGGTAAGAAATGTGCTGATCCTGGGCCCAAACCGGGTTATTGCCCTGATTCATACTCGACCAAAGCCAAACTCCCAGGCACACAACGTAACCGGTCTGATACCCAATCAAATCAGGTTTGAACACGGATAGACCCCAACTGCATCGCAGACGTAACCGGACCTGGAATCAGATGAAGCCGAATGTCTTGTCCAGAATCCTTGCAATGCCCATGTGTCCAACACTTGTCGCGTGACAGGTTCATGATATTAAAGTTCAACTCACATATACAATAATTCTACAGATATTTTACAACTCTATAGCCAAACCCCATTATACTCAAATATCATCTCAACACTGAGCGGCGAGCCTAATCTTCAAGCAGGTAGGTAGATATCCAAACCCAAACCCTCAGACCCCCATTCCATCTCGTCAGGTAGCAAGCCAGGTAGTAACTCGGGAATAAGACCTCACAGCTTCAAAACCAGCCAATTCGCCCAAAAGGTCGGGTTGCTCGCCCACAACCGCGCAGCCACGCCCCCCAAGGGTCCCTGTAACTCCATCCCCTGAGCCCACTTCTTGGGCCCCGCAAAATGGGTGATGAAGCCCTCGGGTCCGGATACCATGAGGAGATTTTTTCCTGTCTTTTTGAGGGGAGTCCCATCGGCATCGAGGCAGCCGCACGCAGCGGACTTTTCGAGGGTGGCGTCGCGTCCGGAGGAGGAGGGGAGGGCTGTGGCGGAGTGGTAGCCGCAGGGTGTCGCAGCTGGGGGCAGGGACGAGGATGAGATGGTCTTGTTGGTGAGGGTCTTCTTGGAAGGAGCCTGAGCGGCGGTTAGGATGTTGCGGTCGGTGATGGAGGTGCTCTCTTCGTCGACGGTGCTGGCGTAGGTGAATTTGTCGCCGTAGCGGGTTCTGAACTGGCTGAGGAGGGAGGTCATGGCGTTGGGCGCGCCGCCGTGGGGGGGTTTGGTGCCTTGCTGTGGGCAGGGGATGCCGGGGCAGTCGTCGCGGTGACGGTTGGACCAGAGGATGGAGATGGAGAGGTTGGAACGGTCGGGATTGTCGTTTAGCACGGCTCGGGCGGCCTGTAGGGCTGGGGCGATGCCGGTGCCGCCGGCGAGGAAGATGAGGTTGTCAGCGGCACCGAGGCGGGCGCGAACATTGAATCCGAGGTGGGGCCCGCGCAGCTCGACGGTATCGCCGACATGGAGGCCGCTGAGATAGGTTGAGACCTCGCCGCCGTCTATCTTGCGGACCAGGAAGCGAAGCTTGCTGTAGACAAGATCCTCATCCTCGGCCTCCGGGGACGCGGGGGGAAGAGGGGTGTAGTCTCGGGAGACTTGGATCTGCGGCTGCTTGATCTCGACGGACCAGAGGCCGTGTTTCCAAGCGTCCTCGAGGATCTCACGGTTGCGGTGCTTGGCACCGATTCGCCTGGAGAAGAACCCTTCTGTCCCCTCCGTCTTGATCCCCTCCATATGCTTTGGCATGGCTGTTAGAATGAAGGCGCTACTCGAGACTTGCTCTTTGTGTGTGATGATAAAGGGCACGAAGCTGGTCCCATTCAGCTTTGGTCGTGATTTCCTCTCGTACCAACCATAAGTTGCATACGGGAGGGAGATGAGGACCGCGAAATAAACCAGACTTTTTAGTTTTACTATCCTCCGTGCCCGTGGAGGCCTCTCTGGTTCAGACGCAAAGGCCCTGCGTAGCGTTGAATTCCATGGTATCCGTCGTCCAAGACGAGTTATAGTGAATGGACGCGAAATCCAGGTGGTTGTTCTCGCGCAGACTCTTCCCGAAAACGCAACGCCCAACTTCATCTCGAAAAAAAGAGGGTCCTGCAGGAAGGAAGGGGAAAAATACACAAATGACTCGCAAGCCAAACCCGTTGCGCCTGAATGTTTTTGGTCGACCGAGTGGAAGCTCACAATGTGAGATCGCGAGTTCGCCTTGGAAAAAAACATTTCCTTATCAGCACATAGCCGCCTAAATGCATAACGTCTATCGCTACACCCGATTCATGGCACCCTGGTTGCCACGACACATCTACATCCTCAAAATCGTCCCATCCCGCTGAATCCCACCCCTAAATAACTCTGCAATGACATTTCCCTTCAGAATCGTCTCCCTGACGATCCCTTCAACGTGTCTTGGTTCAACTCTCTCATACCATATCCCAGCCCCCGCCAACGGGTGTCTCTTTCCCTCTCTCGTCTTCAACCCTGGCGGTAGGTATATCACCACATTTCCAGCGAACTTATGTCCTCCAATATGACTTATCAACCCAACCCTCGCCGTCGTCCTCGTCTCTCCCACCTCACCTTCCAACAACCCCCTCCCCCCCTCCTCAACATCCACCTCCTCCCTCAACACATCCACCCCCATCCCTCCCAACCGCTCCTCAAACTCCCTCCTCAACAACGGCCCAAAAATCCCACACCGCTGATCCCGTCCTCCATGCCCACACACCAGCACCAACACATCCTCCACATCCCTCACCCCCCAGAGCAGCCCCCGATACGCCGGCTTCCTCGTCAATCTATCCCTATGAATAGGACTCAACCCATCATGCGCAGAATGCAGCTTCTCCGGTAACAAATACCCCTTCACCAGCGCCTCCACCGAGTCAAACGACACGCGCGGCAAAAAAGGGACGTACTTGAACGCCGGAAGCAAGTACGCCGACGTCGTCTGCAACGGACTCTTTCTCGACACCGACGAAGGAAACGACGAGTTGAGAATCGAGACGTTCTGAAAGGGGTCGCTGAATACCGCGCCGCGGCCGCCAATGAGCTCCTTGAGGTCAGCGGCGAGGTTGTCGCCGCTGTCGTCTTCGATTTTGGATGGCCAGTCGTTCTTGCCCGTGCAGATGAGGACGTGTTGTGCGTAGTTGGAGATGAGGCCGTTGAGGGGAGTTTTGCGGTCGATTTCGAAGCCGGGCGGCATGCTGGGGGTGGGTGCGCAGGGGCATGTTGGGGATGGGCATGTTGCGATGGTTGGGAAGGGGGCCGGTTTTTTGGTGGAGAAGAGGCGGTGGGGTAGGATCAGGCGGGCTGTTGCTTTGGAGAACATTGTTGGGGGTGAAGAGTGACGGGGTGCTAAAGAAGGGGGTTGTAAGTGAAGTGTTGGTGAGAGATGTTGGAATCGGGTTGAGTGTATGTTGGTGGTGACGGATTTAAAGATTTCGCGTGTCGGAGCCGAGGATCCTGGCCGTGATGCCCACTTCCTCGAGATCGACACGACGCAGTGGTAAATAATCGGATTGACCGACTATGAACTCAAGGAGATTGTATATATTGCAATTGGCTTGGATCTAGGGACTACTGCCATCGCGACTTGTCAATGGGATGTTTTGGAGCAGCGTGCAGCTTCATGAGCAAACGCCAAGCTTATCGGGGCGCCCCGATCCAAACAGTAACCGCCCCTAGAATAGCCAGAATCACCCTCTAGCTCCCAAAGCTCTCATCTCATCGACTTTCACCATGATCATGAGCTCACATTTATTTCGAGAGTTTATGCACTGAGCCCAACCCAGGTTAGTCTAGGATGTCAAATTCTTTCCCTGGCGGATTTCATTTCTCAACGTGACACGATGGCGACGGTGTAGATTTTCTCTTCAAATTTTCATCCAAGTCCACCACCCAACCAAGAAGGGGCTGTAAGCAATGCCCCGTATCCGCCCCCTCACCTTCTGGCTCGCCCGCAAGAAGCTGTCTTCCCAAGGCGCCCAACTCCTCTCCGTCTGTCGAGACGTCCCATCCGCAGCCAACGAGCTCCGATGGATCCGCGAACACATCGTGGCCACACCCTCCAAAATCCCACCAAATATCCGTCTCCAACAACTCTGCTGCAAACGAGCCAGGGGCGTACCCCTCCAGTACATTCTCGGCACCCAGCCCTTTGGTGACCTCGAAATCCTTTGCCGTCCCGGCGTTCTCATCCCCAGGTATGTCCCCTCCAACCTGAACACCTTCAACAAAACAAACACCCAAACTCACCACCCCCTCCAGACCCGAAACCGAGTCCTACACCCTCAAACTAGCCACCCTCATCGAGCGCAACACCCCCAAACACAACCCTCCCCTCCGAATTCTCGACGTCTGCACAGGGACAGGCTGTATCGCCCTCCAGCTCCACGCCAGTCTCACCCCGCACATCCCAACCCACATCCAAGCAATCGACATCTCCCCCCTAGCCATCTCCGTGGCGGAGCGCAACCTCTCCCACAACATCAAACTCAAAAACCTACCACAAACCCCAACCCCCCAAAACACCATAACCTTCCACCCCCTCTCCCTCTTCTCCCCCTTCCTCCCGCCCCTCCTCCAACTGGAAGCCAACCCCCCCGACATTATCATCTCCAACCCCCCTTACATATCCCGCGCATCATTCAACACCACCACCTCCCGCTCCGTGCGCATCCACGAGCCGCGCCTCGCCTTGGTGCCAGAGCATCAAGACATCAGTTTCCAACTTAACTGCCAGCCAGAAGACGTATTTTACGCACGGGTACTCCTTTTAGCCAAAGAGCTGAAGGGATACCCCAAGATGATACTCTTTGAAGTGGCAGATCTAGAACAGGCCGAGAGGGTTATCCGTCTGGTGCGGAGGGACGGGATGCTCCGGGGGTGGTATGACGTGGTGGAGATTTGGCGGGACTGGCCGGATGGGAAGCGCGAGGACCGCGTTGTTCGGGGGGGAGAGGGGGAAATACCCGTGGTTGTGAGAGGGATAGGGGAAGGGAGGGTGGTTTATCTTTGTAACAGTAGGAGCAGGGGTTCGGAAGGAAAAGAGTAAGGATCTATGTCTATTTGGGTTCGCTGTAATTATGTTGTACACTATTTTACCATCTCCGACGTAAAAATACGAAGGCACCAGCCTACCTATCGATTACACCACAAAGTTAACCAGTTTCCCCTCCCTCACCACGATAATCTTCTTCGGCTGTAGCTCTGCCAGCGTCGTCTTTCCCTTTTCGGTCTTCATCAATTCCCCAACAATCCATTCTCTCAAGTCGTCTCCCTTCAGTGCCGGAGGCTTCGGGATCTCGGTCACAAACTTCATCTTGCCGTTTACCTGCACTGCGCACGGCTGGCTCCTGGACTGAACCAGCTTCTCCGCCCCATCCGTCTCAGGGAAAAGGACTCTGCCTCCTTGGAATAAGGACCCAGAGTCCGGATTCAGAATCGCCCAGCACTCTTCCGCAAACGCAGGGGTGATGGGCGCCGCCATTCGGATCAGAGATGAGACGGCCTCCTTTAAAATCATGGGCGTTGCTGAGCTGCGCTCGATGGCGTTGGTGAGAATCATGAGATCAGAGACAACCGTGTTGAGTGAGTAGACCTGGTTGTACGACGCCGTTACAGAGGTTATTGTCTTTTGGACCTCGCGCCAGACTTGTGCGTTGGCATCCCACTGGGCTTGCTCCTCGGGACTCATGGACGCCAGCTTCTCTGTGGCATCTTCAAAGTATGCCTTGGGTGTTGTTGCACGTGGCTCAGCCGGAAGAAGCGAAACCTTCTCGACCAGCTCGTGGAGTCTCAGAAGCCATCGAGTGACACCAATGATCTTTTCTCCGTCCCAGTCGAGGATATCGGCCACGGGAGCTTGGAAGAGCATATGCGCCCGCGTAGCGTCGGCGCCATGCTGTGCGATGACGTCGGTAGGATCTACGCCATTGTACTTGGACTTGGACATCTTCTCATAGCTGACCGTAGCAGTTTCATTGGTGGCTGCGACCTTGGGGTTGGAAGGGTCGCAGAGGTCGACTTCGTCAGGTTTGAGGAAGCGGCCGTTGGCCGGGTTGATGTAAGTCTTGCCGTGTACCATACCCTGGGTGATGAGGCGCTTAAAGGGTTCGTACTTGTCAGCTGCCTCCTTCCCTTCGCCGCAGCCGAGCGAGGAGGTCATGAGGAATTTGTAGATGAATCGAGAATAGAGCAGATGTAAAATCGCATGCTCGATGCCGCCGATGTAGAGATCAACAGGCAAATGAGCTTTCGCTTGCTCAGCAGAAAACGGAGCGGTGTGGTTGTGCGGATCAGTGAAGCGCATGTAGTACCAACTCGAGTCCACGAACGTGTCCATGGTGTCCGTGTCCCGCTTCGCAGGGCCACTGCATTTCGGGCACGTCGTATTGACCCAGTCTTCCTGGGACTCCAAAGGGTTACCGGCCTTCCTCTCGGCCCAGTGATGGTCGACCGGGGGTAACTCAACCGGGAGTTGCTCATCGGGGACCGGCACGGGCCCGCAGGAGCCACAGTGAATGATAGGAATGGGTGTTCCCCAGTACCTCTGACGACTGACCAGCCAGTCTCGTAACCTCCACTTCTCGACCTTCTTGGCCAGGCCAGCCTCCTCCAACATAGTGACGAGCATCTCGCTTGTCTCTTTGGATGTCTTGCCCTTGAACAGCCCGCTATGTTCCGTCATGATTCCGTGATCGATGAAAGGCTCGTTGAACATTGCCGTGGTAGACTCATCCTCTGACGCGGCAAGGACCACACGGACGGGCTCGTTGGTGTGGTGAGTCTTCCAGAACGCATGATCACGAACGTCATGCCCCGGTACTCCCATTACGGCTCCTTCGCCATAGTCCCCCAGCACATAGGGGGCGACGTACACAGGAAGTGATTTCTTAGTCGCCTCAGGTGTGCCCTCGTGGTACGCCAGCGGATTGATGGCACGGAGGTGCGGAAGCAAATACCCGACCTTGGAATCGGGGGGCAGCCCAGGAAGCGTATCCAAGAATGCTTGCAACTCAGGGTCTGACTTTGCCAAGTCGGCAACGACGGGATGGGTCGATGCAAGCGCTAGATACTGCACTCCAAAGAGGGTGTCAGGCCGACTCGTAAAGACTTCGATGGCCGCATTGATGCTCTGGTTAAAGCTCATGACTGGGAATTTCACTGTGGCACCCGTTGACTTTCCCAGCCAGTTCCTCTGCATGGTTAGCACCCTCTCAGGCCAAGCCTCATTTTTTGAGAGCACCTCCAGATCCTTGAGCAGTGAGTCCCGGAACTCGGAGATGCGGAGAAACCATTGATTCAATTTGCGCTTCTCAACCTTTGCGCCAGATCGCCACGAGTAGCCGTTGGCGTCGACTTGCTCATTGGCCAACACCGTCTGGTCAACGGGATCGTAGTTGACCTCGGCTTCAGCTTGATACGCAAGACCCCTGGCATGGAGAGCGAGGAAGATCTTCTGCGTGTGTTTATAGAAGGCTGGGTCACATGTAGCAAGCTCCTGTTCATCCAGTCAGCCTCTCGCAATCGAAAAAGTTCGCCATGGTCCTCATACCCTTGACCAGTCCCAGGAGCCGTTCATGAGGTCCAGCTGTTCCTTCATTTTGGCGATATTTGCCTTAGTCCATGTTGCCGGGTTGATCCCCCTCTCGATAGCGGCGTTCTCGGCAGGGAGGCCAAATGCATCCCAACCCATCGGCAGCACAACATTGCTGCCCTGGAGGGTATGGAAGCGTGCGATGACATCGGCGATGGTGTAGACGCGTAGGTGGCCGAGGTGTAGATAGCCCGATGGGTACGGGAACATTGGCAGGACATACTTGTTGTCTGCCTTTTCATAGACCTTCGCTGGTTGCGAGGCAGCCCACTTCTCTCGCCATTTAGAGTCGAGCGCTGGCAAATTTAGTTTGGTGCTGGCATAGCTTCTCCACGAGGCCCGCGTAAGTCCTGGAAGCGAGGCCTGAGGACGCAAACTGGAGAGACCAGGACACCTGCTGGAGGCGAGACTGTGGTATGATGAAGAGCCTATCCTAGGCAGAAAGCGGCCAATTGGCCTCCCTTGAACCATCGCCATCGTATTTACATTGCTGTGGGTTCGGCGGAGGAAGCCCAGCGGTGTTGTCACTGTTTGGTCATTGGAGGGACAGGAAAGCTGGGGCAGCTGGAGCTTGAGCTTGCAAGCGCGCCCGATAAAATGGAAATGATTTCCTGCACACACCGGCCCGGGTAAAACGACTGTGTCCTCCAGGTAGCGCGACTGTGTGGAGCACCCCGTACAAAAAACATCTTCGACAACTGTACGCACACAGCCTTTGCAGTAACCTTCACACGCACGAAATAGATAAAAACGAACTCGAATAAATCGACTTGCACGACTTCTTTACATATATACAACCGTCCTTATACTAACCATAACCTAAACCCCTAACTATAACCCTAAACCTAACTTATCGTAAGCTAACCTTAGCCTTAACTAACTAAAATCTCTATCTTAAAGCCGCTGGTATGGGTCGAATCCTTAGCTTTACCTTTCCGCGTAAAGAAATTCTCCACACAGTCGCGCTACCTGGAGGACACAGTCGTTCTACCCAGGCCGGCACACACCGCGAAAGATCGGCATAGCGCAATGTTACCGTCCGGTAGTTGCATAATATGCGCCACAATTTTAGGCCCAACGGTCTGTGGCTGAAGGGGTTTGTTGCTTGGCGGCCACCCAGACTGTTGACATCCGTCCGCAAGACAGCACAAAGGCCCTTGGAAACTGGCAAGGTACAGACAGATTGGGACCTAAATTGCAAACCAAACAATGGAAAGCGCCTTTCACGATGCAGACCCTGAAAGCCGCACAGGAGTGCCCTGCAGCTCGCGTGGCTTGCCAAGAGAATATGGTGGGGAGGATCGGAAAGCACAGGCCCAGCCGCCAGGAGGGTTCGACTTGGCTTCCCAAGCGTCGATTGTCACCCAGTCCCCAACAATCCAATCTGCAATTCTAGATGCTTTAATCTTGAGCCGACACTTTATTTTTTCTTCGGTCAACCTTTTTGGCCCAAAGTTCCCTGCGTTTTATTACCTGGCATACGCTCTACGCTTTACGAAGTACACGTTTTCTCAGAACGCTGCACCTTGGAGAACGCGGCCGACCTGCGATCTACCGCCGCAGCCCGCCCTCAAGACGCAACACCCGTGGACGCGCCACGCCGTCTCCCCCCTTCAGCAGTCGATCTTCGCCTGAGCGCCTGCGACCGAGAACTTCTACAGTGGCCGAACCGAGATGGTGTTGGCTAGGACAGAATACTAGGGGCGCAGACAACGTCACACCTCGATCACACATTGCGCATCATCCTTCGTTATCCCAATGCCGCCTTTATACTCCAGCAACTTGCAGCCTGACTCGCGTGACTCGCTGGAACTTGCGTCGTTAGCAAGTTCGAGTCCCGGCGCCAATACTACAGACACCGACTCTCGGCCCAGCATATCATCGTCGAGGAAACTGTCCCTTGAACAGGATGACCCTTTGGACAACTCAAATTCCGCCGCTGATGGCCGCCCCGACTACCGCGCCCGCTCCTTCTCGGCGGCGTCAAACTTCGATTTCACTTCCAACCTCTTTCCCTTGACATCTACGACAGGAGACGGCTACGCCCCTATCGGGGCATCGGCATCGGCGGGTCGGCCAAGCGGTGGTCTTGGGGGTGCATCTCTGGAGAAGCACAAGACGCTCACATACCTAAACGGGTTATCGTTGATTGTAGGCCTAATCATTGGATCCGGAATCTTCTCGTCGCCAAGCCAGGTCAACAGCAATGCTGGCTCGCCTGGCGCGGCCCTCATCATTTGGGTGGTAGCTGGAATTTTGGCATGGACGGGTGCTGCGAGCTACGCGGAGTTGGGCGGCGCCATCCCATTGAACGGGGGAGCTCAGGTGTATCTCTCCAAAATATTTGGGGAACTCGCCGGCTTTCTGTTTACATGGGTGGCGTTGCTGGTTCTCAAGCCTGGCAGCTCCGCCATTATTGCCATCATCATGGGCGAGTACCTCGTGAGGGCATTTATCGGCGCCGAGGCTGAGACCATCAACCCCTGGATCAATAAATCCGTGGCTCTGGTGGGCCTCTTTGCTGTCACGTTTCTAAACAGTGTCTCGACAAAGTTGGGGACGCGGACAAACGATTTGCTCATGTTTTTGAAGTTTTTCGCATTGCTTGGCGTTACCGTTATCGGCATCGTTGTGGCTGTTACAGGATACACTTTCTCGGGCACAGCCAATCTAGATTGGAAGAAGCACGACTGGTTTGAGGGTACGAAGATAGATGCATCGGCCTGGGCCGTCGCGCTGTACGCTGGTCTGTGGGCATTTGACGGGTGGGACAACGTGAGTACATTTTACCCCTGGTCAGGGCAGTGAACACTGACAAATCCGCCAGACCAACTATGTCGTGGGAGAATTCCGCAACCCAAGTCGTGACCTCCCGCGCGTAATCCATACGGCTATGCCATTGGTCATCGTCAGCTACATCTTAGCCAACGTCGCCTACTTTTTCGTCCTGCCCCTGGACGTCATCAACTCCACCAACACCGTCGCCGTTATGTTCGGCTCCAAGGTGTTTGGTCCTGCTGGTGCCCTCATCCTTGCCCTCATCGTCAGCGCGTCGTGTTTTGGCGCACTTAACAGCTCCACATTTACAAGCAGTCGTCTTGTCTACGTCGCCGGAAAGGAGGGCTTCATTCCCGCCATCTTCGGCCGCATCGGCACCGGCACCGTTGCGGCTGAACACGCCGCCCTCTCAACAACCAGGACCCGCTCCTGGTTCAGCAAGAAGCTAGCCAAACTCGTCGGCGACGATGACATGGGCCTCTTCTACACCCCCATTCCCGCGCTCATTCTCAACGCCGTCCTCACCGCGGCTTATGTATTAGTGGGCGAGTTTGGCACTCTCGTCACCTTTTACGGCGTCGCCGGCTACACGTTCTACTTCCTGACCGTCCTCGGCCTCATCGTTCTCCGCGTCCGCGAGCCAAACCTCGAGCGCCCCTACAAGACTTGGATCACCACGCCCATCATTTTCTGCTGCGTCAGTCTGTTCCTGCTGAGCAGGGCGGTCTTCTCCCAGCCATTACAGACGCTGATTGTCATTGGCTTTGTCATCGCCGGCGTGCCGGTGTATTATTGGCGGATACGAGGGCGTGACAAGGTGGTCAAGAGAGAGACTTCCTCGGGGCGAAAACCGTGGTGGAAGTTCTGGCAGCGCCAGCAAAGGTCAACTATTTAATGTGCTCGGTCGCAGGCTTGCGTAATTTAATTGTTTGGGTTGATTGCATCCCCGGCCGCTCGTTGGATCATTTCTGGCATACTTGTTATTGGGACGAAGACAGGGCATCACCTTAATGGGAAGGAGCCGGCTTTTGTGTACTAAACGGGACTGTAAATATACCCACTGCCTTTTGTAGGAACAGAAAGGCATGTTTATAGATGTTATTGAGCTTCATGATGGCCGCCATCGATTCCAAGTGTGTTTATGTGGGTGTATTAGTAGACATTGCCTTGGTTCTATGGAAGAGGAATGACTGCAACACCTTTTGAATCGAAAGGAGTCCATGTGGGATTTTTTCAGAACCCTCCAACAAATTGAGCCTCATGATCCCCATATTGGACAATAAGGCCCCCATCTTCCACTCCCTCGCAGTAACCTCGATTGCTAGGTATATATTCGCCCTCTAGATACCTCGCCCGGCTCTCCCGGGGGCATCGGCGACGCAAGGCCCATGTGGCGAGCAAGAGGAGATCTGTAGAGGGCGTATATATAGCCGTGCCGAAGTTCACTGCGAGGGGTGAGAAGATGGGGGATTTGTTAGCCACGATGGGAATCAAAAGGATCCTTTTGTCAAGGACGCGATGTTAAAAGCAGGAAAAGGAGAAGTGTGATGTTATTGGAGGAGAGGACGACAAAGGTGACAGGCTGGAGACGTGCGCTTATATTCGAACTGAAGATTTGAACGCCAGTCATGGTTAAGTCTGTCGTCAGACAGTACGGAGTCTAAAACGACCACCCGGTAATAAGGGGTTGGATTTGGTCATTCCCGCGTTGGATTTGTCAGCTATGTACATAGCCCCTTTGTTTATGGCTTGGGGGCTTGCGGCGTTTGCATGTCCTTTCGGCCGCGAGGCACCCATGAAGGACAAGATATTACCGCAGGGCGGTCGGTTCTTGTTGATGATTCAAAGATATAGCCTAAACGACGCCAATAAGAGGACAAATTTTCAGGTATTTTTGTTCATTCATGTCATATCCGCCCGCTAAATGCAATACAAAGACCCAGAGATGCCCATGGCTTGCTCGCCCGACAAGAAAGCTCAGGACGCGCCACGTCAAGTGGATGGCGTCTTACTCAGGGCTTGCAGTAGCCAATCCAAGCCCAACTACCATAGTTCCTCTCTGATCTCTTACTTCCTCTGACCGTAAGCCTTGGTGGCGTAGTCACCATTGTGGACGATCAAATCCTCAGGGCGGTAGTCGAAGCGACCAGAGAGGTAGCTCTCGAGGATAGACTTGACACCATCGGCGTAGCGCTTTTGGGCGTCGAGCGAGGTTCCGG
This sequence comes from Podospora aff. communis PSN243, assembly GCA_033296975.1. Classification (NCBI taxonomy): domain Eukaryota; kingdom Fungi; phylum Ascomycota; class Sordariomycetes; order Sordariales; family Podosporaceae; genus Podospora; species Podospora aff. communis PSN243. The sequence goes on from MU865921.1 coordinate 480,288, forward strand.
ACATGTGAGGGACCATGGCGTTGCCTCCACCAAAGGGGTTCTTTGCGGTGCGGAGGACGTGATCGGCAGGAGCGGGCTGAGGAAACCAGACGTCACCACCATAGCCGCGGAGATGGCCGGTCTTGAGCGCCTCGGCAACGTCCTCCTTGACGACGATGGCACCGCGAGCGGTGTTGACGAGCCAGGAGCCTAGCAACTGTCAATACATCATTGGATTAAACTTTTAAGTCCAAACATACCAGGCTTCATCTTGGCAATGAGGTCCTTGTTGAAGAGACCGCGGGTCTTCTCGTGGAGAGGGCAGTTGATGGTGACGACATCGCACTGAGCCAACATCTCCTCAAGATTCTCGACGCGACGGCAGCCAATCTCCTTCTCCTTCTCGGGGCTCAAAGGCTGGTAGTCGTAGTAGAGAAGCTCCTTGCAGTCGAAGGGCTTGAGGCGGCGGAGCACTCGCTCACCGATGCGGCCAACGGCAACGGTGCCGACGACCTTGCCCTCCAGGTCAAACTCGTTCTTGGCCGCCTCAGCAACGTCCCATCGGCCAGCCTCGATCATCTCGTGGGCGGGGACAAAGTTGCGGACGAGGACCAGGATGGTCATCACGACGTGCTCAGCGACCGACACGACGTTGGAGCCGGTGACCTCGGCAACGGTGATACCGCCGTTGGTCTTGTTGGCAGCGTTGAGGTCGACATGGTCGGAGCCGATACCAGCGGTCACGGCGAGCTTGAGGTTCTTCGCCTTGGCCAGACGCTCGGCCGTCAGGTAACCAGGGTGGAAGGGGGTGGTGATGATGATCTCAGCGTCAACCAGCTCCTTGTCAAAGACCGAGTTCTCGCCCTCCTTGCTGGAGGTGGTTACCAGAGTGTGGCCCTGGTCTTCCAACCACTTGCGGATACCGAGCTCGTTCTCTGTGGTTCCAAGCAGCTCAGGGACCTATTTCCAGCAAAGCAACCGTTAGCAGCCGATATCTCTTGCCTAGTGTAGCAGTCGCTGGGAATAATGGCTGCTGGCCATGCGGGGTCTGGAGGTCGACAGGGGGGCGCCCCCCAAGTTCCTGCCAAGACGGCCCCCTTTCTCCACCATCCCGAGAGGACCCCGAATCCCTGCTGACGAGCCAAGTGCCGTCCCGTCTCTTGTCTCCCCGAGCGCATTTGCATTCGCCCCATTGACAAGTCAACGGCCAGCTACCCCGCACTCCACCACAGAGGAGCGTCACCACGGGACCGGTAAGTTCTGAGGGTGCTCAAGCTCAACCTTGACGGTTGCTCTCAACCCCCCAAGAGGGCAAACCGAATAGGGAAAAAAAGAAAAAATCTCACCTGCTCAGCATGCTTCCCACCGTCGTACAGAACCAACAGCACCTTGACCTTTTCACGTTGTGTCGTCAGCAACCGAATTGACTCTTTCTGTCCGTATCCGCTTGATCCCAAAGCACTTCGCAAGCCCGAGACGGCGCTAGTAGCCCTCCTCCCGCTCAACAACACGGGTCTTCCCCCCGAGGTCGCCGAGCCATGGAGAGCCCGCAACGCCTGCGCAGAGGTAGTCGTCGAGGAGCGCCGGACAAAGGACCGCAAGCGGGGGGGGGAGGAAAAGAGGAGAGAACGAGGGAGTACCATTTTGACGGTGACGAGTCTCTAAATCGAGAGGGGGGTATGTGTATGTGTAAATGTCTGTGACGGAAGACACGAGAATCGAAGTCGGTGTGAGGCGGGCGTCTCTTATACGCGCGAGTATCGAATCTAGCTCGGGTAGGGAGGCAGGGGAGCGGGATGTCACAAATAGCGACTTTTGTCCGGGCAAGTTATGCGATTGTCTGCAGAGGACTAAGAAGTATGGGATGGGGAAAGAGAATAAGAATGGAGGGACGGGACGCTTGGGATTATTTATGCTCGCTCCTGCCGCAATAAGGAAGGTGTCGTCCGTCTTCTCACCGGTTCTGATTCTCCCTGCGATCCGGATTCTTGGATCGATCGTCGCCTTCTCCTCCTCCTCCTCCTCCTCCTCCTCCTCCTCCTGTCTTCTCCTCACCCAATGTGCGTGCTTCTCCACGGCAGGAACCTAGCTGGGGTTGGATGGTGGATGGATGGATAGGGATCCCGTTGCCCGTCCGCCCTTGCTCGGTATCGCAGAAGGAGGGGGCTAGGTGACTAGGTGATCCGTCCCTTCCTTTCCCCCTACCTCGTTCCACATGGGTACCTCCAGAGGTACCCATTCAAGGTTGTGTTCATGCAGACACGCAGAACCACTGGTTGTGGCTAATGCTTTGCTGCTCACTGATGCAGATCAAAGTGGGGGAGAATGGCCAAATGGGCTGACGAAACTGTTTGCCGGGCGTAGTGTTACCCTCCGAGACGCTCGATGACCGGCCAACGCCCGACGGCATCGGAGGCAGTGTTTAGCCGGCAACGCCAGCTCAACCTCCCATCTTGACCGGAGCTGTGGCAGATGCTTGAATGGCCGAAATGCCTGCCGATGAGCTGCGGAGGGGCAATCTTGTCACACAATGCCCACCTAGTTACGACAACTGGGTATCTCTACCGCCCCTCGCAATTGGAATAATTGGAATAATTGGGATGCATGGTGCTGCGCTGCCGCTGGTTGCCGCGTTCACGCAGAATACCTTACCTCACCACTGCGTTTGCCCCTCACCTGCAACCCACAGTGCGCGTAAACCGGTCAACGGGGCCGGGTACCTTGGGTTGATAAATTGGTAGGGGAATGGACTTCGGGACTTTCTGCTGTCCACTCGGCTGCTGATGGCCCGCGCCATGGCTCTCGATTGCCAGTACGGATGCTGCTCAGCGAGCGGTCGTCGTTCGGTGATGGCTCGGCATCCCCTCCAAATGCGCGATAGAGCGAGAGCGGGGTACCTAGTTGCCCCCCCTCGACACGCAAAACAAATCCTCACCGTGGGCCGCTTGGCCTGCAGCTCTTGGCCATGCGAACTGCAATGGCCAGTGGAGCCCCCCATGCTTCCCCGTTTCCACGAGGCCTGTCAGATGATGGAGTGGCGGGAGGCGGGGAATAAGCCACAAGATGATCGAGTTGTGTGTATGTGCCTAGTTGAGTAGTACAATGCCATGCCTCTAGTGTATCTCGTGCAACCCACCCTGCGCCATGCATGTCGTTACCTCCGAAACGCAAGCCAAACTCTCCATCGGGTGCTATGACCGAAACCAGCAGCCCTTCTAATCCTCAGGTGATAACTCCATAACATCAAAGCCGAAATCCGACAGTGTAAACGCACCGAAACCGTGGATACGTGACCGAGCCGAAACCAGCTGTGACTGACGCGTATCCCGACCTCTTCCCGAGAGCAAGATCCATGATCCTGTAATCCGATCTAGTCAAGCAGGCTTCGTTGGCCTGTCGCGGCGTAGGGCGGAGGCGGCGGGAGAGATCTCGAGTTGCTGGGAGGAGGGGGAGCTGAAACCGAGTTCGCCGCTGCGCTTCCTGACCCGGCACTTGTGAGCTGGATTGCCTTCTCCATCATCTTTGGGAAGTACTGCTGAATGAATGACTCGCTATATTCCATGGTTAGTCCTGATCTGCCTGGTAACATGAAACATGCACTTACGTGTAGTAGCTGTGGTCCGAATTGTGAAGATCTACGAGGTTGTGCGCAAGCTCATGGGCCAGAACAACCCACCACCATGTCGCCGCTTCAGCTTGAGCTTCGCCCGGCCTGGGCCCTTGAATCTTGGTCGAGTGTAGCTGGTTAAACCACCTCAGGTTGCAGAATATGCTGCCGCTGCTGTTGAAGGCAATCGTGCTGCCGTGCTCGTCGTAGAAGATGTGAATCGACTTGCTCGGCAAACCATAAACACCGCCCACTTCCTTGAGGATGGCCTCAAACTGCTTGATATGTGCGATATTGGTTGATAGGAATGTCCCGGTATCGACTGAGAGATCCTTTGCAACAAACACCCGCATCCCTCCCGGTGCCTCAGCTGCGAAGTTGATATTGTGCGCTGGCTTCGAGTCGCAGTAGGTGCCCTGCTCCTTGACTTCGGTCTGCTCAGGCCTCGTAAAAAGACCAGATGAATCGTGCGCGCGTGTGGACTTGATGGCGTTCAGGAGATTTTGCTGGACAGCAGCAGGATTGGTGACTCTCCCATCGTCTTTCGGCTTCTGACTCCCTTGCTTTGGTTCAGGGGCAGGCGGGGGTGTGATGAAGTTGTCCAGCTGCTTCTGCGCATTGTCATCCGTCTCAAATCCGAGACGTCGAGACAGGTTGGAGAACAATCCCCTCTTAGGTCTTTGGGGAACATCAACGGCTTCTTGCTCCGGAGAATCCTCAAAACCACCAGGCATACGAGGGTTCCGTTCCGGGGTCTTAGCCGTCTCCCGAGCCGCCTCGGCGGCGTGGGTCTGGCGTGCCCATTCCTGTTCGCGCTCCCGAATCTTTTGCTGCTCGGCTTCTAGCGCCTTGCGTCGTGCTTCCTCAGCAATCCTGGCCTCGGCTGCCTTCGCGCGAAGGATACGGTCGACATTGTACCCGCGGGCCCGGAGGTCGAGGAGATCCAACTTCAGGAATGGTTCAAAGAAGAAGTAGGCCTGCTGGCTGGGTCGATGGAGGAGCAGCTGGCAGATAGCTTGTCCCACCTGGTACATGTCCGGACGACCTTCCGCTGCAACGTACAAGGTCCATGCACTGCCGTTCTGGACGCTAGCCGCAGATCGTTTTTCCACGTGGGACTGTCCGTGACCCCTGAGCGAGCGTCGCAGAGCTATCGAACGCACCGCCTCAACCTGCAGGTTCTTCTCAAGCCACTTCTCGTCCCGCTTGATCGAGTCCCGCTTGTACTTGGAGTATTCATGCAGGAAGATCTTGGAACGCTCCTGGACGTGTTTGCGCAACCACTGCGCGCCCTCCTGCTCGCCTGCATGAGACCCAATCTTGACGTCTTCTTGCACCTTGCTCCCTAGCGTCTCGGACCCCAATGCCATGTAAAAAGCCTCGAGGGCGTCCTCTTCTGGCGCGCAGAGCAGCGACTGCTTGAACAGACGGTAGCTGATGTAATCATCAAGCACCACAATCTGACCAGGCGGGGCAAGCTGGTACTGCTTGATGGGTGCCTCGTCATCGTCGAGCGAGTCAGATTTCTCCTTGCCTGAGGATAGCTCCCGGAAACCGAGCAGCCATGCGGACGTCTTCATCTTCTTGTAGAGATCTCTATCTCTCTTCAGGGTCGGAATCTCGTCGGCAAGAGATCGCAGAAGATTCAGGTATTTTTCTGGGCTCTGCAGCACGCTCAGTAGGCGCGCCGGCTCACCACAGGCGAGTTGTGCAATCTCTGGTTTTGTTGGCTCGTTCTTGGCACCGCACTTGAACAAGAATGTGTTGGCATCCGCGCCGAAATCGACAAAATCGAAGATGTCTCCGTATGTCGAAGAGCTCCCAAGATAGCAGTACTGAGGTCTTATGTGAACCACTGACGAGCTTGACTTTTCACGAGACGAGTCTGATCTCCTTGTCACGGGGACAATTGAGGCATCTCTAAGCTTTGCTGTGTGATTTTGCCCGAGATCGTTCAAGCGTGTGGCGAAATAGCTGAATAGGGGGACGGCTGCGTTTCGATCCTGTGGCGGTTTCGCAATAATTCTGTCAACACATCCAGTGATGGGTGGATCACGCAGTACTCCGAACTTGTTGGCGTGTTGATGCAAGTCTTTCTTTAAGATATTGTATCCAAGGATCGCTGCTCTCTCGTTTGTGTAACAAGCAGAAGGGGGGACGAGCTGGTTCTTGTTTCCTTCCAGTGGCAACATGGCTTTGTTGGTCGTCGAGAGATCGAACTGAGCGTAGCCATTCAAATGGTGATTGCTGATGAAGTAGGTCATGGCGTTGCTCCGGAGAGCTTGGTCTGACGAAGCCATCATGTCTACAAGCTCGGGAACCGCTGGGAAAGGCCGCAGACCCAGCGAGGAGAGAAACTTGGCCTCTGCACTGTTGCTCCGGAAGCTGCCGGGCGGCCCCGGCCAGTACAAGATCGGCAGTTGAAGAGCCCGAAGCGTGTCTTTCGGTTCATAAAGCTCCGATACCTTGTACAATTGCTCGGTGCCCCCCTGGTCAGGGGGGCCGACCTCAGCGGGGCAGAGCCGTGACTCCCTAAGTTTCTTCATGTCTGCAGCAGGAATGTCGTCCTTTACGGAAGCCAAATACTTGATCAACTCCATGTGGCTCCATCGCTTGTGCTTGGTCTCTCCACCCAAAGACGGGGGGTTCAACAGTCTGCCGAAAATGGTCTCCAGGTCGACGGTTTTCCGGACGCCTAGAGAGACAAGGAATTTCTCCTTCAGATTGTTGCAGCCCTGAATGGTTGGAAGGTCATCAAACAACTTCACAGACTGAAAGAAGGACTCTCCAGGCTTCTTCATGCCAACTTTCGTCGGCATAACAGTCGCGTTCTGCAGCGTCGCAACTACTGACGACTTGGAAGTAGTGCTGAGATTGTCCCAATTCTTCGACACAACTGTGAGAACCTGAATGGAGAACTTGGACGACTTTGCGATGTCCTGTTCCTCACCCTTGCTCGGGGCGACCTCGACTAGGAACTTGAGCCAGGGAGCAATGCCCAGGGGTTCCCAGCCCAACGCTTGTAGTTGAACCTGCGGTATGTTGGTCGTGAAAGAAGCCGGCATCGTAGTCGGAGGTATGGGAAGACTCGGAGGGATGTTGGTGCCGAGAAAGTTCTTGATGGAACCCAAAGCGATGATATCACCTGAGTCACCTCCGTCACTCACCGTAGCCACGGCAACATCCATCAGTCGTTTTCTACTAGGAGGATCCAACTCTCCTGTAACAGCGCACTTCGCGGCCCACGAGACAAAGTACTGGAGTTGGTCCTTGTCCAGGGCTTTGGACTCAAGCTCCGCGTAGATATCCTCAACTGTAATGTCCCGGACTAAACCGTAGGTAATGAGTTTCTGGATAAAAGGGGCGTCCTTCATCTCCTTCAGGATGACAGGAATATTCGAAACGAATTTTCCGACCTCCTCTGAGGATATGCGAACTTTTGAGGTCGACAAGACACCCCGGGAAGAGAACACCTCAATAGAGGCATGGTTGTGAGCCATCCAGAAGGCCTCCTCAACGATCTGAGCCACCTGGCCGCTGGGTGTCGAGTCCGTGAAGGTGTATGTTTTGAGAATGTGCAGGGCCTCTGGCACACACTTTACAACATCTGCGGGGCTTATACTCCCCTTTTTGTTGGACTCGGACAGTCTCTTGAGCTTGTCATTCAGATCCGCCATCTCGTTGGAGAAGGCAAGCCTTGACATGATACCGGCAACTCGCAACATTTCAATGTTCCATGTCCGCACCCAGCGAGCGTTGAGATCGATTGCTTCACGCTCGACTGTCGGGATAACAGACGGCGCTGAGACATGCATGCCAGCTCCCGTCGTTTGTGTTGTGGGAAACCCAATGAAAATGCGGCCCCCAGGCTTTTTGCTGGGCAAAACAGTCGAGAAGACGTCAGCAACTTTCGTCCCACTGGTACCTGATGATGACAGTTCCGATGCAACAGTCTCGTCATACGAAGAAGTCAAGATGGCAATCTTGGTAGTCTTTGGTGGTGGTTTTTTGGTGGCTCGCTCCAGCTCGGACGCGAAAGAGGGGGACACTTTGGTGGCGACTGTTCCTGACGTGACCCGGAGAAAGATGTTGGAGGTAGACCATGCAGTGACATCTTCAGGAATTGTGTCCTGCACAGCCTTTTCCTCTTTTAAAGCTTTACTTCGAGCGCTTTCGTGTCCAACTCCAGTTGTCAGTCTGGAAAAGAAGCTCCTAAGCGATGGTAAGTCCGAGGTGCTGGAGTTGGAGTAGTAGGCGTCGTTGGATTTCCCCGCGGATGCAGCTTGAGGTTTCCATCCCAGAACGCCCATGAACTGGGCATCAATCTGCGTACTGGTCCGATCCGCCGTTGCAAGCCTCATGTGCCTGTCTTTTGTCTCCGTTCCCAAGCTCCGGGGAATCGGTATCTCGATGCTAGGAGATGACGTCTTCCGCAGAGCCAGCACCTGCCAGTCGTCTATCCAGAACTCTATTTTTTGCAAGGATACAAAAGTCAAACTGGTTGCGAGGAACTGGCCGACGGACAATAGGTTGGGGATCGACGTGGTCGTATTCCTGTACTCAAGGAAGAAGGTCGTGTTGGTACTTGCTTCTGTGTTGGGTATCTGCAACTTCCTGGTGAAGAGGGCGTTTCCCTTCCAGTAAAACGCCATGGCCTCGCTGCCCGAACTGATGAGAGGCTCCTCACAGTCCGCAAAGACGCTGTAGAAGCCAACGCCAAAGGCGCCAATTTTTGTCTCGTCCGGGTTTCCCTCTGCAATTCGCTTCAACCTCCCCCAGTCCGTCTTGGTGAAGGGCTGGCCATTATTCTCGACCACAAGGCGGCGGAGGGTGTGGTTTGTGATGACGTGCTTGAGGAGCTCGGATTGGCTGGTCGTGGAGGGAAGGGGGACCTGAGTCGACGGCAGTGTCTCCCACTTGATCTTCACCGTCGTTGCTTGCGCATCCGCCGCGTTCTGTATAAGCTCTCTGAGAGTTGTCCATTCTCCACTGTAGCGAGCTAGGACCTTGTCGATAAGGGCCCGTGTGTCGACGGTTACTGCCTCCTCATCCTCGCCGTCTTTGAACGCGGCAGCTCGCAGCCGCGCATAATCCATGTCTTCTCGGGCCCGTGATGCAGTCAAAAGAGTAAAACGCGGTGGAGTACAGATTATATGCCGCAAATCCGGGGTTCGTAAGCAGGAGGCAGGCGCGGTAACTCGGTCAGTGGCTATAAGCGGTCGTGAGAGGAGGGATAGCGGAGTTTGTATCGGAGGTTCGTATCGGAGGGCGAAAACGTCTAAGCGTGGAAGCTAGGAAAGGCGATCTGAGGTCCTCTATTGAAAAAAGACAAATACAACCTGAGAATCAAAGTAAAGGCGAAATGCCATAAGAGACCGTAATTCGAGGCGATGTTCAGATGATGTTTCACTGGCGCCGCGGCAGGCACCGGCACTGCGTCACAGGGCAGACCCTGGCCATTTGCGGTCGGCCATTGTCAGGGGGGGGAAGCGTTGCCCCAGCACCCCTGTAGCTCTGGGTGTCAGGCTGAGTCCCCACATGGAAGGTTCCGTCGAGAACCACGCACTTTGGGGCAACAGTCCGTCGCGCAAGGCTCCACGCCATTCATGCGGATACGCGCACAGGAAGGGCGACGCAGGAGATTGACGGTGGGTTCTGAGGGTCTATAGGGTTTGTTTGAAGCGAAGGGCCCCTTGATCGTGACACAAGAGGTGTACGGATTCGTAATACACTGGAAAGAGCGACAAATGCACGGAGCTTCAACTTACGACGTGCCCTTAAGGTTCACTCTTAAGTGTGGCGGAAATAACCATACCTTAAGCGACGTCGCCATAAAGCTTGGCAGAGCTTAGAGAAGCGGTCGACAGCCACACCAAACAGTGGAAGGAGTGCCGTCGACGAAGCGACTTCAACGAAGCCATTCACACGAAGCAAAACGAAGCGATTCTAATGAAGCAATTCCAACGAAGCGAGTGTCTCCCCACAGGGCAACACCAGAGGCACCGCCGGAAGCAAATAAAATGAATGAGAACGACAAAAGGCGGTTTCGTAGGCTTCACACCTCAGAATAGCTTCTAAGGATAGCCTATAGCCAAGGTCGCCATGAAAGTACTAGATCGGATCGAAGCGCAGATCCGGTACTTCAGGGTGAGCCATCTCAGCGGAGGTTATGGAGAATTTAAGAATTAGCCCGGGAAGAGTACGTTGCTTCAACACCTCCGATGTGACGCTTGCGGCAATCGAGGGGCTGTATTTTTTACTACGAGAGCGTTGCCATTCTGGGCGGATTTTGGCCATGGGATGAACTCAGGGAGAGCGCTTGTACGTGACGACAGTTATGCCTCCTTTCCAGGGGACCTTTCTCCCCAGTCGTCAATGTTTACTGCAGCTGCGGCAGGGTGGAAATCCTACGCCTATGGCATAGCAGAGTCTAAGGCGCACTGCGCCCAGATCTTCCGTCGTCGTAGCGATCCTTGCTCCTACTTCGCCGTCTCTCGTCCCGCCTTCTGCTTCTGCTCCTGCTTCGGCGCCTGCGGTCTCTCCCTCCCTCGTCACCTCTTCTGTGATCACCACGAGCTTCAGGGCTGCGAGTCCGACGCCTGACATGATGCTCGCGCTCTCTTCGGTTGAGCAAACCATCTCTCCTCCTCTCCGGGCTTCGGCTGCGATCGCGCCGGTGCCGCCGATGCTCGCCACTCCGGTCGTCCTGACCACGCTCCCGATCTCGACTCCTGTGCCTCCTCTTGTGTCGTCTGTCCGAGTCTCTGTCCCTTTCCCTGTGTCTTTCCCTCCGAGACTCTTTCACCTCCGTCTTCTTGGGCGCAGCGCTTTCTTCGGACCCTTTCACTGATCGATCCGGTACTTTCGACTCCCCAATCTCAATCGCGTTGGTCCCCGTGACATCTCGTTGTGGAGGTGGAAGCCCTAATGCGCGAGCGATCGCATCCTCCTCAGCCTCTTTGACCTTCCGGATCTCGTCGCGTCGTTCGCGTTCTGCCTTCTCCTCTTCCGTCTCGCCCGAGTCCGCAGCAGTCGCGTCCGCTTTGGCGTACCAGTTTAGATCTCTCCCCTTTGCCCATCGACCGACTGGTGCCTTCAGGCTATGGCCTAGGTAGTTCTCACGATGCGCAGAGGTGGCGACGTCGTCCCAACTGAAGTTGACACCCCCACGACTGCCCGATTTTCGGACGGTGGAGAGGAGATCCATGTGAAAGAAATGATCGTGCCTGGCACGGAATGGTTGTTCGGCGGTCGTGAAGGCCCGTAAAGTGTGATGCTCACGGTTGGGAGCAGACTGGATTCCATTGAATTCGTCGCAAACCTTCGTAGGTCCAGCCCAGCAACGTCAGTGGCCTGTGCGCGGGCCTTAAGCTTAAGTACCCACTGCCGCCAAGAAGCGCTCCTCTGTCCCTGCCGCTCTGGGTGGGGGTTAGAGCTTTGAACTTAGACGCGGGGTTCCATCAAGCTCCAACCTGCGCGACTTCAGCAGTTCAACCCATACAACTGTTTCCAGGCAAGCAAAAGTTCCCATGGCTTTCGACCCAGGGTCCAGTGCAGGTCCTCCTCTGGACGAGATCCAATGGAGGGCACCACCGCAATTTGAGGGAGGCATTCATTCCAACAGCGTCCTCTACTACTTTGCAGAATCGCCGTTCTTCGACAAGACCTCGAACAATGAGGTCGTGTTCCAGCAAGGGTTGAACAACCCCAGCATGACCCAGTTCCTCACTACCAGAGAAATGTTTGAAGGCCGTCTTAAAAGCATGTCTGGCCTTGAATTCATCGTCGCTCAAGAACCAGCGGAAACAGGACCCGGAGCGGGAACCGGTGTATGGGTCATCAACAAGCAAACCCGACGAAAACGCCAGGGTGAAGAGGACGAAGTCACAGTCCACGCCACCTACTTCATCGTCGGTGAGAACATCTATATGGCCCCGAGCTTGGCTGACATCATCAGCTCAAGAGTCGTAAGTCCCTCTCTCGCGAACCTCAGATACCCAAAGCTAACCAGCACCTCAGGCAAGCATCGCCAACTCCATCAGCAAGTTCATCCCCATCGCCGATGAAGTCCAAACCTGGTCCCCGGTAACAGGCCACACCTACCAGACCGCAGCACCCACGGAAAAGGCTTCCAAGCATGAGGGCAAGGAGTCGTCCACCCCCATGCCGGATGGCTCATTCAAGAACCCCGCCACCTCCAAAAGCACCGACGCCAACCTCGAAAGCCGCCTTGTCCTGGAGACCCTACGCATTCACCAGCGCTATGGAAGCGAGTACATGGATGAGAACCCTATCACCGGAAAGCCAGGGGAATTCCACCTCTCATCTACAGGTCGTAAGGAGAAGTTGCCCCTGCCAAAGAACCCTCTGGCGCATGGGCTCAAGGGAGATCTCCCAGCTCTGAACACGAGTGCCAAGGTGACGGAGAGTCCGTTGGCGAAGGGGGGCAAGGAGACGAAGAGTCCCAAGACGCCAAACATGGGCAAACCAAAACGGCGGAAGAGCAAGGCTGCAGTTACACCGTCTTGAAGAGAAGAGGAATTCGGTGGCACATATAATATTCAAGGCGTTCAAGGAGGATTTATACCCGGCGTTTAGGTGGTTTAGGACAAAACAGTTGTGGCAAGGTCTTTCAATGCATTATTTCATGGAGGCGCCCAATCCTAGATGCTCAGCAATATGATTACTCAACTCATATCAGGCGGTCATCTCTCATTCAACAACCCACCCCTTTCCGGGCACTTTCCTCTGTGTCACCTTGCGCGCAGGCAAAGGCCATCCCATCCCACCGCCGGCCTCAGCGCGCAGATACGGAATAACCCAGACCTCTCTCGTCCTCCCATCCGCCCCTTCCGAGCCCCTAACCTCCTTGATCGGCTTGCCGTAGCTAATAAGCGGTGTTCCCTTCGCAAGGGAGGCAAGCTGACCCGCAGACAAGTCTGTTAAAGCATGCATCCTTGTCTTTGGTTTCTTTTCATCCTGCGCGCCAGTGTTGCCGGCGCGCTGGAGATACGCGTAGACGATATAGTCAGGGCACTCATCCGCAGTCAAATGCGCCAATGGGGACGAAGGATGGACGTAGATCAGCCTGTCCGCAGGGTCAAGTTTCTGTTCGCCCTCCAGAGGGATGAGCGGCAGATAGGGAACGTCGATGGCGCGACGAGGCTTTCTGTGCATCTCTGGGGGCTGCGGGGCCTTGTCAGCGCGGATAGCGACCTGGTCAATGAAGCCAGCAGCAACCATTTGCTTCAGCGCCTGGACTTGTTTTGGCGAAGGAGGGTCTAGCTTCTCGGGGAGTTTGAAACTGGCAAAGGCTGGAATGTTAGTCCTGAGAAGGTCGGCGATTTGGTGCTGGAGCTGCTTGATCTCCTTCAGGACCTTGAACCGCACGAAGTGACTCTCGCACCATTCCTCGGTAGGCTCATGGGCGAACTCGCCAACGACTTGGAGCAGCTTGATGGCGTCGGACCGATCATCGAGAAAGCAGAAGTTCTTGTGAACCCTGCCGAAGGCTTGCCTGATCTTTGCACGGCGTTCCTCGGTGATCACATCCTCGTTGGTCCGATAGTCTTCAGTTTGTTCCGCTGCGGTGGGAATGGCTTGGTTTTCTGATATGTAGATTTCACCAGCGGATAAACCAGCGACGAGGGCGATGGTGTATGGTAAACAATCGTGTAAGTGGCCGACGAGAAGGATACGAGCGAAGCGTGGTGACAAGGGGAAGATCGACATGGTCGACCCTATTGGGGTAACTTGTCCGCTTGACGATATGGCAGACAGGTATGTCAATAGCTTCTCAGCTTTGATCAAACTTTGCCTGTCAGGGGGTGTTGGGAAGGGGAAGTTCACAACGTGCTGAAGATTCATCGACTTCAGCTGCAGAACAACTCCCTCGATGGGCATACGCAGCAGCTCCGGATCAGAAAACTCCTGGAAGTCTCTTTCGTAGACCGCAGACGAGTAAAGCCTCCAACAGTGGCCGGGTCCAGTACGACCCGCACGACCTGCGCGCTGCTTCGCACTGGCTTTGCTGATCCAGCCAATCTCAAAACTCTGAACACCACTGACAGGATCATACCGGCGCTCCTTCGACCTTCCACAGTCGAACACATACTTTATTCCTGGTATCGTCAAACTCGTTTCCGCAACATTCGTGGCCAGAATAACAAGGCGGGAGCCATCTGGTGGAGGCTCGAACACCCTCATCTGTTCTTTTGTCGGCAGAAGTGAGTACAGCGGCAGGATATGCATACGGAGCGGACCAGTGCCGCTCTCCTCGTCCTCGATATCGAATTCGGCTTCGTCTTCTTCGTCACCCGAGTCAAACTCGACATCGTCGTCCATGTCTGCAATGTTTCGATCATCCGCGTCTCCGAAGTCGATGTCCTCTACCTCAATTGGGGCCTCGCTAGCTGAGAGTCGCACTTTGGGCCCAGCACCGGAATTCGGACCGCCGAATGTTTGCCTCAGACGTTTGCTGAGTTGATTTATTTCGCCCTGACCAGTGAGAAACACAAGGAAGCCTCCTGGAGGAAGCTTACGGTGACCCCTGCAAATCTTGCGGTATGCCTCTTCGACGTAGTCATGTTGCGTCTTGCGAGAAAAGTGAACCGTTACACTGTGCTCTCGTCCTTCAACTTCGATGACACGCGGAGGTTTTGAGAATAGTGTCTGGTTTTGCGTGAGATCCTCGATGCGGAGCGTGGCTGACATGATGATGAGCTTCAGCGGCTTGACGGACGGATCTTCCTTTGCCAGCTCTGCCCTGAGCTTAACCACTCTGCTCAGCATCGCGATGAGAATATCAGTGTTGACGCTTCTCTCGTGTGCCTCGTCAATGATGATGGCGGAGTACTTTCGAAGCGCAATATCCATGGCCGCTTCGCGAAGAAGAACACCATCCGTCATGAACTTCATGGCTGTATTGGGGTCAACGGTGCCTTCGAATCTGATTTGATATGCCACCACGTTGGAGTAGTCTCCCATTTCTTGGGCAACACGCTTTGACATACTGACGGCAGCAACTCGTCTTGGCTGCGTCACACCGATTATGCCCGGTGTAGGCCCTTTAAGATCACCGTATCCAGCCTCGAAAAGGAACTGCGGAACTTGAGTCGTTTTTCCGGAGCCAGTCGCGCCGCAGATTACAACAACATCGTTGTCATGAATAGCCTCCATGATCTTTTGCTCTTCTGCCACCACAGGCAATCGGAAGCGGACTTCCTGGATCTCAGGATCCCTCGTGACCACCACTGCGTGTGATTTGCGGTTGAGATTTGTTGTTGGGAGCAGTTCCTCTGGTAGTGGATCCTGTTCTAGCAGCCGGGGTGTAAAGTTGGCCGGCTTTGGGATTTCAAGCACCATGGGACCTGACGGTTGATACCCGAGTGCTTCGTTTCGTTGCTGTTGAGCCCATGCCTTGAACGCGGAGGACCTTTCCTTGCTTCTTTCCTTGGTGTCCTCATCTCCTGACTCCTCCTCTGACTCCTCCAATCCCCCCTCAGAATCATCACTACCCTCGCTCATTTCGTCAGACGAGCCGTCCGAGATACTCTGGCTCTCCGAGTCCTCATCTTCCGACTCGGCGGAATCATCGTTGGAGTCCCCATCCGAGTCTTCATTCGAGTCCTCCGCAGGGCTGAAGCCGTTCCACTCATCCGCCGCGGGCGGGGCGGGACGTAAAACCACGGCCGTTGGGTGGGTGGGTGGGTGTTTTGTCTTGACTCCTCCACGCTTCTGTCGCTTTGCGAGTACAGGACGACCTGAGTCGTCCACCTGCAGGGGCCGTTTCAGACCAGTGCCAACAACATTTGAGGCTGCTTGTACCGGTGCAGATATCGGCTCAGCCACAACGACATTGGGTTGGGCCTTTAGGACCTCAGACTTCCGGTCGTCCACTAATGTATCCGACTGCTCATCCTCGGAGGGTGCTCCGTCCGCCAGCCGGCGTCGCTCATAGAGAAGTTCGGCTGTTTTCCGATCCAAAGGAAGGCCAGCACTCTTCTCCTGAAACGCGCGGCTAAGAGCCTCCTTCTTCGTCTGCTTGGTCTGGCCAAGAGAGCGACTGCTAGAGAACAAGCTTGTATCGATCTTGTTTGCAGCAAGCTTGGCGAGCAGTTCCCTATTTTCGTCCTTCTTGAGTTTGCTGTCGATGTATTTTTCGAGTCGCTTGGCCTTCTTGCCGCTGACTTTGATGCCATCTGGCCTCAACTCTTCGCGAAGTTGTGCCCTCTTCTGTTCCGCCTCGGCTTGCTGCGCAGGGGTAATCTCGATGGTATTGGAATCGACCTCGTCTTCCTCAACTGGCGTTCGTCGTTCCTGGGCCCTTTGCCGGTCTAGAACTTTGCGCTTGCGCTGTCGCGAAACAAATTTCTTCGCCATTTTATCGCGAAGCTCAATTCTATGGCGAATGCCACGGAATTGGACTCTGTCGCAGGGTTGCTCGACGCTGCAAGCTCCCAAAAGAATTCGAGATGTAAATCTTGTCCGCCCGGCAGAATTCCTGCGCTAGCGGAGGTGGGGGGCTGCGGTACGGCGGGGCAAGCCAAGATAGCCACAGTGCATATACAGTGCACATTGCCCAGAAGCAACCTCGGCGATGTGTTGACTGTCGAAGGCAACAACACATCCTTTGTAACCCGAAGGCCGTTGGAACTTGAATCAATGCTACTGAATCTGAGAGTGAAATACTCCCCGCGAGAAAGTATGACAGACAACGAGGCGAGGGAGGAAACGTTCCCCGCCCCCTCGAAGACAATCCATGGCACAGTCAACAGCATCAGCACCGACGTATCCAGGATGGACTTCTCCGACAAGATCATAATAACCATTTCCCAGGGTGGGCGGCTCGCTCAGTGGGTAAGTTGGCAGAACTAGGGCTCACGAATCATCACTGACGAACCTCAAGATACAAGTGCCGCTGGCGAGTGGCTCGTCGGCAACGGTGGAAATGGCCCTTCCCGGAGCAGACAGCACCTTGCCTTCCACACATCTCACACCCAGGACGCTGCTAGGAGGCGCCAATGAAGAGAGAGAGACTGTAGGTCAGCTTTTTGCTGCCCAAACAGCCAGTCTTCTCTGTCTCCGGGATCCCGAAGAGAAGAGGGGCCTCCTGTTGGGTCTTGGCCTGGAGAAGGTGGAGAGCAATAGCAACGCATTCTTTGATCTTATGGAGTTGATTCAGCAGCTTCTTTGAAAGAAGAGCTATATGGTTGTCGGATTCTGACGCCCTTGACGAGGCGGATTGGTGCGCATGTGTCTCGGCTGGGCATAACTAGGTATCCAGGGGTCGGCGGAAACCCAGTCTATGATGAGGCGTGCGGAGACCCGAAATTCAGCGCTGCGGAAGGTCTTGATACGCAGTGGAAGTAACTAGCAAATGGACGACGCAATGTCGTCACGGGCTCTGGTAGTCAATGGTCAGGCCGTTGTGCGAAGCCTGACCTCACGGCAGGAGAGGAGAGAGCATCAAGGCCAGAACTCAGGCGCCCGAGATTATGCAATGAAATAAACGTATGATCTCAGTTTGCAATCCACGGCGGCTATGATCGCTTTGATTCTTGAGGTCAAGAACCTGGGGTTGAGTATGCTAAATCGGAAGGACGGGGCACCCTGACATACCCCAACCCTGATTCTTCAAGTTGCCCTGTTCCGCCCACGGCCCCACTTCAAACGTTTCGGCTCAACACCGGACAATTCTTTTCCCAGCCCTAACGGAATTTTGGCGGGCACAATCCTGTCGCAACAGATCAGCGAAAGTAGTAACTTTGGAGCATCACCGGTCGACGACTTCCGACTTTTTTCAGTCACCACCAGAGTCGCCAACCAAGACCTCACGATGCCTACTCGCTTTTCCAAGACAAGAAAGCACCGCGGACATGTACGCTCTCGCCGACCCTGCTGCCATTCCATCAATCACTGACCTTGCTGCTTTTCTAGGTTTCCGCCGGTAAGGGGTACGTCACGACAATCCGACCGACACGCTCGAAACGTTCGATGGGATATTGACTAGAATTGTTTGCAGCCGTGTCGGAAAGCACAGAAAGCACCCCGGTGGTCGTGGTATGGCCGGTGGTCAGCACCACCACCGCACCAACCTTGACAAGTGTACGTTTCTCGCTCCTGCAGGCGGTTTGGACATTCTTGGAGGGGCAATGGGTGTCCTGCTCGCCAATTTCCGATGATGGCAGCAACTAACATTCACAATTAGACCATCCCGGTTACTTCGGTAAGGTCGGTATGAGGCGCTTCCACCTCCTCCGCAACCACCAGTGGGCCCCTACCATCAACATTGAGAAGCTGTACGTCGATTCCGAACCGATGCGCAATCAATATCCCCTGCTAACTTCAATAGCTGGTCGCTCGTCCCCGCCGAGGCTCGCGAGAAGTACGTCAGCGGCTCCAAGACCGACACCGCCCCTGTTATCGACCTTCTGTCCCATGGCTACGCCAAGCTCCTTGGAAAGGGTATGAGAGCAATCTACGGAAGATGTGTCGAAAGCAGCGGCAGGCTAACATGGTTCTGACAGGCCGTCTTCCCGAGATCCCCGTTGTCATCCGGGCACGATACGTCAGCTCCGAGGCGGAGAAGAAGATCACGGCGGCTGGTGGCGTTGTCGAGCTCGTCGCTTAAGGTCATGGCATGGCGAAGTAAAACAAGGACTGGCGATTTGACTTTACGGTACGAGGATAAACAGGGGAAAGGACCCTGTTGCTACGATTCGGACATTTTCACGCACTATTCACAAGGTGCCGGAGTCTCGGATGATTATCGAGGGGGAGAAAACCACCTCAACCACAGCATAGGGAATGGACGTTTATTCGCATCGTGATCTTTGGGGGCTCTAGGCCGCATCACCTTTGCGTCGCCTTTGCTCCGGGAGGCGGCCTCTTCGTGTGTATATCACCCTCGAGGCAAGGATGTAGTTCCTGAGCCAGTCAGCCAACGAATCAAATACTGCCTTGTCCAGACATTCAAGAGCTGCCTGTGGCAAACCGCACTGATATTCTCTGATTACCAGTCACGGGTAGGCAAAGGCATGAAGAGGCAGCACTTGTCCGTTTTCCTTCCATTGATAACGATCTTTAGAAGATAGCCAAGATATTCGGCGGACTCGCAACACCCCCTTCGACATTACACGGCTGACTCGTGAGAAAGAAACTCCACCGTCCTTGCTCCTGACACCTCCCCGCCAATCTCTCCAGATCAAATAACTCCCCTATCGGACACCCCCAGCCCGCCAACAGAATCTCGTGCATATGCCATTGCTTCTGGGTAGGCCACGCCTCAAATGCAGGTTGATCTCCGGCGACCGCACTAAAGTACTCCCATATCCACCTCAGCATCTCCTCACTCTGTTCTACGCCAATGAACTCGTGCGGCAAGTTTGCTTGCAGACAGACCAGTTCCTCGGGAGCCTTGGATGCGTGGGCGGTCATGAAGCCGGTGCGGATGAGGAGGATGTCTCCGAAGTGAGGGGCTGTCTTTTGATACGACAGGCAGGAGAGGAGGTCAGACAGCGGAATAGGGGTCGTGGAGAAAGGGTCGTACGGGGGCAGATTCAGAGAGTTGCGCCAGCTTGGAAGGTCCAGGAGGATGCCGCGGCCTACGATGCCGGCTTGGGACCAGGCTGGTTGTATCAAGTTATTGTGTTAGTTTGGGTTTGAGAAGAGCTGAGGAGGGCTTGGAACGGGGTTCGAAAGGGGTTCAACCCATAATTCGTCGACATCCAAGCCAAGGAAAGCATGAAAAAGACATCAAATACCAAGCACGCTCTCACTGCCTCCCTTCCCATCAACACCGTGAATGTCAACCATCGTCACGCCGTTATAAAACAACTTCTCCTTTTGGTACCCGAAGTGGCGCAGCCCATCCCACTGGCTCGAACCCTGCGAGTTGAACGCCCAGACATCATCATTCACCGTCCTGGGCGGCTTCGCAAAAATCTCATGGTGGAAGGTGCGCCTGTTGAAGAAGGCAGATGGGGGTTGGGCTTTGAGGGACCAGTTCAGGGAGATTCTGGAGCATGTGAGTCTCGTCTCGGTGGATACCAACCATCCGTAGGCGTGAGCGTTGAGTGCTTCCCCATACCTTTCGCCGGTGTGGATTTCCGACTTTGCTGCTGCTGCGACTCTCGCGTTGGTGAGGCGGTTCAAGGTTCCCAACTCGTCATCGGGTCCCTAGAGGCCCCAGGCGGACAGCATTGGATCGCCTTTTCGAAGCGGGAGGTCGTCAAAGCTGGGCATCCCATTTTCGTTCAGCTTGTAATCGGATTGCTGTGTCATCGTACCTATAAGTGCAGATTGGTTGAGGCTTAACGTCTCTTCCGTGAACTCCAACGCGGGGAAGCGTTGAGGTGCTGGGTCTGACCCATTAGATGCCTGCAGGATGGCGGGAATAGCGCATGTGCTACAAATGGTGCGTCCATACAGCTCGCCACGGCAACTGTGCCATGAATAACATGAAGTGAACGCCGCGCCTCACTTCCAAGCTTGTTCATCTACCCAGCATCGATCAATTTGCATTAGCCTCTCCGGGCATAGTATGTAGAATCTCAACCAGAAACAGTCACTACGGACCCAAGTCAAAGAACAACCACACAAAACTAAATAAAGAGAAGGCGCTTGAATTCCCGCCGATTTTTTCGCTGGTCCGTCGTAGACGGTGCTCTAGAATCAACCAGTCCGGCGGTGCTGATCCATAAATCCACCCCGAGTGAATGCCTGCAATGCCAACTCTGCCTTTTGCATGTTCTATAAGGTATGGTCACCGCATCGTGTCCACAGCGCACCCAAACGGCGTCCACATCACCGCTTGCGATCGCTGAAGAGGTATTAGCAACGATGACACTCCTGACGGCTGTGGTAATACTCACGTGCTGAGCCTCCTCGACAGAGACTGCAACTTCTTATCGTTGTCTGCCTCCCGGGTGGCCCTCTCAAGAGCCTGCTGACGCTCGGCGTCATGCTGCCTCTGCACCTCTTCGTGGCTGGGCGGCAGCCTCTCGTTCTGTATGTCGACCTTCCGGGCATCCTCAAAGGTACTAATAGCATTCTTGATGCCTTCAGCACCCAGCATAAGGGTGCCCGCCGGAAGTCGGCCTCCAGAGACCGTCTTAAGTTCCGTAACTCGTTCCGACTCCTCCCTAAGCACTTGGAAGACGCGGGACAGACGCCCGATGGCCAGGATCTTGTTCTTGATTGCGCGCCGCTTGAACTCGATCGATTCAGGGTCCTGGAGCGCACCCGAGGGCAGTGCTGGGGACATGGGCCCAGGGGATGATGCCGACCCGTCCTCCCGCAGCTCCTCTTCAGAGCACGTGCTCAGAATAGCGATCAGCATGTCAGTGATCTTCTCGCCCACGAACGGGAGCGACCACGTGAACACATCCATGAAGTTGGGAAGCCAGTAAGGATGCGGTGTACAGTTGAACTGACGAATGTTCATGACATTGTTCTCGTACTTCAGCACCGCAGCCTTGTTGTTATAGACGTCGAGGTAGTTGGGGGCCGAGAAGATGGTCATGACGCTGGGGAATCCAGTGGTTCGCGTCTTCCTGTACATGCGGTATCCGGCATCCTGCGCCTCGTGGGCGCGGATGATGGAGAGAAGGTTGTTCTTTTCCAAGAAATGGCAGGCCGCGGGATAGGAAAAGAAGTACGAGCAGCCACGGACGTGGTTGTGCAAGAAAAAGTCGTTTGTTTTCTCCTGCCCGAAATCCTCTAGAGGATCAGCCCAGAGTATGTCGCACATGAGACCCTGCGTGGGGGGCTCCCGAAACCTATCGATCTGTGACGACAGTTAGCCATGTCCCATTTGAAGCATAGGAAGGGACAATACATTTCTCAAGTCGTCAAGCGTGTGCAGCTCGGGGCTCAGCCCGCCATGGATGCAGAGGAACTGCTTGTTCATAACGGCCGCCAGCGGCAGACAACAGAAAGACTCCATGCAGGCCTCGTATATGGCTTCTGAATACTTGTGCTTGCACTCCAGCTTGAAGGTGAAGTAATCCGTCAAGTGGCGACACTCGTGGTTGCCGCGAAGCAGCCATAGCGTTTGCGGATAGTGAATCTTCAGGGCCCAGAGGTAGAGCACGCACTCTATACTGAAATAGCCACGGTCCACATAGTCACCCAGGAAGAGGTATCTGGTTTCGGAGGGGTCACCGCCGACCTCGAAGAGCTTCATCAAGTCGTAGTATTGACCGTGAACGTCGCCACAGACGGTGATGGGAGCGTCCATCTCGAGCAGATTGGGCTCGGACTTGAGGATTTCGGTACCCTTCTTGATGATCCATAGGGCCTGTTCTTCGGTCAAGCGCCCCTCGCGGTAGAAGTGCTGCTTGAGAAACTGGATATCAGGCTTCTGCTTGGTGTCGTCCTCGAAGAATTGGTCGTCAGTCGGCTTGTGCATCGCTGGCGCTTGCACGTCTGGGCGCGGTAACAAGGTCAGCCACGGACACATTCACTTCATCTTCTCGGCGCCTGCTTTCCCCTCGATTGCCGCTCTAATCGTACCTTTGCAGACTCGCTCTTGAGTGCTGACCTGGCTGCCATCCTCCATGACATGGATGGTGAAGTCGATCTCCGGGCGAGGCTTCTTCTGCTGAATGGCGCGAATGGCATTGTCGACCTGCTGGTTTCGGCGCTCGTCCGAAGCGCCTGGCGCGCCCTCGGGGCTGTCGTGATCCATCGTGTGTCTCGACGGTCGGCGACGAGGGGCTGCACAGCGTGGGTGGGCGAACTGCGAGCAGCGAGGGTCGTGGGTGGTGTCGAGAAGGCGGGGAAGCTAACTGCTCGGTATTGGCTACTGAATGTCGATGCTCGCGCAACCAGATACGTGCCGGAAGGTGAAAAGGTTCGCCAAATGCACCAACGTACGGACGATGGTGTCAAAATGCGGTCTGTTCGGGCTAAAGAGCTGGTGTATGTAAGGCTGATGGGTTGGGCGGCTGGGACTGTCAGAGCTGGTTGTCTAAAGATTTGGGAGCGGGGGCGATGGAAGTACTTCCGCTCCACTGTTCAAAACTGTGTGAGACGAGGTACCCCAGGTAGGAGACGAAAAAGAGACGAGGGGTAAGAGACGGCCGGGGGGTTTGACTACCTAGCCCGCCCTTTCCCTCGACGAGGGGTTGGATGCGTCCGGTCTGGCTGGAATAATAGGCCTATCGACGACTGGCCAGACTCCTCCTTCTGTGCGGCTGACAAGGCTCTCAACTGCGAATGTCGGATCACAAACACCTCTGTTTGAGGAGCGTCCCCAGGCAGCGATAGCATCATGAACCAACCCCGCACATCTCGATTGAGCGATAGCCGGGCTGCATCAGGTGCGAATTCCTCAACCCCCTGCATCACCGTCCCTTGGGTGCTTCCTTTCTGAATGTGCTCATCCATGTATTTCCAAATAAACAACAGAGGAAGTATCATTTGAGTTCGATACCTTATTTTTGACAAGTAGCCTGGAAATGCAAGTGGCACCACGGGAAACCTCAAGTGGGAAAGCAGGGGGAAGCAGCCAAGCCAAGCGAGTTCATATCAAACCCGAACCCTGAGTTGCGGAGTTGGTCTTGCCGAGGTGCGCCTGTCTGTGCCTGTGCCCCTTGAACTTCAAGCAGCGCTGCAGCAAAGACCCCATCGTGAGAGGTCGAGCGGGGTCTAAGTGTAGCAGAGCCAACACAACATGCAATAGCGACAAGCACAAGAAGCAGTCCAAGATGATGCGAATCGCAACATTTTCCCGCTGCCTAGCACGGGGCGTCATGTTGCAGCGGCAGCTTGCTCGCCCCGTCTCTACCGCCTCCGTTGGATCTGGATCGGCAGAGGTCGGCGCGCCTCCCGCAGCCAGCACCGGTCCTACCAGCGAGGAGAAGCAGCCACAGCTTCCTCTGAGAAAATGGTCTGTATGGCGTAAGATCAGCCGAGTCTTCAGCTATCAAGAGGGCCTTTTCATCGTACCCATATCGCTGAAAGACGAAGCTGGGTCAGCAACCAAACGCCAGTTACTGTGAGTTTCAACTCTCGCCAATACCTAGGTACCTAACGTGAGGCGCACACTGGGGCGTAGTTCACTAACAAGTTGATCTTGCAGCCCGTGGATATGGTTGCGGTAAGTTGTTTGCTTGTTTTGTAAACCAAGGCTCCAGGTCGAATGCGAACTCATGCCGCTAGTGACCAATGCCGATGTGCCTCTTGTGTCAACCAAGATACGCAGCAGCGACAGGTCAAGACATTCGAGGTATGCCTCACATTTCTGCACGCTATCCCAACTATTTTTTGGATATCATCTTATTTTTCGTGCCAGATTCCACGCGGGCTCTGGGGCAGGGTCAAACTACGCCAAGATGCCAGCAAGGAAACAGAGCAAGTCGACATCATGTGTCAGTCTTTCGGACCGTCACCGCTGCTTGGATGCTTACAAGTCTGGAATAGGGAGTGACGGCCACTTTAGCACCTACGATGGGTCGTTTCTTCACTATTACACTGTGGCAGACGAGCGACCCAACCCCTCTGTGCCCGGTAGGTACAAGTAAGTATTACTCCCATTCCATCTGGAGCGTGCTGTCATAACATCGTACTCACGAACCTCACCAGTGAGAGCTGGGGTGCCAAAGGACCGAAGCAGCCGCCCATTGTCCAATACAAGAAGGTCATGGAGACTGAAGAGGGCGTCCGGATCCTTACCGATCTAATTGTCAGTGATCCTTCATGTCTCAAAACCCAACACTGGTTCTGACAATACCCTCGCCCACCCTGAGCAGAAAAGAAGGGGGTTTGCGTTTGTCGATGGAACCCCATACGGCGACCCGGAGCATACCAAACGCCTCCTGGAGCGCATCGCCTTTATTCGCATCACTCACTACGGCGGCTTCTACGACTTCACCGCCGACCTCGCCATGGCCGACACTGCCTACACCAACATTTCTCTTCCCGCCCACACCGACACCACCTACTTTGACGACCCCGCCGGCCTACAGGCATTTCACATGCTCTCCCATGAGCCAGATGCCAGTTCGAAGGACGCCAATTCCCTAGGCGGTGAATCCCTCCTCGTGGATGGATTCAACGCCGCGCTCACGCTGAAAAAGGTGGCCCCCCGGGCCTACCAGATCCTCAGCGAAGTCCCTCTGCCATGGCATGCAAGCGGAAACAAGGGCATTGCTATCACCCCGGAGCGTACATACCCGGTGTTTGAGCTATCGGACAACGGTAAGAGGCTTGTCAGGGTCCGATGGAACAATGACGACCGGGGAGTTGTCCCATTCCACCCTAAATACAGCCCGAACGAGTGGTATGAGGCCGCCAGTAGGTGGAACGCGCTTCTGGAAGATGAGAAGCTGCAGTACTGGGAGCAGTTGAAGCCCGGAAGAACGCTGAGTACGCCCATACTGACCGACTTCTGCTCGTTGACCGACAACTGACCAAGTTCATAGTTTTCGACAACTGGCGCGTTCTCCATGGCCGCAACGCCTTCACGGGAAAGAGGAGAATCTGCGGAGCTTACAGTAAGCAGAAAACAGCAGTGCGTACTGGTACCAACGCAGTCAACTAACTCTCGCTAGTCAACCGTAACGACTTCATGTCCCGCTGGAGAACTCTCAACCGGACCCCTGAAGAAGTCAACAGAGTGGTTATTGGTTAAGCCACAAGTCAAAAGACCCTCCTTGTACAGGACCTATGACTCCATTTCTGTTCCATCCGTGAGCGTCCCTTGCAGTTGAGCCAGGCCTAACCTCCGTCTACATGTGTCACCCTCTCCAAACAAACCAAACACGCCGCGAAACGAACCGCCCCTTCCATTCAATGCATGTACGTAGTCGACGTAAATATATACAAACGCAGCGACTCAACGCGGACATCTATCTCTATGCGAATACGCAACCACCGACCCTTGGTCCATTTCCTGGCTTCTCTCCCGCTACGCATGCATGCAGAAAAGGGGATGGCCGCAACCTCTACCGCAATTCCCGCCCATTACACCGTCCCCCTAGTTCCCCTATCGCTCACTCCTCACCGATCCCTGCCCAGCCTCTCCTCATCATCCCTCACAAGCTCATACGCAGGCCTAAAACTCTTCCCCTCGGCATCCAACGCCAACGCCGGATTCGGTCTAGTATTCGTCACCCCTCCCAATGAAGAAAACCCCCGCTCGTAGAGACAGCAAAACGGCAATTCCAGCTGGCGGATGAACTACGCACATGTTAGCTTTCCCCCCCCCCCTTACCCAACTCCTATTTTAAGGGAAAACGTACGGCCCAAATCTCGGCGTAGTGCCAGTCAATCAGCGGGTTCACCCTCATGAACTGCGGCCAGTCCGCATCCGTCGGACTAAAGTGCTCCAGGAACTCGCTGTGCGGATCCGTCCGGCGCGTCCCCATGAAGATGGCGCGCAGCGAGGGCCGATCCGAGAGGTAGGATTCGAGGGCGCGGCGCATGGGGAGCGCGTAGCGGAGCAGGTCGAGGTGGTATTGTTGCGTGGACGTGGCGACGAAGTCTTCTACTTCGGGGAAGGGATCGGGAGGGGCGATGTAGATGGCTTGGAGGGGTTGAGGGGGTGGGGACGGCGTCGGCGAGGGTGTTGGTTGTGGCGGGAGCTGAGGTTGCTCGGGGAAGAGGGAGGGGAGGCAGGAGAGGATTAGGACGAGGAGGACGAGGCAGTCTTTTCCGCCGTTGTAGGCGAGGGAGAGCTGGTCGGGTCTGCGGAGGGTTGGTTAGTTGCGGTTTTGGCTGAAGCGGCGTTTGTAAAGGGGAGGGGCTAGGGGAACGGACTCGTATCGTTGGAGGGCTTTCTCGATGACGCCCATGGCCACGCGGACCTGGGATTGGGTATCTTGGAGTAAGCTGTCATCGTGCTTGCCGTCGAGAAAGGCAATGACCTTGCGGCGCAGTGTGTAGCATATCTCGGGGAGGGTGGTTTTGCTCGTTTGGCGGGGCACCGCTGCGGCGGCGCGGGGCGCACCGTCTGCCGAGGCTGTCTTCGCGACACCGTTCGTGCGGGGCAAGTCCTGGGTCATTGCAGTGTTGGATACGGGCGGGCGGTCGTGGCGGGGAGCAGAGAGGAGCACGGAGGAGGAACGGGAGGATGTTGTGGTGTTCTTCGCATAGTAACACGTGTTTGGCAGAGGTTCAGCGGAGGTTCCGAGTCTTGGGGAGCGGCGACGGGGTCTCGCTGGAGAGTCAGCAGCAGCACCAACGCTGCCCGCTGCCTGCCTGCCGCCCCCTACCCCCCAGACTCGGCTCGGTCGGCGGGCGCGGGGCCTTGTTTAAAGTGTGGAAGACCCTGTATTTTGTTGGGCCAGGGTTCCAAGGCTTCCGCCATCCACATCTTTTTTTCACAGGCGGGTGGCGGGGCAGGCAGGGAATAAATCAATCACCGCCCCATCCATGCCGCCCAAATTGCTTGACGGCCTGGTGCTCGGTGTCGGTAAGTTATATAACGATTGGGATCTGTGGCGACGGTGCATTTGTCTCTGCCCACCGCCCTGCCGTTGGTAGGTACGTAAACACGGTGTTCGGATTTACGACAAATCTCGATCTTGGGAATGTGCCCCTCCCGTTCTCCGTTCCCCATCTTCCGGACCATCCACATTTTGCATCATTCTGGCCTGGAACTTTGGGACCTATTGGGTAGCTCCGGCCCCGCGCCGCTATCCGCTCCACTGAGACGGCATCACACAATGTGCGGGCGCTCGCAGAGGGGCTCGACTGGGCCGGTATGCACAAGATGGTACCTAATTACTCGGGTTATAAGTAGTGGGCGAGGAGTATCAATCGGCATGGTGGGTTGATTGCAGCTTTGTTGAGCTTCTACGTCCGAATTCCCGTCCCGCATCCCGAACCTGCTTAGCCAAACGAGCCCCTGAAGATCTACAAACGTTACAATGGCTGAGGACATGCAAGATGGCAAGTTTGTGCACAACAACACAGAAGCTCCGCGACCGGGCAGCGTGTTGCCGCTCTTCTCCTTGAAGGGCAGGACGGCGATCGTCTCGGGGGCTGCCGCCGGAATCGGCCTTGCCATCGCTGAAACATTTGCAGAGGCCGGCGCAAACGTAGCGATATGGTACAACAGCAACAAGATTGCAGTTAAGCGGGCAGCCGAGATTGAGAAGAATTACGGCGTCAAGTGTACCTACCCCTTGATATAGCTCCCTTACCCATCACTGACGCCCCCCCAGGCAAGGCGTACCCCGTCAATGTAACCTCTTACTCCGCCGTCGAGACCGCCATCAACGACATCGTCGCTGAGTTCAATGGCCGCCTCGACATTTTTGTTGCCAACAGCGGCATTCCCTGGACAGACGGTGGTAAGTTGAGGCTTTTCGAACAAAAAAGCGCCGAGAAAAAAGGGGAGGGAGAAAAGGGGAGAAACGGGAAGGAGGAGTAAGAGCAGCTGTTGATACGTCCCACAGCCTCTCTAGACGGCCCCGTCTCCAATTTCGCCAAAGTCCTCACAACCAACGTCGACGGCGTCTTCAACTGCGCCCGCGCCGCTGGCCTCCACTGGCGCCGCCAGAAGCGCGAAGGGACCACCCTGGACGGCCGCAAGCTGGAAAACTACTCGCAGGGCAGCTTCATCGCCACGGCCAGCATGAGCGGGCACATTGTGAATCTGCCGCAGTTGCAAGCGCCGTACAACGCTTCCAAGGCGGCCGTGATTCACCTGGTCAAGTCGCTTGCGGTGGAGTGGGTTGGGTTCGCGAGAGCAAACACCATTTCGCCAGGGTACATCAAGACGGAGATTTCCGACTTTTGCTCCCCCGAGGTGAAGAGAGTTTGGCATGATAAGATCCCTATGGGGTGGGTATTCTCTGCTACTGTTATTTGAGATGCGATGCTAATGAGTTGGAAGGCGCGAGGGCGAGACGGTGGAACTCAAGGGGGCTTATCTTTACCTGGCATCGGATGCGTCTTCGTATACGACTGCTGCAGATCTGATTGTCGACGGTGGGTATTGCGCTGTTTGAGCAGGCCTTGATCAACCCAGTCGGGGAACCATTTTGGATCAATGAAGCAGCGCCTGGTATTAGAGTACCCATACTCGTTGCTATCCTTGTACCCGAACAAGTCCTAGAAGGATCAAAACTCCAACATAGCTTGGCGTGTATAAATCGTTGGAAATCCCAAACCCGACTCCTCAACAATACTGATTCTTACTTTATGGTGTACCCCACCCAGAAAAGCCCCAGTTGATACCCGTCGCCTCTATATTCCGTCCCCTGCCTTCCCGTTTACCCAGAAGCCCCCCTAAGTTTACTCCAAAACCCTCCTGCCGGCTTACCCGTCGCTACCAGCGGAGACAAAAGAACTGTATTCCACACTTCCTTTCCGTCAATGAACAAACGATACTTCAGGCTGCTCTGATCACCCTGCTCCAGATTCTCGATCGTGATTGCTCCAAACTTGGAATTCCCCTTGTTGATGTACTTGATTTTCACATCCTCGTTATCTGTCTGCATGTATGTCGGAATTGGCGAATAGAATTGGCTGAGCGGGCTGACTGAGAACTCCCATGCCACTGCTGACTCTGGCCACCTCGAATCAGGCGGCGGAGGGAACTTTGTTGCTGCAAACTCGTGTCTGTCTCCAGAGAGGACTACGACACCAACCCCGCGGGCAGCACAGTCCCACATGGCCTCGAGTACCCGGCGTCGTTCTGCGAGAAAACCTCCCCATGTGTCCCGGGTATTAACACGCCAATTCTTGGTAAACGGGACGGACGAGGCAACAATCTTCCAGTTCACCCCCTTAGGTTCGGGCCTCTTGAGATAGGCGAGGAAGTCCTCGAGTTGGTCGGGGCCGAGCATAGTTTTGTCGGAGGCATTGGCAGGCAACCCGTTGCTGGAGCGATAGGAGCGGGTGTCGAGGAGGAAGAAGGACGCGGGCCCTTGCTTGAACTCAAAGTAGGAGGCACCGCTCCGGGGACTCAGAGTTGCGGCTTGTCTGGCCGGTGGTGGGTTGGCGGCTGCATGGTAGTGATGATAGGGGTCGACAGCAGTAGAGTAAATTCCGGTGGAGTTGGAGGACCAGTCGTTGGCGATCTCGTGGTCGTCGATAACGTGGATCCAGCTGAGGTTTTGGCCCACGGACGGCCACTCCGGAGACGCGTAGACCTGTCGGTACTTCTGGCGGTAATCCTCGACGGTCTTTCCCCACCATCGGGGCACATCGACGTAGATAAAGTCTCCAAGGAAGAGCATGAACTGGGCGTTGAGAGAGGGCAGCACCTTTGCCAGGTATTTCATCCCAGGGATCGAAAGGGGGTGGTCCGTTGGGTTGTAAGGAAGGCGACTGACAATGCATGATGTTGAGACAAACGTGAAGGGGCCTTCACGGGTTTCATGGGCGTGTCCGACAGGAGCTGGTGACCTGAACTCCCCGGTGTGGTTGTTCGATGTTCTCCACTCGTATGTTCTCTGCTTGGAATGCCGGAGCGGGACCGTCAAAACCGTAGTGTAATCCGTCTCGTTCCCGGTCCATCGGACACCTCCAACAGATTGCCACAACGGGTTGTCGAATGGAGGCTGGGGGTCCTTGACCCGGATTTCGACTGTGATTGGCATCTTTGACTGGTCCGGCTCCCTGATGAGGAGCTTGGCACCGTCTTCGGAGACATATCCAAGTCTCACAAAGGAGAGGTCGTCGGCCTTGTAGCTGTGTTCCCGGTAAAGTCGATCGGCGACAAGTCCAACGCAAAGGGCGTTGATAAGAAGTGCGGTGGCCGAGAGAAGAAGACTTCGTGGATTTGGCGCGCCCGTTAGGAGCGACCGCCACGGACGCAATGGCTTCTTTTCGACCGATAGCGTTTCTTGGATTTCGAGTGTCTGATCGACAACTTTGGGTTCCTGGAGGCCATTCACCCCATTCAAGTCGTTTGCGCCGTTGACCTCAATGATTTCGCCATCCTCTGGGGAGTCCTCCTTGACAGTGCTTTCCGTGAGGACCACATCCACATGATCGACGAGTTGGTAGCTTGGCTCCTTGCGGTATCCTGCGATGAAGGTTGGGATGTAGAGTGCAAATAGGATAAAAACGAGAGCAGGGGCAATTGGAAGCAGCGCCCATCGCAAAAAGAAGTAGCTGAGCAACCTCAAAGCAACGGAACACGCCGTCGCAAACTTGGTCTCTCGTGTTGGCATTCTGGCGACTGGATGTCAACAAGCAGCGCCTCTGTCGAAAAGTGGTATTCCACCAGTCTGGAAGTAAAACCGACAGCCCATGCAAAATCAACTTGGAAAGACGATGTCCGATTATCGAGCTTGAGCACTGCGTAGCTGTTACAGACAAAAATCGGCACTTATATGCAGCTCGGCAACTGTTCCGCCATATGAACGTCTTTGTCCTGACGCTACGGATGCGGCGTTGTGAAGGACGTCATTGCTCCTTCATCCGGAGGGACATCCCCGGCAGACCCCCCTGGACCCAGCTGCCAAGCCGCAGCATCAAGCCTCCAACCCCTGTCCATTCGGACCCACCCGTGGCTCGAACTCACACGTGTGCGGCTGTGGAATTTTGGATTATCCGCCCAGGAGGCCAGCAGCTACTTGTTCAATTCGGCGATCGCGTCCCAAGGAGAATCCGCAACAGACGCAAAAGCCACCACACCCGCGAAGATGCAGCTGCCGCTAATATCCTGCGGCCTTCTGGCCTGCCTGGTCGCACAGGTCTCCGCGACGGCGTTGACATACAAGCTCCAGGCCAACGAAAAGGCTTGCTTCTACACGTCGACTAAGACCAAGGGCGAGAAGATCGCCTTCTACTTCGCAGTGCGCTCACCCGCCTGATGCTTGCGCTCACAGTCGCTTCGATGCTTACAATTGGGTCATAGGTGCAAGCTGGAGGATCGTTCGATGTCGACTACGAGGTCACCGGCCCCAACGGCAAATACATCATGGACGGCCAGAGAGAGCGACAGGGCGACTTCGTCTTTACCGCCAACGAGCCTGGCGAGTACACGTTCTGCTTCAACAACGAGATGAGCACCTTTGCAGAGAAGTTTGTCGACTTTGAGATTTCGGTCAGTCCACCACCTACACTTCTCAGCGGTGGCCCAGCGCTGGCGCAAGCACTCCTCGACTTTATGCTGACACAGAAACCCCTCTCTAGGTCGAGAATGAAGCGCGCGTGAACCTCCCTGCCAAGCAAGGCACATCGCCCGAGCAGACGTCAGCCCTAGAGGAGTCCCTGTTCAAGATCTCTGGCCAAATGTCGACCATCACCCGCAATCAAAAGTACTTCCGAACCCGCGAGAACCGGAACTTCAGCACAGTCCGGAGCACAGAGAAGAGGATCATCAACTTCAGTTTCATTCAGATTGCTCTCATCATCTCCATGGGCGCGCTGCAGGTGTTTATCGTTAGATTTTTCTTCCAGGTGAGCATTGCCCGAGCTTTCCCATCTTATGCGCATCAGCTGACAGTGACGGCCAGGGCGCGAGGAAGGGCTATGTATGAAATCATGTTTGGTACTCGGAAAAGCGTGGGAGTTTGCGAGCGTCTTGCACAATGACGGCTGGTCTTGCATGTGGTGTAATCATAGGGACGGCTCGTGGCTTCCGGGTTTCGGTGCGGTCGGTATATAGGCATGACTCCCATGCATTGGACTTTACGGGTGTGATGATCAACTATCGGCTTTGAATACACTCAAGCGTGTTTTGACCCGGGTTTGTGGAATAGACAATAATGCAGCGATTCAGATCGCCTGTCCGCCTCGGCTGCCCCATACTAACTCAGAGGAAGCCAGCTGCCAAGGTACCGACCCTCTTCGGTGGGGGCCTTCTACATCACGCATGCCAATACCTTTCCTCCAATCCTCTGCAGCGATTGGTCTCCAAGGATTTGAGATACTTGCAACGTCTTTTCGCTCTCTTCACAAGCCCACTCATTTCACGCTGAATCGCCAGACAACAAGGTGTTGGCCTCTGGTCCGTGCGATAAACGATAAGAATTGGCGCCAAACCGGTGCGCCACAAGCTGCCTGCTGCAGGCTGCGACGCGCTAGCCACCGTCACTCACCTTGGCTGGGAACTTTTCGAGAAAAAGTCCCCACTCATAACCATCATCTTGCAACACGTCAAGATCGCCCACCATGACTTCGCTTGCGACAGGCCTCTCGAAAGCCCTGCCGAAACCACAATACACCGGCGAACATGAAGAACAGAGAGCGCAACAGCGCGGGCCCAGGATTGTCGGCGCCAGCCAGATTGACGAGACGCAGGTTGTCTTGAAGGTCAGTTCCTACCCGCGCGGCCGGTCGCGCTTGCACCCATCTCACAGACGAATGCTGATTGTTCGGCGTTACAGAGGACCGGACCACCAGAGTATCCGAACCGAGCGGGATGGCGCCCCCGTGGCCCCGAGGACTTTGCCGATGGAGGCGCGTTTCCCGAAATCCCCGTCGCGCAGTACGTCTGGGGCGAGAAGAGCCAGGCGAAATCCAACGCGCTGGTGGTGCAGGTCGATGGGGAGGGAAAAGTCGATTACTCGGCGATTGCGCGGCAGGGTCACAGCGCGGATAGGGTGATTCATACGTCGTTCAAGGATCTCATCCCGTTGCGGCAGCGTGCAGAGGCTGGGGATTTGGATCTTTCGAGACCAAGTCAGGAGCAGGTGGCGGAGACGGCGGAGCGGACGAGGAAGGCGTTGGAGGCGCTGGTGAGCGGTGCGGTGGCATCGCAGAAGCCGAAAAATGTGAACGCGGGCGGAAAGAGAGACCCTACGTTTGTGCGGTACACACCGTCGGCGCAGATGGGGGACAACTCTAAGAAGCAGGATCGTATTTTCAAGATTGTGGAGCCGCAAAGAGGTGAGTTTGAGATCTGGTGGAGTGGGGCCTTTCTCTAAGCTAACACACGGATAGACCCCATGGAGCCGCCGAAGTTCAAGCACAAGAAGATTCCGAGAGGCCCTCCGACTCCGCCTCCGCCGGTGATGCACTCGCCTCCTAGAAAGCTGACCGCTCAGGACCAGGAGGACTGGAGGATTCCTCCGACGGTATCGCTGTGGAAGAATCCAAAGGGTTTCACGGTCCCGCTCGATAAGAGACTGGCTGCAGATGGGCGCAACCTTCAAGACGTTCAGATCAACGACAAGTTTGCCCAGTTCTCTGAAGCGTTGTTCATGGCAGACCGGCACGCAAGAGAAGAGGTCAGGCAGAGGGCAATGATGCAACAAAGATTGGCGGAGAAGGAGAAGTTGCAAAAGGAAGAACACCTCCGCCAGCTGGCTCAACAAGCACGGGCCGAGAGAGCTGGCGGCCGGAGGAGGTCACGATCTCGGTCTGGATCCTACAGCGGATCCGACTCTGGGTCCGAGAGCGACGCCTCCGAGCGGGCGAGACGAGAAGCGCGCAGGGAGAAGCTCAGGGACGATGAGCGGAAGATGCGGCAGTCTCGCATGGGCGCAGAGAGGAGAGCCGAGGTTATGGCTCGTGAGATGAACCGTGATATCTCGGAGAAGATTGCTTTGGGCCTTGCCAAACCAACACAATCGGCGGAGGGCATGTACGACTCACGATTATTCAACCAGTCGAGCGGCTTCGACAGTGGCTTCAACGAGGACAACCACTACGACAAGCCGCTTTTTGCCGCGCAAGACGCTATCAGCAGTATCTACCGGCCAAGGGCGGGCGCGGATGATGACGACGAAGCCGACGGTGACCAGGAGATGTCGCGAATCACCAAGACGAGCAGATTCGGCGAAGCCCTTGGGCGGGGAACCTTTAAAGGGGTTGAAGAGGCGGAGGCGCGAGAAGGTCCTGTTCAGTTCGAAAAGGATGTGGCGGATCCCTTTAATGTGGATAAGTTCCTCTCACAGGTGGAACAGAGCTCGTCGTCCAAGAGAGGTTTTGGGCTGGGAGATGGCGAGTCCCGGCAGTCAAAACGGACCCGGGTGGATGATGACGATGAGTAAGAGGAACGAGGAGTGGTGTTACATATAATGGGGAACCCATCCTGCTTGGTTGGGATGGATGTCTCCATCACTGAAGACTGCTGGGGGGCTTAGTGGGAATAGGAATCATGAACTGCTAAAATGTCATCTGCCACACGAAGCGATACCCCATTCTAAACCTTGCCGACAGGTTATCCGAGCCGGCTTCTGGCAGACCTCTTGATACATCTCTAGTACCATTCTCTAGGCCTATGATGCCCGGCCACTATCTTCACCAATCAGTCCCTTTACGTTCAATCATCAGCTCTGCAAATGTGTATGATTAAGTGGAGTTCTATCCCGTCCTCCAAGTCTATGCCCATCAATAACAAACACATGTGTGCCATGCCCCATCTTACACCCGTAAAGTGCTACAAGTATATAACATACAGGGACAAGAGCAACCCCTAAACGCCAATGCCACATGCCCATATATCCCCATCTATACATATATCGTCCCTCCCCCACATAGTATTACACTCAACACTTCCCCTGTTCCCTTCCAGCCTCTAATCCTCCTCCTTGGGCATCCTCATCCAAGCATCAATCGCCGCACTAAACGCCGCGAATCCCGCACACCCCACCGCCGCCGCCTGCGGCCCTCCGTTCCTCGCTAATATCGCCCCCGTAAGACACCCCGCTGCAACCCCATTGCCCATATCATTCTTCGCTCTCAGCCCCTCGATGCCACACTCGATGCCGCTAAAGAGGGCACCGACCATGCCAAAGTTCTTTGCCGTGCTCCACGAGCGCGCGCCCATATCCTTGAAGCCGACCTTGACCTGTTGTTTCCACGGGAGCGAGGAGACGGGCGTGCCGGCGCCGGCGCCGGCGGTGTGGTAGGGGGTGTCGTAGGCCATCTGGGACGTGTGTCAGTTTGCGTGAGAGGGAGGAGGGGGGAGAGGCGGTACGCACGGAGGCCATGAAGATGCCGAAGATGCCACCGAGACCGAAGCCGGCGACGCCGCTCATGGCTGTTTTGGCGAAGCATGATTCCATCGCGTTGGAGAGCTAAAAGGATGGTCAGCCGCCGCGTCTCTGCGTTTCTGCCGCGGTGCTTGTGAAAGTCGCGATGCGCTCTGCGTACCCATTTGACATTTGGGTCGTTGGGGTTGAAGCCGGGGTTGGCGCCAGGCGCGCCTGCACCTCCTGCAGGACCGCCCATCCCAGGGAAATTCATTGCTTCGCGTGAGGCGGTGTTGTCGCCTGTCGTCGTGATTCAGGGCTTGCCAAAGCAGTGGTGCTCGTTTTGTCCAGCCGACGGTTATCGCCGCTTGCAGGGCAAAGTCCTTATCGAGAAATATTTCTGCCACGCGTCACCGCCAAGATCCAGCGACTTCGACCTGCGCAGTGCAGCGCGCACCGCTAGAGTGGGTCTGGTACCATCCATGATCTACGGTCCATATTGTGGACGAACCTTTAACCTTTAATCTCTAGATAGCGATGCACTGCGCTGTCCTCCAAAGCAGTACCTAACGGGCAATTGCTGTTGTTGGCCCTCCAAATGCGAGCCAAGCCAAGCCAGTCCATGGAACGAAACCACCATCACACCGTCCTACAATGCCAAATGCCATAGTTGCCCACTGCTTGCACCGTCCGTCCAGTTCCCTGCGACCCAAGTCTGAAGAATGCCAGAGATGCCGTCCACCCAGCACCGCGATGGCGCACCCTAGGCAGCCGCCGATATCCAGGCCGGCCACGCAGCACACCAGGCCGCTGCACCTCTCTACCCCTTTAGAAACAGGTCGCCCACGCCGTTCCGCACCGATCTTGACCGATCTGCGTGGTCCAGTCCGAGAAAGTCGTCTTCGTTCGATGCAGCATCCCAGAGAACATCGTCTAATTTTCAGTCAGCATTCGATCTCGATGAGAAGAGCTCGGGTCAGGTTGCTCTCACCATCGGTTAGGTATTGCGGTCTTGAGAACTGCGCCCTTCGGACCACGGCAAACTTGATCTTCTCAAAGCTTTTGCCCTTCAGGCCAGTCCGCTTCTCCAATCGCTTTTTTGTATCCGCGAACTTCTCTTCCTGTGTGTTGCGTTAACATCCAAACTCCACCCCAGATCAGACGTGAGACTTACCTCCTTGAGCAAGAACCTAAAAGGCATTCCGTGCGTCCTGCTGGGTTCCGCCTGGAACTGGAAGACGGAAATGAAATGCGTGCTATCCTTAACATCTAGCTCATCTTCCGGGATGCGCTCCGCCACCACTTGGGTGTAGTCGTTGATGCTGATGACGGGGTAAGATCTTTCTAATTCCCTGAAGAACTTGTGATTGCTGGTCTCGTAGAGTCGAATCCTGCCGCCCTCATCTTCCGATTGTATTTTTGCCTTTTTGATTAAAGCCTCAATCAAGTCTTCGACATGCCCACTCTTTGTCACAAGGACATCGTATTGGTCCTGCAAAATTCTTAGAAACAAGCAAGAAACGAAGGGAAAACATTCGCCCCCTTACCTCTTTGGTGATGCCCTCGCTGAGCAACGTGATCTTGATGCTCTTTTTGGTATCCAGCTCAGCCAAACTCATGTCGAGAACCTCGAAATACAAGGAGTCGCTCCGTTGGTTCATATTGAGCTGGCCAAGCCCTGTTGGGTTGAGGATGTTGAAAAGCGTATGTTGCACCACCCGCTTCACAGCTGTTCGGGGATGCCCTGTGCTGGCGTTCACAGTGTAGAACCTGAGATGCGTCGGGGGAACCCCCAGCTTCTCCCCAACCTTTTCGGAGAGTTTGTCGTAGTTAATCTTGATGTGCAAGACCAAATCAAATTCCGGATACTGCTCCGTGTCGCATTTCTGGGGATGAGCGCGGAACATGACCGTCCTCTTGTTGAGGAGGAAATCGTAGTATTCCTTGGCGTCCTCAAACCGATCCGATGTCTTGTTGCTTTGGAATGCGTCAGTAGGAATCTCTGGCATTGTGAAAGTGACTCGGCACTCACGTCTCCTCACATGACTTGCTATCCCCTAAGCCTAACTTCAACTTCCGCTCCCCTGCCACC
The DNA here is from genome assembly GCA_033296975.1 of Podospora aff. communis PSN243. Taxonomy (NCBI): domain Eukaryota; kingdom Fungi; phylum Ascomycota; class Sordariomycetes; order Sordariales; family Podosporaceae; genus Podospora; species Podospora aff. communis PSN243. The sequence continues at coordinate 517,795 of MU865921.1, forward strand.
TTCTGGAAGCAAACGATGTCACCATCTTGTAGTTCGGCCGCTTTCAAGGATTGTTTGCCCTTCAAGTTCTCAATCATGTTAGGCTTGATCTCCTGTAAAGTATTTAGCGTGTGATCCGTTAGCCAGTAGGAAGCTCTCGTAGAACCCACCTCCCACAGATGGATCTTCTCGTCGCCAGGCAGCTTTTCACCCCAACCCATCTTTTTCAGAATGATGGGAACCAAATCGTCCACCTTTTTCTCCTTGTTGATGTACGTGTGGCCGACTCCCTTCAGAGTTTGAGACTCGGCGTCAAACCATTTGAGAAACAGGACAATCAAGTCATTCTTCACAATGACGCCATTCGAATGACCTTGGTAAGTGGGCCAAACCGCCTCACCGTCGGCATTGATATCCTCGGCCACCTCGACCCATACACGGAATGCTTGGTCACGGTTGGCTGCAGCTCTGTTGTACGTTTCCTCGACTGTCGGCCGGAGGTCCATGATCGGTTGGTCTGGACGGATCGTCTTGTTCTGCCGATTGACCATGATCCACAGACGGACATGCCTAGGGTCCTTTCCGATATCCGTGGCGATCACTTCGACGAGTTCTTGCATTGTGGCAGAGCGAAGAACTCGGTAAAATCTAGGCGCCGCAGCATCGACTTCGGGATTGGCATCGAACACGGTGAGGTCTGTCCCGCCATGTGCTTGAAATGTCGCCTCTGTTATGGCCTTGACTCCAAGGTACAAGTGTTGCTCTTCCCTTTCTTTGCGGCGGGCCTCGCGGGCCGCGAGCTCTTCTTCGAATTTTCGTTCTGTTTTCACGTTAGTAAATTCGTCACCCGATGATCCTCAACGAACACTCACGAAGGTGGCGAGGGGTGTCCTCGGCCGTGATGGGCGTAAGAATCTTATCCAGTTTGGTCTTCCGGATGTAGACAAGCATGTAGGCACTATTCGGTCGCATCAGAGGCGCCTTCTTTTGGCTGAGCGGCCGGATCTGGCCGTGGGGGACACGATAGGGACCGCCGAAGTTCTCCTCGAGAACCTCGCGCTTAGTGGCCTTGGTGACCTTGTCGTCATCATACTTGTACCACCAGCCCTCCTTGTTGGGCTTCAGGAAGGCGTAGTAGTGGCCTGCATTGAGATCACCACTGTGAACCAAGACGCCGTGGAGTTGGTACTCCCATGATTCTGACTTGTCGGCATCCTTGTCAAGGTAAAGGCCAGCGTCGAACTCCTCGGGAAACTCATAACGGTCGTTGATTTTCATCATGGTATCGCGCTGGATGTCGTACTCGAACCGCTTGAGCTGAAGATGTAATACATCTGGAAAGCTCTGGAAGATGACACCTTTGTTCGCATCCTGCAACTTGTACTCCTCTCCGGCGAAGTACTGGTTCTCGCCGTCAAGTTTCTCCACGTTGATGTAATCTTGAAAGCTGTCCAGCAAGTTCTTGTTCCCGCTGACGTTGAGCTGAACATCCCAGAAATCTTCAACGCGACTCGACTCGTAAGGAACATTGATGCACGAGATGTAGGTTTTGATCTTTCCGCTGAACATTTGCGGCAGAACCTTTTCGTACTCGGTGCCCTTCATCTTGAGCTCCATTCGCTCCATAAGCTTTCTGGAGAGCTCTTGAACATCCTGTTGCTCAAAAATGTGACGCGTCTCCCAGCCAAACGATTTTGTTAGCTCATTTGTTCCCACCGCCGTATTCGATGTCTGCAGTTGGTAGAAAAGCCGTTGCAAGGTGTAGGCACTGTTGTTCATGCTCTCTTCTTGCTCTGTGGGGATAGCGTATATTGCCTATCGATATGTCAGGTTCTGCCCCCTTGCCTGTCGTGGGAATAACATACCTTCCGGAATGCATTCGTAAAATACAACGACTGCAGCAGCGAGTTCAGGTAGCACGTGGCACCCTGGTTCTTAAGGCCAACATAGCCCGTTTCCTTCTTTGAGTCGTAGTTTGTGAAGTTGTGCCATAACACGCCGGTTTCGTCCTCGACGACTCGAACGTAGGCGCTGATGTTGGCCGTATCGTTCTCGACCAGAGGTCTGTCGTAGGTCGCCCAGGGTATGTTAAACATCTTACGAATCTCGAGATATCTGGTAAATCCCCAGTCTGCCTCCTCTTTGGTGAAGCGGTGATGCGCCGAATGGTGAAAGTAGATTCTCGGATCATTGGGGTTCCAGATCACGAGGGCGAATTGAACGCAGCAGCTCCAGTCTTCTGGGACGTTGCTCGCATCCCCAAAGCCATGCTCCAGGTAAATTGAACATTGTTCCACATTATTGCCAAAGGGAAACAGCAAGATGCGCCTGGACCACCCCGGGCGTCAGTGGTTATTCGGGCAAGCATGGGAGGAGCTGGGAACTGACCATGGAGAACCTCCAGCATTGAAAGTAGGGCCATGCTCCTTCTTCGCGAGCGTCTGCCACGCTTCTACCGTCCATGTATGTACCTGATCGTCCAGAATTCGAGGCTCTTCGATCAGCGGGGGCAAAACGTGATCCCTCATTGCATCAACTGCGCCTCTCAAGTTAGCTCAGCGAAAGGCCCAGGGGGTGGCGGGGAGGAAGGGTGCACCAACAGTCTGTCGCAACGAGAACGTCGGTCTCCATGGTATCGGGGTTGATAATGGCAACATCGTCTACCTCTCCGCCGGTTGGCTCCACGATGTGTTCCTCTGGCGCGTCCACCATCATCGCGCTCGGCGAGTGGGCCTCGATGTTGTTATCCTTGTTGATAGTCAGCGAACTGAGCGAAAGCTCCAGAGCTGGGGGGGTGGTGAAATTCATTGTGCCCCTGGTTCCTGAGACCACGGGCGACCAAATGTGAGTGCGGGGTGGCAATGAAGCTTGACGGTGCCAGGGCTATGCGCAAGATCAAGAGCCAAAGGGGCGGGCAGTGGAAGAGGAGATGTGGAGGTCTACGCAGCAGCAGTCCGAACCGGTGCGGTTGCTGGTGTTGTGCTATGGACTTACCATTGTCATCACTAGCCCTCGAGGCAGGAAGGCGCAGGATGATGACGGATTTTGTGAAGAAGCTCCTTTCCTCTGCTCCGCCGCCGAGCCTGGGTCCGCCCCGTCGAGCTGCCTTTCCAACTGGCTTTGCGCAATACGGCTGAGCTCACGGATATCGGGCGAAACCGAAGAATGGCAAGAAACCGCACAAAAAAGCGGGGGTTACAGGTTCGTTGCAAGATGCGTGGCAGAGACAACAAGAAAACAGAATCTCGGGGGCAATGCAGACGGAGGAAAAGCACACCAAATGCCGCGGGCAGGTTCTTGGTCGTGGTGAATGGGCTTTCTGGGCGGACAGCAGTGCAGGCAGAGCGATGGAGATCAAGGGCTGGTGAAAATGACTTGGCCTGGTCCGTGCCCCGCCTTTTGGTGTGCGGGTGACGACAAGCGGACGGGTATCTATTGTAGCCCCTCCACCCTCGTCCAATGACGTTTTGGGTTCCTTCCATTCCAGCGCCAGCCGTGCCTAGCAAGCAACAATTCTTCATGTCGTAAGGGAGCACAGTTGAAGAGCTAAATGCAATTCTCTAGAAGTATGAAAGAGCGGCGCAGCCGCTCGTTTGTCCAACCTCGATTGTTGACAAACCCGGGCGGTCCGGAAAGGAAGTACAGCTGACAACCCCGCCGCATCTGGGGGCTTGTCGCCCGGGTGCGTTCCGTCATCCCGCCACTTCTGTTTCCCAAGAGGTCGCTTGATGAGCGTGGATAGGTCTTTCCTAAAGAAACTACACATATCATCTGGAACTCTAGGCAGTCGTGGAACCCCCTTTGGCGGCCAGTGAAAAAAAAAAGCGAGGAGTCAGCCCTGCAACTGGAGACCAACGACGCGAGTTCCTTTTGGCCCCGCCCCGCAGCGCGCACTGTGGAAGTGTGGGGTAAGACCCACTGCCTCAGCAGCGGGAAGCAGCTGCTGCGCTAACACCTCATCCTAGGTTTCCAGACAGCTGCCCGCAAGCAGTGATTCCGCAACACGTCGCATACAAACCCCTCTTGTCAAGCCTCTAAGCCCCCTCGCGCTCCAAACTTCTGTCTAATCTCGTTCTACTCTTTCCAGCTCCCTTCCTTGCCACGCTCGTTGTTCTCCTCGCATGGCACCGCCGGCATGCCGCGACTTTCGCTTCAAAATGCCACAGCGCCCGTCCGGTTGATCAGGAGAGTGGGGGAGCTCGGCTTTGTAGCACGCGGGCAGCTTCCGGTTCGCCGCCGTCATCAGACACGATACTCTCATAGCCATAGCCATGGAAGCGCAAAGTGGCGGCCGGTCTCTGTTTTGGACGAGTACGGCTCACATGCCCTGCTATTTGCTATTTGCGAATCTAAGCTCACCATGACTTTCTTTGCTCAAGATGGGTTGCCAAGGAAGCCAGGCCGATTAGCCTTCGGCAACTGATGGTCTTCGGTCGTTCCTTGACAGAGTCCAGACTCATCAGCTCTGCCAACTATGTGCGGACGGAACTTCCTACAAGGTATGCTTCCACGGGTGGTGTACTCTTGACTATGGTGTTGTGGATCTCTAATGCCGCATACCTAGAATCTCCCACCGTATCCGCGATATGCAGCAGTTACCATACGTCGTGGTAACCAATTCGCACATAAACGAGGTCTATGATCTATACTACAACGCCTTTGACACCTTCCGTAAGGTGAAGGAGATCAAAACGCTAGAAGACAATGACCGATTCTGCAAGACCATCCGCACAATGCTCAAGGCGCATCTCACGGTCATCCCCAAGCTTGCCATGGGTATACTGGAGTGCTCGGGGCTCATGGACCCCAAGGATCTGGACAAGTTCATGAACACCATCCTTAGATCTGTAAGGCCGTCCCTTAAGAATTCAGCGACCTCCAGTGACAAAAGCCTGACCTTTGCCAGCGAATCTCCCGCCGAGTTATCGCCGAGCAACACCTTGCCCTGACGGACACGTTCCATGCCCCCTGGTTTTCTCCTGGCGCCAAACTCTCCGAGTCTGAGTTCATCGGAGAGGTATTCCTGAAGTGCATGGCAAAGGAGGTTGTCGAACGGTGTGGTCAAACCACTCGAGATATTGCTCGACGAGCTTACGGTCCAGACGTCCCGATGCCGGAGATCCGAATCGAGGGTCACTTAGATGCTAGCTTCCCCTACATCCTCAGCCATCTCGAGTATATCATTGGTGAGCTGCTTCGCAATTCGGTCCAGGCAGTCGTGGAAAAGCACCAACGGCGAAAGGACAAGGACACAAATCCAGACCGGTTGCCCCCACCCATCGACGTGACCATCTGCGAAAGCTCACAGCACGTCATCATCCGCATATCAGACCAAGGAGGAGGCGTGCCGCACGATATATTACCATACATGTGGTCATTCAGCAAAGGCCCGGCAAGCCAACAACTACTGGCAAACCTTGGCCAGGTGCCCAAACTAGCCGCAACGATGCAGGAATTGCAGGTCGACGACAACCATAAAGATCACAGCGAGAGCAAGGAAGACTCCGACAATTCTGGTCACAACTACGGAAGCTCTCTCGCCTCTCTAACAAGCCGACCGCCCAATCTGCGACTGGGCATGGGCCTGCCCTTGAGTAGGGTATACGCGGAATATTGGGCGGGAAGTCTGGCCCTGCACAGTCTGGAAGGCTACGGGGTGGACGCATTTCTGCAAATATCCAAACTCGGAAACAAGAACGAGCAGTTGACAACAAGAGCAACGATGGATGCAGTCTAGTGACATGTCTCTTTGGCGTGTTCCGACTGCAAGGGAGCGTGTACATATATTATACCCAACAGCGCACATTCATGAGTAAATAAGGAAACAGATACAATTTCAAATCTCGGGCTAACGACACGCTGCTGTGGCAGAGGAATGTACTCGTTTTCAAAGGAGTGGCAGCCTTTCTCATTATCTGGTATCATGAAAGGGGCGGCTGAAATTACATCGTGACTAAGAACAAATAAAGGGGATAAGAGAAAAAAGTATCGAAGTAGGTTCCCAGACGAATATCAGTCAGTATTTGTCTCTCGCAACAGCTTTTGAAGCACCCGGTTACCATCGAGGCAAGGCTCTCCTTGTCCATTGCTGTCAATACTCAGCTTGGAAAGCGAAACAACGAGAAGGGGCCAACCAGAAAATTCCATCTCCTCAACCATCCGCGCCGAACCACCCGCTTACTGCCGCATGAGCCCCCTTTTTCGACATCCCTTCAACCCGAGCGACGTTTGACCGCCAGACGCCAGCCCATACACTCGGTGTGGTGTGTGGCAAGGAAATGTGGGGTATTTAGTAGACCAAACAATAACGCCCTGGAGGCGGCACGATACCAGCGATACTAGACTTAACGGCGACCGTGGCTGCGGACCGCACTGCCCTGCATCGCCTCCAGCTCGCCCTCGAGCTGCTTGATTTGGGCGTGGGTTTGTTCAAGATCCTTGTTGAGGCGGTCGCGCTCGGCAATGAGTTTCTGCTCCCATTGTCGGAAACGCTGCTCCTCGATCTTGACTTGCTCGGTGAAGCGCTTGCGGAGCGCCTCTTCCTCCTCCTTGAACTTGGGGTTGTCGAGCTTTCTCGGACGGGCCTCTCCAAACTTGCGCGTCTCCATTTGCTGAGCACGGTACGCCTCATAGTGGAGCTCCTCGGTGGTGTGGATCAGGTCCAGCATGTGGGTGCGGATCAGGATCGACCGCAGCTTCTTGAAGTCGCAGTGGTCCTCGTTCTCGACTTCAGCAACACCCCACGAGTATTGACGACCCTTGACGATGCGCCCATCGCCAGTCTTCACATCCTTCTCTGAGCCGATAACAGCGAAAGGCATCGCGGCCATCAAGCTCCGTGCGTGCTGAGCGGCAGCCTCATCGTCCTCCTCAATTGGGGGTTGGTAGATCTTGATGCTCTGGGCCTCAATGACAGCGCGAATCTGAAACACTAGGTCAGCAAGAAGCCCAGTCAATGAAGCGGTGTAGGGATCTGCCACTCACTCTGGCCTTGAACTTGGCGAGATCTGAAGGGCTAAGGGTGTCGGCCTTGGCAATAACGGGGATAAGGTTGACACGAGAGCAGAGCCTCTTCATGACCTCGATATCTAGGGGCTTGAGGGTGTGGCCAGTCGGGCGGATGAAGTACAGGCAGGCGTGCACACGGAGGTCAATCTTGTCGAGACGGCGGGGCTGTTGCTCCTGCAGCATGTAAGACTCGTGCTGATCGTCGAGGAACTCGATGATGGGCATCCAAGAATCGCGGTTGTTGACATAGTCGCCGAATCCCGGAGTGTCGATGACCGTCAGGCGGACTATGGAAAAGTCAGTTCCATTCACACGGTCCAGTTGCTGTGTTTGTGTCTGTACCCTTGAAAAACTTCTCCTCCAGCTCGGCCTTGGTGATCTCAATCTCAACCGTCTTGTCAACCTGCTTCTGATGGCGCCGCTTGTGGTCGGCATAGTTCTTGATCGTGGTGGAGAACAGGGTGTTGATGAAGGTGGTCTTTCCGAGGCCGGATTCGCCAGCAACCTGTGTTTGACAGAGGCATAAGAAGGTGTTTCTAGCCAGTCAAGGGAGCGGTTTCTTACCATGATGGTGAAGGCAGCGCCCCTCTTCGCGACAATTTTGTGTCGCTGGTTGGGCAGATTGGCAATGCCAATCGGTGAGGCGCTCTCAGCGGTGGCAGGGGCCATCTTGGAGCTTGGTTATCGGTCGTATTCGGTGTAAAATATCGAGATGCAATTCAGATTCTCACTGCTACGGCAGCAAGGAGAGCAATTGAGGTGCGGAGATCGCGGAGTCAAGATGGTTATTGACAAGGTGACCCTTCTCTGGAGAGGTTGATGCTTCAAGGGGGATTGTTAAATTTGGGTGCACGGGGCACATAGACAGCCAGGGGGTATTTGTGAGTGGGTCTGTTTTCCCCAGCCTCACGTCTCAACCGTCCCGCCAAGACCCCACGCTGTGGACGAGATGGCGGGAGTTATCACGTTACTTACAACTCGAGCTGAACTCCGGCAAGCCTCTTTTATCTTCAACAGGCTTCCGCTGGCATGGGGGGCATGGAATGACAGACACATTTCCTTTGCCCTGTTTTGAATTTCAACGCTCCATATCCGGCGTGGTCTTCTCACAGCCTCCGCTACCTAGTCGTAATTTCACGTTTCATGGTATTGGAAAAGATAGATTCGAAACTCGGGGACCTTGCCTGCAGGTTTCGGTCGTTTTAGCAGCAACTCTGAATTTTTCTGTGAGCAAGGACAGCGAAACTTTCCATAGCAGTACACCCTAAAATGAATATTTCGGCAACTTTGTAATTGACATGAACGGGATGAAATTTTGGGACTCTAGTACCCTGGAGCTTGGAAAAGAGCTGGACCCACTAAAAAGTTTTTGGAACTCCAAGAGCAGACATCCCACCTTGGAGCCGCGATCCTTTCGCAAATCGCAAACCAAGGTCAAGTGTCTGGCTGCGCAATGGGCCAACGGTCATAATGAAAACCGACTTCAAGTTCTCAAATCTGCTAGGCACAGTCTACTGTCGGGGCAACCTTCTCTTCAGCCCGGACGGGACACACCTGTACTCCCCTGTCGGCAATCGAGTGACCGTCTTCAACTTGGTAGAGTACGTCAGCCCGCGGGTCCTTGGAGCGGACTTCTCAGGCTAATCCAAGCAACAGCAACAAGTCTTACACCCTCCCATTCTCCCACCGAAAGAATGTCGCAAGAATCGGCTTGACACCCCAGGGGAACTTGCTTCTCTCGGTCGACGAGGATGGGCAGGCAATTCTCACGAGCATCCAGCGGCGGGTGGTTCTCTACCACTTTTCGTTCAAGTCTGGAGTGACGGCTCTCGCCTTCTCTCCTTCGGGGCGACACTTTGCAGTTGGGCTGGGGCGCAAGATCGAAATCTGGCATGTGCCCTCGACACCAGACACCAATCCCGAAGGCGAACTCGAGTTCGCTCCGTTCGTGCGCCATCACACCCACACACAACATTTCGACGATGTGCGACACATCGAGTGGTCAAGCGACTCAAGGTTCTTCTTGAGCGCTTCCAAAGATCTTACGGCGAGGATATGGAGCTTGAACCCCGAAGGAGGATTCACGCCAACAGTCTTGTCAGGCCACAGGCAGGGCGTTGTCGGGGCCTGGTTCTCCAAAGACCAGGAAACGATTTACACAGTCAGCAAAGACGGCGCCGTCTTTGATTGGCAGTACACGGGCAGGCCAGACCGAGACGAAATGCAAGACGATGATGACGAGCGATGGAGAATTGTCAACAAACATTATTTCATGCAAAATAGCGCGACACTTCGGTGTGCCGCTTTCCATCCAGAATCCAACCTCCTTGTGGCTGGTTTCTCGAACGGCTTGTTTGGACTTTACGAGATGCCCGACTTCAACATGATCCACACCCTCAGTATTTCGCAAAACGAAATCGACTTTGTCACCATCAACAAGAGCGGAGAGTGGCTGGCGTTTGGCGCATCAAAGCTGGGCCAACTGCTCGTGTGGGAATGGCAATCTGAGTCTTACATCCTGAAGCAACAAGGACACTTCGATGCGATGAATGCGCTCGAGTACGCCCCAGACGGCCAGCGGATTGTGACAACCGCCGACGACGGAAAAATAAAAGTATGGGATGTTGAGTCGGGGTTCTGTATCGTCACGTTCACAGAGCACACAAGCGGCGTGACAGCCTGCGAGTTCGCCAAAAAGGGCAGCGTCCTCTTCACGGCGAGTCTGGACGGATCTATCAGGGCGTGGGATTTGATTAGGTACAGAAACTTCAGGACATTCACTGCCCCGGAAAGACTGTCTTTTTCATGCCTTGCCGTTGACCCCAGCGGTGAGATTGTCGCCGCCGGATCCGTTGACAGCTTCGATATTCACATCTGGTCCGTTCAAACTGGACAGCTCCTTGACCGCCTGACAGGGCACGAGGGTCCAGTTTCGTCTCTTGCGTTTGCACCTAACGGCGGACTTTTGGTCAGTGGCAGCTGGGACCGGACAGCTCGGATATGGTCCATTTTTGATAGGACTCAAACCAGCGAGCCCCTTCAGTTGCAATCGGATATTCTCGACATTGCATTTCGACCAGACTCTCTGCAAATTGCCATCTCAACACTCGACGGCCAGCTCTCATTCTGGGCTGTGTCAGACGCTGAGCAGGTCGCTGGTCTTGATGGCCGGCGGGACGTTTCTGGCGGGCGCAAGATCACGGATAGGCGAACAGCGGCGAACGTGTCTGGCTCCAAGGCGTTCAACACCATCCGTTACAGTACAGACGGCTCGTGCCTGCTAGCTGGTGGAAACAGCAAGTACATATGCTTGTACTCTGTGACCACCATGGTGCTCTTGAAGAAGTTCACCGTTAGCGTCAACCTGTCGCTCTCGGGCACTCAAGAGTTCCTCAACAGCAAGCTTCTCACTGAAGCGGGACCCGAGGGGCTTCTGGACGACCAAGGCGAGGCTTCCGACCTGGAGGCTCGTATTGACCGGTCACTCCCTGGCTCGAAGCGAGGCGATCCTTCTGCTAGGAAGCGCTTGGCCGAGGTTCGGGTCACCGGCGTGGCGTTCTCGCCGAATGGCACCGCATTCTGTGCGGCGTCAACGGAGGGCCTGTTGGTCTATAGCCTTGACAGTACCGTTCAGTTCGATCCCTTCGACCTGAACATCGAGATTACGCCTGCTTCGACACTGGCGGTTCTCCAACAGGAGAAGGACTACCTGAAAGCGTTGGTTATGGCCTTCCGACTGAACGAGGCGGGCCTCATCCAGAGGGTATTCCAAGCCACACCATATACCGACATTGGCCTTGTTGTCGAGCAGTTCCCCACGGTCTACGTTGCTAGGTTATTGCGCTACGTCGCAGCACAGACGGAGCAGTCGCCACACGTCGAGTTCTGTCTGTTGTGGATCAAGGCACTCGTCGACAAGCACGGTGCCTGGCTCACAGCAAACCGATCCAAGGTTGACGTTGAGCTTAGAATAGTCGCGCGTGCGGTGACGAAGATGAAGGACGAGATCAGGCGCTTGGCAGACGAGAATGTCTACATGGTGGACTACCTGCTGGGGCAAGCGCGCGATAAGGTATCTAGCCCGACGTCACAGGCACTGCTCGAGTGGACTGGGGTAGAAGGCGGCGGCGTCGTCAAGGCTTTGCCGTCCTCGGGGACGAAAGGGCCGAGCCTTGATGACATCATGCAGGACGCATCAGCGGAGAGTGAGGAAGAGTGGATTGGGTTGGAGTAGACAGGCGTCGGGCGTAGGATTGTAAAAATAAACTGATACCACTTTGACGACAAGTTCGCAAACGCTTCCTCGCCCCCAAATCAACCTACAGCCGTGAATCCGCAACATCAGGGACCTCCTACAGCATGTCAGTTCATTATCATCGACCAACCCTCATGAAATACTCACCTTCCACGCCTCCTCAAACCCACAACTCCTCACCCAATTCGGCCCCGGCGCCTCCACCGAATCAACAATCAACCTAAACACCCTATCCCACATCTCCTCCCCCTTAATCACCACCCACTCCTCCCCTTGAAACGCCTCACAAACATCCCTGCAAACCAACGCCGCCCTCCCCAGCTTGATCGCATGTCCATCATCCTCAAAGTCCCACAACCGCTTCACCACCTCCTCCCCGCCCGTCCCGCCATACCCCCTCAACTTCTCCACATCCAACCCCGGCGCCCCCCGCGCGACATACTCCACCAAATCCATCCTTAGCTTCCACTCCAGCAGCCTCGCCTTGGTCGCGTCCGGTATCCAATCCAACTTGTTCATCGTCACGAACGCGGGTGCCGCGTTGACGTGGTGGATGAGAAAAAAGTCGAATTTGGGGTGCTTGGGCGGGTGGAAGGTGAAGGCGCATAGGGAGGCGGTGAGAAGGGAGGTGTGGAACATTTGGGCGGTGGCGGAGGGGAGGGAGGATGGGGGGATGGTGATGTGGGAGGCGAGGGTGAGGGCTTCGGAGCGGGCGCGGGTGAGGACGCCGTCGCGGATTTTGTTCTGTGGATGGTTGTTAGCTTTTTTTTTTGTTAGGGTGGGCCGGGGTGGGGTGGTGAGAAGAGGTAACGCTGTGGTGGGAGGATGTCTGGGACAGCTGAGGAAGCCATGGACGACCACTTTGGGAGACAAATGGGAGCAAGGGACGACTCACATCGTCTTTAAAGTCTGCTGATCGGGAGAGGTTGGGGGAGGTGTTGATTTGCTGCAGGAGGGAGAGGATGTTTAGAGGCTGGAATTGGGATTGGGATGATTGGTGGGAGAGGTGTTCGGCTTCGAGTAGGAAGGAATGGAGGGCGCTATTGGAGTGGACTGCGGTTTGGGCGAGGGCCTCGGCGATGATGGCGGGTTGGGACCATTCGAGGCCGTACATGAGTTGGATGAGGGGGTGGAGAAAGCCCGAGTAGAGGCGGGTGAGCATGTCGTCTGCGGCGGGGGTGCCAGAGAAGAAGTAAGTTGTGAGTGTGGCCTCCGGCCCGTGGAGGGAGATTTCGTTCTGGAAGAAGCGCAGGAAATCGGGGTAGTGTGACTCTTTGCCTAGGTAGGAGCCGGCGTGGTCCCATGGGGAGAGGGAGGAGACGACATCCTCGTGTGTGGGCTGGACGGGGCGTTGGTATGATGTGTTGTGGTCGAAGCCGGCCTGGAGAGAGGAAGAGGGAGCGCCAGTGCCGAAGAGAGCCAAGATGTGGTGTGGGATCTAAATCCGTATTTCCCAATAAGTATTTATTTGGCGTTAAAAGGGGGGAGACACCAACGTGGTTATGGAAACCATCTTTATTGAAAAAAGCATGGTGCTTTTCGAGGTCCTCTTGCAGTAACTCCGACGCTTTCTTGGCCGCTTGCTCGGTCTGCTTGACTCTCCAGAGACCGACGTTGTCCGGCGCAATGTGGACTCTGTAAGGCGTCGCCATTGTTGTTATTTGTCTTCGCGCTATCCGGGTTTGTGATGTTGTAAGAGTCTTGAAGAATATTGCACCACGCATTCCTATGTCGCTCACTCTCCCTACCTATCAGCGGGCACATTCAACTCGATTTGCTGTGTATCGTGGGGCTCCTCTCATTGAAATCTACGCGTGTGTGCTCGGTCGTAAGGCAAGGACGGCCTTCGGAACTTCGGCCAAGTCCGAAGCTGGAGCGAACAGCCACACAAGCTCCAATATTCCTCCATTCCGGCCATCTCGGACGACACCCGTTGTTCAAGGTTGCTGTCTACGTCATCGGCCAAAATTGAGGGGCTCTCCCTTCCCCTTTTGGTGAACACCACACAATAAGCCGCTGGCCCGCTCACCCGAGGTAACCAATTAGTTACACAGCCCCTGAATTTGCTGTTGTGTTCAATCCTCCGAAGCCACGATGGTAATGGTAATCTTGATTCATATTTTTTTTATCCCAACTCGTCTCCCCAAACGCAAACACTTGGCATTCGCAAGGCCCGCCAAAGCCGGGATTCAATGTCCATTTCATCGTAGGCCCCCGTCCCCACCACCAATCCAAATCTCCGCAGCGTGTAAAGCAATCCATCCCGCCCTCCCACTCCCTTTCATTGCCCCATTTCCATAAGCCAGAGCCTGTTAACTAGTAATGTTTGGTTTTCCACGTCGGCCTCGACACGCGCGAGGATTATAAGCAGAAGACGCCCCGCTGGTCTATGCATCCTGTAATGTTTGTGTGCAAAAGACGAAAAAAAAAACGCCAATATTTTATGTAGGCCGCCTCGTCACTCGCTCGCTTTATTCTCTATGCCGACTTGGACTTCGATGGTCTCTCCGATGGGACCTCTCACTAATCAGCCGTTGCGCTGTAGTCACGTCGTACCCGATTATTTTGGTCAGGTAGTAGAGCCTTGGTGGGAGGAAAATGTCAGCAAGCCTTCAACTGGGTCGGATGACAGGATACTCACTTCACCTCGCCAGCTTCCTTCACCCGTAGATCTTCCCATCGTTGCTGGCATTGCATCCACGCCGTCGCTCTCTTCCTAGGATCAATCCGCTTGACCGTGAACCGGAATCGCCCGCTGACCGGCCGGTGGTCTGACACCCGCACCTCGTGCCGTCGATAATCAAGCTGTTCAATCCTGCCACGGCTTCCGCGATATAGCAACCGGTCACACCACGCCGGGCTTCGCTTCTTCTCGCTCGTGTCATAATTGTCCGTCCCTACATCATACTTGTACGTTGGCGCAAACGTGATAGGCATCTCATCAAACGCCCTAAGTCTGAAGCCTGGGTTACGTCGCCTGGCCACCAGGAGCTGGTCGCGTTCAAGGAGCTTGGCGAGGTTGCCCGATTTGACTGCCGTCACCACCGTATCACGGCTCATCGTGTCAATGCGGTAGTTGAGATCGCCGTTCAGCAGACACAGCTCATGATCCAGAATCTGCGTGCCATCACCTCCCCCTACGTACCTGTCGATGCGCACCGCTGGGTCCCGCTCGCCGGGAAGTATCGATGCGTCGAGAATCGCTGCGATATCATTATGCCGCTGGTTGGCGCCTGACTGACCCGCCGCCAGATGGCAGTTGATAAAGCAGAGCGAAGTATCGTCGACCATGAACCGCACCACGATAGCGCCCTTGTTCCCGTGCAGGCCGCCCATACCGCGCTTCACCTCGGCGCTGCTGAGATTGGTGATGCGCTCTCGCAGGTCGGCTTTGACGAAGATACAGGTAAACAGCCCCACCAGGGGCGCTGTGTGCAGGAGCTGGTAGAGATCGCCCGACATGTAATCATCCAGGGAGCGCACCAAGAAGTCGCGCCAGTCGCGATACTGGTGGCTCATCCGTTCCTGGTCGGATCCCTCCTTTTTCTTGGGCTTTAGGAAACGTTCTGTCACAACAGGTCAGCGGCTATGCCCCAAGAAGTCAGTTCGGTGACGAGACTCACTTGCCGTGGCCGTCTTGTCCTCCAGGTCCACGAGCTCCTGGAAGCCAAATATGAGAATATCAGGCGAGTCGCTGCTTTGGAGCAGGTTCTGGAAGAAGCTCGCGTCCCCGTCCGAGTAGCGTAGGCTGTTTGGTGTCGAAGCTCCCGCGTTCCACGTCAAGCACATGACCTTCAGCTTCTCCATCGTGCAGTAGGACGTATCCTTGCTTTTCATCTCCCCGCATAGCCAGTCCTCTTGTAGCAGAGCGTCCCACATGCGCAGCATATTATCTGCCCCCAAGGAGACGACCTGATGACGGTCTAATCTGTAGACGCTCGAGGGGTCGGCAATCAGCTTCACGACTGGATTATCATGGGCTTGCCAGTCCTTCTTAACAGCCCAAGGTGTTTGGTTCATGTCGTAAACGCTGATTTTCCCGTTGTTGAACCCAGCCCATATGTACTGCCCAATTCCCGCCAGTGAGTTGATCTTGTAGCCGCTCATGCTCATCACAGCCAGGCACGAGTAGGTTGATCTTGAGTAGATACTTATCTTTCCGTCAGTGTGACCAAAAAAGACCTTGTCTGGTTCCGAGGTCAGAAGAGTTCCCGCTGTCACGTCGCCAGCGCTATCCTGAATGAGCGGTCGGATGAGGACCTGAAACTGCGCTCGCCCGTCCAGTGTTGGCAAGAAGATGCGAACTTCCTTCCCAGTGGAGAGCCAGAGCTCATCATCCACAACCATAGAAAATAGGTGGCCTTTGGGCAATCGGAAAGTTTGGGTAGGGCCGGTAACCAGAGAAGGGACGCCCGTCTCGTCAGGGCCCCAGACGTGGAGGGTGCCCCCCTCGTCAAGGGTCCATAGCTCATTATAGTGCCTATGGATTTTGATAATCTCATGCCGGCCGTGTGAGTTCGGCCTGCTGCTGACTATGCTCTGTGTGGCGATATCGACCTCCATAATTTCGCCGAAGTTATTGCCAATCCACAGCCTCTGCCCTTCTTCGTCCACATTGTGCCCTGGCTTGAAGATCACTGAAGACCCTTTCTGTCCCTCGCCCATGGACAGGCTCATCAGCAGTTCGCCATCCAGGAGGCTCCATAGCCTCGTGAAAGTGCCAGTCGTGCAGACCAAGTCGCCGCAGACAGCAAACACTCGGCTGTCGTATTTTGTTGCGATCTCGTGAGCGCCTTTGCTGATGTATGGCTTGCTCCGGTTAGTGTTGGAAGTGTCGGGGTACGCTGCTACGGCTGGCGCCACTCCTGGCTCTGGCCTGGCTGCTCCCCCTATAAGCGCGTCTGCCGGCCGGGTCTCCACAGGGGTCGGAGGCGCCCGGAACGCACTGGGTACCCTACTCGAAGTGCGGTCCACAGTCATGGACCTACCATGCGACCTGGCGGGAGGAGGCGGAAGTTGTGCCGTGGGTGTCGACGAAACCCGCTTCTGAGATGTGCCCACTGTCCCTGGATCCTGAACATTCGTATTAACCCCAGGCCTAGGGGGTCGCGGCGGTGCCACAGAGGCTAGCGCTGGGCCCCTGACAGGTTCAAGGGCGCTCTGCGGTGGCCTGGCGGGAAGAACCGGTCGATGCTCGCCAGTCAATTGAGGTGTGATGGGCCCCTTGGAGACCCCATTCGCATCGCCTTGGTCTCTCCTCTTGCTCGCAACCGAGTGGTGAATCGGGGGCGGCTCAAACCCGACATGAACCGTTTTTGACCTCCCAAGGCCCTGCATCTCCGGCGGCTGGCGCATATGAATTTGGGGTCGAGGGCGGGTGGGAAGTTCAGGAGGTACGTCGTCTTCTTCCGGCGTCCCAGGTGATCCGTTACTGCTAGGTGGGCTGCTAAAAGGCGAGACTTTCTCATGGTTGTTAAGGCGATTCCTCAGCTCCTGCGCTTGACTAGCATCCGCAAGATACGACGACCGGAAGGGTATCGTCGGCTTCTCCGCCCTGTTGATAGGAGGGGGGGTTGGTTTCATGTCCTTGACCGAACGTTCCCGTCGCAGCTCTGTCGACCTCCTGGGTGGTGGAGGGGACGGCGGTTGTGAGGGCGTGAGACGTGGTGACCTTCGTGGCTCGAGGATGGGCGTGCGAGGCTCGAAAATAGGAGTATGTGGTCGGCTGGATATCTTAAACGTCCTCGGACCCGTGCTTGGTGACGGAGGTTGCTTCACCAATGAGTCGGTGTTCAGAAAGCCTGGCCGATCACCAACGATTCCCTCCACAGACCTCTTCGGCGGCGACTGGGGCGGTTCGACCAGGAGAGATGGGGGGTGGATTGGGCGTGGGCTGACAGCAGGGAGGCCCGGACGAGTGGGCGAGTCAGGGCTATTGGTGTTTGCGCTGAGCGGGTGAAGCCCTGCGAGATTGAGCTTGTCTTTTGGTCGCATCTTCGGGACGGCGGGGGCTTCGCGTGGCGCAGCCGCGGGTGCGGCATTCTGCAGACGTTCGGCCTTCGGCGCGGGCGAGACAGGCCGGGTGGAAGGGGAGCTCGCCGGAGCGTCGCCCGTCTTGTTCATGTTCTCAAACTTGGCCCGCAACGACGACACGGGTTTCTGGAGCAGCGGTCAGCGGTCAGCGGCGGCGAGCCGAGGAGGAGGAAACTCTTCGACAGCGAGTGAGTGCTTACTATGGACGAGCCATCAGGCCCATCGCTGGCTGGCGGATCCATGGCGAGGGCGGCGCCGTGCTTTTGCGAACGGCAGCAGACTGCGGGACGCTGTGCCCATACCACGCGCGGCTGGTCGCAGCCTCGTTCATGAGAGCCTCGGCAGAGACCGGCGGTGGCGCTGGCAACGGCGGGAGCTGCTCAAATCGGTGTTTGGACGTCGCAGACGCTGCATTGGCTGGCGGAATGCGGGTTTCGTGGCCAAGTCCTCAAATTCCAACAAAGCACATAAAGCCAGGGCGGGTTATGGAGGGGCCCGGACGCTGGGATGGGGGCTGTGTGCGGGAGTATCCTGGGATGACGATATGCTGGCTCCCCTGGCAGTTATAGTGGTCTCCGCAAGCCCGAGGCACGCTACCCCACTCCGATCAGGAACTGCCCGTGTTTGATTGCAGGTTCCTGGAATGAACTTGATGAGCCCAAGCAAAACTTATTTACGTCGAAATGCAGAGAATAAACTAACTGCAGGTGGTCTGCAGAACACCTGAGACCTGGCGCGCTGGCAGATTGGCAGGGGATGTACCTAGGCTAAACCCATGGACCGGAATGACTTCCATTTCGCTGTGTCTATCCTGGCCTAGGTTTCCACTGCTAATTAGGCACAGAACGCCAAACCGAGCGCTTGGCCATCTCGCATGAGTTCAATTTCTCTTGCAAACAGACGTCGTTTGTGGTAGCCCGCAGTATCCCCAAGTTCCTGAAGTGAAACCAGCACGCATTGCTGACTTGCGTACGGATCCGTACCTCATTCGATGTGTCTAAGCCTTCCAGGTTTTCGCCAAGTGGCTAAGTTCAAAGTCTTTACTCCCCATTGCAGGAACGAGTGTTTTCACGGCTCAAAAGCTCATGGCCCTGCCTACCTTTGGACAAGGTCGGTAGGTTAATTAGATGCAGGAAGCCATAATGTTAGGTACTTTGTGGTTATGCTTTTGGCGGTGCAATCGGCGTCTTTTCTCCAACAAAAGCAAGAGCTTGAAGAATCTGGCGAATGTATTTTCGGTGTCGTTGAAGCTCCAGTCTACCTAGATCGAGGCAATGAATGGCCCGTTTCTCGGGCACTCGTATCGAGGATGCCTCACGACCCTGCTTCGAGACCAACACAAAGCGGAATGGGACCTTTGTACCATGACATCAGGAATGAAGCGTCATATGGTAACCTACCTTGGCCAAAAACACCCAAAGGGTCTGATGGGAACGGGGCTCAGTAACCTCCGCCGTTATCGAGCTTTCGGCATCTCCCAAGTAATGTGCTGTCGTGTGTTCTGCTGACCACTGGCCGGGCAGAAGTGAGGTTGGCATGGGTGACCCTGCTTCAAAAAGAATACCGCTTGCTGGAGAGATAGCTATTGGGAACAATGCCCAGATCCGTCCCTGGTTCGAAGCCGTTTACCTGATCATTATAGATAAATATTGAAGACGAGGTTTTGGGCATGCTCATGATTTGAAACACGCCGCGATCTGGACGCCAAGCATCCACTCCCCTGCTGCCGGCAGTGCAGGGATTGCGCGGAGATCCCTGCAGTTCCCGGCAAGTTCCAGCGCAGCAGCATCATCAGACATGGCCAAAGCTCTTATCGATCACATCACCCCATTTCTAAAAAGTCGGGTATTAGAACGAGATCAGGTCCACGTCGTCTTTCTTCGACCTCGGTGTTAGCTAGCTAGATCACCCTACCTCAGATTCTTCCTCTCGCACTCAATTGAAAATCCATTGGCAGTACCCTTTTACGCCCAAGTCTAATTCCGCAGCCACAATGAACACAGTAAGTGCGATCGGTTTCGTCGAGCCGCGGTAACTGTCCCCGCTGACGCACTGTGCAGGCAAAGTCTTTCTGGTGAGAAGCCCGCGCTGGGCGTACTGCGCCCGTATCCGTGTCGATTCGAACTAATCGATGTCTCCTCATAAAGGCTTGGATGGGGATCCTTGTGCGTTGGTATGACGTTCCCAACGGAGTGGAATGATCTCACCGGCAAGCGCTGACAACCCCGATCATGTGCAGCGGGCGGAGTATCGTATTACTTTGCGAAGAAGAGCATTGACGCTGATCGCCGAACCCGATTTGAGGAGCAGCGGAAGAGAAAGTACATTGGCGAATCTCTCGAACATTCCGATAATGTCCCGGCCAAGCCCCTGTCCTCGTCAGCTATGGGCGGCTCCCTTGCCAGCAACAACGGATCGTCCGAGGCGCGGACAGACACAGTAGGATCTCCAAGTCAAGAGTTAGGCGACCCAGCACCGACAAGGCATGCGCCGGCAACCGAGGGCCAGCGAGTGCTAGAGAAGAGCAAATATGAGAGTAGCACCCCGTTCAGAAGCCAGAAGGGCGACCGGTTCTCTTGAAGGGGCCATGTGGAGGTTAGAGGGGGAAACAAATGGCAAAAGGGAAGAGACGCCCTGGCTAGAAAAATTCCGTGTATTTAATAATGAGACTCCAGTGACACTTGGTCGTCCTAGAAGACTGTGGCTTCTGTTCTCAGAGCCACCACCAGGTGTCGAAGTGCAGTGTCTTCATTTACATGAGACGAGCACGGTTTACAATTGGCAGCGAATTCTCCAGCAGATTAGGTGCCCAACCCAACGACCGAAAAAGGGAGGGTTTCGTGAAAACGGGAGGTTTTAAACTTTAAATGCGTTGCAAGGCCTGAGCTTTGGGTCCCCGTTACTTGCTTATCCAACTTCCCCAACAATCGTGGATTCAGCCCCCACCTTCGACAACGCGACATGCTCACAGCACTTGTGCTGCGCAAACCATACTTTCACCTTCATTGAAATTTTCGTCGCACACAAGTCAATCCGGCGCCAGAGCCGCTCGCTACCAGGTCGCGAGTCACGATGGCATCGGCAGAACTGACGGTCGCCAAGGCTGCGCTTTCAGGCGCGCTCTTTCGCGCCGACTTGCGGTCTTGCTCGCGCGACGAGATCGAGTCGATGCTCCTCCTCCTCAACACAGCTGTCTCCGAGTGCTCGCCTCCCAATGTCCAGGTTTGAAAACACATGCCTCATTGCGCGTTCCTGGCTAGAAGACCAACGGCTAAAATCTGCGTCATGCTCTCGTTTCGGCGCCGCGTAGAGATTCAAGCACTGGGCACTGAGCAATTTGGTTCCATCGGCGACTCGTGTCCCCCCCTTCTGCAAATACCTAGTCGCCCTGGCAGGCTCCTTCGGCGCAGACGGAGAGACCGCCCGCGCCAACGATGATGCGCAGTTGAAGAGAAGGCGGTTACCATCTGCCAAACGCAGGCGTCTCCACGTCCTCTACATTCTGAACGACATTCTTTACCATGTCAAGTTCCGCACCCGCGATGAGTCCTTCGCTGAGAAGCTGGCCCCGACGCTGCCAACACTTGTCAGGAGCGCCTCGTCATTCTCCAACGCCCCGAAACATATCAAGAAGGTCCGAGATTTAGTTGCGCTCTGGGAAGAACAGGGATATTTCGATCACAGCTTTGCCGACAAGCTCAGGGCCGCCATCGATGAAGCGCCGTCACTAGCGGACGAGGCTCGGGATGACGCCCCATCTGCGAATGCCACCGCTAGGGCAGCCAAATCCGCTCCCTACGTGATGCCTTCCATGCACGGGGACCCGACGACGCCCTGGTACGACCTCCCTGCCGGAAACTGGCTCCCTGTGTTGGAGCCAAACTCAACCCGGCCGATGAATCCTCTCATGATCAAGCCGCTGGTGCTGTCACCCGGTCCTGCTGACAAGGGCCTTGTGGAAGCTGTCAAGAAACTGCTCGTCGACGTCGAAGAGATCTATTCCAAGAACGTGGACGCCAAAGCACCGATCCCTAATGTCAGCCAGATGGGCGAGCTCATTGGTGTTGATGGGATGGACGATGATGTCTTGGGAGGTCAGACCTACTACGGCTGGTCGAGGGAGTTTTGCAAAAAGATGCAGCTGAGGAAAAGAGGCGGCCCCGGTAGAGAGAGCGGTCGCGGGAGATCTCGGTCTGCCAGGTCTTCGGCATCATACAGCCGCTCCCCTACTCGCTCGCGTTCTCCGCGCTGCAGTAGCGAAAGCCCAGTTTGGCCCTCTTTCAAACGTTCACGGCTGTCAGGCTCTCCTCGAGGCAGGAATCGAAGCCGCAGTCGTAGCCCCAGACGCAGTCACAGCAGGGGTCGTGACCATCGAAGGTCGCGCAGCTACTCGAGCTCTCGGTCACCATCGTCTCCAAGAAGACCACAGGGCCGAGGATTCAGCTCAACGAAGCCCGGTCATGGCCGCTCTCGGTCACGGAGCTATTCGCCAGCGCCGGCGTACCCCACTACCGGCTTTCACCCATCGAACAACGATGGTTACAGGCCGCCACCCGCACCTCCGCCATTTCCTCCACCGCCATCTGTTGCTCCACAGATCCCACCCCAGATGGGTTTCGGCCAGTATCACCCGCCGCCGCCGCCGCCACCGCCAGCTTTGTCAAGTTTGTACGGTCAGTGGCCCGCAGCGCCATTTCCACATCCTCCGCCACCACCTCATTCAAACTTCCAGTTTGTCGGAGGTTGGGCACCTGCTCAAACACCCGCCGCAGGCCTTCCTGTTCCCCCTCCTCCTCCGCCACCGCCGCAGGATATGTATCAGCCTTATCAGCACGGCCAGGGCGGAAATGGTAACTACCGCGGAGGGAGAGGCGGGTACGGCCGTGGAGGCAGAGGGCGGTGGTAATCTGAGCCGGTCGAAGGAAAGAGATCCTATACTACCATTCTTGTTGTTTACGGCTGAGTTTTGATCGGTTAGCAATGAGCAAAACAAACAACTGATACCCACCACTTTCTTTTCTTCTTCTGCTGCAAGTGTCATTACCCATATCAGCCATGAGCCTCGGTATCATACGACTTAAGTAGATTCAACACCCTCTCAGAGCCTGCTTCTGAAGTAAAAGCTACACCCGACCAACGACAACGTTCCAACCATCATTTCGTCCGTCTATCTCGTCTTTCCGACGAGCCTTTGTTCTTCCTTCCATAACCCTCCCTCCACTTTGCCATCCGTGAGAACCGCCGCTTCCCTGCCCCTTCCCGTCCGTTGTTTTATCCCCGGCTCCCGTAAAAAACGTCAAGGCCAGTTGCGTGATGTGTGATATGTGGTAAAATTGATTGTAAAGCCAGAAACTGAAGCAAAAAAACTCGGACGAGAACGAGCGCCGTTTCCCTTCGGCTTCTATGGTTTGTGGGCGAGGAAGAAAAAGAAAGCAGAACCCCCCATGCCATTCATCCTCCTCGTCTCGCCTCCATCATCCCCGACAATTCATCGACTTGACCTCGCCTGACAAGTTCTCGGTCTCCCCACTTTGATAAATCTTTGCTATCTCAACACGAGGCCATATCCGGATGTTCAACAAATCGAGTCTTGAACAGGAAAGAAACGAAGAGTGAAGCATCATGTTGATGTCCAGTCGAGACGAGCCTCACACGGACCCAGTTCTTCTTCCACGTATCCCTTCGGCGGCGACTGTGAAGCCACTCTCGATGCCGTATGTACTCCGTCAAGCCACTGACAATATCAAACAACGAAACAAGTCAACAAGTTGCGGGCCCACGCTGGGTCCATTATAGCCCGTCATCTAAGCGCCAAGCTGGAGCGTCCCATGTCTTCTGCCAGCGCTCAAGGCACCAATCCTCTGGTTCATAAAAAATGCTGCTCTAAACCCTACAAATATCTTGTATTAACGAGAGACCGCCCTAGTCACCGTCGACAAACAGCTTACTCACAGTAGGTCAAAGCTCCGGCGCAAGTCGAGATCACCGTCCACTCCTAGAGGAGCCCACCGAATTTTGTCTCTCGTGGATTGTTGGCCGACGCTCACGGCGGTCACCGTCTTGCAGCTTAAGCGAGTCCAGTCGTTTCTGGTTGTCCTCCGCCGCGTCCACTTCATCCACTCGAGGCATCCCGTTGGCCGCGGGACGGGCCCCGAGAGCGCCGTTTGAAGTTCCGTTCGCTTTCCTTCTGTTGGCCTGCTCGGTGATGGCAGCCCACTTTCTCTCGCGCGTCGCCTCTCTCGCGCCGGCGCTGTTCTGTTGTTCGGTGTACTCGTGAGAGCAGTCGTCAAATAGTTGAGGGTTGATCTCCATGAAGAGCTTCATGGCGTTGTAGACCATGCCATGGATCGTCCTTGACAAATGTCAGTGTTCAGCTGGGAGCCGAGCTTCTGCGTAGAGGCATACCTGTTCCAGTGACCCTTTGAGTTCTCATACAGTGGTGCAAACATGATCGGAAGAATGATATCGACATTGTCGCTGACGAGATTGCAGAAATACTCGTTGTTCCAGAAATAGAGCGCTCTCTCAGCAACCTGGAAGTGGGGACTTGCGACAGACTTGGCCAATTGGTGGAACAGAGGCTCCTGGACCTTGGCAAATTCAGCAGGATCCATGACTTCAAAGATGTCTTCCACCTCGTTGAGGAACATGACCTCTTTGGTGCTGTTGACCTTGGGCCAGTACCGCAAGAGGCCAAGCACAACCTCTTCCGTAAGAGATGCGTCCTTCTCAAGAAACTGCACGATGCAGTAAGCGAGCTGAGGGTGGTACATGCTCAAGCTCTTGACCTTGTGAAGGGGAAGCAAGACTCTGGTGAGGAAGAGCTTGTGTTCCTCCTTGAGCGGCAGAGCGAATCCGTTGATAATGGAACCAAGAATTTCAAGCAATTCGGCGATTCCGTTGAATCTTTCCGTCTCGTAGGTGAACTGGAAAAAGACGTTGTTGATGGAACGTCGAATAAAGGACCTGAGGTTCAGGAACTTTCCGTAGATGCGGTGCAACGTCGTCTTCAGGAAGTCTCTCTCCCTCGGGTCCTCAGAATCGAACAACTCCAAAAGCTGCAGAACGAAGCTGTGATCAATATATGCTTTCGCAATGTTGGTGTTGAAGTCCTGACTCTCGATGAAGCGCAGGAAGAACTCGTAAACAACTTGAATATGCGGCCAAGCGACCTCCAAGACCGGTTCGTCCTCCTCGGGGTCGAATGCCTCGCCTTGCGGGTTCATGGGCGGAGGGATAGGGCGAAAGAGATTCTTGGCAAACATCTCGACGACACGGGGATACATAGGCTCCGTGATGACTTGTCGATTATTAGCCACATAGTCAAGGAGCTCGTGAAGTGCAAGCCGCTTAATCTCCTTCGATTTCATATCCGCGCTCGCATCGTTGAAGTCGAAGATGACGTTGCATTGCTCAATCTTTTGCATGAACAGTTCCTGTCGCCTCTGGGGGGGAATCTCGTGAAACCCTGGGAGTTTCTCAAGTTCTCGGTGGGCCGAGATGTCGAACCGCGACGAATGCTGCCTTCTCGGGGTCTTCGGACCCTCCAGGACGTCCTTGGGTGTGCTCTGGTGTAGCCTGTCGTACATCAAAGACTTGGAGCCAGCCTTGGGAGGCGCGAGATCGTGCGGCATGGTTTCGGCAGCGCCAGGAGGGGGTACGTGCTACAAGACGCGGTGTCAGTATCGGTCCAACGCGGGTGCCTCCTTCTGAGGAGAATCCTACCGGAGCACTAGGACTGATAATCACGGTCGGTGGGAGAGGCCCCAGCCGACCGGGTGTACTTCCGCCATTGGCGCCCTGAGGCGAACCGCCCATGCTGCCAAATCTATCCGGCACCGCGCCGGAGTTTTGCGGCGCCCCGCCCAACTGAGCCTGGGCACCAAGGACCGCATTCGCATGGTCGTTGTGTGACCCGATGCTGGGCGGCAGTGGCTTGTTGCGGCTGTCGTTCAAAGTCGAAGACGAAGAGGACGGGGTAAGGACTGGCGACTGGTTCGCGTCCCTGGAGCCGAGAGAGTTCGGCGAAGATGTCCCTTCCTTCGCATCCTTATTCTTCTTGGAGGATTTGTTCCCGCTCCGCGAGAGCTTGAAGATGATGATGTCAGCATTCAGACAGCCCTAGGCGTAGACCGCGCGGGGAGGCGCAACTTACCACTCTCTGGCTGAACCGCTTCATCTTTTCAGACATCAGCTTCGCTTTGATGGGGGCGATTGAAGACGCCCGGTTCGACCCTTTGAGGGGCAATTAAGCAGCGCCACGTGAAGGTCAAGTATTCAGGAAGCGAAGAATTGCAAAGGTAGATTTTATAGCGACGATGTGCGGCGAAGGTGGAGCTAGATCGGTGTTGGGAGGGGTGACAAGCCGAGATAGGGTCGCAAAGTTGGGAGAGCTGTATCGGCGACCGTCTCCAGCGACACGATTCGAGGCTCAACAACGGTGCTGTTCCGAAATCTCGACTCGGTGATCGCCAGGCAGCAAATGGAGCCGGCCCTAAAAGGGTAGATCGTCAAGTGGGCGCTGAAAACAGGAGCGGGTGAAATGGCTCGGGTTGAGGATAGACGTCGGCGCGGCAGTGAACAGAGTCGGGACTCGGGAGGGTCGACGGAGCGCAATGGACTGGGTTTGTCGCAGATCACACGCAAACGCGCGAGCGGGACGGTTGGAACCCGTCGAGTTCAGGGCCCAAGGTAATTGTCAACGCGGGCTGCAATGGTTTCGAGGACCTCGTTCGGTGTTTTGATGTCGAGGCTTCGGAAATGGGATGCTTGGGCTGACGTTCCAGGTCGCAGCTGTTTTTGCGGGGCTAGGGCGCCAGGTCGCCGGGCGGGGGAAGGCACCGACCGCGCGCACGGGAAGATGAGCTGGGGCGGTGTGTGGAGGCGGGCCGCAAGGCGACCGACTTGAAATCAGACGTCGGTCTCGAGAAGTCAGAAAACCTCGAAGACCTGGAATCTACTCTTCCATGAAGGAACGAAGCAGAGTCAATCCTGTGACGACGAGGCTGAAAACGAGTGACCTTGCTGTTCCTGCCTTGGGTCGTGGAGTGAAGCCTGAGGCTGGCTTCCGTGGTTACAACGCAATCAAGGGGTAGCTAGGTAGGTAAATCAGGTGACATAAAATATCCCACCAGGGCTGGGTTGGCTCTCCAGGACACTCCAAGCTGGACGCTGTCAAACCAATCACTGGCTGCACGACGAAGCCGTGCTGGTGAATGTCCAGTGATATCCAAGCGCCGAACTTGACTTTGCTCCAACAATGAACGCTACCTAACCCCATGCAGCTCACTATCGTGTTAACACAATTTGTGTTCGGAATTTAGCTGGGCATACCACTGCTTTAATTTGTCACTGTGGACTCTCCTCAATCGACATGTTCAAGTCACATCAGACTGCATCTAACGCTAGGCGTCAATAAGGTGCTCAGAGGGCTGAAGGCGCCAAACTCTAGTTCACCGTGCTCTTTGGCACTGTGCCAGGATTTATACTGTGCAAACCTTCAGAACAAACGGTGCTGGGAATTGCACCTTCTGAGTTCAAACTGAAATTCTCAACCAGACAAGCTCATTTTCTCCACTGGCTTCAGCAGTGATTTTCGTGAGACACTCATTGACCATGCCGCGCAGAGTGCCTCGTGGCATGACCGAGACGCATTTCCACTCCAGTACTCGGAACCACCTTTGAAGCGACAAAGTTTGAGCAATCAACTTTGACGAATCATATCACGAGTCTTCTCAATTCCCAGAGCTAGCCATGGCGTGCATCAATGAGGGCGACACCAAGCATGCGCCCAGATACACGATCCCTCCACGGAGGCTGGGTGCTCTCGAGCACCCCTTGATCATCGAGAATGTGGACTGCGGGATCAGAACCTTCGGGCCTAACCCCGCCCTTCAAGCTGTACGAAACACTTTCTCCTCGTCCAACTCTTCAGCGTAGGGACTAACGAGGAGACAGATATTGGACTCGGCCAGCCCCCAGATCTCTGTGCCGCTTTATCTGCGCCCTGACAACCCGACTGTGAGACCCCTCACCTCTCACAACGCACTGACGCACAATGTCGTCCTCAAAATTACAGTTCCCAAAAGGACCGGCAGGAAACGGAAGCGTGGGACCCACGATCCCTTTGAGGAGGACGGGAGTGCTTCCGCCGGCCCCTCCACGGGCACATATCCCCAAGTTCTGTCAATGGAGAGACTCGATTCGCCCAAATCCTTGAGACGCAAACTCCGTGACAACGTCGGCAAGTATCAAGTTGAGCCGGT
Organism: Podospora aff. communis PSN243; assembly: GCA_033296975.1. Lineage (NCBI taxonomy): Eukaryota > Fungi > Ascomycota > Sordariomycetes > Sordariales > Podosporaceae > Podospora > Podospora aff. communis PSN243. The sequence continues at coordinate 545,335 of MU865921.1, forward strand.
CGGTGTTATCCACAACACTCATCGGTATAGAGGTAAGCACGCCTCTTGTGCGTCTCATCAAGGCAAGGGCTGACTTGTCTCAGGTCTCGCCGACTTCCAGTATTCACTCGGAAACTCAAAGTTCATGACGCGCTTCGTCGAAAAGGTCCTCCCAGGCGACGTCCAGAAGCTTAAGGAGTTCACCCTCGAGCCAGGCATTGAGGCCGGCCACAACATTGATCTCATGCCACCACCCAACTTCACACCCATGACACTTCCTTTCGCCTACAACTACTCACAAAACCCATATACCAAAGAAGTCAGCCCGGGTCCTTCCTCACCGTCGGGCAGCATCTCGGAGGATAAAGAGTACAGCCGCGTCGTCAATGTCACGTCTCGAGTTCCGGCGGCCGGTTACTTCATTGCGCACGATGAATACCCCGTACCTTCCGGACCAAGCCGTGAACCTGACATGTCTGATCCGCAGGTAGCGTTGATCATGACTGAGATGCGACTCGCCATGGAGGAGAGGCCCATCTGGACCCGGCGCAGCATGTGGAACCGCCTGGGATCCAAATTCGCCTCTCTCCCCAAGAGTGGCAGTCTGGTAAGACACTGTTTGCAGTACGCAGGGTACCAGTTCAAGGGAGGCCCCTGGCGTGATGCCTTGGTCAAATACGGCCTTGACCCACGAAGCGACCCCAAGTACCGCATTTACCAAACGCTCATTTTCAAACTTCACAAAACTCGCATCGGCACTGTTGGCCGCTCGTGGCAAGCCGTTAGGAGAAACGAGCTGGGAGTTACCAACTTTGGCAAGTACTGGCTCGAGATGGGCGACGAAAACGCCGATGTCGATACCCATGTCTTCAACGGTGAGGCCTTCAGCACCGATGGCAAGGTGTGGCAAGTCTGCGACATCACCGACCCCTTGCTCGCGAAGCTCTTTGCGGGGGCCGAAGTCAGGAGTGACTGTGACGTCGAGATCAGCGGTTTTTACCACCGCGTTCTATGGTCCGTAGCCAAAGCCATCATGAAGTGCAAGATGCTAGCAATCCGCTTCGGTAGGACCCTTACGGATGAGGATTTCAGTGCCACCCTGGATGCCGTCAAAGGCCCGAACGATGGTGGGGATGGTGGCAGCGGCACCAGCATTGGCATCAGCCTCCCAGACCTACAGTTGACGCAGAAGGAATGTGAGCTGCTTCGTGGTAAGAAGATGAAGCCCGGCTTGCGGCAGGCTCGCGACAGGTGGGAGGAGAAGAGGAAGCGCACGCACTATCGTGTGCGTATCCCCGTGAAGGAGAGTGAGGCGAGAGAGGCGGACAAGATGATACGGCTGCTCTCCATGACCATGGGCACCACAGCGGGTAGCTCAAATGGGGCAGGCGAAGTCACGGATGCGGCGGAAGCTCAGCGACAGACCCCAGGCATGGATATCGATCCTGCTCTTGAGCCGGGACGAGAAGCAGACGAGCCGTCCACCAGTGCAGCACCGGGGACGGCTGAAGCGGAAGAGGGTGAAGATCAAGAGGAGGGGGGTTTCCAGAAACTTCTTGACGACCTCGACGAGGAAGACGATAGCGACGAGGACAGCGAAGAGGAAGAGGAGATAGACGAGGAAGAAGAGGAATTGGAAGAGGAGGAATTGGAAGAGGAAGATGAGGATATGGATGATGAGGGTGACAGCGATCCCGGTGAAACCAACACTCCCGTCAAGAAGTCCGTCTCGTTTGCGGTCAATGACAACCGGCAGGGGATGGATTTGGAGGGCGAAAGCTATGACGATGATCAGGATGACGAGGACATGGACGAAGTCTACGAAGGTGAGGACTATGATGGGTACGATGATCTTGTTGATGAGAATGACACCGGGGTCTATGGAGACGAGGACGAGGATCCTGATGGCAGTGGTTTGGCGGGTGGTCGTTGACATCAAGCCGACTCCCATACCAATGTGCTTTTCACTCAATGGGATTAGTAGGAGGTAGCAGAACCATTGTTGCCTAGCAAGCTATCTGTGCGTATCCCCTAACTCTATGCTGTGAGATGCTGCCAGGCTTTGGTCTATGCCAAACGTATGTCTGCCTTGTTGTTTTCAGAACACCCGCCTCAGAAACTTTGAAGCGGTCCCCATCCATTCATCCCTTCCCATCTCTCATCGTCAAGGCCAGAGCCAGCGCAAATCCCGAAAAGGACGACATCCGCCTTTTTATGCCTCGAGCCACCGCAAGTTGCGAGAGAAACTATGAAGAACTCGAGGAAATGCAGAACACCATCCATTCCCATCGCTCTCCCATCAAAGGAAAGTCATCGATCTTGGATACCATAATGCCGGTGGGTATGCTAACTGAAGAGGGAAAAAACCTGTCCCATAATTCGTAAGGTAACGTATCTGTCGTCCATTCATCCCTTCCGTTCCGCGGCCGAATTTTCAGTCTCAGATCACGGTGAACCGCCTGCCAAGCAAAGACGCAAAATGTTCTGCTCGCTCGCTCATATTGACGCAATCAACCACAGATCCGGAAACCGCAAATTGCAAACCGCCAGAAGGAAGAAGTTACTGGACCTGCAAGATCTTTGTCTTGCTTGCCTTCTGCTCGAGAAGCGCCATGACCCAGTTGTTCACCTCGAGAGCAGCACGACGCGGGCTCTTCTTGCGCTTGAGCAAAAATCCCTGAATCTCTGCGGGAGAAATTATCTGCCCCTCAGGAATGTTTGCCGCGAAATCCGAAGCAATGGAAGCGAGCTCCTCAGCCGTGATCGGGCGCTCGACATCGTCATTGGCGCTGGCCAGCTTCGAGGTCACGCTGAGATTGGCACTTCCACCATCGAGCTCCTCGACTTCAACCTCGGTAACAGAGCCGTCACTAAGGTAGCTTCCGTCCTTTTCAGTGGGTGAAGCGGGGGCGGTGCTAACGGTCGAGGAAGAGATATCCTGGTACAGCGCGGTTGCCATATTGCTCTCGGCCTCATACATGCGAATGAAGAGCTCAAGCGCCTGCTGGTGGGTAGCGTTCGTGAAAGCCACTTGCATGTCGACACGACCAGGGCGTATCAGGGCCTCGTCGAGAGATTCGGGCTTGTTCGTCGTCATGATGAGGACTCGACCCTCGTGGGAAGCAACGCCGTCGATGGCGTTGAGCAGACCAGACAGCGAGATACCTTTTTTCTCGGACGAGTCGCCCTGCTTTCTCAGTTCGCGGGCCAGATCCGAAACACTCCAATCATCCTTATCCTTAGAGGAGTCTTTGCCGCCCTTCTTTCCGGATGGCTTTCCGGCTTCGGGCTTGGTATCCGAGGGGCGAGATAAGCCAGCCGTGTCGATGTCCTCCAAAAGAACCACACAGCGGCGAGGCAGCGAGCTGAAGAGGGCAGAGAGGTCCTCCTCCGTCAGCGACGGGTCGAGAAGAGAGATGACGTGAATGTCCAAGCCGAAGACGCCGGCCAGAGCGAACGACAGCGAAGTCTTGCCAGTACCGGGAGGGCCGTGGAACAAGTAGCCGCGACGCAACGGGATACCACGACTAGCGTACCAACGAGGAGTAGCTGGGTGAAGATACTCGTTCATATCGGAAAGAACGGCGACCTTTTGTCTCTTGTCGAGAACAACCGTGTTCATTGGACGGACCGGGCGATTCGCAACCTGTTGCCAACTTTTGCCTTGTCAGCAGTGTCTGGTATTCTGGATGCAGAGTAACATACCTATGACGCCCGCCGTACCGACGGAGGTTTTGCGGACTCGGCCGCTTGACAATTGTCTTGGCGTGGTGGTCCGCATAGTACTGCTCCTTGGCAAGCTGAAGGAGCTTCTTGATCGGTTCGGGAGAACGGCCGAAGCATGAGATGACGAGCTTCTCCTTGTCCTTGAATTGAGGGATGCCACTAGCATTGCCCTCGTCGTACAGAGACTCTTGCTTTCTATGGAGCCGGTAGTATCTACCCTCAAACCAAAATCCATGGAGACCGAAAGCAGGCGTGAAGCGAGGGGGAGCTTTGGCTTCTTGGTTCGAAAAGTTGAGGTATATTCCCGATCCATCAGCCGAGATGCCCGTGGTAGTAAAATCGCCGCAGTCATCGCCCTCCCACATGGTTCTGGAGAAGGTTTCGGCCGTCAGAGATCGCGAGTTGACCAACTTGGGCTGGCTGGCTAACCACTTCATCATATGATGATACATATCGTCACTGTTGTTAATGTTAATAGACGCAGTGAAGTATTGCTGAGTGAAGGACCAGAGGGTGCCGTAAAGCTGACGCAGCAGCCTGTTGCCAAACCAGAAGAAACCGACGATGGTGAGGACGACGGTGGGGTCGAAGCCCAAACGGATGCCAGCCTTGTTCCAGAAGATCATGAGGAGCTTGAAGAGCGGGTTGAACTGGGAGCCGAAAAGAGGGAGGATGGACTCAAAGATGCCATCAGAAAAGTGCTTTCTGGTGTCGTTGCCAGCACCTCCGGTGTCGTTAGCAACGAACGTGGGCAAGGCGCCCTGGATGAGGGTGTTCGCAAGATCCATGGTGGATGCTGTGGCCTCCGCGTCTGATGAGAGAGGAAAGGTCCCAAAGGCGGTTGTGACTGCGTGGGGGACAAGATGAAGAGATTTCGCCCCTCGTATGCGAGGCAAGAGCTAGGAAACGAAAGCTGGGAGCGCGCTGAGACTTATACAGGTCCTTGCACCGTTTCGCGCCGACACGGCAACCCACGGCAACTCACGGCAACCCACCTCACTCTGGAGAACGGGACCCGCCGAATGGGGGTAAGGGACGGAGTACGGAGTACCTTCGTGAGAGTTGCCTTATAGCGGGTCGTGGGCCCGCGGTCAGCCTTGTCGATTGAGCAGCTCTCACTGTGTGGCAACAGAATGACCACTAGAAAAAAGAGGTGTGTATGGGAGTGCCAAGAGACGCGGACGGGGAGGGGGGGGAGAGGGAAGGGGAAGAGGGAGCCTGAACTGCCTGAATGAGGTACCTCCTTACCGACCGACCTACACAGTCAGTAGGTAAGGTGTGCTTCTCCCTCGCAGAGAAATGAAAAGTCGATGCACGGCAGCGAAACCGCAGAGGCAAGAAAATACGACAGAAGGCACCAACACTCGCCAGTTGCGCTCTCGGCTCTGTGGACTGCACTATGCTGATACGGTGTATCAGGTCAGATGCAGTACTCTCCATGCAGATGCAGGCGGTTTGGGGTGGTGGTCATGAACTACCACAACAAGAACCATTCTGCAGTCCGCACTGCCTGCTGTCACCCAGTAGGGAGCCCGACAATCAACAAGCTCGCATCACTTGACATGCGGCTCGTTTGTGACGGTGCACACCACTAACCGCACGCCGACAATCCCCCACGATCGCGGCACGGGAGTGAGCTGCAGCCTGCCGCTGGCTGGGAACTCATCACTCACGGCTGAAAGCTTTGCCGACATGTGCTTGAGCCTGCTTACGCAGTCCGCCACTCTGGAGCTCAAAGGCGACCTTGACTGTCCTGGACTCACCTAGACCGTGTCATCCTCCAAGCCCACCACGGGAACGGGGAGCGAGTGTTTGAACAAACACAAGAGCCAGGCGTCCGATACAAGCCGCCGTCGAGATCCTGGAGGGAACCAAGGACGGGTGCCCTGCCCAGTGAAAGGATAAGGATGGCCCGGGCTTGGGGCCTCATGCAGAGCATGCGGAGAGGTACCGATGGTTAGGTACCTACGTGGACGTTGCGGAGAGGACACACTTGTGCCGTGGATGCCGCTAGGCCGGCAGGCAGCAATGCCCTCGAGCGGGAAGTTTGGATGGGGAGCTTTTGCCCACCCCGCAGCTAGGTCTCCTGTGATGAGTCCCCCTCAAGGACAGTCATAGGAGCAGGTGCGATGGACCATTCACCCGCTCGTAACCCTTCCAGGTTGGGCATGGGAGGAAAACCCCTTGATTACGGGAGCTGCGGGTGCCTTGGACTTGAAGGATTCCAAGCTTCACAGCCTTCTTTGACAACAATGCCAGATGAGAGGCTTGTCAATTGTAACTGCTGTTGTCCTGTCTGCGCAGCCTTCACCTGGGAAGTGGGGCAGGCCAGTATGACGGTGGATAGTCGAAATGTGGACAAAATACAAAATCCACCTTTCGCGCACAGGCCCTTTGCTTGTACCTTCGAATCTAATAATATGATAATAGCTTTAAAAAGTTTGCATCTTACTAAAAGGTTAATTTAAAAATAAAATATAAATATTAGTATATAATATCTGTGACGGGCTGAGCCCTGGTGCAGCCTCGGCGACTCTCGGCCGTGGCGCCGGGCCCGCGGGGCCGGAGGTGGGGCGGAGCCCCACCGGCAACCACCCCCTGACCCTCGAACGAAGCCATTCCCAGAAATGCCGATGTGCGCACACAGACCACAACACTAAACCTTAGCGAGGCATGCGACGTCTCTGGAATCTTCTATCTCCCTCGGGTCGAAACAATGAGGTCATGTATATATGAAAGAGGCCTCTCACGAGGCCTCTCCTCTCTTTCTTTCTTTTCCTCATGTTCTGCGTCTTTGTTGAATAGGTCTAGCTAGTTGCAACACACTACCTTGCCCGTTACAATATCGACTTCAGGTATTAAAATAGTACTTTTAAATCAAATTTAGTTTTATTTAGTCCTTTTATACTACTTTTAAATATTTTTCACTATTTTTTATTATTTTTATTAAATTATTTTTTCTCGAAACTTTCCTTTACAATATTATTTTATTAATATTTAATAATTAATATTTTTACATTTTAGCTTTTTATTATTTTTGTTTTATTTTCATTTTCATTTTTTATTTCATTATAATCGAAAATAAAACCTTCGTGGGGTAAGCCCCTGTAACGTGCGGCCAATAATCAAGCGATCTTTTTCTTCAAAAACCAGATGCAGCCAATTGCAAGAAGCCACCCTTTTTACGCGAGCCTTGGCACCAGTAGCTGCACTTTTAACGAAGTACAAGCAAAAGGCCTGTGCGCGAAAGGTGGATTTTGTATTTTGTCCACATTTCGACTATCCACCGTCATAGCCAGGGACCCCTGTCGCCTTGGCCCAGGCCTCACGAGCGGCTTGCCGCATCTCCTCCGCAACTGCTCCTGCATGTCATCGACTCTGGTTCGAATCGTAGAGAGGCGTTCTTCATACCCTCCACGAAGGGAAACATCCTGCAAACCCCACTCGTCAATTCGTCCGTCAGGAGGCCAGCCGATGAGTCGTCAACCTCCCTTCCAAGATATACGTACCTCCCTTTCCACCTACACGGCCTCACCAATCAGTTCTCGTTCTTCACACCCCCCTTTGGCGCAACTTGCATAGATATTGGATCGTGACACAGGAACTTTTTGTCCCTCACAGCCCTCACGATTGAGAGGCATCCGTGGCGCGGCTGGCTTACACCATCAACAAATCAGATTCAGCTTCCTGATGGTGGTTGCTCGTTTCCAGCCGGCGAATCAGATGCCAATGATCCCCATCAAAGGGGTGTGCTTTCACTTGATCGATCAGAAATCAACTAAACTGAGGAATACGACACCAAACCGTGTTGCCAGTTCAAAGACAAGGCTGCTCAGAGCCCTATACCGACGGTGGCTCAACACCCGCGGCAAACACAACATCGCTGCAGCCATCTTCGTTCAACAAAAACATGCACAACTGAAACAAGCATACGCTGGTTCACCTCGCCCACTGCACCGGTATACACACCAGACGATCGGTTTTCCTCAAGCTGGCAGAAAGGCTGAAATCCCGAGGGAACGCATGCTGTGCCATGTCCCACGACGTAACACGAAGTGCGGGAACACCAGGACTATGCCACAGGATTGGATAAGGCACCTCCGGTGTCGGCTGTGATATCGGGCCTCTCCAAGATCTCGGCAGCTTTTCATGAAGACAGGGACTGAAAGTAAGACTGGCATATCATTTTCGTTGACTGCAGAAGGCTTTCTAGGTGTTGTTGTTGGGAGCTCTACTTCTCTCCTCGACCAATGCTGGAGCATCCGTCTCGTCAACCTCCACAAAGCCATTACCCGTGCTTACACTGCCTTCTATCTCCGATGTCTTAGCCAACGATTCGGCCTCCCAGAGGTGCGCCCCTGCTTCCTTCAATAACCTGACACACTCATGATTTCCCATCTTCTCTGCCAGATACAGTGGCGTGTTGTTGGCAAAGTTGCGTACATGGACGCTCGCACCTCTCATCAAGAGATCCCGCAAAATGTCTGGTTGCGGCCCAACCGCCGCGAGATGAACTGCCGTATTCCCAGCGTAATCGCACTTCTTGAGTAGCTGGTGGCTAAACTCATCGCCCTCGAGAATCTCCCCCACAGTGCGAACATCTCCTGTGCTGATGGCATAGCCGAGCGCCGTAAAAGCAGATTCTAAAGAGACAGAAGCCGTTCAGCTGAGATCCCAGAGAGCTGGAGCGTGCAGACTAATAAACCAGTACAGCTTGGTCGACCCGTCTGGCAGCTACGCCAGTGGGCTCCATTGATGTTGGGAAATCCGCATTCTGATACTCACCTGCTGTGGTCAAGCGGGCAACAGCAGAATCTATGCTTCCTGCTGGGTGAGAAAAGGACGGGAGGGTCCTCTCGGTCATCTCTCCTCGTAGAGATCGTGCCATCTGTCCTGTGATCTCCGTGTACGTCAAGTTTGGCAGTGCCAAAAGGTACGACAGCTTCGTCAGGGCCGCCTCTGTCGTCAAGTCGTGGCCAAAGACGACACCAGCTCTCGTGAGGGCCGTTCCGGATGCATACAGCGGGGAGACGACTCCGTTGGTGCATTGACTGACGTTGACAATGACGATCCCTCGATCTACAGCCTCTTTGATGACCTTTGTCAAGCTGCCGTCCACACCCCCTGGCGCATTGCCCATGCCGAATGTCTCGAGAATCAGGCCACGCAGATTTGGCACCCTAAGCACAGAATCCAGCATTTCCGGCTTGATCCCGGGGAAGATGCGCAAGCAGGCCACGTGCGCGGTGTCGAGATATTTGGTGACCTGGAACTCGGCAATCTTGGTCGGTCTTTTCACGAGCGCCCAGTTGACGTCGACGCCCAAGCTCGTGACCTTTGCCAATGGGTCACAGTTGGGGCTCGCGAAAGCCTCAAATGATGATGCTGAGACTTTGGTCGTCCTGTTGCCGCGGAAGAGGGTGTGGTGGAAGAAGAGGCAGACCTCAGGGATGACGAATGTCCCTGCGATGATGAGGGAGCCGAGGAGGTTGTCCACGGCATCCGATTGCAGGGCGAAGATGGAGGCCTGGGAGCCAGTGAGAATGACCGGCTTTCCGAGATCCGACATCATGAAGGAGAGTGCCGAAGCCGTGTATGCCAGCGAGTCGGTGCCATGGAGAACGACGAAGCCGTCGAACAGCTGGTAATTCTCCTTGATGGCGAGGGCGATCTCAGTCCAGCCCATCGACGAGATGGAGCTGGAGTCTAGCAGCGGGCTGAACTCCAAGATACCATATCGAATGTGACGTGAATATGCGCTCGGAGGTGTTCTGAGGGTGTCTAGAGAGAGCTTCACGCCGTTCTTGTAAGCGTGGATCTTGACCGACGGCGCCGACTTGTCGTTGAACGACGGTCGATGAGCCATGGCATTGTCGAGGAAGCCCGTCATGGGAATCAGGCCGTCTGGAGACGGCTGCATGCAGATCGTGCCTCCTGTCATGATGATCAACACCCTCGACTCGGGGAAGTGAGTCTGTGGGCCGTCCATCTCGATGAACGGGCCGGGCGCCATTTCGGTCGTGTACTAATGTGAAACTGAAACGGCAAAGCTGCGCTAGGGGTGTCTTGATGTTTTTGGATGCAGAAATTCGGGGATTGTCGTCTTGTTGTTCGAGTACTGATGTCCTCTCAAGGGAGCAATCCTAGCCGTTTGTCCAGTGAACTTATATACCCAACTGCCTAGGTACCTACCTCTTTGCGTGCCCGGTAAGAAGCTAGAGGCAACCCTGTGGATAAAATTATGCGTCGTGGCGTTGCAATCGCCAACTAGTTGCTCACTCCCCCAACTGCGTGCTGGGACGACTTCTTGTCGGACAATTATGAAAAACAAACGGGGCAAGCTGTCAACCCCTGGCCGCCTTGCAGAATCTCGACGGCAGAAGGTAAAAACCCGGATGAGGTACAGCGGTCATGTGTCGTCAGAAGCTTGAGTCTGTTAAGTAATGTTGAGTAAGAGAAAGCCAATTCCAGCGTCCGACTGGACAAAGAATCGTGGAGCGCTAGTGGCGGCAGAGGGATGAGCGTTCCGACTCTAGCAAGGAGCGAGCCCGACTTCGGGCATCCGGGATCCGGGTGTGCGCATCGCATTCTCTCTCTGCTCCTTCGGGTCTGGAGATAAGCAGCGCGCCAGCGCGCCAGCCATGGTCGGCAATTCTAGGAAGCAGGCAATGCATGGGCGATGAGAGTCGCGGCGCTGATAAAGCACCCCGAGGCGGCCGAAAGCGGAGGCGGGCAGCCAGCTGTCTGCATCATGTCTTGGACGTTTGCGTAGCAACCCGATCGCCAGCGCAGGCGACCGCAGCGAAGAGGGCACGAATTGCAGAACCGCTGGATGAGGTGAATATGTAGGGATTCAGATGGGCGATGTTTGGAGAGTAAGGAAGTTGGCTTTTATAGATACCGGTATTCAGGAGAGCATGGGGGTACTGCGCGGCTTTTCAGTGAGGTCCAGCGTGTTCCCCCACTGCGATGACGAGCTAAAATCTCATTTAGCGCGGGGTAAAAACGTTGCCATCGTTCCTGCCTTACCTTGGTTGTGGAGCCCACCACTTCGAGCAAAAGTCATACAGGCTCGGGCTCGGTGGAGCATCGAGAACCAGTGGAACAATTTGCACTTGCATTCCGGTCTCGGTTCCGATTGCTTCAAAACAAACTGATTCATCGTTTCTCAGATGTGACAAGCCAGTCTTCTCAGAGTGCAAGTCGAATCATGAGCACTGAGTCGCACTGCGCTGGTAATGACTTGGAACTGTGAGACTCTCTCGAAATTCAACCCTGATATTCATTGCAGCCATCCTTGGCGTGTCGACTCTCTGCCTCAGGGCTCAACCCGCCGCAGACTCAGCCCTAACTCCCGAGTCGCCGGCTGGGCAACGGAAGAAAACTGCCAAGACACCGGCCCCAGCCGGCCCCGCTTCAGTTGTGCTCCCCAGTGGGCCAGACGCTCGGCATCTCTGCAAGCGACCCGAACCCAAAAGAGGCGGCAGAGCTCCAACGAGCAGTGCAACCTTGACTGTGGTAGCTCCGGGACAAAATTCTTTCCCTACACCTTTCCTTTCCTCAACCAACCTCAAAATCTTCATATCCAACTGCGATTATGGCCGCCTCCGAGGAAAGCACAATCACCTATCAACAACTGTCAGACCTCGAGCGGGAGTTTGACGATGTTGAGACGGAGATAAGTGAGTTCATCCCTTCTAGCTTTTCCATAGCTTAACCGTTACCTCCCCGTTGCGCTATGGTGTGCACCCGCTCTGGAGATTCACAGAATGCAACGCATGGCTAACAAGTTTACTCCACGTGTAGTCCGCCAGCAAGTGCGGCTTACGAAGCCACTCTACGAAAAGCGGAAGAAGGTCATTTCTCAGATCCCAGGCTTTTGGCCCTTGGTCATCGAACAGGCGCCGCCGGATATCGACGAATATATCCAGCCCACAGACTCGGCTCTGATCCTGAGTTTCCTGACGGGCCTTTCCGTCGAGCACTTTGAGGTCGAGAGTGGCGGTGACCCGCGCAGCGTAGCCATCCGCTTCGAGTTTTCCGAGAACGAGTACTTTGAGGATCGTGTTATCGAGAAGAAGTTCTGGTGGCGCCGCGCAAAGGACAATTGGCACGGCGGACTGGTTAGCGAACCGGTCGAGATCAAGTGGAAAGAGGGCAAGGACCCGACCGAGGGACTCCTGGGTTTGGCCAAGGCCGTTTGGGACGAGGAGCAGGCCGAGGGCGCGAATGGAGCAGCCAAGGGAAAGAAGAAGCCGCTCACCGAGAAGCAGCAGGCTCTCAAGGCGAAGATTGATGCGAATGGCCTTGGCGGACTGAGCTTTTTCACGTGGTTTGGCTACAGGGGCGAGCCCATCTCGGCCGAGGAGAGCAGGGTTGCGACGCGAGAGGAGAAGGAGAGGCGACAGCGTCGCGCAGCCGGCGAAGAGGTGGCCACCCCTACCAACGAAGAGGAGGAGGAAGAGGAAGAGGATGACGAGGACGAGTTTCTTGAGATCTTCCCGAATGGAGACTCACTGGCTCTTGCCATCTCGGATGACCTATGGCCTGGCGCAATCAAGTATTTCAGTGAGTACTCTCTGGCTTCGCCCGAGCTTCCAGGGGCGATAGCGTCGGTGTTGACCATTGAATAGCACAAGCCCAGGAGAACGATGATCTGAGCGATGCCAACTTTGAGAGTGACGAGGACATTGAGGACGCTGAGTTGCCCGAGTCTGAAGATGAAGACGAGCGGCCTTCCAAAAAGCGCAAGGCATAGATGGTCTGATGCCTTCTTTCCTCCATATTGCATGCGCCGCCGCAAGATGATATTTGAGGACATGGATAGCTTGAGGGATTCAGTGCGATATACCCCGGAGTCTTGGGTTTGACAACGGATGGATAGAGAAAATATCGGGTGAGGGGATCATGCGGACGGATACAGTTCCGCTATCTCACTTCTCTGTGGCGTCATATAGCGCCAGATTTGTTTCGCTCGGGAGCGCTGCTTCTGTTTTTTTTCTTTTCTCGCAATCTACAAAGATTGTTTCGTTTCAAACTGACGACTGCGGCATACTGCCTCGAATTGATACAGTTAGTGGGTGATGCTGTCATGATGATGGTCCTTGTATGATGGAGTTGCGGCCCTCTGAAAGGGCCTCTTGGCAACACATCGCAGTTCACACCGAGGCCATAAATAAATGATTTTCGATCCAGGAACGGGAGACGGTGATCCAGATCTAGACTATAAATTCGACCAGTCTTGTCAATGATGAGAAACTGGTTTAGCCCGTCAGGTCCGGGCTTCGGCGGAGCACAAAAGTAAACGCGGCAGGGGCAACTAAGCCCCGCTACGTCTGATCTGAGACAGGGTTCCGCAACATCTCCAACTCAACGCGTTTCATGTCCTCTTCGCAGGCAAACGCCTGTTCCTTTTGCGCGGCGCAGACCGGCTGCACCGCATCCGCGACAAGTGTTTGCACACAATGAGATTGCAGTGTCCTGGCTGCCAGGTCGGCCCTATGGAAGGATCGCCCAGCTGCTTGCGCTGACGGGCACGAACCCTGCTAGCCAGGCAAACGCACCCTGCTGGCGTTTACCCCATCTTAATGACAAGCTCTGAAGAAGGGTTTCATCCCGTCTTCTTTTCTTGTTTGCTTTCTCCTCTGTCCCCTCTTTTTCTTTCGGAGGATCCCATCACGGCGGCAGGAAGCTCTGCCTTTTGTGTTGCAACGGTTCACCAGTCGGGCGCGATTCCTCGTATCCTTCTGATCCTCTCCTTCTTGGCTTGTCGTTCGCCCGTATCCCGCCTTGATGGTTGGTTGTTCCGGCCTCTGGTTACTTTTCGTTTCTTCGACTTGAGGTCGCCTTACTTTCTTTACTCCTGGTTGAGGTCCCCGCGTTTTCAGCATTTTTTTCGGGTTTTGAACGTCCTGGGGACACTTGCTCTGCGTGATATCTCCGAGTCACCGATCTCTACGACTCGTCGATTTCCTTTCCGATCACATTCGATTACACCTTCAACTTGATTTTGTACTTGAGGCGGTCTCTGGACAACATTATGATGTGGAAGCTTCGGGCCTTGGGGGCTCTGGTCCTTTCGGCCCATTCTGCCACCGCTGTTGAACTAACTCTCGGGAATGATGGTGCGTACAAACCCATAATCCCTCTGTGTATCGGCGTCTAACGTATCGGTAGCTTCGGTCAAGTCTGCGGCAAGCACAATTGCCTTCGGACTCATGAGCTACTACACAGGCAATCGCACGGGGGATACGCCGGGCAACCTGCCTGACCCTTATTTCTGGTGGGAAACAGGAGCCATGTTTGGAACAATGATCGACTACTGGAAGCTCACCGGAGACACGTCGTACAATGAGGCGACGAAACAAGCCTTGGTGCACCAAGCAGGCGATAACCGCGATTTCTTGCCTCGGAATCAGTCACGAACGTCCGGGAACGATGACCAAGGTTTTTGGGCAATGGCTGCCATGTCAGCAGCGGAAAACCAGTTCCCCGATCCGCCAGCCGATGAACCGCAATGGCTCGCACTTGCACAGGCCGCATTCAACCAGTGGGCGCGGCTATGGGACGAAGAAGTATTATGTGGCGGGGGGTTACGCTGGCAGATCAATGTCTTCAATGTCGGTTACAACTACAAGAACTCGATTTCAAACGGCTGCTTTTTCAACATTGCCGCCAGACTCGCCCGATTTACCGGCAACCAAACATATGCAGACTGGGCCACCAAAATCTTTGCGTGGCAGGAATCAGTGGGGTTGATCACGCCGAACTACGACGTTTACGACGGCGTGACCATCAATCGGGAAGATGGGAATTGTCGTGAGACTGACCAGATCCAATGGAGCTACAACCACGGCATCTATTTACATGGCGCGGCAGTCATGTACGACGTTTCCGGCCGTGACTCGCTCTGGAAACAACGCGTTGACGGCATCCTCGGCTCAACTATCAACATGTTCTACAATGGCACCGTCATGGTTGAGAAGTTCTGCGAGGAGCCCGGGTTCTGTGATATTGATCAACGGAGCTTCAAGGGCTATCTCACTCGCTGGATGGCCGGCACGACGCAGATGGCACCGCACACGTTCGACGTCATTCATCCACTTCTGGAGTCGAGCGCCGAGGCTGCCGCCAAAGCCTGCACCGGTTCTCCGGCCGCCGACTTCAATGGTATTCCCGGCACGGCATGTGGCTTCAAGTGGACAACCGGTGGTTTCGATGGCATGGTCGGCGTCGGAGAACAAATGAATGCCCTTGGGGCTGTCATGTACACCATGATCAACAAAGTGGCGCAACCGCTCACCAGCGATACGGGAGGTACCTCGCGAGGTAACCCCGATGCTGGCCTCAACATCCCTGAGTCCAGCCCTATCACACTGGGGGAGCGAGTGGCTGCAGGGTTCTTGACGACGGCGGTAGCATTCAGCGTTATTGGAGGGAGCGTTTTCGTAATGCTCTGAGTGGTTTTATCATTCTTCTTCTGCTCCTCAACACATTCTTGAAATGGTTTTGATCTGGGTCTTTTGGGTGACGGCGTTACATGGTCTGGCGTCTTGGAATACGGGATATTCGTGGCGCATATCACATCGCTAGCAGTAGCTAGTTGGGATGATCAAAACGAAAAGGGTCATATGAAGTCATGTCGGAACGGATAAGGGTGGCATCCAGCTCGGATTCGCGGACGTCAACCGGCTTTCAGTCTATATCAGCATTGAATGCCATTGGATATTGCTCACATTACATATTTGGCGTCGCCCGGTTATGGATCTTCGGTCTCCCGTTAGAACGGCGATTTACCGGCCGAGCGCCGTCGGACGCTGACAGAATGTTCTCAACGCAGAAGTCGAGTCATGCAATTGGACAAAGTTACGATCCAATCACTTGGGATAGGATTGTCCCATCCAGTGCCACCTGAAATCAGGTTTCGACGATGGAGGGGTGTCGCAAAAGCTTCACCCCGCGTTCGGGGAATTGCCGCGCCCGATCGGACAACCACACCCGACGTCGCTCGTAGTTGCCGGAAGTGGTGACCCAGAACGTCACTTCCATCTTGACCCAGCGCAGGCGACACAAATAAGGATATTCCAGAATCTAGGCCAAGAAATTAAGGTAGCAAAGCTGGACGCCTTTAAGGAGCTCCGTCGAAGCTTGGAGGCTAGACTCTCCTGCATTGCGAGCTACCTCCCCACTCCATTCAGTCTCCGTTTGTTGCTATCAGCGTACCTGATCCAGCCGCTTCGTCTCACATCACCAACGCCATCAAAACAAACAAAAAACATCACACTCAAACCTCACACCGCCACCATGTCAGCCAAACACTTCATCAACGACCCAACTCACCTCGTCAACACCGCACTCTACTCAAGCACCCTCCTCAACCCCTCCCTCGCCCTGGACCCCCTCAACAAAATTATCTACCGCCGCCCCTCCACTTCCGACTCTTCCCAAAAAGTCTCCCTGGTCTCCGGCGGCGGCTCCGGCCATGAACCCTCCTTCGCCTCCATGGTCGGCCCCGGCCTGCTCTCCGCCGCCGTAGCAGGGACCATCTTCGCCTCGCCCTCCGCGGAGCAAGTGCGCGCCGCCATCATGGGCAGAGTGGATAATAACTCGCCTTCGGACGCGGCGCGGCAGGAGGATAGGGGGGTCTTGGTCACGGTGATGAATTACACGGGGGATGTGCTCAACTTTGGGCTGGCGGTGGAAAAGGCGAAGGCGGCGGGGGTGAATGTGGAGATAGTGGTGGTGGGGGATGATGTTGGGGTGGGCAGGACAAAGGGGGGGAAGGTGGGGAGGAGGGGGATCGCGGGCACGGTACTGGTGCATAAGATTGCGGGGGCGTTGGCGGCGAGGGGATGGGGGTTGAGGGAGGTGAGTAGGGTGGCGAGGCTGGTGGCGAGGAATGTGGTGAGTGTGGGAGCGAGCTTGGGACATGTGCATGTTCCGGGGAGGAAGGTGGATGGGATGGAGGAGGGGTTGAAGGAGGGGGAGGTGGAGATTGGGATGGGGATTCATAATGAGGCCGGAAGTGGGAGGGAGGTGTTGGGGTTGGGGGGGTTGGTGGGGAGGATGTTGAGGCAGTTGTTGGATGAGGAGGATGCGGATAGGGGGTTCTTGAAGGTGAACTCGAATGAGGTGGTGTTGTTGGTGAATAACTTGGGAGGGGTTTCGGTGTTGGAGATGGGGGGGATAGTGGCCGAGGTGGTGAAGCAGCTGGAGGAGGGGTGGAAGATCAAGCCGGTGCGGATTCTGAGTGGGACGTACATGACGAGCTTGAACGGGCTAGGGTTTAGTATCACGTTGTTGAATGTGGTCAATACGGATATCGGGGGCCCTGGGATGATTGAGTTGTTGGACGATCCGGCCGAGGCAACGGGTTGGTCAGCGCCCATTTCGAAACGGACGTGGGAGGAAAAGAACACGGCCACGAGGGATGAAGACCCGACTATCGAAGGTGAGGTCAAGACCAGCGGGCTAAAGGTTGATGCAAAGGCAGCACAGGAGGCTCTGGTGCGCGGGCTGGAGACTGTGATTGCTGTGGAGCCGGAGGTTACCCGTTACGACACTTTGGTGGGAGATGGGGATTGCGGTATTGGACTGAAGCGTGGCGCTGAGGCAGTAATCGAGCATCTCACGTCAAAGCCGCTTTCAGGAGATGCCACTGTCGACGTCGCCCAAATAGTCCCGGTGGTGGAAATGTCGATGGACGGCACATCAGGGGCACTATACGCAATATTCCTCAACTCTTTGGTAGTGGCGCTGAGGTCTCAACCGCAAGGCGAGGCGGACGCTGCAGTATGGGCAGCTGCATTGAAGCAGAGCTGCGATGCCTTGTCGAAGTATACACCAGCACGACCTGGCGACCGGACCCTCGTTGATGCATTGTACCCCTTTGTGGAGGTGCTAGAGAAGACGGGCGATGTCAAGAAGGCTGCCAAGACGGCTCATGAGGCTGCGGCGGGGACAAAAGGAATGAGGGCCCGTCTGGGAAGAACGGTCTATGTTGGAGGTTCAGGATTCGAGGAGGTTCCAGATCCCGGTGCTTGGGGACTTGCAAGCTTCTTTTTGGGGTTGGCGGGTGTCAATAGGGGTGAAGGGGCTGCGGCTGATGAGGAATGGGAGAAGTTGTAGAGTACAGGCGAGGATGCAGTATCAAGAGGGCCATAAGAGGGAATTCGGAAAGAGAAAGGGTCGTCCATGTCTTTAGTCGGTCAAAAGTTGATGTTGGTCTTGGATAGTGCATTGCCAAAAATAACAATGCAGGCTTTCAACAATACCAGTGCTTACACTGAACTGGGACAATAAACTCCTTCTGTTGTTCTGGAGCCAGACAACCTGAAGATGGTAATTTGGCAATGGTAAAATCATGATACGGTCTCTGGTAATCAAGTGGCAGTAGACGATATCTCGGAGCACCAACTGCCACGTCTCCTTGTCCTTCCTGGCTTTTCATCAAGATCCATGCGATACTTGTGATGCACTCGAGAAGTCAGAAAGTCATATCTTGCACTTCGACCTGTTTGGTGACATTTTAGTTTCAGGAAATGAACTTTGTGCATCAGCGAGTCTAGCTTGACATATTCGAATCTGAGGGATCACACGATGAGCGCTTGTCTAACGGTTGCAGGGTATGCAGCTGGCGCTCCAGGGTACGCAGAGGGGGAGCTTGGGCCAACCTCGGTTCGCCGCGGAGCTGATTTTCCCGACGTCACCAACAGGGGTAGCACGGTCTTCTTGGCGCGCTCTCGAAGTCTTGCGATTTGAGAGTGGATCTTTGATTTTTAAACTGCGAAGGTCAACGGTATCTCAAGAACTGGGAATCGCGGATTGGCCCGGTCCGGCTTCCTTAGATGTTCACCAAGGTTCTTACCCGTCGAGCCGTACCGGCGGTCTCGGCTGCGTGTCGCGGTTGCGCCCCAAGTCGACCCTCAATCTCCATCGCGGCCGCCACAATGCCTCTCCGGGCCAAGATCCTGTCGCACCCTCAGGTAAGGGAACACAGCGCTCCTCGTGACCTGTCTGCATGCTGACTTGGTTCGCGCGCCCTAGATGTCGACCCAAGCCTCGCTCGCGTCGCCAAACATCCTCAAGCCCGTGGAGGGTGACGAGCCTTCAGACGTTGTCTTCAACTCGCTCTACGGCCTGCGGTCCATCGAGCTCAACCGGCCCAAGAAGCACAATGCCCTCAACGGCTCCATGATCCGCAAGATCGGCCCGCGCATGCTGGAGTGGGCCAAGTCCGACATGGCCAACATTATTGTTATTAAGGGAACCGGCCCAAAGGCGTTTTGCGCCGGCGGCGATGTGGCCGCCCTTGTGAGGTGGAACGCAGAAGGTTCCGCGGGTCAGAAGAGATCCACAGACTACTTCGCGCTCGAGTACCAACTGGACCACCTGATTGCCACCTACTCGAAGCCCGTGGTTGCTGTGATGGATGGCATCACCATGGGCGGCGGCGTAGGCCTCAGCATCCACGCCCCCTTCAGGATCGCGACGGAGCGCACCGTGTTCTCCATGCCCGAGACGACCATTGGCTTCTTCCCCGACGTCGGCGCCTCCTTCTTTCTGCCCAGGATGGCCGGCGAGCTCGGCACCTACCTTGCCCTCACCAGCGACAGGGTAACGGGCGCCAATGTATTTTACTCGGGCCTCGCCACACACTACCTCCATTCCACCAGCCTCCCTGCCCTGGAGTCGCGCCTGGCCGAGCTCCGATTCCACGACTCCCAGAGCCACGAGGATCGTCTGGCCATCATCAACGCCACCATCGAGGAGTTCTGCACTGGCCTGCCGTACGACGAGCCCATTTTCCTGGGCGGCGAGCTGCGCAAGGCCATCGACCGCTGCTTCAAGTTCAACAACGTCGACGACATTCTCAGCGCGCTCAAGGAAGAGCAAGATAACGCCGTCAAGACAGAGAACAAGAATATGCAGCAATGGGCCGAGCGGACCCTCGACGCCCTGCGAAAGAGGTCACCCACCTCGGTCCACGTCACCCTCCGACAGATGCGCATCGGCCGCAACTGGACCATCGCCGAGACCTTCCGCCGCGAGCACCAAGTGGCCGCCAAGTTCATGAAGAAGCACGACTTCAACGAGGGCGTGACAGCCCTCCTCATCGAGAAGCGCGACGCTAAGTGGGATCCCGCCTCCCTCGATGACATCTACACCCAGGACAAGATTGCGGAGCCCTACTTCGAGGTTGAAAACGACCCGCCAAAGCTGGAGCTGCTGAACGACACAAACTACCGCGAATACGAGCACAACTTTGGCGTGCCAACCGAAAAGGAGGTCGAGGCTCTGGTTGCCGAAGGGATTTACGACATGACGAAGCTTCTTGAGCATTTCATGGATAAGACGCGGGCGAAGCAGGGAGTGCGTGAGGTCGTGTCGGAGATTATCGACCGAAAGACCGTCCCTACGAAGGATGGTATTTTGGGGTGGTCGTATAATTAAATGTAGCGTCCTGGGTTGGATGTGTAGATAAAAACAATAGATGTATGATATGTGATGACAATTTGTGCGAGAAGGAGGTGAATCTGCTTTGAGAATAATGCGGCCGTGTACCTTGTATGACCAGTATTGGTAATTCTGAGAGCATGTTTACATGCACACCTACCTAAACTCGCCAGATTACGCGGTATCAAACACATCTCAACCCGTCTCCGTCGATGCGGTGAGCGACCTCCTATTTCCACACAAACATGCAGCCGGGACCATCCATAATGCACAAAAGGAACTCGAGCAACACGTCACGTCACCTGAAGATCGAAAGCGATTCAGTATGTACAGCCGCTCCCAGCCATCATCTATATATGCTCTCATAACCGCGCCCTGATTCGTGTCATAACCCCATACTCTTTACACAAGTCCACAGCACCACCGGCACGACGACATTATCATTACCGCCCGTCAGCACCGCCTCTGTCAGCGACGCGACAGACGCACACAGCGCTGTTTTCTGCACCGATGTGAAATCCCATATCCAAGACCACAACAAAGACACCAGGTTTTTGATCCCCTGATAGTAGCCTTGACAGTAGCTAATATTCCCCCTAGCCGGGAGCTCGGGGACCGTCATGGGCCACCCGCCTATCCGTAGCCAGGCGTTGGCCGCCATCAGCCCGACAAAGACGGCTGCTGCAAAGGCTATGCTACCTTCGATGCTCTTGCCGCCGCCCCAGAGCCACTTCCGGTGACCCCATCGTCTTCCGATCAGGGAGGCCGCGGCATCTCCCAGTCCGACACACACGACGCCCGAGACCATGCTCACGTCCCGGGTGGCGACCTCCCAGCCGTTGAGATAGCCCTGGCCGGTGCGCGGGAGTGCCGCTAGACTCAGCCAGAGCGGGATGGCACAGCCAATGAGTAGAAAGATGTGCGAGATGACAACGGGCCCACGCAAGTCACGGCCGTCGACGTACGGTGTAAGGAATGATGCGATAGGCTTGGACAGCGGAGGGAGTTGGCTGGCGCGGAGGAGGTCGAGAAGAAGGAAGATGGCGAGCATTAGGGACAGCGCGAGGGCGATGTATGTCGGGTCGACAAAGATGGCGGGGAGGAACATGGCAACCATCATGAAGTGGAAGACCTTTCGCCGGGTGTCGACCTCGAAGATGGGCGAGAGGGAGAATACAACAGCGAGGCCAACGATGATGACACAGACCCAGTAGACACTGAGAACGAGGCGTGTGTTGGCCTCCCCTAGGCTGACGACGCGGAGATGTTGCACCCAGCCTGCAGAACAGGTTTGCGTAGCGGCGTCAAACCGGTCGGGGAGGCAGATCCAATTCTCGAGGTTTGCCTTAACCACCTCGAGGCGAAACCAAGGGATTCCCCCAAAGAGGTAACCCAGAGCCCAACCCACCGGCTCCAGTCCTGACAGCGCATGTTGCCGAACATGTTCTCTGACTCCGACAAAGATTGTAGCTAGGATGCAAAAATACACGTAGCCCGCGTAGAACCACTTTCTCGCAGCAGCTTGACTCTGTGTGAGTGAGAAGAAGGCACGGACACTGTAAGAGGCAGAACGCTTCCGGCGGCCAGAAGGGGTTGTTTTGGCTCGGCCGGTCAGCTTTCCGGCGAACGGCAGTGTATGCCTACGAGAGGAGGTCGGGGATGCCGCCTCCAAGCTGAATCGGATCTCCCCAATGCTAGTGGGGGACATTGGAGCACCTTCACCATCACTAACGCCATCAAGGTGCCGTTGCCCTTGGGTGGAAGTAGTTGGGCTGATTGGTACCCCTAGTCCCTCTGGGTAGCCGTCAGTGGAGTGTTCACTTTCGGAGAACGTCTCTCTGAGGTCGGATCTGGTATCATTCCTTGATCGTCGCAGGGACCAGACGAGTTTTCGCAGCCGGGACCCGAGGCCTTGTTTTTGGAGAGGCGCCCGTCGGAAGCGCCATTTGGGTACCCTAGCAAGTGATATTCCCCATTGGATTACTTGGCTGCAGAGAATGAGAAGACTGAGACCGCCTCCCCAGAGAACTCCGTTCAGGATCGTAACCTGGGGAGAGATTCCGACAAGTAGGATATTTATGAGACCAACGGAAAGGAGCTGCAGCTCCGCGGTCAAGAGACTTGTCGTAGTGAGGTAGTGCAGCACTAGACAAAGCGTTTGGTGAAGTGGATAGAGCAAGACCAGGACCTCGTGCGAGAGGTCTTGCCGCTCAGTATTGCTTGTTTTAGGATTTCCGCCGAAGAAGCAAGGAACACATGCCAGCAGCCAGTGCATAGAGCTGAAGAGATCTGAATGCCTCGCGCCAGGAATCAAAGACCTCGGCAAAGCTGAAAGACTCAGGGCTATATTGAGCGGGACCACTGAGGGAACCCCTTGCGCCACGAGGAGGGACACGAGTATTGGTACCAAGGATGGGTACAGCAATGGCGCTGGGTCAAATGCGGCGGGGATGCGAATTGGTATGGTTTTCGACGGTCTCCCCCGCGTATAGGCCCAGATCAACAGCCGCAACGGATAGACCGCGGTGAGGAGGGCGGCTACCGACGAGAAAGCCAGAAGCTCTGCGCAGGAGTATTAGCAAGCGACTGCATGGTGATGCTCAGCATAACTTACCTCTTCGATAGAGCCGGATGAACGGTTGCGCATCCCGGTTCGATGCGATCAGGCCCCCTTGGCAAGCAAGCAGTAGGATCTCGGCTCCACGCCGTATAAGCTCCTTGCGGCGCCTGCTCTTCTCCACGATATTCCTCTTGTCGCGCTCCTGATTTGGACCTAGAGAGGTCTTGCGCCCCTCCTCTTCCAAAACGGCGGGCGAAAGTATCGGTGTTGAAGACCCGGACAAGGGCTCGTTCTTTCCTCGAAGTCCTTTATGCAGCCGTTGCTTGGGAGCTGGAAGCCCCTTCAGGAAATGCTCGTCATCGGCCTCGGTGCCGCTTTCGCTCGCTGGGCCCGAGTCTTTGGCGAAGGAGGGGACTCTGAGAAGGTAGGCGGGTGTCTGGGAACCATCAAGACTCGTCGATACGGCAGCAGGAATTCCGATGTTGCCATTGTAGACGAGGCGATCTGAAGGCTCGAGAAGCTCGCTGCTCTGTCGGTGGTACGGGTGGGGCGATCGGGTGAGGATCCTCAGCTGTTCGCGGTCATCCTCAGCATCGCTGGCCGGAGGATGCGGGGATGCGCCTGGCGGTTGGAGGTGCTCGGACATGGCCGGTGGCTGCGAGATTTGAGCTTTCGCAACATGGATCTGGTGTTGCGGGTTGGATCGTTTGCGGCCGGCAATCGTCTATGCGACTGCTGAGTGCTGCAGATCCCAAAATATAGGTTTTGCTCTCGCAGTTATCGTGGATGCGCGTGGCTACCTAGAGTTGTGAAGAGGCGCATCTTCCCGCTTTCCAATCGGACGGCAGGGATGGGGCTGACAACGTTGGCAGCGAAAGTGGATGTTTGAAGCTCAGGCGTTCTTATCACATGAAGATGGAGTCTTGGACTTTGATCTGGCGTACGTCAGTCCACTGCCCCTGTCGTTAATCTCGGCGCCAAGGGGAATTGACAG
Source organism: Podospora aff. communis PSN243 (assembly GCA_033296975.1). Taxonomy (NCBI): domain Eukaryota; kingdom Fungi; phylum Ascomycota; class Sordariomycetes; order Sordariales; family Podosporaceae; genus Podospora; species Podospora aff. communis PSN243. Next base: position 569,049 of record MU865921.1, read on the forward strand.
ACGCCACGGCCGCCACAGTGGCTGATGCTCAAGATGCAGGGTACACGGACTGACATCGCCTGCACTACACTTGGAACCAGTGTGAACTGGCAAGTTCCCCAGACGAGATCCGAGTAAACCGAGGTAAGGAAGAATTACCCCACGTTTAGAAAGCACAAGTCGACGATACGAGACACTGCAACAAAACAGACAGCAGCAAATCTCAGGAAATTAAGGTCTGCAGCGGACTCTATGAGGTCTCGGTAAAACCGCCATCGACTAAGCAGCATTTCATGCAATGTTTGTTGATACTCAGGCCTCGATGCCTGAATGAATGGAGCGAGTAGTGTCGTGGCGACAAGCTGAGGACCTTGCTGGCAAGGTCTGCACCCCGCCAAAACAATCGAGACAATCCGATCAATTGATTGCATCGGCCGACGCCTCCAGAGAGAGACTGGAGAGCAATCGGCAACCGCTCAGAAGCCCAGAATAGCACAGCCGCAAATCAGGACCTAGCTTGTGATGGGAAGGGCTTGCGACAGCCACTCCCGGCCAACAAGTTGTGACCTGGCGCTGATTTGGTGAAACAGCAGCCACGTCGCCGTGCGGTGAGCTCCTTGGTGTGGCCGATGGAGGTCGTCATTGGCTTGCCGACACGAATGACCTGCATCAAAGATCCAATATTTCCCCATACTGCGCTAAATTATTATAAGAAACAGTCCTATCTCGCACAACAACAAGTTTCTGAGATCAAGAGCGGCCAACTTTCTCTGTTGGCAAGCTTGCTGGCTGTCCCAATCGCGGGTGGTTCGGCACGAAGGCGGGGCCAGCCGGGCCACAACATGGAATCCGATGGCTGGAAACTGGGTCGGACTTACGTAGGTAGCACAGATCGACCACCAAAGAAAACAACAACGCTCAGAACGCCAGTTCTCTCTGGGCGTCACAAACTGAGACCTGCAGACTGGGCTGCAACGACCGCCGCGGGTAAGTGCTCGTATCGCACGGGCAGAGAAGCTGGCAAAGCCTTCTCGAAAAACAACCTCTTTGGCTTGTGGGCGTCGCGACGAGACAACGCCAAGCATCGGACCAGCGAAGTTTTATCTTCAGCCCTGATGCACTCCTGCAAAGTTCGGGCAACCCCACCACGTCCCAATCATCGAGCTCTTTTGCAAATGCGGTGGCCGAGGCTGCATCAGCCGCCTTGCCGTGTTGGTCAAGCCGCAGTTCCAGCAGCGAAACGTGTGTTTGGAGAGATCGTTGTGGCTCTTGTCGTTAGACGGTCCGTTCACAGCGGTTGGTGCTATTTTGCAAATATGTTCGGCATGGCTTCCCGGCTTGGAGAAAAGCATCTCGGCACTTCGGAATGCAAATGTCGTGGATTTTAGGGCTGTGGATGGCTGCATCTTGGCGTCCATCACGTCGTGGATCAAGGTGGGAGGAGGCTCGCCGGCTCCCAGCCCTTGGGATCTGGAGTGACAGGGGGGCCGGCGGTGGGGTTGGGTATCATCTTGGCATGCGCAACCGCGAAACACCCCTGTAAAATGGCTCTCGACAGCGTCATGGATCCCTGGAAAGCTGAGCACCGGAGCAGGAAGTCGCGCCTCCACCTCTGAAGCGGACCCCTTCGCCCGTTCGTGCTGGAGCTCAACGGCACCGATGGCGGGCTCCTGCATGGAGTTGATTTTTATATGCACCAGTGAGTCCTTTCCCGAGTAAACTCGCGGGGCGCAATTGTTCACCTCAGATTCATGGAACTCTCCGCTTCACCTTGGAGCAGCTGAAGGAAGGAGGGGCCCGGTCAACTCTTCAGTGGGTAGGGGCTCAAAGGTAAGGGAATACACGACTGAGCTTCAACGCACCTTTCTTGTCCCACCCTCCACCCTCCCAGATCCCACAGCCTCCACTTTCACGGAGTAACCACACGAGGTTGCACTGGCCTTCCCCAGTGCCTCGATTTATTCGCCGCTTATCAGTGGTCTCGTCCTCGGGTTTCTTCCACTGCCCGGATTCAACGACCCATTGTCTTGTTCTCTGCAATACTCAGCTCTGACTTTTGGACGAGATAACTAAACTATCTTTCAGCAAACATACCCAACCGATCATGGATTCCAAAGAATGTCTCGAATACGGCCCGATGATCGCCATGGAGACCCAGCAGAAAACAGTCCGCGCCACGAGCATCCCACAACTGGCTCTGCGCGAGCGAGCAACTCGGGCAAAGACACCCGTTCGTCGTATCTTCGTCGCTGGATCAGTGGTTCTGTTGACGTTGTTGGGGGTTTCAACTCTACGGTATGGCGTACCTTGCCATGGTACACCGCCGAAGCTCGTCGACGAGGAGGCGGGTTCATTCTCGTCCCGGCTCAGGACGGCTACGCCGGACGGCGTGCACGACTTCCTTCAGAAATACTTCCCCGACCGCCACACAGTTGAGGACATTCCTCGTACCGATGCTGCGACCACAATGCTGCGGTTGGCGAGACGCCAGGATAACATCACTGCGAGCTCAACTCCATCGCCCACTCCAAGCCGGACTCCAAGTACAAGCCCCCCACCGGGCACACCGTCTTCGTCGTCCCCCCCTCCTTCGCCGCCCCCTCCTCGAACAGAGCCCTCACCCCCGCCCCCCACGACTCCAAGCACAACAACTAGGAGTTCTACTACAACAACTACGACAACAAGTCAACCCCCTCCGCCTCCACCTCCGCCCCCTGCGGTCTCAGGACCCACTGTGACCAATCCTGGTACGTCTCCGAGCCCAGAACCGAGTCCAAGTCAAGAGCCGCGAGTGCAAGATACCGCCTCCTCAGCTGGTAGTACGGCCAGATCCGCTACCACGACGGCAGAGAATGGCTCGCGGACGACCCACGAGCCACGGCCGCCCTCCACTATCAATGGAGGTAGGTGGGCCTCGCTCTGTTCTGCCTTGGATTTCCTTTTGTTGCTTGGCTTTCTTTTGAAGCGGCGTCATCTAACTCATCTTGCTAGGCACATTGACGAGGTCGACAACCAGGGACTCGCCCGGCGGTGTTGATGCACAAGATTCGACCAGGACGACAACTCGCAGCTCTAAGATGGTGGTAGAGACGATAACGTCCACAATGTCCAATGGAAATGTGGTGGTGGTGACTTCCACAACATATGTTCCACCTGACCCGATCACCACGTCTTATGCGACAACCGTCATGGCGCCGAGCCTCCACAACTTGGGAGCCCGTCCAAGAGCGGACGATGGCGCTTTCGTAGCTCTGGCAGTGGTGATTGCAGGCGTGCTCCTCGGTGTAGTGGTGGTGTAATATTGGGACAGAAAACTGGAGCGAGCACTGTCAGCTTGAAGCGTTTGTTTGGATTCCAGAAGGGGCGGCGTTTTGGAATGATATAGGGCATAAGCATGCATACATCGAAGGGCATGAAACGATACCCGCATTCCTTCTCAACATACCATGGGGATTGACATAGACGGAGCGATACATGATTTGACATCACTGTAGACGGGTCGCACATGCTGTGATGAACCCAGCAATAAGAAGATGATAACGTCATAGAGACTGCAAAGTTCGCTGGGTATCGGTGGGGAGATAAACAAGCATACACAAAAACAGCCTAGCCTGGACCAATCTTGGGCATGTCGTGATGCTCGCTTAGCCTCGAGAGATGCGAGTTCAGCTCCTCAACGCGTTGCTTGTGCGTCTTTAACAGCTCGGGCCGTACCCGCCCAGACTCAGTTAGTTCCTTGAGCTGGGAATACGTCAGCACACGCCGCCACCACTGAGCTGGAATACAAATAGTGAGACATACCCTCTTCCGTTTCGTCTCGGCAAATCTTCTCTCCGCCTCCGTCTTCGTGTCTTGTTCGGCCTCATCCCTCTCTTCGGTCGGGGTCCTTCCTTCGGAGCCGTCGGATTTCTTCCTCTTTTCCTGGGGGTCAACATCTCTGCTGGCGACGTCTTGTTCTGCCTGGAATGTTGATGTTGTGGCAAGCGCTCGCTCGACGTCGGAGCTAGTTTTTTCCTTGTCCTTTTTGGACTTTTTTTTGTTCGATTTGGACACTTTGGCACCCTTGAGCTTCAGCGGCCCGCGGGCGACAGAGGCGTAGTCGTCCGAGGGCATGGCGGCTTGGTCACTCAGGTGAAAGGTTTCCCTGTGATGATGATGAGAGGTGCAGGTTCGGAGAGTTGCTTATGTAACCCAGCATAAGGGCATTTGCCGAAAGTGGGGCAAAGCGCCGCAAGGGCCCCCACATCTGAGGCTCTATAAATTTCTGCAACGTCGCGCGGAATTCTAGACTTCTCTTCTTCTTTTTTCCTTAGATCAAAAAGTATACACGGAGTCGCCACGACCTTCACTAGAGTTCTACGGTGTCGCGTTGCCTGACCCCCACAGGGTCGTACTTCGGAGATGAATTGTCAAAAACTCCTTGATAGGAAGTCTCTCGCATGGTTCACCATCGGCGAGTGATGCTGAATGATTGGAGACATTTTTTCTGCGTGAAATTTGTGATGTTGGCCGCTTGGTGCGACGCTGTCCTGGCTCCTGGGTTTGGCGTCTGCGTCCGGCAATCGATTCTTCTTGCGTTGATGGGAATTCACGATGGGGGGCTCCCACAGCTCAGATTGTATCGATGCTGGCGGCTTGACTGCAATCTCCCGGCCTGTTGGACTGGCTCGGTTGTGACGTGCATTTTGCGTGTGCTCATCAGCAAACTCTGGACAAAGGGATGCAATTTGCTACCGGCGACGCGGTTTTCGATCGGCCCGTCATTTGCTCTTCCGATTTTTACATCTTGCGTTGCCCGTTGTTTGGTCCCCGAAAGTAAGACCACGCGGGTACTTCTACGGCAACCACGAGGCAGGAACGGAGTGTCGCAGTTTTCCATCTCGTCACGGCCTGGACGCTGCGCTTCCTGTGACCGCCGAAGCAGTGCGTGGAATGGACAGACTCAGACGAATTCCTTGCCGTAATTGTTTTGATGCTGGAGAGTGATCACCCTCGAGCAAGTCTCTATAAGAAGTCGTGATGGCGTCGTGAGTTTGAGAAAACAGGACTCACCATCGATCACTTGCACACTCGTTCCCGCGCTCGCGCATTCGCTCTTTTCCCGGCAGCTAGTATCACGACTCTGTTGTAACCTCCAGGGTCTCGTCTCTCGTTTGCAGCTCAGCTTGCCGTTTCGTTAGTTTACCTCTTACCACTTACTTAATTCAACCGTGGACATGGCGTCTGCTGGTGCCTCTGCCTCCGCCTCCGGAGCCGTGTCTGCCTCTATCTCTGGAGCCGTCTCCGCCATCTCGGCCGGTGCTTCCGCCGCGGCCACGGCCGGTGGCAGCGCTTCCCCTATCGCGGCATCGCTCTTGCCCCTCCCGACTCTGACCTCTGCCTTCATCGAGTGCATTGTGCCCCCCTCCACCGCAGGGCCCGTTGTTGCCCACTACACGTCCTACATTGTCCTCTTCCCCGCCGCGTGCGCTACTCGCCAGTGGATGGCCACCTACACCGTCGGCGAATGGTGCCCTACCGAGTGCGACTCTTACCACCGCCACCGCATCGGCCACCCCGACTTCATCCCGCCCAACTTCGTCGTCACCACTGTCCACTGCGACGTCTGCGCCGAGAAGACCCAGACCATCACCTGCCCCAACGCCCTAGGCACCGCCGAGGCCGTCATCCACGGCGATGGTGTTACCGCTACCGTCGTTGTCACTCCCACGCCCGAGGCTGAGGCTCCTACCCTGCCTGTCGGCGGCGAGGCCCAGCCTCCCAACTCTCTCCCCAACGCTCCTCCGGCCATCACTTACGGCGGCCAGGGACCTGCTGCGTCCATCTCGGTGGTTCGCGTTGGTGGCACACCTGTTTACGGTGGCCACACGCCTCTCGTTACGGCTGGCGCTCCCACCATGGGTCTCAAGACGGGTCTGGTCCTGCTCACGAGCTTGTCACTGGCAGCGTTCAACATGTTCGCGTAATTTTCCTTTCTTTTCCTTGAATGTTTCCTAGAGTCCTGGTTGGGTACTGTGCTCTGAATTGTCATCTTTGGGGGCTCTTCACTTCTTCATAATACTTTGAAACGGATATGAGTGGGGTTCGATAGGACCTGGAGTTGTTTGGTTACGGATAGGGCATCATCTTGGATATCGAAATACACGTTCTTCCCCTGACTCAATGCCTCCGCTTTGCTCTTGTCGTGACCTTTCGATAGTCCCGCGCCTTCACTCATCACGCTTGTCGATCGGCATGCTCCTGTGCTGATCTCTCAGAAACTGACCAATCTTGGTATCATCATTCGGCCTGTCTGGTGGACCCTCGTTCTTCGGTGCTGTCTCGGCTCCTGGCTCGGATTCCTCACGTTCGCCCACAATCTTCTTGACCGCGGGGATGTACTGAGACACTTGCGTACCTGTCAGCCGCGCTCGGTAGAGGGAATCTGAACAAGGAAAGAAACCTTTGTCAACTATCGCAGCTCTCGTCATTTTGCTCGTGTCTTCACTATGTTGAGGTTGTCTCGATCTGGACGAGGCTTCGTCGAGTCTGGACTTCAGGTCTGGGCCTTGACCGGGTGTGGTGTTCTCGGCTTGTGGGGATGCCATGGCAAAAATTGTACCTCTCTTGCCGAGCCTTAGTTGCCGGGTATAAACTAAATTGATCAAGTTATGGGAAGTCTGGAAGCAACCAACTCGAGAGTTGCGAGCGAGATAGGAGGACCTAAAAGGAGGACTCGAAAAGCGATGACGTCACTTGGCTGGGTCGATGTTGATGCCACAGTTCAGATCGTCAGCCTCTGCTTCGTCTCCTCAAATCTGAGCCCATTTTTATCCGACTTATGGTAGGAGCATTTGATCATACTTTAATGCAGGTACGGCACCCTCATCCGATGTTGCTGTCGGTGTGAACCTTTGCTCGGGACGTACGTACTCGTGCAAGGTTGTTGTTATCGATAAGACCCATCTCACCTTGGCTCTAATCTTATAAATCTTGGCGGGCAGTTTCGGTGGAAGGGTGGCATTGCGGCGGTTTCTGGGCTTAAGAGGCGGCTTTTTATTCCACTCTAAATATTTACATTTTATTGTAAGTAAATCTCCTCTCTCAACATCATTCGTACTACCACTACACGACGCCCATCCTACATCCATTCTACAGACACATTCCCAGCAAGTTTCCCTCATCCACAACACCCACCACAACACCTACCTGACCACAAACCCGCCAAACAATCACTCCGTATCCCCAAACCACCAAAAATGACCGTTCCCGATCCCACTACAACAACCCAACAACCCCCCACCCCAATCACCATCGTAACCGGCTTCCTCGGCTCCGGCAAAACAACCCTCATTCTCAACCTCCTCCCGCAACTCCGCGCCCTCTCACCACACTACCGCCTCGCCCTCCTTAAGAACGAGTTCGGCGACCTCGCCATCGACTCGCAGCTCGCCTCCTCCTCCTCCATCTCCTCCACCACCGAGCTCCTCAACGGGTGCATCTGCTGCAACCTCGTGGGCCAGCTCTCGCCCGCGCTGGTGGAGCTCCGCAATGGCGTCAAGCCCGACCGTATCATTATCGAGACGAGCGGCAGCGCGTTCCCCGCGACGCTGGCGATGGAGGTGAATCGCCTGGCGAGGGAGACGGGGGGGCGGTTTTCGTTGGATGGGGTGGTCAGTGTCGTGGATGTGGAGAACTGGAAGGGGTATGAGGATACGAGCTACACCGCGAGGCTGCAAGCGCGGTATACGGACTTGGTGGTGTTGAATAAGTGGGAGGAGTGCGGGGAGAGGCGGGTGGATGAGGTGTTGGATAGGTTGGGGGATTTGGAGGGGGTGGATACGCCGACGGTGAGGAGTGAGAGGGGGTGGGTGGGGATGGAGGTGGTGTTTGGGGTGGATGGGGGGTTGGCGGGGGGGTTGGAGGGGCTGGAGGGGGAGGGGGAAGAGTGTGAGGGGGGTTGTGAAGGGCATGATCATAGCAAGGGGCATCAGAGTGAGGTGGAGGTGTTGAGTGTTGAGTTAAAGGGGAAGGGGAGGGTGGATGTGGGGGGGTTGGAGGGTTTATTGAAGGCGGCTCCCCGAGAGGAGGTGTATAGGATTAAGGCGGTGTTGACGGCTGGAGGGAGGGTGAGGAACTCGGATGAGGATGTTGGGGTCTTGGTGGAGGAGGTGGAGGAGGAGAAGACGCGGAGGTATATTCTGAATTGGGCATTTGGGCGGTGGACATTTACGGCTGTGCCGGAAGATGTGGAGGAGCATGAGTCCAGTGGGGGGACGTTGCTCCGCATGACGATGATATTGGCGAGGTACGAGAGCACCAAGTGGAAGAAGAAGCTAGAGAGCGGTGGCTTTTTGGCGTTGGACGGTGGTGAAACAGGGGAGTTGGTGGTTACGAAGATTGCATGAATATAGAACAGAGGGAAGGGATGACTTAGAGAGCGAAGACCATTGCCATTTTTTGGGATCCGTTGTCGTCATAGACTAAGTGCAGAAGAAGTTGTAGATATAGAATGCTGCGTTGGGTTTATTTACCCGAACACCTTTTATATTTGTGGTCCCTAGGGCAAGTAAATATAACTTGTCCATAGTCCTATATATAGAGGTTGAGTATGTCGTCCAGCACGGCGACATCCTCGTCCTCACGCCGTGGCCGTGGTGGCTTCGTTGGCTGCCAGTTCTCGTACTTTGGTACAACTTCCGGGCGTGGTGTCCGATTCACACCTGTAACCGTCGCCGCCCTCTGTTGTTGCGGACCAATCTGCGCTTTCACTCTCTCTCGCTCGCTTTGCGACCTCACCATACATGTAACAGCCGACACCGGAGGGAATTGCGTACACCTCGCTGTCTTTGCATACTCTGCCTCCTCTATATCCTCACTCTTCGCTTGACGCGGTCTTCCCACTCTCGCCATATACCCCCTCTCCTTTAGTGGCGGCGGTGGTGACGTCGATAATGCCAAACTCTTATTCGTCGGCTTGGGGAATACGCTCTCGCAGGGCCTCCCTTTTACCTGTGATGGAAGCCAAAGCGTGTCCCTGGTGTCTTTGATTTCCACCTTCACTTCCTTTCCCCTGTTGACCTCCTTCTCCCTACCCCCTTTCACCTCCTCCCTCTCCCCACCCACCTGTCTCCTCTCCCTTTCCAACAGTTTCTTGCATTCCCTCCCATGAACCCCCCTCTCAATCGCAGCCACCATCTTCCCGCACTCCTCACACCAAACCCCCCTAGACGACTGGACACTCTCAGACCCGGGAATCAGCGGACTATCCGGACGCAGGAACCCCCCCGTGCGAATGCCCATGTCCGCGGGGAAGATAGTTTCCTGACCGGGACTGAACAGCAAATCCTCATCGTCCGGCCGGTGCGGTCTGGGCGGTGTGAAGATGGCAAATTCCGTGTAATCGGGGGAGTCATCCTCCGGAAATCCAAAGGTGTCGCGCTTCGTATGTGATGGGATGGGTTGGGAGTCTAATTCTGTTGGTTTCGGGTTGGGTGTTGGTAATTGCTGCGGGGCTCTATTTCTCTCCTTTTGTCTTTCCCTTTCTCCTTCGTGCTCTTTTACTTTTGCTTTTGCTTCCTCTTCTTCCTTGGCTCTTGCTCTTGCTTTTAGATACCTCTCGTTGATGCCTTCGTCTTCTGATGATTCGTCACGAAACTCATATTTCTCTTGTCTTCCATTTCCCCCCCCTCGTACTGCTGTCCTCCCGCTTGATTTCCTCAGCGGACCCGGCGGGCTCAGGGGGTGGTCTCTCGGCTCGATATGATTGTCCAATATATAACCCCTTTCTTGATCTGCCAGGTGGTGCCATTTTCTAATTTCCGCAAGACACTCTTCTTGGGTTGGAGTAGGACGCCCAGCGGCGAGTCGATCAGGGGTATGCACCGCCTCGAACCTAGATGGTGTCGGCTCTTCTTGTCGTTGTTGGTCTTTCTTGGTCCGAGAAATTGGCGACCTCGCACCGGCGATGCGTCCAATTTCCCGAAGCTTCTGTGAGAAGGATCTTCCCGAATTGGACTGCGACATGGGTGGCTGTCAAGCGACGACAGTATTCGTGTAGAGATAAATTATATTGAACTCACAATAAGAACAGCAGACTTGAAGTGGAACGCCTAGTAAAATATGATTCCAAGATGCACGACAGATCGACCATGTTTCTTTATTCTCGAGTGGCCGCTCGCTATACAAAAAGCCATGCCTCCCTGTCGTCCGTTTAACAAAGAACCCCGGGCCGGATGACGGCCTCGAGTACGTGCAAACCCCAACGTGTATCAATCTTTGTCCCCCGCTGTGCCATGCCGAGATCTCAAAACACAACAACGCCAGGAAATGCGCCAGACCGTCCTAAAAAGCATTCCTACAACCGGCCCCTCGGTCTCAACAGCAAATCATAGGCTTACCGTTACCGTCATGTTATTGCTCAACACCAGCAGCACTGGTGGAAGGTCGTTGCACAGCACTTCGACATCCGAAAGATATGTCAAGCTTGCTTCCTCATCTTTGTACGTGCCCTCTGCCGGAATAGGCAAAGTTGTGAACAAGACTGCCGTGTCAGAGCTGTTTTGGCGCATGAGCTCATTCAAAATGAGGTGTTGTGCTCGCGAGGGCAGATCGTTGAATGACAGAGGCAACCCCTGAGACGAGTAACTCGAGCCGCTTTCATCGTCTCGCCGCTCGTCATCCGGGAAGCGGTACGATGATAGCAGCTCTGGAATGTCAAGCAGCGCATCTCCTCCACCGTTGGATTTCTTGGACATGGAACTCTTTCGGGAAGCAAGCTGGCTCCTGCTCTGACCGTGCCCCTGGCTCGGCTCAGCAAATGAGACAGCCTTGTCATTCCTGCTTTCCCGTGTTTCAAACCGTGCAGTCGAGGACTGCCGCGAAAAGGCCGGCCTCTCGGGACGCGATTCTGCTTCGGCAAACATGATCTTTGCCGTGTCATCTTCGCTAGTGATGGTGGTTTTCGGCACCAGCATACTAGAGAAGCGCATGGCGGTTGAGCCCTGCCGCGACAGGGCTGGCCGCTCCAGCATTGTGTCGAGCCCTCCCTGTCTCCCGCCAGCCTTTGTCGGTTCGCGGCCCCGTTCATGGTCGTCCCGGCTGGACGTTGACCCGTAGGACTTCAAGGCGTTGGCGTATGTCATTTTAGACTTGCGATCCTTGCGGGGACTTTTTGGGAGCGTCAACACATCTCCGTAGCTCCGACGGCGGCGCAGGGCGGCGAGCAATGGACGCCTAGCTGGCTCGATCTCCATGTCGCCTTCACTCACGACACTTTCGGTATCGTTGAAATCATCGTCCGATGAATCGCTGTCGCTGTCACTGCCATCACCCGCGTCCGTTTCGGAGCTGTCAAACACGGCCACAGGAAGGTTCTGTGTGTGAATGCCCATGTTGACACCCATCTTCACAATTTGTGAGACTGTGGGCTTTCTTGGGAATTCGTTGAGCTGTGCCCAGCTCGGCCGCCGTCTATCAGCTGCGCCTGCCGACGTTGCGTGAGGGTTGTATATTCCTGGTCGGCCCGCTGTGGACTCGATTACATGGGCGACCGAGTCGAACTCTTGTGAAGCTGTCATGGAGCGCGAGCCTCGAAACGTCTTCAAGTCGTCCCACCAATCCTCCTCCTTCAAGCATTCGTTGACGAGGGTGTCTGTTTCGGAGCCCTTGAAGTGGCCGTGGATGATGGTTTCGTAAGTGGAAATACCGCCGGACGCTAACCAGAAGACAAGAACTTCGGCCTCTATCCGTAGCTTCTCCAAGAGTGCGTTGACTCTTCCCCTTTCTTCCTCGACCTCGCTCTCGTATTCAACGAACACGATGACACGCAAAGAATACATCTTCTTCCAGGTCGGAACCGTGTGTAGAATGTAGCCAAGCTGCAGGATCAGCGTGTCTAGGCGAAACTGTCAGCTTCTGTTCCCACCACGGTGGTGATCTTTGTGTAACTTACATGTGTCAAAATTAGTCGTCAAGACATTCTTTCCGTCAGCTGAAAGCTCTGCCGACATTTGAATCGGCCAAAGATCGATGTACTTTTTAGTGTTGCTGCCATCCCGTCTCGGGGTTTCCAGAGTCTCAAAGCCCTTTCCAACTGCGACGTTCAACCGGTATCTCAGAGCAAGGTCTTCAAGAATCTCCAGGTAATTGGTCACTGTCATCATCCCTTCCGTCCTGATTACATCGGTGGGAAGGAAGCCCTCAAGCAAGCGAGCAGAGGTGTCACCCCTCCGTCTCCTCGGCGTTGTTTTCTCCGCGCTCTCCTGGTGAGTTTTGGTCGGGGAAGCTGGAGGTTCTGGTATTGGTATCGCTGGGCGAGAGCGCCGATACTCCTCCATGTTGTAGAATCCTAACACAGCAATATTGGGCCTCATTCCACCGAGCCCGGCCGATAGGATCAGGTTTCGCACTCCCCAGACGAGAGAGGGCGACATGCTAAGCTGGACAAACGCCTTTATTCTTGAATATTCCGAAATGTATTTTGTCCAGGCTGCTTGCTGTAGCTTTGCTTCTGTCACGCCGACAGTGAAATCATCGGTCACTATCACGTGGCCAAGAATGTATAGTGCGCCTTTCTTCATTGAGTTACAAAACTGGATCAACCGTGTCTGCTTTCTCGGGTTATTGATAAGTCTGTGGCAAGCATCAGCTCAATAACTCGGTTTATGGTTGATGTTCTCTTGTCTCGTAGCAGTATCTTTCTCACGGGCCCCGAAGAAACAGAAGGGGATAGGCTGTACGCACAATATAATCTGAGGTCTCCAGAACTTGATATGCTCAGGCTTGAGCCTCAACAGATATTTTCGCACTTGATGGTAGATGAGGTTTTGCGACACATCACCCCAGTGCTTTGGAGGGCTGAAGTAGTGGATCATCAAGAAGAGGAATACCAATAGGGAGACAGCAGTTGTGGCGTATGTCTCATCGATAAAGAACATTGCTGCGGCAGAAAGGACACTACCCGCAAAAGCAGTTTGCCAGCTGAAGAACTTGAAGCCGGGCCGGAAATTTGGGGCAGAACCGATCTTCAAGAGGAAGCAGGCGAGGTTCATGACGAAGAATGTCATCTGCACAATCAGCGTCCCTGCGTCACTGCCGAGGGCCGGAACGTGGGCTAAGGCTTACCTGGTAGCCCATCGAAATGAGAGTCGCGATTTGGTTGAGGTTGGCAAGCATAGCAAACTGGGCAACGATGTAAGTGAACAGGATGGCCAACATGGGCTCGTCAGATCTCTTCGTCCCCATGCCAAAAACCGAGAGGCCGGGGAACAGCTTGTCCCTGGCCAGAGCCTGAAGGAGCTTGGCAGCACCAATGAGACCCATCAGAGCCGAGAAGAAGGTTGTGGCTACTTCACCAGCAAAGATGATGGGTGGCCAAATGTTTGTCTCCTGAATGACGTTTGCGTTGTGAACAAACGAGGAGTGTGTCGCGCTCGAAGCCAATGACAGTATTACGACTGCGTACGCGATGAAAGTTGATAGCATCGCCCATAACGTGCCGACTGGGATATCTTTCGATGGGTTCCGCAAGTCTCCAGACATGGAAGCGCCGGCAAAGATGCCCGAAGTCGCAGGGAACAAAATGCCAAATAGATCACGGAAGGTGCTGAAGCCGGAAAACTCGTTGCCAGAGGAATGCGGGAAGAGGTTCGATCTCAATGTTGCCAAGCTGACACCCGTAAAGTTAATCCCCCTGATCGGGTCACTGAAGGCTGGGAGTAATAGCGACGATAGTGGAATGCTGATGATAGAGATGGTCAAGGTGACGAGCAGAGCATTGCTGGCCTTCGCAAATGTCGAACTGCCAGCGAGACAGAGCAACGCGCAAAATACAAGCGCTCCTGTCTGGAGCAGGTACTGCCACCAGTAGCCGTGAGGAACAGCCTGACCTAGGTTGAGCTTGAGACAATCGATGAGACCAACGACGTTTAGTGCCGTGTTGAGAACTTGAGCGAGGTAGAATAAGAGTCCAATGGAACCTCCAAATTCAGGACCCAGCGATCGACTAGAGTTGTAGCGTGTAAATATAAATTCCATCTGCTGTGAGAGTGAGGGTCTCCTACCTGATGAGAAAGTAAGCCCCCCCTGATTTGACGAGACCGTTTGAAGCAATGGCTGAGAGTGATAGAGTAGTTACGAAGTCAACCGTATATGCGATGATCATGAGCCCTGCATATCTCTGTAAGTTTGTTTTCCTCACGAGCCGCACCGAAATTTTCTGGACAACGAGCAAGAATTGAATGATTCGTTAGGTAAAGCAAGTAAATAAAACCAACCGAGAAATCCCAACAGGCCAACTTGTCCGAGGATCAGCCCGAACCTCAAGAACATCAGAATACTGAGGATGTTGAGGCAAACGGGGATGTAGACGCCAGATACCACCCCCAATTTGTGTCGTTTCAACGGTTCTTGGTCCATTGTGCTGCAGAGACGAAGCACCGGCTTCCTCCTGCAAGATGACAACGCAAACAAACCATCGAGGAACTGCAGGCGGCGGTGCCGAGTTCAAGAGGAAGACCTTGGACAGATCAATGGAACGTCTGATCAGTGCTCGATATGCCGCTAAAGTGCGTGCCGTCGAATCTTGGTGCTCCGCCAAATGCAGCGCGGTTGCCTTTCCGCTGTGTAGATCTCGGTGGCGATTCTCCACTCCGCTGTGGGGGACCAAGGATCAGGGCAACAACCTCTTAATGTGCAGGAGAGGGGGAAATGTTGCGATTGCGGAGGAAGAATCAGGAGAACAAACAACCACGAACAGAGCCCGACGCAATGCCGCAACCTCACTGTTGAAAAACAACCTTACGTCCCAAAGCGAAAACCGACGTCATTTGGCATCCACAAGCAACGAGCAAAAACATGGGTGGCTGCCCCGATTCAGCAACGGTTGTCTGCCCACGAACGCTAACAGTTTTGGCGAGTAAGCACAGTTGAACCTGTTAGCCAAGCCTTGGAGTTGTTTACCGAGCGCCACCATTCTTTTGGACCCGCACCTCCCACACGCAGGAGTGAGGTTCCAGGCTTTCCAGGTTGGGGGCACATATCAACACAAGAACTCCTCTGGCTCGCTGGCCAGAATAGGATTTGCGAATGCGACGGGACGTCCAACGGAGGGGCCCGCACAGTGTTGCCAGCCTCCGAGCTCTTGAGTGACGTTCCTTCATCCAACCGTCCACTGGTGCCCCGGCGTGGTCTAACAGAACCTTTGAGAACTCGGTTCCCCTGATTCATTTCCTAAGATTCACTCAGTCACAAATGGTGGTAACTCCTTCGGGTTTCGTCCCAGCTGTGTAGAGCTTCACACAGATGCCCATTACTTACAGCAGGCGCCAGCTGCAAAGCATTCAATGTTCAGGATTGATCTCAGCCAACGAGCTCACCTGACCACGTGGGCCTTTCCGCCTGGGCGGTGGGGCTTGTCGCGGAAGTCCCCGCCTCCCAATTACTAGACAAAACAATGCTTTCTGTAGTTTCTGTGCTAAGATCTTGCGGTATGACAATAATGCCCCCTCCAGACCGCTATTTGAGCGCATGGTTTTTATGAGGTCAGGCTGGCTGAGGTTGGTTTGTAGTCGTACCTGCGTTTGTGCATCAAGTGGTCAGCGAGGCTCAGGCGGCTTGGGACGGGTGGGCAGGGCTTGGTGGCTGGCGGAAGGAATCCAGGGTCCGTTCTCCATTGCTTGGGCTGTTGAGTGGGGGTCCACCAACCGGCAAGTCCCGCCAGCGCCTGCCATCGAGTCAGCAGGCCGTTTGTGGGCAACTGCAGACCCGCTGCTCTTATCAGCCACCACCAAGCGGCTACTCCATAGTCACAAGCCCTCGCTGACCCGACCAAGTGTCTGCCTCGCGGGAACAGCTTGTCGAAGCATTATATCTTCGGAGACATTCCTTGTTGTGAATAATCCATTCTTTTGAGCCTTAAGCGCATAATTGTCACGAGTCCTGCTGCAGAACCGCTGCCCCACTCGGCCGATTCCGACACTCCTCGGACTGGAGAGCAACCTCCAGCCAACTCCTCAAACAGACGAACCACCCGCCCATTGGCGGCCTCGTTAGCTCGAAAGGACATGAGGTAGGACGAATCGCGTCGAAAAGCTCGCAATCAGTTCAGGATATGTCCAACTCGGGCAGAAACTCGCCGGCTCCCGGTCAGGGCCAAGGCCTTCCCATTTTGTCGCCGCAGGGCTCATACCGGGCCCGGTCGTTTGGCACTTCGATGCCTCGCGCCGAGTCCATCGCCCGTCTTGCATCCCCGATCCCCTCGCAGAACTTCGGCAATGGGTCGCCTCTTCCCCAAGGGTCCACGCCGGCAGCCGGCGAAGAGGGCGAGTCCAGCCCATTAATACCGCTTCCTGGCCCCGGCTCTCACGTCGCTGGGCCGGGCATTTCTGCCCTCGCAGCCGCTCTGTCCAACTCCTTTGGCACGTCGCCGCCTCGATTCGGCACCCCCCCCGCCCGACCCCTTTCTCCAGTTGCCGCTGGTGCACAGCTTCCAGCTTCCGGAACCCCAACGAACTACGGCTCGTTTGATTCGCGATCTCGGGGGTTATACGCTCCTGGCGGGGCATACGAGGATCCCGAGATCATCAAGAGACATTTGGTACAAGCGGGGGATGCAGCACCGGACGATTCTGGCTCCAGAAAGGTGACCGAGGGCGCCAAGGGAAAACAGCCTGTCGGAGCCTCGCAAGCTGGTTTGGATGACGACGAAGAGTTCTCCAGCCTGAAGCTCCAAGGCGGTGATATCACGCGCCCCATCTACAAATGGACTGAAGAGGTCGACCAGCGGAACAAGATGCAGCGAAGCAAGAGCTTCAGCGTGCCGAGACCGGAACCGGAGAACGAGGTACTTGATATTCACACTATCAAGGTTCCCGGAGGGTTCCGGCGCAACTACCTCAGACGGGCCGTGAGGGACTCTTCAAATAACTCCCACGAGTTGGAACATGGGGAGGGTGTCAGCAGGTCCGCTCAACCCCAGCTTTTTACCAACAGCTTTCTTGAATTTCTGTCCCTTTATGGCCACTTCGCGGGCGAGGAGCTCGAGGAGGACGATGAGGCGCTCAAACCTGGCGAGTATTTCACGTCTGGTAGCGACGAGGATAATTATGCTAGCGACGAAGAATCGGACGACGATCGGGAACCCATGGAGGACAGCGCGCTGCTCACACCCTCAAGGAGGAAGAGGAGAAGAAAGCCGCGTGGAGGCAGCGGTACAAACAGCCCGATGGGTGCAGCCCTGCTTCTCCTGAAATCCTTCGTGGGCACCGGTGTTCTGTTCCTTCCGCGGGCGTATCTCAACGGCGGTATGCTGTTCAGCAACTTGGTCCTCCTGTTCGTGGCGGCGTTAAGCTACTACTGTTTCGTCTTGCTCGTCACCACTCGGTTGAAGGTCGACGGGTCCTTCGGTGATATCGGAGGGATCCTTTACGGCAAGTGGATGAGAGCACTCATCCTTACGTCCATCGTCATCAGCCAGATCGGCTTTGTCGCTGCGTACATCGTCTTCACATCGGAAAATCTGCGGGCCTTCATCCTGGCAGTCACCAACTGCGAAACCGTTGTTCCGATCAAGTGGCTCATCATCATTCAGATGTTGGTATTCCTGCCTTTTTCGCTGCTGCGGGACATCAGCAAGCTAGGATTTACGGCGCTCATTGCAGATGCCTTCATCGTCATCGGGCTGGCATATCTGTTTTACTACGACATCTTCACCCTGAGCACAGAGGGTCTGGCGGACATCATCATGTTCAACCAGAAGGACTGGACTCTGTTCATCGGCACTGCGATCTTCACCTTTGAGGGCATCGGTCTGATCATCCCGATTCAGGAGTCGATGAAGAATCCGCAAAAGTTCCCGAAGGTGATGGGTGTCGTCATGATTATCATCACTACACTGTTCATTGTGATGGGAGCAGTCTCCTACGCTGCATACGGCTCCAAGACGGAGACGGTTGTGCTGCTCAATCTGCCGCAGGACGACAAAATGGTCAACGGCGTACAGTTCCTCTACTCCGTTGCCATCCTCCTTTCGACACCTTTGCAGATCTTCCCTGCAATCCGTATCACGGAGAATGCCCTCTTCACCAAGAGTGGCAAGTATAACCCGTACATCAAGTGGCAGAAGAATATCTATCGGTTTTTCGTGGTGGCCCTGTGTGCCTTGATTGCGTGGGGCGGCGCCGACGACCTCGACAAGTTTGTTGCTTTGGTGGGCAACTTTGCCTGCATCCCGCTGGTGTATATTTATCCGGTATGCTATTTTTCGTCGCTTCTTCCCTGAACTGTGTCGCTAACATCCCCCGTAGCCCATGCTTCATTACAAGGGCGTGGCCAAGACGGCGCTCCGGAAGTGGTCGGATATCTTGCTCTGCATCTTTGGCTTCATTGCCATGGCCTATACAACGAGCCTGACAGTCATGTCTTGGGCCAACAGTGGCGGTAGCAGGCCACCAAGCTACTGCGACATCAAGAAGGGGCTTCAGGGGTAACGTGGAAGATACGCGTGGTGGTGGTGTGAACGGGTTTTGTTCTGAGATAGCGTCGAAATGGTTGCATCAGCGGTTCCATTGCCTGGCATTACCTTAGTTCATTGTTTTCTTTGGATACATACCTCAGCAAATCATCGAGCATGGAGAAACATTGCATTCGGTAGATGATAATTAGAAAGAAGTGTAGACGACAAGAAGCAATTTCGAGAATCGCACAATCAAAGCGTCATATACATACCATCACTGCCTTGCTCTGAATTTCAAAGCTTTGAAGTCCGCTTTAGGGTTCGATCCCATGTTGATAACAAAGGGGTGACTCCATGGCGGTGGCAATCAGCAGTGAGTGTGGCGCAACCGCACGGACCACGCAGCTCGCATGTCTAGGTTTCTCGGCGCTCGGAAGAGCCTCAACCTTGTTCACATCGAGACTTATACTCGTCCTCACATTTTTAACGACCAGCTGGTACTTTGCTCCTCGATACCCGCTCATCATCTCTTACCAGACAGAACAGTTGGATATTGTCTTTATCTTTTTTCTGTCGTCAAAATGAACGCTCCAGATCGGTCAGTGGATTTCCTTTGCTTCCAATGTTTGTTGTTATTCTCAATGGGAGCAGTGAAGACGAGATGTGGGATTTGAAGAAGGGCCGTGTTGTGTGTGGTTGAGGGGAGAAGGGAGCCGGATTACGAGAATTCACTTCGCCGTCCCCCTTGTTGATGATGGATGGACGAAAGAAAAACCTGGAAAGGAAAAAGGCAGCTGCGGCCTGTGCAGCGGGGGGTATCGGGGACGCACCTTCCTCTGGGCTGGATTTGCCTGAGGGAAGCAACCCGCGACAGGCGAATACGTACCTGCCTACCTTTCGACTGCTCCGCCCCATCCGTCTGGTTATTTGCAATCCCCTCTCGCTTGGAAAGCGGCGCCTTGAATTTTCCTGCGCATTCTGCATGGTTATTGTTGGGTTGGGAATTTACAGAGATGTCTTCCAACGTCAAGCACAACAACGTGCCGGAGCCGGGGTTCGATGGATTCGCGTGGTTTGCAGTTTTGCTGAGCAGGTGGCTAACTGGGTTGCAGCTTTGAGCTCTTTTTGCTCCAGGATGGCGAGAAGAAGATCACTGAGAAGGTGTTTACCGGTATGGTTGCTGCTTGGCTCTCGATGTGATTGTATGTGCGGCTCTGACATGGGGTCTTGTCAGGCATGTCCAACACGTCCGACTTCACTTTGGCGAAGGAGGACCACACTATGGGTAATCTCATCAGCGAGCACCTGAAGCAGGAGCGACACGTCTTGATGGCTGGGTACAAGGGTAAGATGATTTTGAAGAGGTGAGGTCTGGTCGTTTGTTGCTGACATCTACGCGTCCCTAGTTGCTCACCCAAACGTACCCGAAGTTATGATCCGGATTCAGACCGACGGCTCCATCACCCCTCGCGAGGCGTTCAAGAAGGTGTGCGGAACGTTGATATCCAACTACAGCGCGCTTGGACGAGAGTTCCAGAAGGAGTTTGCACTTCGCCAGCTTGCAGACCAAGGAGAGCAGGGGAACAATGCCAACGGTCAAGGGCACGGGGGTTATTAGGCCTCCGCCTGGCCTAGTCTTGAAATGGAGTTTACGGATTGGTTCTTATGGCGTACTGTGGCTAGCCAACCCCTGAGTTTCTAGTGGTATTCGATGCTGGCCACCGAGTCTGTTGGCCGGCTGCATGGATGGCGTTGGGGCTTGGACTGGCAGATTTTTGCGTTGATATGAAGGGGACGTGATTGATGTGATAGCCTTGGCGCTGTGTATCGGAATCATGGTCTGATCCAAGTGTTGTTCTAGTTGCACCTCGTAGAGTTCATATTTTGCTGGTATCCCAAGAAAATGAAGAGTCGAGGGTATTTCCTCAGAAGGGGTTCATTCCACTTGGTGGTACCTTAGATATCTTGACTCCCTGAACGCCGATCCCATTTCTTTTGCAAATATTCATGCGGAAGCGGATATCGGTCCTTCTCCTCCTGGTATCAGCTATGTTTTGTTAGCCAGCCGATCTGAAGGCATGAGGGCAGATGTGGTAGTACCATGCAGATGTTGTTCCCGTTCAACAAGATCTTCTTGAGCTTGGTATGATCCCCCGAATAGTCACTGAAGTATTGAGATTAGTATCATTACACGATCGATACTGGCAATGTGTCTTACAACTCGATCACATCCTCAAGAACCATGTCTGCCACGGCGGTTAGCGTCCGAATATTGCCAAGCAGGGGGCTAGGACTCAGCATACTGACGTAGTCATCAAAACCAACCAAGGTACCGGCAAATTCTGAGTGAAATAGTTAGCCAGTCAGGCTATACGCGGATTCGGACCGAGGAGTTGACTTGCCTTTGTCTCCCTTCATGATAACCCAGATGCGGGACCCAACGCATTTGTCGATGAGCTCTGTGAATTGCTTGGGTTAGCGGGGTTCGGTAAAAAATGAGAATGTGTTGGGATCTCGAGAGCAACTTACCGAGGGGAAGAAGTTGGGACGCCATGGTATGAGGGCGAACTGACAGGTTGAGAGAAAGGATTTGGTGTAGATGAGATGCGGCGCAGGGGGGGATCAATCGCCGTTGGCTCACTGCAGTGCAGCGCTGAATGATGTGGGGTTTTTGAGGCTTGATCGCAGATGATTTATCGGGGGGTAGGCATCGGATAAATGCATAACGGTATGGAGATCCGTGGACCTTGGTAGTTAGGTATTCTCCAAACCCGCTCAAGCTCTCCCTGTTTCAGCGACCAACCAAAGCACTCGAACCGAGGCGCCCCGCGTCGCGTCTGCCTGCCTTGAATTGCCGCCTATACGAAGTCGCCATGTTGCCGGCGTTATGTTGTTGTTCAGCCATGGCGCATCACGCTCGTTCTGCTGGCCGTCATCGACCAAGTCAATGAGACCGACGCAATTGGATGGGGCGCGGAATGGTGCAAGACGCAGCAACTCGATGCGATGCCGTTGCGTCAGTTCATCGTCACGTTTGATCCATTCACGTTTCCTTTATACATCGTTGGTGTAGCTTGTCCTTTTGCTAGAATTCTTTTGCTAATATTTGTCAGGCCAGTTGTCCGCGGTAGGATGGAAACATCTGGCGGAGCACCTCAGAAGAGGGTATGGCATCTGAGCCGCGGCATCGTGTTTGCCAATGACAACAGGGTCGTGTATCCTCATCTGTCGCTGGCGAGGTATCATAGCGCAACGGCGCTGGCTACTCATGGGAGCTCTTCTGAGCCGCCTCTTGGAGGACTACTGCGTGAGACGACGAGTGAGACTCAGCTTGGTGATGGTTCTGGGGATGGCATGCGGGCCCCTGTTGTCAACAGCTCTGGACCGACAGAGCAGCACGGGATTGCTGTTGAACCGCCGGAGAGAGGCGTCGAGGGTGCCGTCGAGGGTGCTGCAACCGCCGAGGTAGCGAAGCCAAAGGAAGACGCGACCCCGTCCAAGTCACCTTTTACGCCCTTGGACTTCAAGATTCCCGACAATGTGTTTCAAGATGCGAAGAAAGCCCCAGAAGGAGACCCCAAGTCGTTTTGGTCATACAGCTTGTATCAAAGATCGAACGAAGCTGGACCCCAGAAGATTAAGGTTCACTACTGCAAATCCAAGCACACGACCGAGCGCGTCGTCCAACAGTATTTCATGAACGAGAAGATTCTCGGCCTTGACTTGGAATGGGCTGGCGACGCCAAAAAGACACACAGCGCTCGAAGGAATGTCTCCCTTATACAGCTCGCATCGCCGAGTCGCATTGCACTCTTTCACCTAGCGATGTACCCCAAGGACGACGAGCTGGTAGCGCCGTCCTTGAAGCAGATCTTAGAGGACCCCGAGGTCACAAAGGTCGGCGTTTGGATCAAAGGTGACTGTACACGGCTACGCACTTACTTGGGCATCGAAGCGCGGGGCACATTTGAACTCAGCCACTTGTACAGGCTGGTCAAGTACTCCAACACTGGCGATCTCGATCTGATAAACAAAAGTCTTGTGGGTATGGCGAAACAAGTCGAGGACGTTCTGCAACTCCCGCTCTTCAAGGGGTTGGATGTTCGCGCAAGCGACTGGTCCCGGGCACTGTCGATGGAGCAGATAGCATGTATGCCATCTCCCCACCGCGCAACGTTCAACCGCTGACCTGGACAGACTCGGCATCGGATGCCTATGCTGCCCTACAGCTCTACCATGTTCTAGACAGCCAGCGCCAGAGCCTCGATCCCACCCCGCCGCTCCCTTATCACGCAGACCTCAACCTCCCCATCAGGCTAGCCGACAAGGTGATCCTACCGGAAGAGACCGAGGACGCGGAGGAAGAGCCGGAAGCTAAGGTTGGGCCTGCCGTCGATGCCACGGCAATCACCAATTACCTAAATTCAACAGAAATGAAGTCTAGCGTCAGCGTCGAGGAGGATTCCGAACAGTTGGCAGTCTCCAAAGACAAAGTGACGGAGAGCATTGCTACAACCGATACTACAACCACAGTCACGACAGCCGTCAGTTCCGTAACGGCCACAACAACCAGGAAACCCAAAAAGGACCCGCCCTCGCCCAAAGACCCACGCGTTATCGAGGCGGAAGTCTGGGCGAAACAGCGCTGCGCCAGCGGCAAAGCCCCAGTGTACATGCTTCGCGCATACTACCTCTGGTACAAACATGATGACCTCGGGCCGGAGGGGGTAGCGGCATTGTTGCGTGATCCACCGCTAGCTACACTGACAGTAGTCCAATACATCACCGAGGCCATCCGGCTCGGGACGCTCGTCTACGACAAGAGAAGGATGCGGGACGAGGTTCTCGCAAAACTCCCTACTGCAGAGCTCAAGCAGTGGAGGTACCGGGGTCTTGCAAAGGCCTGCGAAGAGTTGGACCAAGAAGTTTAAACAATGGGAGAGAAACATTGTGCGGACGGAGTACACGAATAGAAGACAGGCATGCATGCATTATATAGAACCTTTGACCTCTTAAAGCAGGTAACACTTGGTCAATGTCGAACAGAACCGTCAAATATGGCATCCTTTCTATCCTGGGTATTATGAACGACCTCCAGCGCCTATTTTGACCCTAGCTTTTTATTTTGTTTTACTTGTTCTCCAGCTCAAATCGTCAGATCCCGGCCCTTGTTTATCTGGACCTTCTTGTCTTCACCGCCACTGAAGATACCCAGCTTGTCCCATGTCAGATCAAACACCTTGTACCCATCACCAGCAATGGCCTTCTTTTTCCCGTCCCGGCCCTCGCGCTCAATGACATAGACTGGTTCGCTGACGCTCCCGAGACCCTCGTCTTTGGTTGCCGGTCGTACGCTTCGCAGGTCCCAGATGCGGCAGGTCCCGTCGTGAGACCCTGATGCGAGCGAGTACTCGTTTTCGGGTGAAGGGGAGAGGGCAACGACCTTGTTGGTATGCCCCCGCAGGGTCATTACGGACGTTGTCGTGGCGCTCACACGCGGGTCGACCAGTGTGATGTGACGGGCTGAGGTGCCGGCTGCAAGAAGGGGAGAGGTTCCGCGGGAGATGGCGCAGAGGGAAAGAAGGGGGTGAGAGGTGGTGAGGGTGCTAACCACGATGCTGGTGGTCAGGTCGATGGTGCGCACGGTGTGGTCCTGCGAGACGGAATAGGCGACGGTGCGGTCGCGGGGATCGAAGACGGCGGCGGTTGCTGCTGCGTTGTGGATTTGCATGAGCGCGAGGGGACCGCGCTGGGCGGTCGAGACCGAGGATGCGATCTTGCGACGCTTCGAGAGGTGGGCGCCGGGGGAGAGGGAGGCATCGGCTTCAGGGGCTGAGGCCTTCGAGGTTGTCCAGAAACCGACTGCGCCGTCGGTGGAGGCTGTGAGAATTCGCTTGGACTGTCCATCAACCTCGAGGGAGTCAATGGACCCGGTATGACCGTAGAGCTCAAGAGTCGGCTTGAGCTCGCCTGAAAAGTGATCCTTCTCGGTATACTTCCACACGCGCACCGTCCTATCCATGCCAGCGGAGGCGAGCTGGACGTTGGACAGAAATTTGGCAGATTTTACGCTGGCAATGTGACCTCCTTGGCTGCCAGACGGCGATGTTGCAATGACTTGACCCGAAGCGTTCCATATCCTCAGCAGTCCGTCGTATGAAGCAGACAGGATGCGGTCATGTCCATGCTGGAACGCGTCGCCAGACCACCGCCTAGCGGCAGAGCTTGCTGACAAGACGTCAATGCCGCTAACCCAATCGTCGTGCTCGAAGCTAGCCTCGTAGACCGGCGGTATTAAGCTGCGCACGTATTGAAGTGTAATGTTGGTTTCGAGCGAGAGGCCGTTGCTCTGGAGGTACTCGTCGAGGCTGGTGCGGAGAAAGCTGCCATTGACAAGGAAGTCGAAGGGGATTGCGCCCGTGTCAAGCATAGACTCGGAATTGAGAATTCGTGAGAGGCCATAACGGCGAATATCGGCAGGTACGAGAAGTTGGCGCTTCGTCTCGGGGAGCTGGATGTCGGCTTCGGTCGTGGTGAAGGTCACCTTGACCTGCGCCCCTTGCGGGTCCATCTTGGGGAAGAAGTGTGTGCGGAAGTGCGATTACCGGTGCTTTTCTTGAGGACGAAAAGTCACCTGCAGATGTTGCAGGTTGGGCAAGCAATCGTCTCCTGATTATGCTTGGGGTCTTCCGCTGTCGAGCTCGCGAACCAGTGCGACAGGGGTTCGAATCTCAAGATTTTTTTCCTCCAGCCCTGCAGAAGGTGCCCCGCTGTTATCTTATCGCATCTGAGTTGTACCTAGGTACTTTGCGGGGCATTGGATCCCTTATCCTCTATCGAAAAGGCGGTCACGAAAGTCGCGTCTAATACTGCCAGACGCGTCGAGCCCCTCGACGACATTCCCACATGGAAAACGCCACTGATACCTGCATTGCGCCTCTCCACATTAAATCCGAACTCTGAGTTTGCCGTCGCCATGGTGACGCTCAAAGATGTGCTCGACTCGAGCATGTTGAAGAAACCCACGTATGTCGTTTTGATCACACCTTTACAAAGATGTTTGATTGCTAACGCTGAATAGCAGTGGGGATCAGCCCGAAGTGCTGGAGCGCATCGATTCCAACTACCACCCCCTCCACACATTCACCCTCGGCAAAGATCTGCAGTACCAACAACAGTTCGCCGACATATACTTCCTACGCTTAACCAAGATCAAGCCTGCCGTCGAGGAGATTGCCAGCACAGCATGGGAGGGCACCGTCATCGGCGGCGAGACAGCCAAGAAGGTGGAGCGGGTGCTGGATGTGCGCCAGGGTGAGCTGTGCTGGGTCGCCGGCACCGTCTACGTCGACATGCCCCTCAAGCCTAATATTCTCGAGGATGTGTCCAAGGACCGCTGGATCTCAGCACCTTCAACAGTGGAACATTACTTCTCTGCGGATGGCCAAGATGCAATCATGCTCGAAGACGACTCCGGTCGCATCCGGCTCGTCGGCGACGTCATAAAGTCCCACACACTGGTAACCGGCTGCATCATCGCCGTCATGGGCACGGAGAACATCAACGGCGAGTTCAACGTCATCGATGTCCAGATCGCCGACCTCCCCCCTCAGCCCGGCCGCTGGGAGCTCTCCATGCCCTCCCAAAACGGCACCCCAACAGCGCCAAAGCCCAAAGACGAAGACGTCGAAATGTCCGGCAGCCCATCCCCATCCCCCTCCAAGAAAATAGCCCTCGTCTCCGGCCTCGAATTCTCCGGCACCGACACCTCGTACGCCATGGACATCAGTCTCCTGCTCGAGTTTCTCCTCGGCGACCTCCTCGACCCCTCGGCCCAGTCCGAGCTCTCCCACATCAGCCGCCTCATCATCGCCGGCAACTCTATCGCCTCCGAGACCAAGGAGCACGCCGCCGAAGACCCCGCCAACAAAAAATCCGCCCACAAAAAATATGGCTACGACAGCTCCTCATACAACCCGCTCCCCTCGCAGCTCTTCGACAAGTTCCTCTCCGAGCTCCTCCCCAGCATGCCCGTAACCCTCCTCCCAGGCGCCCACGATCCCGCCAACGCCAGCTACCCCCAACAGCCCGTTCACCCTGCCATGTTTCCAAAGGCGAGGGCGTACACTGTCCTACCTGGCTCCCCAGAACCGGGCTGGCTCGACACCGTGACGAACCCGTGGGAAGGCGAGGTGGAAGGATGGAGGTTCCTCGGCACAGGCGGTCAGAACCTGGACGACATGTGCAAGTACGTCCCCGATAACGACAGATTGGGCTTGATGGAGGCCATGTGCAGGTGGCGGTGCTCCGCGCCAACTGCCCCTGACACGCTTTGTAAGTTTGGGCTCCACGTTCCCCCCATTTCGTTTGTTTACATTTGCTGACTCCGTAAAAGGGGCGTACCCATTTCAAGACGACGAGCCATTCGTTATGAAGGAGTGCCCGCATTTGTATTTTGTTGGCTGCCAGCCGGAGTTTGGGACCAAGGTGATTCAAGGGCCAGATGGGCAAATGGTGCGGTTGATTGCGGTGCCGTCTTTCGCAGCGACCCGCGAGATAGTTTTGGTGGACACAGAAACCCTGGACATTTCCAGAGTAAAAATAGCTACATAGGCCCACGCATCATGAAGGCACTGCCATAATCTGTGGCTATGGTTTTTGACGTTTTTTTGTTCGGGCAACTCCCTATTTTATATTTATGAGAAACTGATGATTAGCGAATGAGAACTACATTCCCATGATCCTCGCTCGCATAATCGTATCCACTCCGAAACCGTAACTACTCGCTCCATAAATATCGAGACTGGGTATCTGTTCGTATCCATTTGGCTTCCGCTCGCTTTCGCAAATGCGATATAGATGGCGGCTAAATTGCCATGAAAGTCAACCGACGCCCTTGTGCCCTCAACGCCACGCTCCTTATCTTACTCATATCCTGACAAAACCAAAGGACGCAAGCAATTTGTGTCCCCGAAGCCCCAAAACTGCTCAGCTCAATGGGCCGATGGTATTAGCGTGTCGTAGCTGTGCTCACCACTCCTACTCCTCGTCCTCGTTCTCGGGGTAGTCGTAATTGCGGTAGGACACCCAAACGCGCATCTTCTCCCGGTTGATTGTGATGACACAAGCTCGCTCGATCTCGACCTTTTCCTTCTTCTCACGGATGCCCTCGAACATGCGGGCAAAGCGAAGGCGCTTCTGCTTGCGATGCTTCTCGGCGACGGCGTGGTCCTCCCACCAGCCTTTCTCAACTGCATCATCCGGGTCAGCACAAGCGGCCACAATTCGCTTGCGCAAAGAGGAGAAGGCCTCCTCAGCAGCAATTCCCAGCTCATTGCTTTGCTTCTGGATGATCGGATCGTTCTGCAACATATTGCCAGCCAGGCCATACTCGCGCTTTGAGGCCAAGTGAAAAGGGTGATAGCGAAGGTCGAGCGTCGTCTCGAGGTGGCGAAGTGTTGCATCGACAGGCTCGTCTTCCTCGTCGTCCTCGTCTCGAGGCTCCTTGACGTGGATGTTGATGCGAATGAAGTTCGTGTTTATGGCCCTCAACGCCCTCATCACCTCATGGCCGTCGCCGAAAAACATGACAGTGCTCAGAGACCGATCGATCGTGCTGTCATTGGAACCGCCCCCATTCTGACCGCTGGCACTGGCGTCGTTCCACTCGGGTGAAATAGTGATGCTGAGTGTATGCAGACGGATCTCACTGGCGGGAGACGGGGTCAACAACGCCTTGCGGCGAGTAAACGGGAGGTCAGACTTGTTGGTCAAGGACTTGAGGACCGTGGCCATGCTGTTCTCGTAGTCTTGTTCTCTACGGTTGCCCTCGAGCTCAACGCTCATATATCTAAACAAGTGTCCATACTTGTCGAAGCTGATGTAGTTGCGGTTCTTGAGTGTGACTTTGGGGTATCTTTGGCGGATCTTGTACAGGAAGGTGTTTTCCGAGTAAAGAACGCGAGCTCCCTCCTCAAATGCTTGCTTGCACACACGCAGGATGCGAGAGTCGATGAAAGTCTCGCGATCCTCGGTCGGTGCGTTCCGACCACCACGGCGTCCTCTTGGTTTCGTTTCGTAGGCCAACTCGGTCCAAAGTGACGCCACAGAAATGATTGTGTGGGAGACCAGCAAATGGCGATAAATATTGTTCCTCACATCAAGAGAGAGGTTCGTGAAGAAGTAGTCCACCGGAAGCTGGCACTCGGGCTGGGAAGTCTTTGCCGCGGCCCGCCTTGGCCTAGTCTGCACCGCTTGCTGCTGTTGCTGCTGGACAGCCGACTCGGCACTCTGCACAGCTTGCTCAGGCTGAATCTCTTGTTGACGCTCCGCAGCCTGCTGAAGCAGCTGCAGCTGGCGGTCTGCTCTCTCTGGACGTCTGAGAGTCGTGGGGAGAGAACGATTCTGCGATGTCTTGGCCTTCTTCGCCTCCGGCATGGGAACACTCGGAAGGCCCTGAGCCTCATCATCGGCATACATGGCAGCAGAGAAAACCCTCTTGCCTCTGTCGAGATAGCTTTGGGGCACAACCTCCTCAACGTCCTCATCGCGGTGGCCTCCATCAGAGGTGGTGCGCATACCAGGACGCTCTAGCGAAGCATTTGGGATCCTGATGGCTGCCGGGCGTGGCAACGCTCTGACATGGGTGATGAAAACGTCGTCATCTCGGTCTTGTCTCACACTTCCGCCAGTCGTAGATGATGGTAGGCTACCGAGCCACTTCTTCACGCTTGTGAATGCCTTGGTCTGGCTGAAGGAGTGTGTCACAGAGGGCTGCTGCTGCTGCTGCTGCATAGCCATATTGGCTGGCGAGTTGGGACTTCTGTTGCTCATATTAGAATTTATGTGCATCGGAAGCCGGACATTGATGCGGTGATATCATCATGGTGGGAGTAAAACAGCGAATACAGGAGGAGGAGGAGGAGGGAGGTCAGGATGGTCCAGGGCGTGAATCAGCATTGTGATGATTGTGAGGGCGTGAGTGTGGATGAGGAGCAGACGGCATTGCTGTGAGTACTTACGCCATGCTTGCAAGGTAGCAACGGTATTGGTGCTGTTGTTGTGCGATGTCCTCTGCGCACCAGAATATTCCCGGCAGGGAGAGTGAGGGCATGGAGGAAGCGGGAGAGAGGTGAGATCGGTGGGGTCCTGGATTTTCATGAAAAGCAGAGAACGAAGTGGGGCGAGCAGTGAGGGTGAATCAACGCCCAACTATGGGATGAATTGTGGTGTTGACGCATCAGCTGACGCGACATTGATCGGGACGACAGCTTCCAGCCTTGGGACACGGGGTCGGAATGGATGGCTATGTTCCCGACCCGTAGAGCCTGCCCGCAGATCGTCCACAAGTGTGAAAGGTGAAGCCGTGTGATACGGCGAACGGTGCTGGCCATGTGTAGGGAAGCCTTGGGGAAGGGCAGCAGATAAGAACTGAGATATTGTACTTACGGAGCGGCAGGTGTAAACGAGCCCGGCAAACCGTTCGAGATAGGTACCTCAAGTGTTTGATATGCCCGGATATCCCGGGAAAAATAATGCTGGAGTTTCTATTGCGTTGGCCCTCGAGAGCAAGAGGCGGGAAGGAAGGATTGTCTGAAGATAGATGGATATCGAGAGGAAGGAGCAACCAAGCGAGTGTCTTGATCTTCCCTGTGTAAGATCTTCGCTGTGTACCAATGGAAGATGCTGAAGGTGTAAAAAGCAATGAGGCTGAGAGGGAAAACACGGCAAGAATCGTGGGAGGAGGTCTTGTAGGAGCTACAAGAAGTGGTAAGAGAGGGAAAGGAGAAGGATACTCGCCGCTTCGAAAGGAGAAAAGGCTGATAATAATGGTGAGGAGTTTTCCACTCCACTTCAACGAAATCGGATTCGTTCCATCCGGTGATATTTTCGTTGCACTCAAGAAAGGTTGGTGATGTTAAGCGGTGTGGTGGAGAGGAGGAAAGCGCGACGACGAAGCAAGATCCAGGTGAGAAATCACACGCTGGTTGGAAACTGGATGGAAGATCAGGTGCAGTCCAAACTCGAGGTGCAAACTTGATCTTGTTGGGAAGTTGCTCCCCTTCCACCAGATCGCAGAGCAGTGGCAGCACGTTATGATGTGAACCTTCCCGGAAACCTGTTGGTTGGTCACAGCAACGGCCGTGTCGTGGAATGCTAAACCAGGCCGCAAAATACCCACAATGAAGTCGGTAGCACACATGGCCACAAACAGTGGTGTTCAATCGCACTTACCTTGCGAGTGCCCAACTTCAATATCTCGTTCAAATTTCACGTGGATCTCAAGTAAATTACCTGTTTATCCCTATCCGCTGAGTTGGTTCCTTGCTAGCAATGTTCTTCGAGTGCCGAGCGGGTATATTGCTGTGAATTTGAGGACCATTCGCTGATTCAGCACTTGTCCTCTAGAATCGGCACTCAGCTTCCATGATGGTGTTGTTGTTGTTGGCCCTGATGTTTCTGGCGAAAGGGGCAACACTTGGGCTCAACGTCATTGGATACCACCTACTAGAAGATTGTGGGTTCGGTTTTTTTTGTCTC